>CM039508.1:14507548-15107548 GCA_022432975.1 Begonia masoniana
AAAAAAAAAAAAAAAAAAAAAAAAAAAAAAAAAAAAAAAAAAAAAAAAAAAAAAAAAAAAAAAAAAAAAAAAAAAAAAAAAAAAATATCTACATCAAAATATTAACCTCCCACAACTACCCAAGGAAGACAGTGGCCAAGACACCCCGACAACTGCTTGCACCGGCACTCCGGTACGTCTCCGACTGCTCCCAAATCCTGGCTCACTCGCTTGGCTCACCTATAACCGCGTCGTTACCTACACCATAGAACACGCACACACACACATAAGCTTACGCTTAGCAAGTAGGGAATAACAAATATTTAAACATTCACACATGACTCACACAACCCTTACACAAATCTGAGTCTAGTTCTCAAAATGGCACTACCCTATTCCCTAACACACATCCGAGTCTCGCTCCGAAAATGTATGTCCATCTGAGTCTCGCTCCCAAGATGGCACTACCCAATCACCTAGTACACATCTGAGTCTAGCTCCCAAGATGCAGTTCCATCTGAGTCTCGCTCCTAAGATGGCACTACCTACACATCTGAGTCTCGCTCCCAAGATGCGTCCCCATCCGAGTCTCGCTCCCAGGATGGCACTACTCCATCACATCTGAGTCTCGCTCCCAAGATGTGTTTCCATCTGAGTCTCGCTCCCAAGATGACACTACACTATTCCCCTTACCTTTTAAGCTCACACTACCCCTTTTTCATTTGAAACTCACCGTTCAAAATCATACTCAAAACTAGTGTTTTTCGCAGTTCGAAACCAATAATGCATGTCACACAAATGCTTAACCAAAAACAAGACAAAGCAACTACACAAACAAACAAACAAGCAAACAAACAAACAATTTCCTACCGTTCCATGGTATAGGCCCGAAGGAAAAACACAAGCAATCCACTACTTACCTGGTGTCTCGGTACATTCTCGCTCACGTCATCCAATCGAATTACACACTCGATCACCTAAAATAACGAAAACTTAACTTAATAACACACTAATAAAACTTAAGAAATTCCTAAACCTAAACTAACCAAAACTACACCACAAATCAACCTAAAACCACAAAACCCGATTTTTATGCAAATTTTATCGTTCATGTTCAAACGACCTTAACTTTCTCGTTTTTCAACGGATTTCAACGTGCCACCCCAATTCGGAAACCTCTACATGTCTACTATCCATTGAAACACTCAAATTAACCAAATAAATTCAATGGCCAATCCGAAATGCACAAAAACAGAACCGGTGCACAAGTTGTACAAAATCGGTTTTTCACAACTTACTTCCAATTTTCATTCTAACTCCATAAACCACCTAAACCAATTCATCCAACAACTAAATCATCAAATTTGGAAAGAAATCTAACATTTAAAGTCAAAATTCGGACTCCATGAACTAGGTTTTCCAAACCCTAATCAACATCTCACAAAACACCTTAAAAACACTACAAATTAGCACCTAAATGTAATACACTCAAAACCCAAGTAAAAGTTCACCTTAAACCTTGAAAAACCTTGAAGGATAGGAGGTGGAGAAACTCTCCAATGGCAGCAAAAATATCGTGGAGAAGGAAGAGGAAGAAAGGTGTTTTGCCATTTTAACACTTAATTAATAAATTTTATAAAATAAACTTTTTACCTTTTTGTTTCCACCACTAATTTTCCTATATTTATAAAATTGTCTCTCCTTTATTTATCCCCCTTCTTCAACGTGACATACACCACTTATAACTTCCCTTTTTATTTTTTTTTTTTTTTATTTTTTTTTTTTTTATTTTTTTTTTTTATTTTTTTTTTTTTTATTTTTTTTTTTTTTTTATTTTTTTTTTTTTATTTTTTTTTTTTTATTTTTTTTTTTTTATTTTTTTTTTTTTTATTTTTTTTTTTTTTTATTTTTTTTTTTTTGTTTTTTTTTTTTTGTTTTTTTTTTTTTATTTTTTTTTTTTTGTTTTTTTTTTTTTTGTTTTTTTTTTTTTTTATTTTTTTTTTTTTTTATTTTTTTTTTTTTTATTTTTTTTTTTTTATTTTTTTTTTTTTATTTTTTTTTTTTTTATTTTTTTTTTTTTATTTTTTTTTTTTATTTTTTTTTTTTTTTTATTTTTTTTTTTTTATTTTTTTTTTTTTGTTTTTTTTTTTTTTATTTTTTTTTTTTTTATTTTTTTTTTTTTTTATTTTTTTTTTTTTTATTTTTTTTTTTTTATTTTTTTTTTTTTATTTTTTTTTTTTTATTTTTTTTTTTTTATTTTTTTTTTTTTATTTTTTTTTTTTTATTTTTTTTTTTTTATTTTTTTTTTTTTTTTATTTTTTTTTTTTTTGTTTTTTTTTTTTTTTATTTTTTTTTTTTTTTATTTTTTTTTTTTTATTTTTTTTTTTTTATTTTTTTTTTTTTATTTTTTTTTTTTTTGTTTTTTTTTTTTTATTTTTTTTTTTTTATTTTTTTTTTTTTATTTTTTTTTTTTTTATTTTTTTTTTTTTTTTATTTTTTTTTTTTTTGTTTTTTTTTTTTTATTTTTTTTTTTTTTTGTTTTTTTTTTTTTTTTATTTTTTTTTTTTTTTTTTTTATTTTTTTTTTTTTTTTGTTTTTTTTTTTTTTTATTTTTTTTTTTTTTTTTTTTTATTTTTTTTTTTTTATTTTTTTTTTTTTATTTTTTTTTTTTTATTTTTTTTTTTTTTTTTTGTTTTTTTTTTTTTGTTTTTTTTTTTTTATTTTTTTTTTTTTTTTGTTTTTTTTTTTTTTTTTATTTTTTTTTTTTTTTATTTTTTTTTTTTTTTTTTTGTTTTTTTTTTTTTTTATTTTTTTTTTTTTTATTTTTTTTTTTTTTTTTTTATTTTTTTTTTTTTTTTATTTTTTTTTTTTTTATTTTTTTTTTTTTTTGTTTTTTTTTTTTTTATTTTTTTTTTTTTATTTTTTTTTTTTTATTTTTTTTTTTTTATTTTTTTTTTTTTATTTTTTTTTTTTTTTTATTTTTTTTTTTTTATTTTTTTTTTTTTATTTTTTTTTTTTTTATTTTTTTTTTTTTTTATTTTTTTTTTTTTCGTGCAAATTCTCATCCCTCTCGTTCAAAATTCATGTATCTTCTCAACTCACATTCTACCGAACACTTAAAATCTAAAATTAAATTCTCAATGGCTAATCTTATCATTTAAACTCTTCACTAATAACACTTGTAGTTCTACTTTACTCTCACTCTTAAGCTCGTCAACCCTTAACTAAGCTATTACGAAATTCCAAAACCTCAAACTACACTTAAGCTTATCCACTTAAACTTATCGATGCAGCCTAAGCTAGTTGCCACCTCAACGATTTGAAACTTTTTAACTTAGCCTTATTCCTAATGCACTTAAACAATTTTTTTTTTCGTGCAAATTCTCATCCCTCTCGTTCAAAATTCATGTATCTTCTCAACTCACATTCTACCGAACACTTAAAATCTAAAATTAAATTCCTAACCTTCCTCCTAAGTTCCTTTACAACAAATCACTCAAACCTTCTTGTTTGCAAGTGTATCATAACTAATTTAACATTTCTACTTCCAGTCCCCAACATATTACCTTTCTTTGATGTAGGAAAAACTTTGGCCGTATGTCCGGGTTCGTCGCACTTGAAACACCGAGTAACTTTGGGCTTTGGACAGTCTCGGAAAAGATGGCCAGCTTCAAAACATTTGTAGCATTTATCCGCATACTGTCCACACTCACCTGGATGAGCTTTCAAACACTTAGGACATGACAAATATCTTCCCCGTGGCTTCTTTTCTTCTCTTTGGTCATTTACTATTTCACCCGGCCTTTTGGTCCCTTGAAGCTGTGAAGAAGATCCATCACTGCCCATCTGACCTGTAATCTCTTTAATTATTTTTCTGGGAGTTTCAACTGGTTTAACTACTTTGTCCGCGGCCTCTTCCACCTCAAGAGCCTTAGCTACAACTTTCTCATAAGATACTCCATCAATCCCAAATGTTTTTATCAACATATAAATTTCTGGCTTTAAACCTTGCAAAAATTGAAATATCTTTTCTTCCTCCCTGCTAATCAGATGGCTGGCAAATCGGGACAATGATTCCAACTGCTGAATGTAATCTCCTACTGATCTGGATTGTTTTAACGCCATAAATTCCAGTTTCTTTGCAGCGTGGACTGTCCGGTTATAGTATTTGTCGAAGAACATCTCCTTAAACCTTTCTCAAGTCAGACCCTGAACCTCTGTGGTAGCCTTCACCGTTTCCCACCAGCTTTGGGCGCTGTTAGATAAGTGAAGTAGCAAACTTTACTTTATTTTCTTCCTCCACCTTAGCGACAATAAACATATTTTCAATTGTGCATATCCAACTCTCAGCAGTTGTCGGATCAGTCAAACGACCTTCAAACGGTGGAGGCTTGAGTCTTCTAAATCGTTCCCCACTAGAGCCGGTTCCTAAGCCGGACCCCACTCCAAGATTTCCCGGTAAACTTTGGTTCATAAAAATACCCAACAATTGACATTGTACATTAAGTAAATCCCGGAGTTGCTTATTAGGATCTTCAGGTTACTCCCTAGGCTGTTCTGGTTCATTTATAGGTCGTCCGGGTCATCCTGGGTTCCTTGGCATTTTGATTCTATTCCTGTAAAGATTAGCAAAATTTAATCTTAGAAAGGAACTACCTAAAAGTAAGAACATACTCACAGTCGGTGAAGCACGTTGCATGGTGGCCGGCATTGTCGAATAATCTTTTGAACGACTCGACCACTTTTGCTCTGATACCAACTTGTAACGCCCCGAAACCCGCCCCGGCTCGATGCGCTACATTGCAAACCAATTCCGCGTTTAAGACGACGTTTAAAATAATTTTTTACTCGATTTTAAGGTTTTTCGAACCCTTGAAAAATGTTGGAAAACGTGCGTAAAATACGTTTAAAATACATCACAAAATGTCGGGTTAAAACATTTTGGAAATATTAATTTAAAAAAAAAAAATTTGCTGGGTGCTGGCATGCACCACGCGTGCGCAACATGGGCACCGAACGCTCGGCACCCTCTCGGGTGCCAGCGCGCCAATATGCTTCAATTTGTCATTTTTTCGACATTTTCTCTTTTTTCTTCATTTTTCGTCGAGCCAAACACCACAAAAAATTCTAAAATTTTTACCACACAATCCCGACACCCTAAACTCCGTGTCCCATAAAAATCTTGAAAAACTGACTTAAAACGGTTAATAAAAAAATAGAGAAAGTAAACCCGACGTTATTTATTTTAACACTACACGGACGGCATAATGCCTAAAATTATTAAAACCCCAAAACCTGCAAATCTAACGATTTTAAAAACTATTTAAACCAGTTCGCAAAAAAATTTATATACCATATTAATAAAATTAAAATTATCGTTATTCACATAATTTAAACAATTCAAAACACCAAAACCATTTAAAACAACTACAAATATCTACATCAAAATATTAACCTCCCACAACTACCCAAGGAAGACAGTGGCCAAGACGCCCCGAAAACTGCCCGCACCGGCATGCCCCGTGCGTCTCTGACTGCTCCCAAATCCAGGCTCACTCGCTTGGCTCACCTGTAACCACGTCGTTACCTACACCATAGAACACGCACACACACACGTAAGCTTACGCTTAGCAAGTAGGGGATGACAAATATATAAACATGCACACACGACTTGTAACGACCCCGTTAAATGTCACGACATAAACATAAACATCTTTCGGATAAATACTGGCGTGTTCTCTGTTTCATTCTATCTACTTCATGTTATATCATTAATTTTTTTTAAAAAAAAAAACTACAAAACTCCGAAACATTTCAGTATCAGACGAAACTCAAACCTTCATAAACTCGACTTCTTCTTTAAACTATTGACATGCTAAGTAGCAGAATTATGCGACAATGTTCAGCCATTAACCACATAAGGAAATTGGCTGGGAGAAGGTGTCCTTAGATCACCCGACTCCATCGATCTCGGGTTGCATGGAGTTGCAGACTTTATTGGTAAGGAAGACACATCCACTGATCGTCACGTGCACTTCGCGTGACTCAATGGACATCGTCCGGTAGAGGTCATCTATCGATGGGCACGTGCCATGACATCATCCGGTGAGTACAATTCTCGACATCATCCGGTATTTGTAATACACTACATTGCCCGGTCACTAGACGACAAGCTACACTTATATCATCCGGCATTTGAAATACACTACATCGCCCGGTCACTAGACGACAAACTACAGTTACATCATCCGATATTTGAAATACACTACATCGCCAGGTCACTAGACGACAAACTACACTTACATCATCCGGTATTTGTAATACACTACATTGCCCGGTCACTAGACGACAAACTACACTTACATCATCCGGTATTTGTAATACACTACATCGCCTGATCACTAGACGAAAAAACTACACTTACATCATCCGGTGAGTACAACTCTCGACATCATCCGGTGAGTACAATTCTCGACATCATCCGGTATTTGTAATACACTACATCGCCTGATCAATAGACGAAAAAACTACACTTACATCATCCGGTGAGTACAACTCTCGACATCATCCGGTGAGTACAATTCTCGACATCATCCGGTGAGTACAATTCTCGACATCATCCGGTGAGTACAATTCTCGACATCATCCGGTGAGTACAATTCTCGACATCATCCGGTGAGTACAATTCTCGACATCATCCGGTGAGTACAATTCTCGACATCATCCGGTGAGTACAATTCTCGACATCATCCGGTGAGTACAATTCTCGACATCATCCGGTGAGTACAATTCTCGACATCATCCGGTGAGTACAATTCTCGACATCATCCGGTGAGTACAATTCTCGACATCATCCGGTGAGTACAATTCTCGACATCATCCGGTGAGTACAATTCTCGACATCATCCGGTGAGTACAATTCTCGACATCATCCGGTGAGTACAATTCTCGACATCATCCGGTGAGTACAATTCTCGACATCATCCGGTGAGTACAATTCTCGACATCATCCGGTGAGTACAATTCTCGACATCATCCGGTGAGTACAATTCTCGACATCATCCGGTGAGTACAATTCTCGACATCATCCGGTGAGTACAATTCTCGACATCATCCGGTGAGTACAATTCTCGACATCATCCGGTGAGTACAATTCTCGACATCATCCGGTGAGTACAATTCTCGACATCATCCGGTGAGTACAATTCTCGACATCATCCGGTGAGTACAATTCTCGACATCATCCGGTGAGTACAATTCTCGACATCATCCGGTGAGTACAATTCTCGACATCATCCGGTGAGTACAATTCTCGACATCATCCGGTGAGTACAATTCTCGACATCATCCGGTGAGTACAATTCTCGACATCATCCGGTGAGTACAATTCTCGACATCATCCGGTGAGTACAATTCTCGACATCATCCGGTGAGTACAATTCTCGACATCATCCGGTGAGTACAATTCTCGACATCATCCGGTGAGTACAATTCTCGACATCATCCGGTGAGTACAATTCTCGACATCATCCGGTGAGTACAATTCTCGACATCATCCGGTGAGTACAATTCTCGACATCATCCGGTGAGTACAATTCTCGACATCATCCGGTGAGTACAACTCTCGACATCATCCGGTATTTGTAATACACTACATCGCCTGATCACTAGACGAAAAAACTACACTTACATCATCCGGTGAGTACAATTCTCGACATCATCCGGTGAGTACAATTCTCGACATCATCCGGTGAGTACAATTCTCGACATCATCCGGTGAGTACAATTCTCGACATCATCCGGTGAGTACAATTCTCGACATCATCCGGTGAGTACAATTCTCGACATCATCCGGTGAGTACAACTCTCGACATCATCCGGTGAGTACAATTCTCGACATCATCCGGTGAGTACAATTCTCGACATCATCCGGTGAGTACAACTCTCGACATCATCCGGTGAGTACAATTCTCGACATCATCCGGTGAGTACAATTCTCGACATCATCCGGTGAGTACAATTCTCGACATCATCCGGTGAGTACAATTCTCGACATCATCCGGTGAGTACAATTCTCGACATCATCCGGTGAGTACAATTCTCGACATCATCCGGTGAGTACAATTCTCGACATCATCCGGTGAGTACAATTCTCGACATCATCCGGTGAGTACAATTCTCGACATCATCCGGTGAGTACAACTCTCGACATCATCCGGTGAGTACAACTCTCGACATCATCCGGTGAGTACAATTCTCGACATCATCCGGTGAGTACAACTCTCGACATCATCCGGTATTTGTAATACACTACATCGCCTGATCACTAGACGAAAAAACTACACTTACATCATCCGGTATTTGTAATACACTACATCGCCTGATCACTAGACGAAAAAACTACACTTACATCATCCGGTGAGTACAATTCTCGACATCATCCGGTGAGTACAATTCTCGACATCATCCGGTGAGTACAACTCTCGACATCATCCGGTGAGTACAATTCTCGACATCATCCGGTGAGTACAATTCTCGACATCATCCGGTGAGTACAACTCTCGACATCATCCGGTGAGTACAATTCTCGACATCTTGAATAACTCAAGCTGGTTAGAATCGTAGGGAAGATCATAAAAAGGAATCCTGGTCTTACAACATCTAAATCAGAGTGAACCAGACAATCCACAAATCACAGATCTGGTCCTATAGACATCAGTCATAGCATGCATACAAGAGATAACCGGTTATCGCCTGCACTAGACTTTCCCCCTTGAGTACCATCCTGCAACCAGCCTTAGACATTATCATTGAATTTGAAATCCTCACCTGATATTTCGTCACCTACATCATAAGGTTTAAATTATAAGCTTAATGCTTAGTAAGGAATGCAATACTAACATGTACACGAGAATGCATATTTGTAAGAAAATCATGATCATGTTCGTTTCATGCTCTTTTCTTGTTCTTATTCGTATTCTGTTCATCACTTTCAATCATATGGATTTAGGGAGGATTTGTGCCGTAAAGGGGGGATGACAGTGCAAGTGTACATAGTCCCTTTCGGGCAGTATTCATGGTCCTTCTCTGTGGACAGTGACATATGCCAAACCGCCCCCAACCCTCACTTAATCCGGTTGCATAAGTTTCATATTCATTCTCATATCTTGTTCATGGAGAAAACATGTTCATAAATAATTTTCATATGCTTGAGTAGTAAATCATGATGCATGACATGAATGATTCTTAAATCATCAGACTATGGAAAATATCATACTAGACAGTTGACTTTATAAGCTCTATCAGAACATCATATAACATAGTTCTCAAACATCCGTAATTCATCCAAGTACAAACCATCTTACTAACTTTAAAAAAAACATCAAACACATAACTAATTTAGTACCCTTAAGATGTAGGGCCTTAATGGCCGGAAATCTTAATACATTCACTTACCTGGCTTCCTTAGCAAATTCGTGCTCCTTTTCTTCAGACTTCTTTACCTAAAACATTTACATCGCAGTAGTTAAAACAAAATCCTAAAAGTCCTAATCACAAGTCATCCTAGGATCTAGTAGTTCAAGTCATTCCCGAATCCCTTAGGCTAGTTCTCTGTGTGCAGTCTGAAATCCAAAAATCAAAACAGCTAGGTTCAACTAACGATTAATCAGGGTCGGTTATAATAAATATCCAGAATCGATTCGGAAATGACATTACTAATTCCAGATTATAAATGTTACTATTGTTACTCGGCCATTGGAGAAACCAAACTCCAACACTAAGCTGAAAACAGAGCTTAACAACTAACTGACAACTACATTGTCTAACCCATACCTCGAGTGTAGAGTATCCGAGAAATAGCAAGGGAACTGGTCGTCGAAGGGAGGATTACTGGCAGGCAGAGAGCGAGAGCTCGGGAGAGAAAATCACTGAAAGGAGAAAGTGTCGTCTACAGTGGCGTTGGTGAGGTTTAAAAATTTTCCATTTCCTTTATATAACGATCACAACCCACTCTTATTACAATTTTGCCACTCAACCTAGTTTCACACAATTTGGAGCAAATCTTAGTATTAAATTTAAATCAAAAGGTCCAATAATAATGGTGACAGTTAAATCAGTTAAGATATCACCTGGTCGAAATTGTCGAGTGTTACATCCACCCCTCCTTAAACAAAATTTTCGTCCTCGAAAATTGCTCAAACAAAGAGCTCCGGATATTTGTCCAGCATGTCTTGTTGTCGTTCCCATGTGGCTTCTTCAATACCATGATTCGTCCATAAGATTTTCACTAGTTGAATTTCCTTATTCCTCAGAGTCTTAACTGCAGATTCTATAATCCTTACAGGCTTCTCTTCATACATCAGTGTCAGCTCGATTTCGATTTCAGTTTGCTCAACAACATGAGTCGGATCACTTATGCATTTCCTTAACATTAACACATGAAAGACATTATGTACCTTTTCCAGTGATGGAGGCAATTACAATTTGTAAGCTGTACTACCAATCCTTGCCAAGACAGGGAATGGTCCAATGAATCGCGGATTAAGTTTTTCCTTCTTGCCAAATCTTAAAACTCCCTTAAATGGTGAAATCTTTAAGAAAACATCGTCTCCAACAGCAAACTCAAGGTCTCTCCTTCTTTGGTATGCATAACTCTTCTGTCGGCTTTGTGCAGTCGTCATCCTTTTCCTAATAATGGCGATCTTGTCTGACATCTGCTGCAAAATTTCGAGGCCTAGGAGTTTTGCTTCGCCAACCTCATCCCAGTATAAGGGTGATCTACATTTCCTACTATACAACGCCTCGTAGGGTGCCATACCGATAGTGGACTGGTAACTATTGTTGTAGGAGAATTCAATTAAGGGCAAATGTTGATTCCAAGATGTCTGGAAATCTAGTACACACGCCCTCAACATATCCTCAAGTGTCTGAATTGTCCTTTCTGATTGGCCATCTGTCTGAGGGTGAAATGTGGTACTCAAGGTTAACTTTGTACCAAGTGTACCTTGAAGACCCCGCCAAAACCTTGAGGTGAACCTAGGATCACGATCAGAGACTATGGATATCGGAATCCCATGCAATCTAATGATTTCCTGAACATACAGATTAGCAAGCTGGTCCATCGTGTATGTTTTCTTTACAGGTAGGAAGTGAGCTGACTTCGTCAATCTGTCAACCACAACCCAGATGCTGTCATGACCTTTAGTTGTCTTAGGTAATCTAACAACAAAATCCATGACAATGTTTTCCCATTTCTATTCGGGGATCGGTAAGGGTTGAAGGGTACCTCCTGAGCGTTGATGCTCTGCCTTAACCTGTTGGCAAACCAAACATGACTCCACATACTTGGCAATATCCCTCTTTATATTTGGCCACCAAAAATGTAGCTTCAAGTCCTGATACATCTTGGTGCTACCAGGATGTACAGAGAAAGAAGATGAGTGAGCCTCAGCCAAGATCAACTCACGCAACTCCTTATTACTTGGAATGTACCATCGATTCCTAAATTTCAAAATACCATCATTGGAGAGGAAGAATTCAGAGGAGGCATCTTTTAACTTACTCATCATACTATTATTCTCCTTTGAATCCTTCTGTTGTGCCTCTTTGATCTTATCCAAAATAGTTGGTCGAATGGTTAAATCAGCAAGTAAGGTTGACAATTCAGAAACTATCTCCAACTCGAACTTCTGTACATCTGTTCTCAGAGGTATAGACATGGTGGATAACGCAGGCTGCATTGTTGTCGACATCCTGCTTAAAGCATCGGCTACAGCATTAGCCTTGCCCGGGTGGTACTTAATTTCAAAGTCATAATCCTTAACAAATTCCAACCAACATCTTTGTCTCATATTTAATTCCTTTTGGGTGAATAGGTACTTCAGGCTTTTATGGTCAGAAAACAGCTCACACTGCTGACCATATAAATAGTGTCTCCAAATCTTTAATGCAAAAACAACTGTGGCTAGCTCTAAATTGTGAGTGGGGTAATTCTGTTCATAACTCTTCAGCTGCCTAGAGGCATACGCCACAACCTTACCTTCTTGCATCAAAACACACCCCAGGCCAACTTTGGATGCATCATAGTAAACACTAAACTTTCCTTCTTCGATTGGGAGAGTCAATAGTAGGGCTGTTGTCAACTTCAGCTTAAGTGTCTGTAAGCCATCTTCACAAGCTTTAGTCCAAGAGTACTTGGTGTCCTTCTTTGTTAAATTAGTTAAGGGCTTAGCTATCATAGAGAATCCTTTAATGAACTTCCTATAATAACCTGCCAGACCGAGGAAACTGCGGACTTCACTGGTATTCCTTGGCTGTGGCTAATCCTTAACTGCCTGAATTTTAGTTAGATCTACTGATATACCTTCAGCAGAGATGACATGGTCTAAGAAGTTGACCTTATCCAACCAGAACTCACACTTAGACAATTTGGCATACAGCTGCTGCTGATTTAATGTCGTAAAAACCACTCTTAAATGCTCTGCATGGTCAGCCTCAGTACGTGAGTATATTAGTATATCATCTATAAACACAATCACAAACTTGTCCAAATACTCACGAAACAAACGATTCATCAAGTCCATAAAAGCTGCAGGCGCATTAGTCAGTCCAAACGACATCACAAGAAATTCATAGTGTCCGTAGCGAGTCCTGAAGGCTGTCTTTGGTATATCACTCTCCTTAACCTTCAGTTGGTAGTAGCCCAAACGTAAGTCAATCTTTGAAAATACTTTAGCTCCTTGTAATTGGTCGAACAGGTCATCAATCCGGGGCAATGGGTACTTGTTCTTAATTGTCAACTTATTCAGTTCTCTGTAATCTATGCACATTCTAAGAGAACCATCCTTTTTCTTAACAAATAAAATAGGTGAACCCTAGGGAGAACTGCTAGGGCGAATAAATCCCTTATCTACTAATTCCTGCAGTTGGACTTTTAATTCTTTCAACTCAACAGGTGCCATGCAGTAAGGGTTCTTAGACACAGGTAAAGCCTCAGGATAAGTATCTATTACAAACTCAATTTCTCTGTCGGGTGGTATTCCGAGCAAGTCATCCAAAAATGTACCCGGAAACTCTCTGACTATGGGAATATCTTGTAGTTTTACCTTATTCTCCACCCGAACATCAATTACACAAGCTAGAAAACTCTCACAACCACTCTTCAGTAATCGTTGAGTCTCTAGTGAGGAAATAATTGGCATTTTACTTAGTTTTGGGATAGCTTGAAAGGAATACCGATCACCATTCGGGGGTCGGAACTCAACTAATCCAAACCTACAACATATCGTGGCATAATGCCTGAATAATCAATCCATCCCTACTATGACCTCATATCCTTTCATATCGATTACGATCAGTTTTACATATAGCTTCTTATCTCCTAAGGACATAACATCACCTTTCAATATCTGCTCGGAATGTAGGGACTTCCCAGATGGTAACATGACACTAAATGACCTCTCAGCTGGCATGAGTTCTAGTTTATGCTCAAGTACAAACAGGATTGATACAAACGAGTGTGTGGCCCCTATATCTATAAGTGTGTAAGCAAAAATACCACAAACCATAATGGTACCTGTTATGACTGTGTGCTGCTCGGCATCTTCATCCTCCATTAAAGCATAAACCTTTGGCGCTACCCTGACTCGATTCGGGTCTGGCGGCATAGGGCAGTCTCTGACCACGTGTCCAACCTTATCACATCTAAAACAGCGGCCAGAATGTAACTTGCATTCGCCGGGGTGGTTCTTCTGACAGGTGGGGCATAGAGGAGCCAGGGGTCGCTTTCCTTTTCCTTGGTCATCATTTGGATTGAAGGGTCTCTTTATATCTTTCTGTTGTTGTTGTGGCCCTCTGTTTGGATGTGGTTGCCAACCTCTGCCCTGGTGCAGTGATGGCTGAGTATCCTTGAAAAACTTCTTTGGCGGTTCACATTGTCCTCGTACTGCCAACTCTACCTCTTCCAATTCCAAAGCCTTAGCAGCCACTTTAGAATAAAGTATGTTATGGATCCCTGCAGTCTTCACTCCCTGGAAGAGGCTCGGCTTCAGCTCGTGGACAAACTGGTGAATCTTATCCTCCTCATCATCCACCAGACGGGGTGCAAATCTAGACAGTGCCTCAAACTTACAGATGTAATCAGCCACAGAACCGGTTTGACGTAGTTGCATGAATTCCATTTTCTTGCTGGCCCGATTAGCACGGCAGAAGTACTTGTCAAAGAAGGCAGTCTTAAACATTTCCCAGATCATAGCTCCTGCATTAGCGGTGCTCTGGATTGAGTTCCACCAATGCCTTGCATCAAGTTCCAGGTGAAAGACAGCACACATAACCTTATCTCCGTCCTCAACTTTTGCATACCTGAACATGTCATCCATCTTCTGAATCCATTCCTCAGCATAAACAGGGTCTGAAACTCGACCATTAAATGTCGGGGGTCAAAGCCGGTGAAAACGCTCGCCACCATGATCTTGAGCTGCATTTGAACTAGAATTCGCTTGTTCTTCTCTGGCAGTCATCAGCTGTTGGATCTGGCGAGATTGGAGCATGACCAACTCTGTCAACTGAACAATGGCATTGCTGTCCTCATTGGTCTCTCTTTGCTGACCTCTTACCATTTTGAGATCCCTAAACAAATATTCATAAATACATCTTAACTTAATGACATTTACTAAAATCATAACACTTATAGTTGCCAGAGTGTACTCAGGTGGCAGTCAGTGCTGGAAGGCAGTCTACAGAATCGATTTTAGAACTCGGTTTTGCTTTGATACCATAATTGTAACGACCCCGTTAAAGGTCACAACATAAACATAAACATCCTTCGGATAAATACTGGCTTGTTCTCTGTTTCATCCTATCTATTTCATGTTATATCATTAATTTTTTAAAAAAAAAAAACTACAAAACTTCGAAACATTTCAGTATCAGACGAAACTGAACCCTTCATAAACTCGACTTCTTCTTTAAACTATTGACATGCTAAGTCGCAGAATTATGCGACAATGTTCAGCCACTAACCACATAAGGAAATCGGCTGGGAGATAGATCACCCGACTCCATCGATCTCGGGTTGCATGGAGTTGCAGATTTTATCGGTAAGGAAGACACATCCACCGATCGTCACGTGCACTTCGCGTGACTCAATGGACATCGTCCGGTAGAGGTCATCTACCGATGGGTACGTGCAATGCACGTAATCCATTGAACATCATCCGGTATTTGAAATACACTACATCGCCCGGTCACTAGATGACAAGCTACACTTACATCATCTGGTATTTGAAATACACTACATCGCTCGGTTACTAGACGACAAACTACACTTACATCATCCGGTATTTGTAATACACTACATCGCCCGGTCACTAGACGAAAAACTACACTTACATCATTTGGTATTTGTAATATACTACATCGCCTGGTCACTAGACGACAAAACTACACTTACATCATCCGGTGAGTACAACTCTTGACATCATCCGGTGACGTCAGCCGGAAGGTTCAATCGATCAACCTCTACCATCCAACTCCTGCCAATGACGTTAGCCAGATGATACACTAATCCAGCTTCTATCATTCAGCAGTAAAACACTATAATCATCAAACAACTTCAACCAACAGAAAATACCACGACCCACACAAATCTCAACTTGATAGACATAAACCTCAAACGAATAAAAATCATAGACTCGTTCAGGAATACGTAAGTGGAAGACTCATATAAAACAGGATATCCTAGGTTCTTACAATCATCCTCAAACTCAGAGGTTGAACCAGACAATTCCAAGTCCAAATCAAAACAAACATGATCTTGTCCTACTTAGACATCAGTTTTCTCATAAGTCTTACTGACATAAAATGAGCATAACCACGGGTCATAATCGCCTGCCAGCCATAGACGTTTCCCCCCCTTGAGTACCATCCTGCAACCAGCCTTAGACATTATCATTGAATTTGAAATCCTCACCTGATATTTCATCACCTACATCATAAGGTTTAAACTATAAGCTTAATGCTTAGTAAGGAATGCAATACAAACATGTACACGAGAATGCATATTTGTAAGAAAATCATAATCATGTTCGTTTCATGCTCTTTTCTTGTTCTTATTCGTATTCTTGTTCATCACTTTCATCATATGGATTTAGGGAGGATTTGTGCCGTAAAGGGGGGATGACAGTGCAAGTGTACATAGTCCCTTTCGGGCAGTATTCATGGTCCTTCTCTGTGGACAGTGACATATGCCAAACCGCCCCCAACCCTCATTTAATCCGGTTGCATAAGTTTCATATTCATTCTCATATCTTGTTCATGGAGAAAACATGCTCATAAATCATTTTCATATGCTTGAGTAGTAAATCATGATGCATGACATGAATGTTCTTAAATCATCAGACTATGGAAAATATCATACTAGACAGTTGACTTCATAGGCTCTATCAGAACATCATATAACATAGCTCTCAAACATCCGTAAATCATCCAAGTACAAACCATCTTACTAACTTGAAACAAACATCAAACACATAACTAATTTAGTACCCTTAAGATGTAGGGCCCTAATGGCTGGAAATCTTAATACATTCACTTACCTGGCTTCCTTAGCAAATTCGTGCTCCTTTTCTTCAAACCTCTTCACCTAAAACATTTACATCGCTGTAGTTAAAACAAAATCCTAAAAGTCCTAATCACAAGTCATCCTAGGATCTAGTAGTTCAAGTCATTCCTGAATCCCTTAGTCTAGTTCTCTGTGTGCAGTCTGAAATCCAAAAATCAAAACAGCTAGGTTCAACTAACGATTAATCAGGGTCGGTTATAATAAATGTCCAGAATCGATTCGGAAATGACATTACTAATTCCAGATTATAAATGTTACTATTGTTACTCGGCCATTGGAGAAACCAAACTCCAACACTAAGCTGAAAACATAGCTTAACAACTAACTGACAACTACATTGTCTAACCCATACCTCGAGTGTAAAGTATCCGAGAAATAGCAAGGGAACTAGTCGTATAAGGGAGGATTACTGGCAGGCAGAGAGCGAGAGCTCGGGAGACAAAATCGCTGAAAGGAGAAAGTGTCGGCTACAGTGGCATTGGTGAGGTTTAAAAATTTTCCATTTTCTTTATATACCGATCACAACCCACTCTTATTACAATTTTGCCACTCAACCTAGTTTCACACAATTTTGAGCAAATCTTGGTATTAAATTTAAATCAAAAGGTTCAATAATAATGGTGACTGTTAAATTAGTTAAGAAATCACCAGGCCGAAATTGTCGGGTGTTACACGACTCTCACACAACCCTAACATACATCTAAGTCTAGTTCCCAAAATGGCATTACCCTATTCCCTAACACACATCCGAGTCTCGCTTCCAAGATGTATGTCCATCTGAGTCTCGCTCCTAAGATGGCACTACCCAATCACCTAGTACACATCTGAGTCTAGCTCCCAAGATGCAGTTCCATCTGAGTCTCGCTCCCAATATGGCACTACCTACACATCTGAGTCTCGCTCCCAAGATGCGTCCCCATCCGAGTCTCACTCCTAGGATGGCACTACCCCATCACATCTGAGTCTCGCTCCCAAGATGTGTTTCCATCCGAGTCTCGCTCCCAAGATGGCACTACACTATTCTCTTTACCTTTTAAGCTCACACTACCCCTTTTTCATTTGAAACTCACCGTTCAAAACCATACTCAAAACTAGTGTTTTTCGCAGTTCGAAACCAATAATGCATGTCACACAAATGCTTAACCAAAAACAAGACAAAGCAACCACATAAACAAATAAACAAGCAAACAAACAAACAATTCCCTATCGTTTCATAGTGTAGGCTCGAAGGCAAAACATAAGCAATCCACTACTTACCTGGTGTCTCGGTACGTTCTCGCTCACGTCGTCCAACCGAATTACACGCTCGATCACCTAAAATAACGAAAACTTAACTTAGTAACACACTAATAAAACTTAAGAAATTCCTAAACATAAACTAACCAAAACTACACCACAATTCAACCTAAAACCACAAAACCCGATTTATATGCAAATTTTACCGTCCAAGTTCAAACGACCATAACTTTCTCATTTTTCATCGGATTTCAATGTGCCACCCCAATTCTGAAACCTCTAAACGTCTACTATCCATTGAAACACTCAAATTAACCAAATAAATTCAATGGCCAATCCGAAATGCACCAAAACAGAACCGGTGCACAAGTGTACAAAACCGATTTTTCACAACTTACTTCCAATTTTCATTCTAACTCCATAGACCACCTAAACCAATTCATCCAACAACTAAATCATCAAATTTGGAAAGAAATCTAACATTTAAAGTCAAAATTCGGACTCCATGAACTAGGGTTTCCAAACCCTAATCAACACCTCACAAAACACCTTAAAAATACTACAAATTAACACCTAAATGTAATACACTCAAAACCCAAGTAAAAGTTCACCTTAAACCTTGAAAAACCTTGAAGGATAGGAGGTGGAGAAACTCTCCAATGGCAGCCAAAATATCGTGGAGAAGGAAGAGGAAGAAAGGTATTTTGCCATTTTAACACCTAATTAACCAATTTTATAAAATAAACTTTTTACCTTTTTGTTTCCACCATTAATTTTCCTATATTTATAAAATTGTCGCTCCTTCATTTATCCCCCTTCTTCAATGTGACATACACCACTTATAACTTTCCTTTTTATTTTATTTAATTACAAATTTTCTATTGGTTAATTTATATTTTGACTTTTCAAACAATTTCTTTTCTATTTTGACTTGTCAACTTCTTTTTCCCTTGACTTTTCTCCTAACCACTCCTAAACCCTTCCTCACATAACATTAAACTACGCACGTTATCGAGATTTTCCGGGTGTTACAGAGAGAGTCGGCTGAAAGAGGAAAGTCGGCTAGTGAGGGCTTTTTGTGAGGTTTTTGGATTTCCACTTTCTATTTATACACTTAATGAGCTAGGCTTAATTACAAGTTTGCCACCAAATCTAATTTTTATAAATGTAACGTCCCTTAACTATTCCCTTAATTTCCCGTATAAAATTTTTCTTTTTAAAACCTTAAACATTATCAAGTTAACCTTTTCGTTAAATCGTTAAATCAAAATATAAATAGTTGAAATGGTTTCAAAAAAAACATTTAAGAAAACATTGGGAAACAATTAATAAAAATTAAAATCTTAAAGGCACAGAACACAGGGGGCAGAATGGGCATTCTACCCTTGAAAAGCATGGCCGATCGATGGTAACGTCCCTTAACTATTCTCTTAATTTCCTATATAAAATTTTTCTTTTTAAAACCTTAAACATTATCAAGTTAACCTTTTCGTTAAATCGTTAAATCAAAGTATAAATAGTTGAAATGGTTTAAAAAAAACATTTAAGAAAACATAGGGAAACAATTAATAAAAATTAAAATATTAAAGGCACAGAACACAAGGGGAAGAATGGGCATTCTACCCATGAAAAGATGGGTGATCGATCAGCCATTTCAGCCGATCGATCGGCTGTGTTATAAAACATGGGGGCGATCGATCGCCCCACATATAGCCGATCGATCGTCGCAGCGACCGATCAACATCAGCATGCTCTCTGGAATCCGAAAATTCCAGAGAGCATACTTCTCCCTTTTCTCATTTTCTTCCCCCTACACACTTAACAATTTTTCCTTCCTCATCTCCTCCTAAAACTTCAACATAACAAATACTCTCAACCTCATTCAATCCTCACTTCGCCAATCACCCCAAAACCGACTCAAGACTTATTTAAAACGTAACCAAATTTCATAAAAACAACTGCGTGGGTCAGTTTGAAAAACCAAATAAAACCCCTATAGAATTTGACAACCAATCAGTTCGGTAACATCAAATTACAAGCTTAACAAAACGCTTTATAAAATGGTTTACCAAAACGTTCAAAACATCAATACATTTATCTATCAACTATCCAGATACCAACATCCTAAAATGTTCTATCTGTACAACTTTTCTACGTTTCTATCTTATACAATTGTCAAAACATTTACTTACGTCCCCACGGGTCAAAAAGCACATCGACTACCCAGCACACTCCCACGGGCCATCTTTCTTCAACTGCTCACTCCTCGGGTGGAGGGATCTCGTCCTCACCTGTATCGAAATCACCTACATCATACAGACAACTATGAGCTAAATGCTCAATAAGCTTCGCAAATGCATATGCATGCTGTGCATATGAGTTTCAGAAATCATGCAGATTACTTAACAGAACAGATCATTACAGATAACAGAGATGTCACCGAGGTCTACTCTCACCAGATAGAGAGGGCACGTCCGGCGGATGGACAGCCCTTTCCATCTACCGGGGCGAAGATATGCTTACATCCGTAAACAGCCATGCCTGAACCCCACCTCGCCATGACCAGATATCAGATTACGTAGATTCATTTCATTAATTCATTTCATTTTCGTAAACTCGTGCAGAAATCCATTTTCATGCTATTTTAAAATACGTGATGCATAAACAGTTAAATGCATAAAATAAACATACAACATATATACCATCAAGACGATAAGTGGCCTAACCTACGTAAACAACTAATCCTAACTACCCGACCAAAGCAAATAAACAACAATATCCAATAATCCTCAACGCGACTTCGACGTACGGTGTAGGTCAATCGGCCATAGTAAGTCACGAGAACTTACCTCACATGCATTGCAAATTCAAGCTCCGTCCACGAGCGCCGTTCACCTAAGGCAAATTCACAACAATCGTCGTTAAAACGCGTTTAAACCATTAAACGTCTAAACTAACGAAACTCTTAACTAAAGAAATTTCCTAAACCTCTAATTTAACTCATTGAGGCATTTTGTCGAGCAATTCACACTCGACTCCTCAAAATCTCCATTAATGGGGTTTTTCCAAAGCTCCAATTTTTCAAAAGCTTAACATTCCTCAATAAACCAATTAACTTCGTCCAATAACGCCCAATACGCCCATTGTACTCACAAATACAGTAGATCTATCGATTTCAAACTCTAAATCATATTTTTAACAAAAACTCTAAACGAACCCTAATCGTTTAAACTCTAGAAATCAAAATCTAACGTCCAAAAACTATAGAATCTTACCTAGAATGTTGATCGGAGGAGAAACGTGAAGAACGAGGGTTGATTGAAGGAGGAATCACCAGAAGAAGAGATCGCACGAGGGAGAAGGAGAAAATCGCCTGGAGGTGTTTCGCAGAGAAGGAATCGCGTGAAGTGTTCTGGAGGAAGAGGGAAATTGTGATTTTAATAAACTGTCTTGGCAAATTACCTTTTTGCCCTTCCTTTTGATTTTATATTTGTTTCGTTATTTAGCTAACCATTCATTTTCTCTAAAATTTCTTTATTCCACTAATAATTCAAATTTTTCACTAGGGTTCCATCAAAACTCTCCGTTTGCAAATCGGACCTCGTTTAATATATTTACTACAATATCCTTTATATTACGAGAAACACAAAACTCGTAATTTAGCGTTACAATTCCAAAAATTCTCAAACTTCTCCTAAATCCATATTAGTTATTAGGATCTCAATAACGCTTTCTTTTAACAAAGCGGACTTAATCTGACATATTTACAAAAATGTCATTACATATTGGAATATTAAAATCCCATAAAACCGGGTGTTACAATAAAGATGAAACCGATTAAACTTTGGCGCCTAAACTTGTTCAAAGTTGTCGGGTGTTACACTTAGCTTGCCTCTTCTTCCAAATCTCATCACTCCTTTGAATGGAGAAATCTTTAAGTACACCTTTTCACCTTCATTAAACTCCATCTTCTTTCGTCTATCATCGGCATAGCTTTTCTGTGGGCTATGCGCTATCTCAATACGTTGTCGGATGTGTAACACTCGGTTCTTCGGGTTTTCAGATTTTTGCTAAATAATGGCATTTTTGTAAATATAGTGAATTTAGCCCACGTTGTGAGCGGGAAGTCTTATTGGAACTTTATGAATAAATTGAAGTGTTTGGAGGAATAAAGGAGTTTTTGGAGATATAACGTCGATTTTACGAGTTTTAAATATTTCTCGTAATATGAACGGTACTTTAGTAAATATAGCAAACTAGGTCTGTTTTGCAAACAGAAAGTTTTATTAGAACCCTAGTAGCTAATTACAAGGTTTAAAGAAATAAGGAAATTTTTAGAGCGTAACGTTTGGAATTTTGATATTCCTTTCATTAAAGTTATTTTCGTAAAAATAGTAAATTAAGCTCGTTTTACTAACGGGAAGTTTCGTTAGAACCCTAGAGATAAATTTGGATATTTGGAGGAATAAGGAGATTTTAGAAAATTCAAATCGACAGGCGAATAGACGAAATAGCAAATATTGTGACGAGTGGCAAACTTGCAATTATGGAAATCAGTTTTTTTTTAATAAAAACACAAACTCCCTCTCTCTTCTTCTTCATTTTCACGTAAGGCACCAGAGAGGGGTTTCATTTTTTGGCGATTCTTCCTCCTCCCTCTCCGTTCTCATGCTCGGCCACCGATTTGTCTTCCAAGCGTCGATTTTCTCTTCCATTCCCTTCTACCATCAAACCCTAGGTATGTTTTGAGTATTATCCTCGTGATTGTTTGCCATTTCTAGGGTTGATATTCGTTAGGGTTTGATTGGGTTTGTGAGAAATTACCGGTTTAGGTTAGAAATCAATAGGTCTACTTTAATTATGTCTATTGATGATACGTTGATGGTTATTATGAGTGTTGTTAGGAAATCGGTGGTAGAAATGTTAGATTTCCATTTATGTTAGATTATAGAACTTGTGAACGCCAGGTGCTCGATGAAATGCTCGAATGACATAGATTGAGATTTTTAGGAAAAATTGTCTTGGCTAAGAGTTTCATTTGATCTTTGAAACGGTTAATTTGGATTTAGCTTTATTAACCAAATTGTGAAATGTCTTAGGTAACGAAGCTCAAAATGAGGTACTCGGCTTGCTAAAGACATCAAGTAAGTCTTTGTGATTTGTTTGGCCGATTGGCCTACGCTGTAAGAACAGTTGTTGATCGAGGATTTTGGTGAATTCAGATGCTTCGGGGAGATAGGACGAGTAGTTTAGGTTGATTGTGTATTAGAATGTTTTCCTAGGATCTTTTACGCATTATTCTATGTTTTTACTCGTATTGCACGATCCATGTTCATGCACCATGTTTTTGAAAAGCATAGAAAATGAATTTTATGCATATGATTTCATGAAAAGGATAACAAAAAAGTAAATGAATGTAATGATGGTCACGTCGGTGGCGGTGGTTCAGACATGATTGTCAGATGAAGCATGTTTTCCCCCGGTTAGATACGAGGGGCTATCCAATAGTGGGATGTGCCGCTCCTATCTAGCGAGAGTGAAGCCCCGGTGACATAAATGAAATGAATAGTGAAAAGGTAGGATGCATGATTTATAAACTGTACATGCATAGCATTCACGTAGACTTACTGAGCCTCTAGCTCACATTTTATTCTATGGTGTAGGTGACTTCGATATAGGTGAGGACGACGTTTCTCCCCCCAATGTCTAAGCAGGTTGAAGAAGAATGCTCGCGGGGGTGTGCTGGCGCAGTCGGTGCTTATTTTGACCCGTGGAGACGTAGGTAAATGTTTTGGGAAATTGATAGATAGAAGAATAGGAGATTTGTATAGTTGAACAATTTAGGATGCTTAGTTCTGGATAGAAAATATACGCGTTTTGGATATTTTGGAAAGTTATTTATTAAAGTATACTTGAACTGCTTGGTGACTTTTAAGTTTTATAGGGTTTTGTTCAGTTTTCAAATGGATCGACGCAGTTCATTTTTGTGAAAACTTACTTCGTTTTAAATATGTTTTGAGTTGGTGCATGAGCGATTGTAGCAGTGTTTTTATGAAGTGTTTAGAGGTGAATTGATGAAGGAAAAGAAATGGGTGAAAGAGTTGTGTATGTGTGTTTAGGCATGAGAAGAGTGGAAGAAAAACAGAAAGAGAAGGGGAAAGAAGAAAGAAGAGCAGCTCTCTGGAAGAATTGGATTCCAGAGAGCTTGCCGATCGATCGCCAGACATGGCGATCCATCGGCCCTCTTTGGTTTCTTTGGTCACGCTCTGGAAGAAATTCCAGAGCATGTGCCGATCGATCGCCTGTTAAGAGCGAATCGATCGGCTGGTTGGTCGTCGAAGGGCGATCGATCGCCCATATGAGGGGCGATCGATCGCCCCCAATTTTTATACCATAGCCGATCGATCGGCTGAATTGGCCGATCGATCAGCCATGAATTTTTTCTGGGCAAATGCCCTTTCTGCCCTCTGATTTCTTTGGCCGATGTTTTTATATATTTCTTTAATGTTTATATTTTCTTTCCAAAGCAATTTCAACAGTTACTGCAAGGCATTTTCTTCAAATAGTTTTGAGGATGTTTTAATTGATTTAGAGATTTAAAAAGAAAAATTTTCACGGAAATTTAAGGGTTAGAAATAAAGGTCGTTATAGGATGACGGCGATCTTCTCCGCCGTTTGTTGTAAAATATCAGAGCCAATCATACTAGCCTCGCCAACCTCATCCCAATACAGCGGAGATCTACACTTTCGCCCATATAGCGCTTCATACGGAGCCATGCCGATCGTAGCCTAAAAGCTATTGTTGTACGAAAACTCAATCTAAGGTAAATATTTACTTCACAAGCCTTGGAATTCCAACACACACGCTCTAAGCATGTCTTCCAAAATTTGACTTTTTTGTTTTTGTCTGCCCATCAGTTTGAGGATGAAATGTTGTGCTGAAATTCAGTTGTGTCCCTATGGCTTTATGTAGACTTTTCCAAAACTTGGAAGTAAATCTCGGGTCTCGATCCGAAACTATCGAAACTGGAACCCCGTATAGTTTGACAACCTCCTGTACATAAAGCTCGGCAAGATGATCTATGGAATATATCATTTTTACTAGTAGGAAGTGGACCGATTTTGTCAAACGGTCCACTATTACCCAGATTCCATCGTATCCTTTCGTCCTCTTTGGGAGTCCAACTATGAAATCCATGGAAATTTGTTCCCATTTCCACTCCGGAATCAGCAGTGGCTGCAAGGTTCCTGCCAGCCTTTGGTGCTCTGCCTTGACCTATTGGCAAACCAAATAGGTTATACCTGGCAACCTCTCTTTTCATATATTGGCCACCAGAAATGTTGTTTCAGGTCTCTATACATCTTCGTACTCCCTAGATGTACAGAGTAGGCCATGGAGTGTGCTTCTGTCAAAATCTCTCTTTTCAATCCCTCCTCATTAGGCACGTACCACCTATGCCTGAATTTTAATACACAATCATCCGACAAATTAAAATCAGACAAGTCCTCGGATGTCATGCTCAATCGATATTTCTCACACTCCAAGTCTTTTTTGTTGAGCTTCTCAAATTTTGTCTAGTATTGTTGGCCTTAGTGAGATATTTGCAAGCATATTGGACAACTCGGTAACAATCTCAACCTTAAACTTCACAATCTCCGTTTTTAATGCTACCAACATTGATACAAGCGAAGGTTGACTCGTTGAAGGAACTCTGCTTAAGGCATCTGCGACTTTATTTGCCTTGCCTAGGTGGTATTTGATCTCGAAGTCGTAGTCTTTGACAAACTCCAACCACCTTCATTGTTGCATATTTAGCTCTTTCTGCGTAAACAAATATTTCAAGCTTTTGTGATCTGGGAACATTTCGCACTGCTGCCCATACAAATAATGTCTCCAAATCTTCAGTGCGAAGATGACGGCTGCCAGCTCCAGTTCGTACGTCGGATAATTCTGCTCATTCGACTTTAATTGCCAAGAAGCATATGCGAAAACCCTTCCTTCCTGCATAAGTATGCATCCAAGTCCAACCTTAGACGCATCACAGTATATGCTGAACTTGTCGCCCTCAACTGGCAGTGTCAAAACTGGAGCTGTTGTCAATTTATGTTTCAGCTCCTGAAAGCTCTTGTCGCATGCAGCTGTCCATACAAATTTCTCATTCTTTCTGGTCAAGCGTGAAAGAGGGACAACAATCTTCAAAAACCCCTAAATGAATTTCCTGTCCGCCAATCCAAGGAACCCTCGTACCTCCCGTACGTTCTTAGGTTGGGGCCAATCTTTGACAACCCGAATCTTGGTCAGATCCACAGAAACTCCTTCCTGGGATACAATATGGCCGAGAAAACTTATCTTATCCAGCCAAAACTTGCATTTAGAAAATTTTGGGTAAAGCTGGTGTTCCTTCAAAATCCTCAAAACAATCTGCAACTGCTCTTCGTTCTCCTCTTTCGTCCTCGAATAGACCAAGATGTCGTCAATAAAAACAACAACAAATTTGTCCAGATACTCCTTAAAGACGCGATTCATCGTATCCATAAATGCTGCAGGGGCATTAGTAAGTCCAAAAGATATACTAAAAACTTGTAATGCCTATACCTCATTCGAAACACCATCTTTTGAATATCTTCTCTTCGGACCTTCAACTGATAATATCCCGAGCGTAGGTCAATCCTAGAAAATACTCGAGCACCCTGCAGTTGGTCAAACTGGTCATCTATTCGGGGTAACAGGTATTTATTTTTCACCGTCAACTTGTTCAACTCTCTTTAATCGATACACATCCTGAGAGTTCCGTCATTCTTCTTAACGAACAGAATTGGCGCACCCCATAGAGAAAAGTTGTAACGCCCCCAAACCCGCCCTGGCTCGGTGCGCTACTTTGCTAACTCAAACTGTGTTTAAAACGACGTTTAACATAATTTTTGTAAATTATTTGACTCCATTTTTGGGTTTTTCGAACCCTCAAAAAATATTAGAAAACGTGCCAAAATACGTTTCAAATATTCCAAAAAAAGTCAGGTCAAAACATTTTGGAAATAGCAAAAATAAAAATAAAAAAATCAAGTTTAGTGTGCTGGGCGCCGCGCACGCGCGCTGGGCGCAGCGTGCGCCTAAGCAGTGCTCCCGCGCACTGCTGCACCGCGCTGCACGAGCTCTGCGCAGGCCCGTGGCCGATCGATCAGCGCTGGGGCCGATCGATCAAGCCCTCTCGGGTTTCTTCGGCCAAAATGTCCATTTTTCTATTTTTTCACTTTTTCCCACTTTTCTTCATTTTTCTCCAAGCCAAACATCTCTAAATCACCTAAAAATTTACCCACACATTCCCAACACCCTCGACTCCATGTCCCTTAAAAATCTTGGAAAACCAACTTAAAACGAATAACTGTAATGACCCCGTATCCCAGCAAGATATTGTCCGCTCTGGGGATTGGGTCGTAGCGCAATATCCTCCCCTCACGGCTTTGTTTGGCGAGAACTTCCCAGAAGGTCACCCAACCTGGAATTGCTGTCGCCGAAGCACTTTTAACTTCGGAGTTCTTATGGGATCCGTTGCAAATTGTGCTCCAAAACGCGTCTTGCTATGTTGGGAGGGTCTCTTTACATATGTTTCATTTCCACATACTTCCCCAAGCGATGTGGGATTGTGACGACCCTTTTTTACGACCTGTCACCTTCCGGTTCGCCAGCGCGGAAGTACTGCCATCCGGGTTCCGGTTCGTGCAGCCATCGTACCCATACGTGCATATTCGGGTCATCACAATAACAAAAAAAATAAAGAACGTGAACCCGACGTTATTTATTTTAAAACTAAAACAAGCGTCATAACGCCTAAAATTTCTAAAACCCAAAAAACTGCAAATTTAACTCTCAAAATATCATCATTTACACACAACCCAATCCTCAAAAGATCACTGTTCACAAGAATCCCAAAATGGTGAAAAGAAAGCTAAGCTATCTACAACACAAAATACCAAACTCCCCACAAACTACCCGAGAACGTGGTCGTGACGCCCCCGACAAGTGCCCGCACCAACATGCTCCATACATCACCAACTGCTGCCTAGTTCTGGGCTGTCTCATCTATCTCACCTGGGTAAATCTCGTCACCTACACCATAGAACACAAAACGTAATCCTAATGCTTAGTAAGTAGGGAAAACGAATGCACACACATACAATGCAACTCAATCCTATCACATGTAGTTTCTAACTCTCAGTTGTGTTTGTTTACTATTTGTTACTTTAATCATTTCATAAGCCTATTCCTATAACTGTCTAGGACGGCCACACTCAAAACCACCAGCGTAAGACCAGATAGCACTCATCCCATAACCATCTGGGATGGCCATACATAATCTCCCTCGTCGATCGTAGAATCCTATAACCGTCTAGGAATTCATACTCACGACATTTACGTATTTTAGCCAATCATCTTTCATAGAGGTCCCCCCGGGGTGCTACACTACAGCACGTAATCCCGACAAGGCACACTAATCAAGATTTTGTATTTTAGCCGGTCATCTTTCATAGAGGTCCCCCTAGGGTGCTACACACCAGCACGTAATCCCGACAAGGCACACTAATCAAGATGCATTTCTCAATTTCTTTATCTGATTACATTTCATGCTCACAAGCAAACCATGCAAGAAACTCGTGTAAAACCATGATGCATGTCAAAAAATATGCAACCCAACAAA
The DNA here is from genome assembly GCA_022432975.1 of Begonia masoniana. Classification (NCBI taxonomy): domain Eukaryota; kingdom Viridiplantae; phylum Streptophyta; class Magnoliopsida; order Cucurbitales; family Begoniaceae; genus Begonia; species Begonia masoniana. Next base: position 14,536,082 of record CM039508.1, read on the forward strand.
ACACAAAATAAATAATCATTAACCCTACCATTCTATGGTGTAGCCCCAAAGGCGAAAGGATAGCAACCACTACTTACCTGACTACTCGACTTTCAAGGGCTTACTTCGTCAAATCACTTCGCTAGCTCGATGAACTAAAATAAAGAAAACTTAACTTAGTAAGCCATTACTAAACTCTAAAGGAGTTTCTAACTAAAACTAAACAACCTTTAAAATAAATTCACTCTCAAAGCCCTAAACCCGATTTTTACTACAAATTTTAATGTCCATATTCAAACGACCATAACTTTCTCGTTTTTCAACAGATTTTGACGTGCCACCCCAATCTGTAAACCTCTACACGTCTACTATCCATTGAAATCATCAAAGTAATTAACCAAACTCAATGGCCAATCTGAAATTCCCAAAACAGAACCGGTCCTCATAGTTTTAAAAATTGGTTTTTCCATAACTCACACCCATTCTCAAATCTATCCCTAAATACAACCTAAACTAATCCATCCAATGACTAAACCATGAAATTTGGAAAGAAACTAACATTTAAACCCAAATTTTCGGAGCTCCAAATCTAGGGTTTCCAAACCCTTACCAAAATCAACCAAAACATCAACAAAACTCTAAAATTCTTCACTTACATGCATAAAATTAAGAACCCACTTAACTTTACCTCAAAACACCTTGCAAAAATTGAAGAAATGGGAGAGGATAGCTTGGCTATGGTGGAGAGAAAGAACCGAAAGGAATGAAGGAGGAAGAAGGAAAAATCACTTTTTAACCTTAACATTATTTCCACCTTTTAATTTTCCTCCACATCACTTTTTAAATTTACAAATTCTCCTCACCTCCTTCTTAGCTTCAAGCCAACGTCAATCTCTCTTTTAAAACTCCCATCCTTTAATTTTAATTCATTTTCTTTACTAGCTTCCTATTGGTTCATAACAACTTTTGACTTTTCAAACCTCTTTTTGGTTTTGACTTGTCAAAACTCTTTCTTTCCCTTGCTTCATGCATTCCAACGTGAATGCTTCATATATATTCTCTTTTCTTTTAAATTTTGTAATTAAATCCAAGCACAATATCTCCCAATATAAATCACACAACATACTTTCGCTTGTGTTTCAATTCTATCGTTTTCTCTTCCAAATTCTTACTTTTATTTCCATGATCTAGGAAAAATCTAAATTAGAATTAAACACTCTTAAAGTGTAGCACCCGGTTCTGTTAAACCAATTTCTATTCATTCATTTAATAGTAAACATGTTGTGGAGAAAATTGAGGAAAGTATTAATTAGGTTAATGAGTGACTCAGTAAGGACATAGTGGTAAATTGAGAACTTATAATGGATAACCTATTTAAGGAAAGAGGCTTTGTGATTAAATGCACTGTAGCCGCCACTCTTTCCCTACTCTCCTCTCTCGGTATTCAGCTCAAGCAGCAGAGCTCTCTAGGCGATTCTTCCATCTGATTTTCTCCAAACTATGTGAGTTCTATTTTGATTCCTTACTACATTGGTAACTATCGATGATTTGGGGAGTGGATAAATGTGAGTCTCGAGAATGCTGTGAGCGAACTAGTTCGGGTTTTGTGGTAATCGGAGATGTATAACGAACTAAGCTCCTAAACTAGTTTCCTTAGGCTTCTGGATAGTGTAGAATGAGGTTTAGTAAAATCTAATCGATAATCTGTCCATGTTTTTAGGTTGAGTAAGCTCCCAAAGTAGTTTGCAACACCGAGCATTTCCAGGAGAGCCAAGTAAGTGAAGTATGCATGTGCCTTCGGGCCTACATCACAAAACAGTAGGATTATGTATTGTGTGAATGAGTTTGTATGTCATGCATCATGTTTTTTTTTTTAAGATTACGAAAATAAATTTCCATGTAAGGAATGGTAAGGCATGAACTAAATGTGACAGACAAACTATTAAGGGATTTATAACATTGGGAGGATTGATCCTACTCCCAAGAGAACTGAGGGATAAGATCAGCTATTAAGGGAATTCATCCTCCCCTTAATCGAGTAGTAGATGTATAACATTGGGAGGATTGATCCCACTCCAAAGGGAACCGAGGGATCAGATCAGTTTATGAATGAATGTGAATGCAACTGAGATGAGAAAGTAGAAATTGCATGTTTAGGAATTTATGTTTCAGCATTTCATTTCATTATTGCTTTACTTACTTAACATTAGGCTAATAGATGAGTTTTGTGATGTAGGTGTTGAGGATACTGCAGGTGATTTTCTTGAGTGCGCAGATGAATAGAGGAGGTTAGAGGAGTACATTCATGTTTTGGCCTGGTAAACTGATGAGGCGGATTAACTGATGTTAGTGGATGTGAAAGTTTAGTAAACCATGATTCAATTTGAGTATGTCGAGAGTTCTTATGAAAATGGTAGTTTTAATGTTTTGAAATACATTTGAGACCTTTCTGATATTAATACTCTGTTGGCTTTAAAAGTAGTTTCTACCAAATTCTGAAGTAATATACGGATTTAAGTAGTTTTGAGTGTTCTTTTGAAAATGCTCAAATTCTATTGGTAGTCAGAGCTTTCCCTGTGTAGAGAGAAAATGCTCGATGAGCTGCTATATAAAGTTGTTGTTCTGTAAAGCCATCAGATGATGTCTTCAGTAAAGCTATCGGATGATGTCTTCAGTGGAAGCCATCAGATGATGTCTTCAGTGGAAGCCATCGGAAGATATAAGTAGAAAATTTGTCGTTTTGTAATCGGATGATGTCGAGTATTTTATCTATCGGATGATGAAGGCAAAAGTCTTTTGTCGTTTTGTAACCGGATGATGTCGAGTATTTTATCTACCGGAAGATGTGAGTAAGCATAGTTGTCGTTTTGCGATCGGCTGAAGTTGGAAGAGTGATTCTTCCGGCTGACGTCATCAGTGGAAGTCCTCCGTTTTGTTTCTGCCCATTTTCGTTGACTCTGATCGGCGGATGATGTGGTTGACTTTTATGATCTTCAAGTATTTCATACTTAAGCTTTCATCTCTTCTGGCCGAATTATTTCTCAATAGTTTAACCGATTCTTTTAAAATTGTTTTACAGATTGTTTAACTATATTTTTGTTAGAAAAAAATTTCCGCTGCTAGTTTTAAAATTTTGAGGCCTTAGCAAATGTCAAAATTTTGATTTTTGAGCGAAGTTTTTTTTAGAAATTAGTCAAATTTTCTTAGTCCTGTTCTGTGTTATGTGTAACGAACTGAATTTAGAAAACTCGGGAAGTTACAGTGTGGTATCAGAGACATTTAGTTAAATCGTTCAAAAGATTACTCATCAGTGCCAATCGTTGCATGGGAGTACTCCAACAACTGTAAGTATTTATGTTAGCTTTAGCTATAAGTTGTTTATGAGAGTAGTTAACCCTGTGCAGGAATTTTGTATTATGGCGAGACGCCCAGGAGACCTAGAGTACCAAGAGAAATGCCGAATGTGAGAGGTGAAGAGGAGCCTAGTGTGATTAGGAAGCTGACAGATTTAGTGCGTCAGCAAACTGACTTAGTGCGCCAACAGTCCGATCAGTTGGGTGTGTTGTTGAATCGAGATGTACAAGGAAGTGCTAACTCGAGCTCTAGCGGGGAGCACTCTGGAGACAGATTTTGGAGATTTCAGCCGCCTACATTTGATGGGAAGTCAACTAATCCCACTGTTGCTAAATAGTGGCTCAGAAAGGTTGAGAGTATGTTTAGGTATGCCAATATTGAGGTAGGAGACAAGGTCACTCTGGCAACATTCCATCTGGCTGGCGAAGCTCAACTTTGGTGGGAGTCGATGGAAACCGCCGTTGATGCCCTGGCTATGTCTTGGACACAATTCAGAGAAGTTTTCTATGAGAAATATTTCAACAGCACTGTTCAGGCTGCTAAGAAAGTTGAATTTTTGAGCTTGATATAAACGGGGTCAGTGGCTGAGTACAGCAGACAATTCGAGTCCCTGTCAAGATTTGCCAGACATCTCGTCCATAGGAATGAAGATAAAGTGTTTCAGTTTATGAATGGACTAAAGCCAGAGATTTTTTGAGGAGTCAAGTTTACTGGCATCAAAGGCTTGTCCTTCAGCGAGGTTGTGTCCACTGCGTTGGAAGTGGAGGATGCGGAAATGAAGTGTACTAGAGCAAGAGAAATCCCACGGAAGTTTATCCAACCACATCAACAGAGTGGAACAAAAAGGCCTAGTGAAAGCCAGAACAGTCAGGGAACGGGAAAGAAGGTACAGGACACCAAGAAGTATCCTCAGTGCCCGAAGTGTCTGAAAAGTCACCTGGGTGAATGTAGGTTCGGATCGGGAAAGTGTTTCAACTGTGAAGAGGTTGGACACTCGTTCAAGGATTGCCCAAAGCCCAGGATCATTCGATGTTTTCATTGTAACAAAGTTGGCCATATCAACAGAGACTGCCCAGCCTTGAAGAATGGCCCTACCAAAGTAAAGGCAAGGATATTCTCTATGATGGAGACGGGCGATGATGAACAGCCTGCCGTGGTGTCAGGTACCATATTGATCAACTCTACCCCTGCCTTTACTTTAATAGATTCAGGTGCAACACATTCTTTTATAGCCTCTGCATTTGCTGATAAACTAGATGTACAGTTTACCCCCACTGATCATGTGTTTAACGTAGCATTACCCTCTGGTGAGCGCATGTACTCTAACCAAGTGATACTGGATAGTATTGTATTAGTGGAAAACATGAATCTGCCTGCTGACCTCATTATTATGGATATAACGAGATTTGATGTAATCCTAGGAATAGATTGGTTGTTCAAGCATTATGCCACGATCGACTGTAGGACTGGAATAGTTAGTTTCCAACCCCCTGGTAGTTTGAAACATACCTTTCAAGCTTCAAAGAAAAATAAGGAAATGTCTGTAATGACTTCTATTAACACTATACCGTCCCCATATGGAGAGTACTTGCGCGTCTTAGCTAGCGTTTTAGACACACAGCACGTAGAAAAAGAAAATCCTCAAAATGTCTTAGTTGTCCAAGACTTTCCTGAAGTATTTTTAGATGACCTTCCAAGTTTACCACCAGATAGGGAAATTTAATTTGTTGTAGATGTTTACCCCGGCGCCGAGCCTGTGTCTAAAAATCCATATAGGTTAGCACCAACAGAACTTAAGGAATTAAAGAAACAGTTGGAGGATTTATTGGAGAAAGGGTTCATATGCCCAAGCTTTTCTCCGTGGGGTGCACCCGTCCTTTTTGTCAAAAAGAAAGACGAATCAATGCGTATGTACATTGATTATAGGAAATTGAACAAGTTAACTATCAAGAACAAATATCCACTGCCTAGAATCGATAATTTATTTAACCAGCTTAATGGTGCACGTGTTTTCTCTAAGATTGACCTTAGGTCCGGCTATTACCAATTGAAAGTCAAATCTGAGGATATCCCTAAGACAGCCTTTCGCACAAGATATGGACATTATGAGTTTTTGGTTATGTCTTTTGGTTTGACAAATGCACCAGCAGCATTCATGGATCTTATGAATAGGGTGTTTCATGAATACTTAGATAAATTCGTCATAGTGTTTATTGATGATATTTTGATCTATTCACGTACTAAGGATGAGCATGCAAGGCATTTGAGTTTGGTGTTAGGAGTACTTAGACAGCACCAACTTTATGCCAAGTTTTCCAAGTGTGAGTTTTGGTTGGATAGAGTTCACTTTCTTGGTCATGTGATCTCCGGTGATTGGATATGTGTCGATCCAGCCAAGGTTCAAGCAGTTAAGGAGTGGCCCCAACCGAAGAATGCTACTGATATTAGGAGTTTTCTTGGACTTGCAGGATACTATAGAAAGTTCATTGAAGGATTTTCGAAGATTGCTACACCCCTTACTAAGTTAACAAGGAAAAATGTGAAGTATACATGGACTGATGAATGTGAGCATAGTTTTCAGACCTTGAAACAGAAGTTGACCGATGCCCCAATATTAACCCTTCCAGTTGAAGATGGTAAATTTAGCATTTATTGTGACGCTTCCAAAATTGGTCTTGGATGTGTGTTGATGCAAGATGGTAAGGTAATAGCTTATGCCTCTAGACAGTTGAAAGTTCATGAGAAGAATTACCCCACACATGACTTAGAATTAGCTGCAGTGGTGTTCGCACTTAAGATTTGGAGGCATTACTTGTATGGACAACCTTGTGAGATATTTTCAGATCACAAGAGTCTGAAGTATATTTTCACACAGAAGGAATTGAACATGAGGAAGCGTCGATGGTTGGAATTTGTAAAGGATTAAGATTTTGAGATTAAATACCATCCCGGCAAAGTATATGTTGTGGCTGATGCCTTGAGTAGAGTGGCAACACCAACCCCAACTATGGTTTTCAACATGCCATTAGCCTTAGAGTCAGAATTCCGAAGGTTTAATTTAGAAGCAGTATCCAGTGTATCAGCTATACTTTCAGCCATAACCTTAAGGCCTACCATTTTGGAGAAAATAAAGGAGGCTCAGACGAATGATGATGAATGTAACAAGTACAAGTTAAGCATGAATTCTACGGAAAAAACAGATTTTAACTATTCTGCTGATGGAATCCTCAAGTTTAGAAATAGATGGTTTGTCCCTACCGTTAAAGGACTTCGTGATGAGATTCTTTCTGAAGCACACTCTTCCAGGTTCTCTGTTCATCCTGGGAGTACAAAGATGGACAAGGATCTTAAACAGCATTATTGGTGGCCTGGTATGAAACGAAATGTGGCAGAATATATAGGATCATGTTTGTATTGTCAGTAGGTTAAAGCTGAGCATCAGAGACCTGCTGGAAGGTTACAACCTTTACCAGTTCCCGAATGGAAATGGGAGCAAATAACGATGGACTTTGTGGTAGGATTGCCTAGAACGATTAAAGGACATGATGCAATTTGGGTGATAGTTGACCGTCTAACCAAATCAGCTCATTTCCTACCAATAAAGGTGACTTACTCAATGGATCAACTTGCTGAATTGTATGTGCAAGAAATTGTTAGGTTACATGGAGTTCCTGGTACCATAGTTTCAGACCGAGACTCTAGATTTACATCTAAGTTTTGGAAAAGTTTGCACAAGGCTATGGGTACACAGCTCAACTTTAGCACAGCCTTTCACCCTCAAACAGATGGACAGTCTGAAAGAACCATCCAAATATTAGAGGATATGCTTCGTGCATGCATATTGGATTTTCAAGGTTCCTGGAGCAAGTACCTATCCTTAGTAGAATTCTCTTATAATAACAGTTTTCAGGAAACTATCGGTATTGCACTGTATGGACGAAAGTGCAGATCTCCCTTGTACTGGGACGAAGTTGGTGAAGCACAGTTGGTTGGTCCTGTCATTGTGCAACAAACTGTTGAGAAAGTTGCCCTCATCCGCCAGCGGATTCTGACAGCTCAAAGCCGACAGAAAAGTTATGCTGAAAAGAGACGTAGAGAATTGGAATTTGAGGTAAGTGATGAAGTTTTCCTCAAGGTATCATCATTTAAAGGAGTTGTAAGATTCGGGAAGAGAGGCAAGTTGAACCCCAGATTTATTGGACCATTCACTATCCTGAAGAGAGTTGGGAGAGCAGCCTATCAGTTGCAGCTACCGGCTTCTATGGAAGGAATCCATAACGTGTTCCATGTATCCATGCTGAAGAAGTGTGTACGAGATCCATCACAGATTGTGGAACAGCAGAGTATAGAAATTCTTCCTACTCTTACATATGTGGAGAAACCAGTAACGATCCTAGACTATAATGTGAAGGTGTTGCGCAACAAAGAAGTCCCACTGGTGAAAGTCTTATGGCATAACCAGAACATTGAGGAGACAACTTGGGAGCGGCAACAGGACATGATGGACCAACATCTAGAACTGTTTAGGTACTGAATTTTGGGGACAAAATTCTTTTAAGGAGGGTAGATTGTAGCACCCGGTTCTATTAAACCAATTTCTATTCCGTCATTTAATAGTAAACATGTTGTGGAGAAAATTAAAGAAAGTATTAATTAGGTTAATGAGTGACTAAGTAAGGGCATAGTGGTAAATTGAGAACTTATAATGGATAACCTATTTAAGAAAAGAGGCTTTGTGATTAAATGCACTTTAACCGCTACTCTTTCCCTACTCTCCTCTCTCGGTATTCAGCTCAAGCAGTAGAGTTCTCTAGGCGATTCTTCCATCAGATTTTCTCTAAACTAGGTGAGTTCTATTTCGATTCCTTACTGCATTGGTAACTATCGATGATTTGGGGAGTGGATAAATGTGAGTCTCGAGAATGCTGTGAGTGAACTAGTTTGGGTTTTGTGGTAATCAAAGATGTATAACGAACTAAGCTCCTAAACTAGTTTCCTTAGGCTTCTGGATAGTGTAGAATGAGGTTTAGTAAAATCTAATCGATAATCTGCCCATGGTTTTGGGTTGAGTAAGCTCCCAAAATAGTTTGCAACACCGAGCATTTCCAGGAGAGCCAGGTAAGTGAAGTATGCATGTGCCTTCGGGCCTACATCACAAAACAGTAGGATTATGTATTGTGTGAATGAGTTTGTATGTCATGCATCATGTTTTTTTTTTTTGAAAGATTACGAAAATGAATTTCTATGTAAGGAATGGTAAGGCATGAACTTAATGTGACAGACAAACTATTAAGGGAACTAATCCACCCCTTAACTTATGAAGAGATTTATAACATTGGGAGGATTGATCCCACTCCCAAGGGAACTGAGGGATCAGATCAGCTATTAAGGGAATTCATTCGCCCCTTAATCGAGTAGTGGATGTATAACATTGGAAGGATTGATCCTACTCCCAAGGGAACCGAGGGATCAGATCAGTTATGAATGAATGTGAATGCAACTGAGATTAGAAAGTAGAAATTGTATGTTTAGGAATTTGTAACGACCCCGGCCAGGAGCCGTCACGTGTTCATATTCTTTCATTAATCGTTTGCTTGACTTTTACTATTATTACATTAACTTACTATCTCTCAACAGACTTTCACATTTAACATATATTTTTTTTTAAAAAAACTGGTAATAGAAACGCAGAACCATTAAGGAAGACGAACCCTCTCGTGCCCGACTTCCCACGCCTCGTCGGCTCAACCTTCACAGAGTCGAGCGACTAGACTCGGTCATTGGCTTCTTGACAATTTCGGGAAAAGAGGAGGTGCCCTCAATTCTCTTAACATAATACCACACGGGTTTTGCATGGGTTGCATGCATTGACAACCCTCAGTAATTTAGTCGTCCGGTCATCACGTGCATTACGCGTGACTCGTTTAACATCGCCTAAAAGAAGACATCTTCCGTTGGGCACGTGGGCCTCGCGTGCTAAATTAAAATATCATCCGGTCGCTAATCGACAAAACACACTTTACATCTTCCGGTCGCTAATCGACAAAACACATTTTACATCTTCCGGTGACGTCATCCGGAAGACTAAACCATCAAACAACTACCCTTCGGCATCTGCCGATCACGTCAGCCGGAAGACTAAACCATCAAACAATTACCCTTCGGCATCTGCCGATGACGTCAGCCGGAAGACTAAACCATCAAACAATTACCCTTCGGCATCTGCCGATGACGTCAGCCGGAAGACTAAACCATCAACAACTATTCTTTCGGCATCTGCCGATGACGTCAGCCGGAAGACTAAACCATCAACAACTATTCTTTCGGCATCTGCCGATGACGTCAGCTGGAAGACTAAACCATCAACAACTATTCTTTCGGCATCTGCCGATGACGTCAGCCGGAAGACTACCTCTTCCAGCTTCCGTCTTACGGTAGAGAACTCTAAATCATCAAATGACTCCTTCCAACAGAAAGAAAACACAACTCATTCAAAATGCGTATAGCGGAAGACTTAAGCAACAGACCATTTATAAATCTATATAATCATTCCCTGACTCAGTGATCCACTAGACATATTCAAAGCTCAACGTTTTAAAATAATCTCATCCTACTTAAACTACCATATTCTTTAACATACTGTAACATAAGAGCCTTAACCAGGGGTCATAAATCGCCTCTCCAGTCCCACACTGTCACCTTGAGCATCCTCCAGCAACCAGCCTTAAGCATCCTCTTTGAACATAACATCCTCACCTGAACCTTCTTCACCTACACCATAAGGTTTAACTATAAGCCTAATGCTTAGTAAGGAATGATGCTGACAGATATACATGAGTACGCAATTTAAAGAGACATAAGTTCATAAACCATTCATCATTCGTGTTCATCTTTATCTTTTACATAACATGTATTAAGGCAGGAGACGAGGGAGGAAGACGGGGTACATAGTCATTTGCCTATCGCGGCAGACATACATAATCATTTGCCTATCGCGGCAATCATGATACATCACTCGGCCTCCCCAGTGGGAGAATTCGCGAGCCATACATATCATTAACTCGGCCTCCACCAGTGGGAGATTTCGCGAGTCGTACATATCATTAACTCGGCCTCCACCAATGGGAGATTTCGCGAGTCATACATATCATTAACTCGGCCTCCACCAGTGGGAGAATTCGCGAGTCATACATAACATAGTCTTTCCCCGCTCTGCACTTAATCTTGGTTACATTTGCTTTTCATATTCTCAACTTAATCATAACAGGGACACAGTGCATAGACATAAAGTTCATAGAGAGAAGTCATATCATGAGGACAAGTAAAACATCCTGTAACTTTACATTTACTTACACAACTTCTTCATATCGTGGAAATAACAAATCATAGTCAATAAGCTAACATCTCAGTGATTTCCTAATACCCTTGCGGTGTAGGGCCCTAGTGGCCGGAAATCCTAACACATTCACTTACCTGGATTCCTTAGCAATCCGAGCTTCTTTCCTTTAAACTTCTTCACCTAAAACATATACATTACAGTAGTTAAAACAAAGTCCTAATAGTCCTAATCATAAACCATCCTAGGATCTAATAGCTAAAGTCATTCCGATTCCTCTGTTTGACACACTGCAGTCTGAAATCCGAAACTAGGTGGACAGATTTTACCATTGATTAAATCCGAGTTGGTTACTTAAAATGCTCAGAATCGATTCGGGATGACATTTCTACTCCCAGATTTTAAAAGTCAAAAACTACTCGGCCACTGCTAAAAATCTGAACTCAGTGCCGAGCTGAAAACAGAGCTCTATTTACTAATGAATGACTACATTGTCCATTTCATACCTCGGGTGTGGATTTGCAGAGAAGAGCAAGCTCGAAACCAGCCGTCGGTAAGGGAAGTTCTGGTAGCCGAGAGCAAAAACTTGGGAAAGAAGGAATCACCGAGAGGGAATGTCAGCTACAGTGGTAATAAATGAGGTTTAAGGTTTCCATTTCCTATTTATACTAAATCCATCGATTTTAATTATAAAACTGCCACCCAACCTAGTTTCACACAACTTGTAATAAATTTGTCTTAACATTAAATTTAAATCATAACGGTTAAATAAGAGGGTGACAATGAAAATGGTCAGAAAATCACCTGGCCGAAATGTCGGGTGTTACATCCACCCCTCCTTAAACAAAATTTTCGTCCTCGAAAATTGCTCAAGCAAATAACTTAGGATATTTGTCCAACATCTCCTGCTGCCTTTCCCATGTGGCTTCTTCAATGCCGTGATTTGTCCATAAAACTTTCACCAATGGGATCTCTTTGTTTCTCAGAGTCTTGACTGCATATTCCAGTATCTGTATCGGTTTCTCCTCATACTCTAGTGTCGGCTCTAAACCAATATCCGATGGCTGGATGACCTGCATCGGATCACGCATGCACTTTCTTAACATTGACACATGGAAGACATTATGAACTTTATCCAATGATGGAGGCAGTTGCAGTCTGTAAGCTGTACTCCCGATTTTTGCCAAGACAGGGAAGGGTCCAATGAATCTAGGATTAAGTTTTCCCTTCTTGCCAAATCTTAAGACTCCTTTAAATGGTGATATCTTTAAGAACACTTCATCTCCTACTGAAAACTCGAGTTCCCTTCTCCTTTGATCTGCATAACACTTCTGTCGGCTTTGTGCAGTCATCATTCTTTTCCGAATAGTGGTAATCTTATCTGACATTTGCTGCAGAATATCAAGCCCAAGGAGTTTTGCTTCACCAACCTCGTCCCAATAAAGAGGTGACCTACATTTCCTACCATACAGTGCTTCATAAGGTGCCATACCAATGGTGGACTGATAACTGTTATTGTAGGAGAACTCAACTAGAGGTAATTGTCTGCTCCAAGTTGTCTGAAAGTCAAGTACACATGCTCTCAACATATCTTCGAGTATTTGAATCGTCCTTTCTGACTGGCCATCGGTCTGTGGGTGAAAAGCTGTGCTGAAAGATAACCTTGTACCCAATGTGCCTTGCAAACTTTTCCAGAATCGAGAGGTAAACCTGGGATCACGGTCAGAGACAATGGATACTGGGATCCCATGCAACCTAATAATTTCCTGAACATAAAGATCAGCAAATTGGTCCATCGTATAGGTGGTCCTTACAGGTAAGAAATGGGCTGATTTCGTCAGTCTATCCACCACAACCCAAATACAGTCATGCCCTTTTGTCGTCTTAGGTAGTCCTACAACAAAATCCATAGCTATATGTTCCCACTTCCATTCGGGAATAGGCAACGGCTGAAGAGTACCTCCTTGACGTTGGTGCTCGGCTTTGACTTGTTGGCATACTAAACAGGACTCTACATACTTAGCAACATCCCTTTTTAGGTTAGGCCACCAGTATTGTAACTTCAGGTCTCGGTACATCTTGGTGCAGCCAGGATGTACAGAAAAGGAAGAGGAGTGCGCCTCTGCCAAGATCAACTTGCGCAAGTCCACATCATTAGGAATGCACCACCGATTTCTAAACCTCAGGATCCCATCCTTGGAGAGACTGAACTCGGAGGTGGTGTCCTTCAACTTATCCATCATGCTGATATTTTCCACTGAATCCTTCTGTTGTGCATCCTTGATCTTTTCCAAAATTGTTGGCTGAATAGTTAACTCAGCGAGCAAGACTGATAACTCCGGAACTATCTCCAAGTCAAATTTCTGAACTTCTGTTCTTAAGGGTATAGACATGGTTGAAATCACGGGCTGCATTGTTGTTGACATCCTACTCAACGCATCAGCTACAGAGTTGGCCTTCCCGGGGTGATACTTGATCTCAAAATCGTAATCCTTGACAAATTCCAACCAACGTCTCTGTCTCATGTTTAACTCCTTCTGCGTGAAGAGGTACTTTAGACTTTTATGGTCAGAAAACACCTCACATTGCTGTCCATATAAATAGTGCCTCCAAATCTTCAAGGCAAAAATAACAGCAGCTAATTCTAGATCATGAGTGGGGTAATTTTGCTCGTAACTCTTTAGCTGCCTAGAAGCATACGCTATAACTTTACCCTCTTGCATCAAAACACAACCTAAACTAACTTTAGACGCATCACAGTAAACACTAAATTTTCCTTCTTCGGTTGGGAGGGTCAATACAGGAGCTGTTGTTAACTTCAGTTTTAACGTCTGGAAGCTGTCTTCACAGGCTTCAGTCCAAGAATACTTAATGTCCTTCTTTGTCAAGCTCGTCAGGGGTTTAGCTATCATAGAAAATCCCTTGATGAACTTTCTGTAATAGCCTGCCAATCCAAGGAAGCTGCGGACTTCACTGGCATTCTTAGGTTGAGGCCAATCCTTTACTGCCTGAATTTTGGTTGGGTCCACAGATATGCCATTAGCAGAAACTACATGGCCAAGGAAATTAACTTTATCTAACCAAAACTCACACTTAGACAGTTTGGCGTAAAGTTGATGCTCCTTCAATGTCGTCAAAACTACTTTCAAATGTTCTTCATGGTCAGCCACAGTTCGGGAATATATCAAGATATCATCTATGAATACAATCACAAACTTGTCTAAATACTCACGAAACACCCGGTTCATTAAATCCATGAAGGCTGCAGGGGCGTTTGTCAACCCAAACGACATGACTAAGAATTCATAATGTCCATAGCGGGTTCTGAAGGCTGTCTTTGGTATATCTCCTTCTTTAACCTTCAGTTGGTAATAACCCGAACGTAAATCTATCTTTGAAAATACCTTAGCTCCTTGCAATTGGTCAAACAAATCGTCAATCCTGGGTAAGGGGTACCTATTCTTGATTGTCAACTTATTTAGTTCCCTGTAGTCTATACACATTCTAAGAGAACCATCCTTCTTCCTTACAAATAAGACTGGTGCACCCCAAGGAGAACTGCTGGGGCGAATAAATCCCTTGTCAACCAATTCCTGCAGTTGAACCTTCAATTCTTTCAACTCAACAGGTGCCATACGGTAAGGATTCTTGGATACAGGCGATGCCTCAGGGTATGTATCAATTACAAACTCTATCTCTCTATCGGGTGGTATACCCGGTAAATCATCTAAGAATGCCTCGGGAAACTCTCGGACTATAGGAATATCCTGTAGCTCAATTTTATTCTTCACCCGGTCATCTATTACACTAGCCAGGTAGCTCTCACAACCACCTCTCAGCATTCGGTATATTTCTAGTGAGGATATAATTGGTATCTTACTTATTTTAGGAATAGCTTGGAAGGAATAATGGTTGTCATTTGGGGGTCTAAAATCAACTATTCCAGATCGACAACTTATCGTGGCATGATGTCTAAATAACCAATCCATCCCTAATATCACTTCATACCCTTTTATGTCAATGACAATTAATTCCGCATAGAGATTCTTATCCCCTAAGGACACGACGTCACCCTTAACAATCTGTTCTGAATGTAGGGACTTCCCTGATGGTAACACAACACTATATAACCTTTCAGCTGGTAAGGGTCCTATGCTATGTTTGCATACAAACAAGGTTGATATAAACGAGTGTGTGGCCCCTGTATCTATGAGTGTATAAGCAGCAAAACCACAGATCATGACGGTACCTGATATGACTGTATGTTGATCAGCTCCCTCATCTTCCATCAATGCATACACTCTGGGTACAACCCTTGCACGGTTCGGGTCTGGCGGCATGGGACAATCTCTGACCATGTGTCCGGTCTTATCACACCTGAAACACCGGCCAGAAAGCAGCTTGCACTCACCAGGGTGGTTCCTCTGACATGTAGGGCATAGAGGCGCCAGAGGTCTCTTTCCTTTTCCTTGGTCATCATTCTGGTTGAGGGGCCTCTTCATTCCATGCTGTTGTTGCTGTGGTCCCCTGTTCTGTCGTGGCTGCCAACCTTTGTTCTGACGTGGTGGCGGCTGAGCGTCCTTCATGAGTTTCTTTGGCTGTTCGCGTTGTGCATATGCTGTCATTTCTGCCTCTTCTAGCTCCAAGGCCTTAGCCGTCACTTCACCATAAGGTACATTATGTATCCCGGCAGTCTTCACTTTCATGTACAGACTTGGCTTCAGTCCTTGAACAAACTGGTAAATCTTATCTTCCTCATCCTCAATCATACGGGGAGCAAACCGTGATAAAGCATCAAATTCACATATATAATCCGTCACAGAGCCAGTTTGTCGTAGATTCATGAACTCTTTCTTCTTGTTGGCCCGAACAGTCCTATTAAAGTACTTGTCAAAGAAGGCAGTCTTGAACATCCCCCAGGTCATAGCTTCGGCATTAGTGGTGCTCTGGATCGAGTCCCACCAATGCCTTGCACTTAACTCCAAATGAAAGACAGCATAGGTGACCTTATCCCCTTCGTCAACCTTTGCATACTTAAACATGTCTTCTATCTTTCGAATCCACTCCTCAGCATGAATAGGATCTGAGACATACCCATTAAACACCGGGGGTCGAAGCCGGTGAAATCGCTCACCCCCATGATCATGAGTTGCGTTAGTACTGGAGTTGCCTTGTTCTTCTCTAGCTGTCATCAGTCGTTCTATCTGGTGAGATTGGCGCATGACCAACTCAGTCAATTGAGCAATAGCATTGCTATCCTCATTGGTCTCTCTCTGTTGACCTCTAACCATCTTGGGATTCCTAGACAAATCATTACAGGCATAACTTAACTTAATGACATACATGAAATCATAAACACTTACAGTTGCTGAGGTGTGCTCAAGTGAAAGTCAGTGCTGGAAGGCAGTCTGCAGAATCGGTTTTAGAACCTGGTTTTGCTCTGATACCACAATTGTAACGACCCCGGCCAGGAGCCGTCACGTGTTCATATTCTTTCATTAATCGTTTGCTTGACTTTTACTATTATTACATTAACTTACTATCTCTCAACAGACTTTCACATTTAACATATATTTTTTTAAAAAAAAAACTGGTAATAGAAACGCAGAACCATTAAGGAAGACGAACCCTCTCGTGCCCGACTTCCCACGCCTCGTCGGCTCAACCTTCACAGAGTCGAGCGACTAGACTCGGTCATTGGCTTCTTGACAATTTCGGGAAAAGAGGAGGTGCCCTCAATTCTCTTAACATAATACCACACGGGTTTTGCATGGGTTGCATGCATTGACAACCCTCAGTAATTTAGTCGTCCGGTCATCACGTGCATTACGCGTGACTCGTTTAACATCGCCTAAAAGAAGACATCTTCCGGTGGGCACGTGGGCCTCGCGTGCTAAATTAAAATATCATCCGGTCGCTAATCGACAAAACACACTTTACATCTTCCGGTCGCTAATCGACAAAACACATTTTACATCTTCCGGTCGCTAATCGACAAAACACATTTTACATCTTCCGGTGACGTCATCCGGAAGACTAAACCATCAAACAATTACCCTTCGGCATCTGCCGATGACGTCAGCCGGAAGACTAAACCATCAAACAATTACCCTTCGGCATCTGCCGATGACGTCAGCCGGAAGACTAAACCATCAAACAATTACCCTTCGGCATCTGCCGATGACGTCAGCCGGAAGACTAAACCATCAACAACTATTCTTTCGGCATCTACCGATGACGTCAGCCGGAAGACTAAACCATCAACAACTATTCTTTCGGCATCTGCCGATGACGTCAGCCGGAAGACTAAACCATCAACAACTATTCTTTCGGCATCTGCCGATGACGTCAGCCGAAGACTAAACCATCAAACAATTACCCTTCGGCATCTGCCGATGACGTCAGCCGAAGACTAAACCATCAAACAATTACCCTTCGGCATCTGCCGATGACGTCAGCCGAAGACTAAACCATCAAACAATTACCCTTCGGCATCTGCCGATGACGTCAGCCGAAGACTAAACCATCAAACAATTACCCTTCGGCATCTGCCGATGACGTCAGCCGGAAGACTAAACCATCAACAACTATTCTTTCGGCATCTGCCGATGACGTCAGCCGAAGACTAAACCATCAACAACTATTCTTTCGGCATCTGCCGATGACGTCAGCCGAAGACTAAACCATCAAACAATTACCCTTCGGCATCTGCCGATGACGTCAGCCGAAGACTAAACCATCAAACAATTACCCTTCGGCATCTGCCGATGACGTCAGCCGAAGACTAAACCATCAACAACTATTCTTTCGGCATCTGCCGATGACGTCAGCCGAAGACTAAACCATCAAACAATTACCCTTCGGCATCTGCCGATGACGTCAGCCGGAAGACTAAACCATCAAACAATTACCCTTCGGCATCTGCCGATGACGTCAGCCGAAGACTAAACCATCAAACAATTACCCTTCGGCATCTGCCGATGACGTCAGCCGAAGACTAAACCATCAAACAATTACCCTTCGGCATCTGCCGATGACGTCAGCCGAAGACTAAACCATCAACAACTATTCTTTCGGCATCTGCCGATGACGTCAGCCGGAAGACTAAACCATCAACAACTATTCTTTCGGCATCTGCCGATGACGTCAGCCGGAAGACTAAACCATCAAACAATTACCCTTCGGCATCTGCCGATGACGTCAGCCGGAAGACTAAACCATCAAACAATTACCCTTCGGCATCTGCCGATGACGTCAGCCGAAGACTAAACCATCAAACAATTACCCTTCGGCATCTGCCGATGACGTCAGCCGGAAGACTAAACCATCAACAACTATTCTTTCGGCATCTGCCGATGACGTCAGCCGAAGACTAAACCATCAACAACTATTCTTTCGGCATCTGCCGATGACGTCAGCCGGAAGACTAAACCATCAACAACTATTCTTTCGGCATCTGCCGATGACGTCAGCCGGAAGACTAAACCATCAAACATGTATTAAGGCAGGAGACGAGGGAGGAAGACGGGGTACATAGTCATTTGCCTATCGCGGCAGACATAATAATCATTTGCCTATCGCGGCAATCATGATACATCACTCGGCCTCCCCAGTGGGAGAATTCGCGAGCCATACATATCATTAACTCGGCCTCCACCAGTGGGAGATTTCGCGAGTCGTACAATATCATTAACTCGGCCTCCACCAGTGGGAGATTCGCGAGTCATACATATTCATTAACTCGGCCTCCACCAGTGGGTAACTCGGCCTCCACCAGTGGGAGATTTCGCGAGTCATACATATCATTAACTCGGCCTCCACCAGTGGGAGATTTCGCGAGTCATACATATCATTAACTCGGCCTCCACCAGTGGGAGATTTCGCGAGTCATACATATCATTAACTCGGCCTCCACCAGTGGGAGATTTCGCGAGTCATACATATCATTAACTCGGCCTCCACCAGTGGGAGATTTCGCGAGTCATACATATCATTAACTCGGCCTCCACCAGTGGGAGATTTCGCGAGTCATACATATCATTAACTCGGCCTCCACCAGTGGGAGATTTCGCGAGTCATACATATCATTAACTCGGCCTCCACCAGTGGGAGATTTCGCGAGTCATACATATCATTAACTCGGCCTCCACCAGTGGGAGATTTCGCGAGTCATACATATCATTAACTCGGCCTCCACCAGTGGGAGATTTCGCGAGTCATACATATCATTAACTCGGCCTCCACCAGTGGGAGATTTCGCGAGTCATACATATCATTAACTCGGCCTCCACCAGTGGGAGATTTCGCGAGTCATACATATCATTAACTCGGCCTCCACCAGTGGGAGATTTCGCGAGTCATACATATCATTAACTCGGCCTCCACCAGTGGGAGATTTCGCGAGTCATACATATCATTAACTCGGCCTCCACCAGTGGGAGATTTCGCGAGTCATACATATCATTAACTCGGCCTCCACCAGTGGGAGATTTCGCGAGTCATACATATCATTAACTCGGCCTCCACCAGTGGGAGATTTCGCGAGTCATACATATCATTAACTCGGCCTCCACCAGTGGGAGATTTCGCGAGTCATACATATCATTAACTCGGCCTCCACCAGTGGGAGATTTCGCGAGTCATACATATCATTAACTCGGCCTCCACCAGTGGGAGATTTCGCGAGTCATACATATCATTAACTCGGCCTCCACCAGTGGGAGATTTCGCGAGTCATACATATCATTAACTCGGCCTCCACCAGTGGGAGATTTCGCGAGTCATACATATCATTAACTCGGCCTCCACCAGTGGGAGATTTCGCGAGTCATACATATCATTAACTCGGCCTCCACCAGTGGGAGATTTCGCGAGTCATACATATCATTAACTCGGCCTCCACCAGTGGGAGATTTCGCGAGTCATACATATCATTAACTCGGCCTCCACCAGTGGGAGATTTCGCGAGTCATACATATCATTAACTCGGCCTCCACCAGTGGGAGATTTCGCGAGTCATACATATCATTAACTCGGCCTCCACCAGTGGGAGATTTCGCGAGTCATACATATCATTAACTCGGCCTCCACCAGTGGGAGATTTCGCGAGTCATACATATCATTAACTCGGCCTCCACCAGTGGGAGATTTCGCGAGTCATACATATCATTAACTCGGCCTCCACCAGTGGGAGATTTCGCGAGTCATACATATCATTAACTCGGCCTCCACCAGTGGGAGATTTCGCGAGTCATACATATCATTAACTCGGCCTCCACCAGTGGGAGATTTCGCGAGTCATACATATCATTAACTCGGCCTCCACCAGTGGGAGATTTCGCGAGTCATACATATCATTAACTCGGCCTCCACCAGTGGGAGAATTCGCGAGTCATACATATCATTAACTCGGCCTCCACCAGTGGGAGATTTCGCGAGTCATACATATCATTAACTCGGCCTCCACCAGTGGGAGATTTCGCGGTGTAGGGCCCTAGTGGCCGGAAATCTTAACACATTCACTTACCTGGATTCCTTAGCAATCGAGCTTCTTTCCTTTAAACTTCTTCACCTAAAACATGTACATTACAGTAGTTAAAACAAAGTCCTAATAGTCCTAATCATAAACCATCCTAGGATCTAATAGCTAAAGTCATTCTGATTCCTCTGTTTGACACACTGCAGTCTGAAATCCGAAACTAGGTGGAACAGGTTTTTACCATTGATTAAATCCGAGTTGGTTACTTAAAATGCTCAGAATCGATTCGGGATGACATTTCTACTCCCAGATTTTAAAAGTCAAAAACTACTCGACCACTGCTAAAAATCCGAACTCAGTGCCGAGCTGAAAACAGAGCTCTATTTACTAATGAATGACTACATTGTCCATTTCATACCTCGGGTGTGGATTTGCAGAGAAGAGCAAGCTCGAAACCAGCCGTCGGTAAGGGAAGTTCTGGTAGCCGAGAGCAAGAACTTGGGAAAGAAGGAATCACCGAGAGGGAATGTCGGCTACAGTGGTAATAAATGAGGTTTAAGGTTTCCATTTCCTATTTATACTAAATCCATCGATTTTAATTACAAAACTGCCACCCAACCTAGTTTCACACAACTTGTAATAAATTTGTCTTAACATTAAATTTAAATCATAACGGTTAAATAAAAGGGTGACAATGAAAATGGTCAGAAAATCACCTGGCCGAAATGTCGGGTGTTACAGAATTTATCTTTCAGCATTTCATTTCATTATTGCTTTACTTACTTAGCATTAGGCTAATAGATGAGTTTTGTGATGTAGATGTTGAGGATACTGCAGGATATTTTCCTGAGTGCACAAATGAATAGAGGAGGTTGGAGGATTACATTCATGTTTCGGCCTAGTAAACTGATGAGGCGGATTAACTGATGTTAGTGGATGGGAAAGTTTAGTGAACCATGATTCAATTTGAGTATGTCGAGAGTTCTTATGAAAATGGTAGTTTTAATGTTTTGAAATATATTTGAGACCTTTCTGATATTAATACTCTGTTGGCTTTAAAAGTAGTTTCTACCAAATTCTGGAGTAATATACGGATTTAAGTAGTTTTGAGTGTTCTTTTGCAAATGCTCAAATTCTATTGGTAGTCAGAGATTTCCCTGTGTAGAGAGAAAATGCTCGATGAGCTGCTATATAAAGTTGTTGTTCTGTAAAGCCATCGGATGATGTCTTCAGTAAAGCCATCGGATGATGTCTTCAGTAAAGCCATCGGATGATGTCTTCAGTGGAAGCCATCAGATGATGTCTTCAGTGGAAGCCATCGGATGATGTCTTCAGTGGAAGCCATCGGATGATGTCTTCAGTGAAAGCCATCGGATGATATCTTCAGTGGAAGCCATCGGAAGATATAAGTAGAAAATTTGTCGTTTTGTAACCGGATGATGTCGATTATTTTATCCATCGGATGATGAAGGTAAAAGTCTTTTGTCGTTTTGTAACCGAATGATGTCGAGTATTTTATCTACTGGAAGATGTGAGTAAGCATAGTTGTCATTTTGCGATCGGCTGAAGTTGGAAGAGTGATTCTTCCGGCTGACGTCATCGGCTAAAGTTGGAAGAGTAATTCTTCTGGCTGACGTCATCGGCTAAAGTTGGAAGAGTGATTCTTCCAGCTGACGTCATCGGCTAAAGTTGGAAGAGTGATTCTTCCGGCTGACGTCATCGGCTAAAGTTGGAAGAGTGATTCTTCCGGCTGACGTCATCGGCTAAAGTTGGAAGAGTGATTCTTCCGGCTGACGTCATCGGCTAAAGTTGGAAGAGTGATTCTTCCGGCTGACGTCATCGGCTAAAGTTGGAAGAGTAATTCTTCTGGCTGACGTCATCGGCTAAAGTTGGAAGAGTGATTCTTCCGGCTGACGTCATCGGCTAAAGTTGGAAGAGTGATTCTTCCGGCTGACGTCATCGGCTAAAGTTGGAAGAGTGATTCTTCCGGCTGACGTCATCGGCTAAAGTTGGAAGAGTGATTCTTCCGGCTGACGTCATCGGCTAAAGTTGGAAGAGTGATTCTTCCGGCTGACGTCATCGGCTAAAGTTGGAAGAGTGATTCTTCCGGCTGACGTCATCGGCTAAAGTTGGAAGAGTGATTCTTCCGGCTGACGTCATCGGCTAAAGTTGGAAGAGTGATTCTTCCGGCTGACGTCATCGGCTAAAGTTGGAAGAGTGATTCTTCCGGCTGACGTCATCGGCTAAAGTTGGAAGAGTGATTCTTCCGGCTGACGTCATCGGCTAAAGTTGGAAGAGTGATTCTTCCGGCTGACGTCATCGGCTAAAGTTGGAAGAGTGATTCTTCCGGCTGACGTCATCGGCTAAAGTTGGAAGAGTGATTCTTCCGGCTGACGTCATCGGCTAAAGTTGGAAGAGTGATTCTTCCGGCTGACGTCATCGGCTAAAGTTGGAAGAGTGATTCTTCCGGCTGACGTCATCGGCTAAAGTTGGAAGAGTGATTCTTCCGGCTGACGTCATCGGCTAAAGTTGGAAGAGTGATTCTTCCGGCTGACGTCATCGGCTAAAGTTGGAAGAGTGATTCTTCCGGCTGACGTCATCGGCTAAAGTTGGAAGAGTGATTCTTCCGGCTGACGTCATCGGCTAAAGTTGGAAGAGTGATTCTTCCGGCTGACGTCATCGGCTAAAGTTGGAAGAGTGATTCTTCCGGCTGACGTCATCGGCTAAAGTTGGAAGAGTGATTCTTCCGGCTGACGTCATCGGCTAAAGTTGGAAGAGTGATTCTTCCGGCTGACGTGGAAGTCCTCCGTTTTATTTCTGCCCATTTTCGTTTGACTCTGATCGGCGGATTGATGTGGTTGACTTTTATGATCTTCAAGTATTTCATACTACGCTTTTTTATCTCTTCTGGCCGAATATTTCTCAATATTTTAACCGATTCTTTTAAAATTGTTTTACAGATTGTTTAACTCTATTTTCGTTAAAAAAAAAATTTCCACTGCTAGTTTTAAAATTTTGAGGCCTTAGCAAATGTCAAAATTTTGATTTATGAGCGAAGTTTTTTTTTAGAATTTAGTCAAATTTTCTTAGTCCTGTTCTGTGTTATGTGTAACGAACTGAGTTTAGAAAACTCGGGGCGTTACATAAAGTAACCTAATCTAAGGCTACGTACGTTAAGAAAATTTTTCGGGTGTTACAAAAGTTAGGTCGGATGAATCTCTTATCCAATAATTCTTCTAGCTGAGGCTTTAACTCTTTTAGTTCGGCCTGTGCCAATCTGTACGGGTTCTTAGAAATAGGTCCTGAACCTGGATATACATCAATTACAAATTCAATCTCCCGGTCCAGCGGTAAATCAAGAAGATCGTCGATAAAAATTTCCGTAAACTCTTTCACGATAGGAAGGTCACTCGGCTTTATTTCGTTGAATAACCGAGTATCAACCACCGTGGCCAAGTAAACTGAGCAGCTATCTTTAAATTGCTCGCTGACCTTTATATAATAGAAAGTAAGCAG
Source organism: Begonia masoniana (assembly GCA_022432975.1). Classification (NCBI taxonomy): domain Eukaryota; kingdom Viridiplantae; phylum Streptophyta; class Magnoliopsida; order Cucurbitales; family Begoniaceae; genus Begonia; species Begonia masoniana. The sequence goes on from CM039508.1 coordinate 14,559,745, forward strand.
CCCACTTGTCCTATTCATTGCTTGGAAGGTAAACTTTTCTCTGTTCGGGGGATGAAAAGTCACCATCCTGGATCTGCAGTCAATGGTGGCGAAATGGCGAGACAGCCAATCCATCTGCAAGATAAGATCATACCGCTCTATGCCCATAACTATTAGATGGGCATAAAGGGTATTATTCCCCACAAAGACTACATTGCCTTAGAAAATATTATCTGACTGCATATGCTCATCCAAAGGCAGCATTACTCTATACTCACACTCTGCTAATTCAGGCACTAATTTCAATCTAGACATGCAAGCAGTGGAAATAAACGAGTGCGTAGCTCCCATGTCTATCAATGAAAAAATAGCTACGCCTGTAACTAAAATAGTACCTGCTATAACTGAAGGTTGAGCCTCATCATCAACGTCACCAGGCTCAATGAAGGTAAAAACCCTTGGCATAACTCTCTTCTGGTCTCTGCCTGGTTGGTCTCTGCCTGCTCTCAGGAAATCCTTAACATAGAGGTCACTCTCTCCACATCGGAAACATTTATCCGACCCCCATCAGCAATCACCACTGTGCTCCTTCTGGCATTTAGGGCACAAAGGCATTTGAGAAGCTCCCTACACTTGTTTCCCTTTGCCTTGGTCGCCTTTTCCTTCATAGAGCCTCTTGACTCCTCATTGTTGTACTTGTTGTTGTCCCCTCGGTTGCTAGCCTCTATTCCGGGGTTGAGGCTGAATCTCTCGAAAGAACCCTCTAGCCAGCTCTCTTGATTTAATACAGGTCAGTTCTGCAGCCTCAAATTCCAACGCTCTTGCTGCGATATCTGCGTAAGGTACATCCAAAATTCAAGATACTATAACACTCTTTCAAATTTTTGGATTCAACCCTTCCATGAATTGGTGCACCTTGTCTTCGTTATCGCTTACTAGGCGTGGTGCAAATCGAGATAAAGCTTTGAATTTCCGAATATACTCTGTAACCGAGCCAGTCTACTTCAGCTGCGTGAACTCCATTCTTTTAGCCGCCCTCACTGTACGACTGATGTATTTGTCGTAGAACACGGCCTTAAACCGTTCCCACGTCATCACTGTCACGTCGGTGGTTGCCTTGATGGAATCCCACCAGAACCGAGAATCCAATGACAAATGAAAATTGACGCATGCGACTTTCTCTCCATTCTCTATCTTCGCATACGCCAACATGTACTCCATAGTTCAAACCCACTCTTCAGCTACAGAGGGGTCCAAAGACTGTCCGTTGAATACTGGAAGTCGTAGCTTTTGGAACCTTTCCATACCATGGTTATTCGGAACTACCAATTCTCGAGCTCCTTGACCCTCACGGTTTATTAATCTTTTGATTTGCTGGGCTTGTCTGTCCATATGTTGAGCCTGACGATCAAGTAAATCCGTCAGCCTATCCAAGGCTTCGTCCCTAGCATCTCTACCTCTCACCATTTTGTAATCCTATAAAATGTAAAGACAAATAATCCTAAGAATTTAAAATAAAAGAAAACTCATAACGTACTTACAGTTGAAGAAGCATGTCCGTGAGAGACTTGCCCAGTCGACCAGTCTACAAAACCGGTTTTAAAACCCGGGAGCTCTGATACCATAATTGTAACATCCCGTAAATCCTCCTTGTTACTATTCCTAAAAATCCCGTAAAACTTGAATTTTTTGTTTTCATCAATTAATCTTACTCGTGTATAGACAATTGATTCATTTAGCGGAAGACATACTAACGTTTCCATCTTAGACCAAATTACTAAAGAGAATCGGCCAACAACACTCTTTGGAAGACAACAGTTCCTATCAAGTTTGGACGAATGGTCAAGTGGGGGTCGATGTGGTCTCTATAATGAGATCGGTCGACGTTGTCGTCCACAAAAACGGACGACAGTGCGTTATCATCCACAGCATTTGGACGACGTTGTGTTATCGTCCACAACATTTGGATGACACCTTCATCCACGGGATTTATTCGTCCACAGCGTTTACTCATCCACGGGCTTTATTCGTCCACAAACTTTGGACAACTTTCTCGTCCACAGACTTCGGATGACTTTCTCGTCCACAGACTTCAGACGAATTTCTCTCCCACAGACTTTGGATGACTTTCTCGTCCACAGACTTCAGACGACTTTCTCGCCCACAGACTTTGGACGACTTTCTCATCCACAAACTTCGGATGACTCTCGCCCACAGACTTTGGACGACTTTCTCCCTTACTAAACACTTAACAAAAACTTAGGCAGAGTCACCTTGGACGTCTGTCGAATGATCGCCCGATAGCCTCCCCTGGCGATCAGTCGGCTAGCTCTCTGGATTTTTATTTCCAGAGTGCTACTCCCCTACTCCTTCTCTCTTTATTTTTTTTTCTCATTTGACACGGGATCCCCTAGAGAAGGGTCCGTTCGATACCCACAAAAATAGGAAATGTGCTAGGGTGCAAGTGTTATGCAAAAACTTAAAATAAAGAGAAGGAAATGGAGAAGAAAATGAAAATAAATGCAAGTGATGTGTGTGATGAGTGAAGGCCGAATATTATAAGCATGATAATGACATGAACTATGATAGAAAATGGAGAAATAGATGAAGAGAAAAGTGTGTGAAAAGTGAAGAAATGAATAATAATAACAAGAAATAAAATGACAACAAAATAAAGGTGGAGTGTGTGATATTGAGGGCCGAATTTAAAGGTGGAAATGTGTGTGAAAGTGAAGTGGAAATGAAAATAATGGAAATACCGTTGGTGGACCCGTAGAGCGATCTTACGGTTTAAGCTCTCGGATAAACAATTTTCCCGAAGGAAAACCGACCACCTAAGGCCTAGGTTTTCTTCCTCAACTCCGACTCCCGTTGGAGAAGGCGAGGGAATGAATAAGGATTATCCTACCCGAAGCTAGGATAATAATGGAGGGCTTCTCCACTTGGTTCAAAGAACCAAGGAAACTCTCAAAGGCCAACCACCTCAAAGAAGCAAAAAGGGATATTTTATAAATTGGCAAAAAGTTGTTTACAAACACCAATCCTATGCTTAAATAGAAAATCCTAGGGTGGATGATTAGGGTTTCCATAAGGATGAATGAATAGTGGCCCTTGGATGAAAAAGGATGGATGGCCAAGATCAAGGAAAACAAGCACACATCCTAGGGAGGAGATGAATGTCATGCCTAAATGGATCAATGGAGGGAATCTTGCCACATCATCAATCCATGTTGCCACTAACTCTTGTACTTGCAAAATCATACTTTTAAATGTGGGTTCTTCTTTGGGCCATGGCTTCCTTTAGGCTTTATCTTGTGAAGGCCTTTTTTTCTTTGAATAATTGGTTGAATTTCTTCAACCCATAATCCACCACCATACATCTAACCCTAACCACACAATCTAATGCATGAAATGCAATTATAAAATCCTTACTGTAACACCCAGAAATTTCATTTTAAGGATTCCGAGCTTTAAGTTTCGAATATTAAGTATTTAAGCATTATAAAGCAATAATTCGTAGAAATAATAAAATAAGTTCAAATGACCAATGGTAAGTTTCGTTAGAGCCCTAAGAATAAATAGAACATTTGGAGAAATAAGGGAAGTTTGGAGAAATTAAATCGATAGGCGAAATAATGATTTAGGTTAAGAGATTTAACTAAGGGCAATTAGGTAAATTATTAAGTTAGATTTTATTAAAAAGCTTAAGTCTCTCTCTCCCTTTCTTATTTCTCCTCCTGCGCACGAAACCCCCCCCCCCCCCCCCTCTCCCTCACGACTTTTCTTCTCCTTCATCGCCATCTCCAACGATCGATCAACTCCTCCGTTTCTGGCGAGTTTCTCCTCTAGTTTCTTCCCCAAATCGACTCTTAGGGTAAGCTCTACGTTTTAGTCAAGATATTGTTCGTTTTTAAGCTATTTTTAGTTAGGGTTTGTGAAGAAAACTTAGGGTTTTTGTTAGAAATCTTTAGGGTTGTTTATTTATTACGCATTAATGATGTATTAGTAATTATTGAGGTTGTTGGAGTAGATTGATGATGTTGGTTGAGGTTTAATGTTAAGTTTAGGTTGTTGAAAATGATTTGGAAAGTATTAATGGAGTCTTGAAGTTGGTGAGCACCATGTGCTCGATGAAATGCCTAGAAGAAATGAATTAGAATTTTTGGAAGAGTTTGTCCTAGCTTGAGAAGTCGATTGTTTAGATTTGATGTTTGAAAGTCGATATTAATGATGTGTTGTTAAATGCTCTAGGTAACCCAAGCTCAAAGGACGGTGCTCGGCATATTTAGGACGCCAGGTAAGTGAGCGTTAGGCTTTCCGGCCACTAAGGCCCTACGTCGTACAATGTTGATGATGTTTGATGTGATGAAAAAGGTGGAAATAGGGGTTGGTAGAAAGGACGGGTAGTTTTAGGTAGTGCTTTAGTGATTTAAGTAGTGCTCGTTTGATAGGTTTTTCCTTACGTATGTTATACCTCATGCATCATGTTTTACTAAAGTGCATACGAACTATTTATGAGCATGTTTATGAAAATGTTGAATTAAAGAACGATAATGAATGATGAATGATGAATGATGAATGATGAATGTACTACGGGGCAAGTCATGAATGTACTACGGGGCAAGTCACGAATGTACTACAGGGCAAGTCATGAATGTACTACGGGGCAAATCATGAATGTACTACGGGGCAAGAAAACGGTTTAAAAGAAATGAAACGAAAATGTTTTATAAATGTCATGCATATATGTAAAGTTATGTTTAGTACGCTCCTTACTAAGCATTAGGCTTAATGGATTTATTGTATGATGTAGGTGACGAGAACGAAGGTGAGGAACCTCTTTACGATGACCAAGTATAGATGGTCGGTGGCGGAGCTCGTGGCGGCAGAGCGTGTTTTGGCAGGTCGGGTTGACTCACGGTTAGGTGTTTTGAGAGTTTTGGGTATTGTTGGGATAATGATGAATTTGATGGATTTTTAGTACGTTTAGATATGTTTTAGGATGTTTGGTGATTGTATAGTGTTTTGAAAAGTTTTTGATTGTTTTTAAAACAGGTAGGATTGTTAAACGTTTAAACGGAACCACGCGGTTCGTTTATTTGAAATTCATTTGTATGTTAAAGTGATTTATGTTGGGTAAATTTAGTGTGGAAGCGTTAGTGTGAGAAGTACGTGATGAATTGTGTTGTGTTTGGGGGTTTGGATAAATGTTATGTTTGAAGTATGTTTTAAGGGTGTATGTAAGATAATGGTGTGAAGAGAAAATGAAAGAAGAGAAGGGGTTGATGAGTGCTAGGCTTTGTGTGTATTATGTGTTGTGTGTTTTTGGTATTTAAGAGAGGAGTACAGGGGCTGATGTGCCCCGTAGGCCCATTACACGATCCCAGACCCGAGTCCACAATTTGACTAACACACTTGTCTCTTTTGCAGGTCATGGTTCGTGTGAAGACTTGGAGGACACCGTGGACGACTTGAAGTGGGAGATTAAAGCTGGAGACGTTGACCAACCGAAGCATCTCCTCATGTGGAAAGACTAAAGAGACACCTTAATGCTCACATGGGAATTTGTCTTCCCGAGCATTAATATTTGTTGCTTTTTTTGAAATTTCAAACTTATTGGCAAACGTTGGCCTTCTTGTTAAACTTTATTAGATGCATGTTAGGATTAGATGCATGTTAGGATTATATGGATGTTAGGATTAGATGAATGATAGGATTAGTTGGTGGCTTGGTTTGTCCCATTGAAGTTGAAGACATGTCCAAGCCCAAGCCCAAGCCCAAGCCCAAGCCCACCATTAGGTCTATATATTCATGGCATTGGTGTTTGTAACTTTTTTGGGATGATTTTTATGAGCACCCACGGATTTCTCTCATTGAAGAAGAAGAAGCTTGGAGAAAGGAGCTTCCAAGGTAAGCTCGGTTGACAACAACCGAGGGGTCGCGCCCCCGAACAATTCTTCTAGCTTGGTAGCTAGTTGGAGTGGAATTTGCCACCTCCTTCTCCACTCTTTTGAGGGCGGAAAACAGCAAGGAGTGGCCTTAATCGGTTCCTTGAATCGAGTTTTCTTCCTTGGAAGAAACTCTTGCCGGAAGCTCCATTGAAGCACTCACCGGCCGATTCTCGGAAAATATTCATAACTAACTCAAATCAACGGATCTGGACCACAAACTTCACCAGCACACATCTCACTCACTTCACAACACTCAGCTAAAATTTCATTTCATTCCAAGCTTGTTTAGTATTTCTTTGACATTTATATTCTCGGATTTCTCGGTTTTTCCAGCACTAGGGAACTAACGGTCTTTTCGAGTTCTAGAGTAGTGTTTTGCAGGTCGGAGCTCAACATTTGGTATCAGAGCTTGGATAGCTCCCTTAGGGTGAGGGAAACCAGATCGGTTTGGTTTTCCAAACCCATTTGGTTGCCCGAAACCGAGGCACCAAAACCGGGTACTTGCTGTTCTTCATTTTCGGTTTGGTGTTCTTGCTGTTTTTCTTACCTTCTCTTTTAGTTTCTTTTAGTTTCTTGCAAAGATCATTTCCAGAACGTTTTTATTAGTTTTCTGCAACTTTGAGCTTGAGTTTTTGAAAAGTATTCCACCATTTTCGTGTTGCTTATTTTCCTTCCTTTTTTTGGTAGAAACAAAACTTAACAAACTTAGTACTTGCTGTTTTCTTTCTCTTTTTAGTTTGCTGACTTGGCTGCTATGTATCTCACTTTTCCAGCACTTAAGAACATTTTGTTATAATCACAGATCTGAACATTAAGAAATATGTTTGATTAACATCATTTTGTGTTGGTTTAAGTTGCTGCTTAGTGGTTTAAGTTGCTATTTAGTGTTTGTTTATTTTACTTATTGTTGTTTTATTATGTTGTGTCAAATCCGAGTTTAATGTTTAGTGTTTTGTTGCTGTTAGTTAATATATTGTTCTATTGAAAATTATTTTACCTTTACATTTGATTTTGCATTGGTAAAGTAAGTGTTGCTAAAACGGGAAAATGCTAAGTAAAGTGCATAATCTAAACTAATCCCTATTCAGTGTTGCTTTATGTCGCTTTCACTTTATGCATAGTTTTAAATTTATATATATATATATATATATATATATATATATATATATGTTATGTTGCTAAGATAATTAATTGCATGTTCATGTTTAGATTATATATAACAAGTTCACTAAAATGTTAAAGAGCATGCACGAATCGGTTGATGTCATTTAGGGATTTAAACTTGTTTGTTAGTGAATTTGACCTTTCATGACTAGAACTGTCATAACTTTGGCTACAAGTGTCAGTTTTTGACGAGTCACTTGGCAAATCGAAGCTATCGAAAAGATCTATAACGTTGTCACAGGCTATGCCTGTGACAATCACGTTTTAATCCCAAAATCGGTCTGCTAAACCCTCAAACATGCGTTTCAAAATTTTTAGGTCACAATTATAGTTAGGTTTCCCACCTTTATATTCCCTAACACCCGTGATCAACTTGAACCTAATTAATATTTCCTTCCTAAAACTTTAGTATTCACATGAATGAAGACTAGGAGTGCAATTAACCGAGAGCTAAACCAAGATATGAATCAAGAATCGAACCGGGACAAGGACATTCCCCAACCCGAGACTCACACCCCACAAGAGGGAGAGCATAGCATGCAAGGACAATTAGATGGACTTAGTGGAGAAGTTAACCATATAGGCCAACAACTTAAGGACTTAACTTAGCATGAAACACATAATGGAAGTCCTTAATACAAGAATTCCAAATGAAGCGACCCGAGAACCCCCACCTCGATTTAGACCCGAAAATCCTAGGAGACGATTTCAAGAACCATATCCCACCTCGGACGAAGAAAGACCTGAGTATCCTAGGAGACGAAACCCGCTTTATGAGGAGGAGGAAGAATGGACCTTAGATGAAGAAGAGACCTTTCGACCAAATAGACGAAAGGATCAAGAGGACCTTAGAAATGTCAAGCTACATATACCCCCATTTGACGGGACTTGCGATGGAGATACCTTTCTAGAATGGATTGATAAGGTAGAGAAAGTTTTCGACTATTATGAGTACTCCGATAAAGTAAAGATCCCATTAGTATCCGTAGAGCTATCGGGATATGCGGCCCTCTGGTGGTCCAATATTAAGCTCCAAAGACGACGGATAGGAGATACCCCCATTACGACATGGAGAGCAATGAAGTCGCTCATGACTAAGAGGTTCATACCCACCCATTACCGTCAAGATCTATTCCTTCAAATCCAAAACCTACGACAAGGAACTCGATCCGTTGAGGCTTACCTAGCCGAATTTGAAACTCTAAGGATACGAGTAGATATGGAAGAACCTGAGGAGCAAGTTATTGCTAGATTCATTCGGGGATTGAATAGAGACATAGGAGACACCGTTGAAATACACCCGGCAGAGTCCTTAGATGCAATTGTTCATATGGCTATGACGATTGAGCGACAGCTCAATAGAAAGAGGAAATCCACCTACCCTCCTAAGTTTACCCCCCACATTCCACCCAAAGTCATCGCTAAGTCACCCGCGCCAATCAAGCCCTTTGACAAGGCTGAAGGAAAGAAGCCTTTTAACCCTAGTTGGCCACTTAAGGAGTCCAGTAGCAAAACCTTAGTCAATAAAGCCAACCCACTTAGAGCAAGAGAAATCAAGTGTTATAAATGTCAAGGTCTTGGTCATTATATGGCTCAATGTCCGAATCGAAGGGTGATAATTATCAAGGAAGATACGGGAGAAGTTGAGAGTGAGGATGACCACGAGATAGGAGTAGAGGACAAAGATGTCGAGGAGAGTGACACTGAGGACGAAGTTGTGCACGCTCCTGAGGGACCCTTGTTAATGGTTAGGAGACGAGTCCTTGTGACTAAGAATTCAGGAGAAAATTGCCAACGTGAGAATATCTTTCATAGTAGATGTGTTATCGAGGATAAGATATGCTCTTTAATTATAGATGGAGGAAGTTGTGCCAACGTGGCATCTGATGAGTTAGTTAAGAAGTTAGGGTTAGAGACAACTACGCATCCCCACCCTTATAAGTTACGATGGCTAGATGATAAGGATGATGTTAAGGTCTCTCGACAAGTGAGAGTAGATTTTGCTATGGGAAAATATCAAGATTCTGTTATATGTGATGTCGTGCCCATGAGTGCTAGCTACTTACTTCTTGGACGACCCTGGTAATTTGATCGAAGAGTGAACCACGATGGATATTCTAACTACTATTCCCTTAAGTTTGGTGGTAAAACAATTAAGTTAGCACCTTTGACCCCCGAGGAAATATCCAAAGACGATGCCGCTAGGAAAGAAGCGAAGAATAAAGCAAATCTTTTTATGACTAGATCGGAGATAGAGGCATCGGTGCTTCGAGGAGATCCCATGATCCTTATACTATTTCGAGATAGAGTTATGGAGCTAGGAGTAATCCCTGACCCTGTAAAGAAGTTGCTCAATCAATTCCAAGATGTGTTTCCTGAGGAACTGCCCCAAGGATTACCACCTCTACGTGGTATAGAACATCAAATTGACCTCATACCCAGGGCCACCCTTCCTAATAGACCGGCCTATAGAATGAACCCCGAAGAAACCAAGAAACTTCAAGATCAAGTTCAAGATTTATTGGATAAAGGATACATACGAGAGTCAATGAGCCCCTGTGCAGTTCCTTCACTATTGGTACCTAAGAAAGACGGCACAATGAGGATGTGTGTTGATAGCCGAGCCGTGAATCAAATTACCGTAAAAATATAGATACCCTATTCCAAGGCTCGAGGATATGTTGGATGAGCTCAGTGGAGCCTCAATATTTTCTAAGGTGGACCTCAAGAGTGGTTACCACCAAATAAGAATGAAAGAAGGTGACGAGTGGAAGACGACATTTAAGACTAAGTACGGGCTTTTTGAGTGGATGGTGATGCCCTTCGGGTTATCTAACGCGCCCAGTACCTTCATGAGACTTATGCACCACGTGCTTAAAGATTTCCTAGGAAAATTTATTGTTGTCTATTTTGACGATATTTTGGTGTACAGTCTAGACCTCCCACAACACCTCAACCATCTTAGTGTCCTTTTCCAAACCCTACGAAAAGCTCAATTATTTGGGAATTTAAGCAAATGCTCATTCGCGCAAGATAAAGTTTATTTTCTAGGGTTTGTCATTTCTAAAGATGGCATAGAAGCCGATGTTGACAAGATCAAGGCTATTAGGGATTGGCCTACCCCCAACTCTTTAACCGAATTACGTAGCTTCCATGGTCTGGCCTCTTTTTACCGGAGGTTCATAAAAGACTTTAGTTCAATAGTCTCACCGCTCACTAATTGCACTAAGAAGGGAAAAGAGTTTACTTGGACCCCTGTTTGTCAAAAGAGCTTTGAGCTAATCAAGGACAAGTTATGCCACTCGCCAGTGTTAGCACTCCCTGACTTTAACAAGGTATTTGAAATTAAGAGTGATGCTTCCGGAGTTGGCATTGGAGCCGTACTCATGCAAGAAGGGAAACCCATTGCATACTTTAGTGAAAAACTGAAAGGAGCCATGCTAAACTACTCCACGTACGATAAGGAATTTTATGCCGTTATTAGAGCATTGGAGCATTGGCAGCACTACCTCTTGTCAAAAGAATTTGTTATCAATACTGACCATCAATCTTTACGACACATTAAGAGTCAACATAAGTTGAACAAGAGGCATGCTAAATGGGTAGAATTTTTGGAGAGGTTCCCGTATATTCGTAAGTATGTGAAAGGAGAAAATAATGTAGTCGCCGATGCACTTTCGAGGAAACGCATTCTCCTTACCGAGCTAGGGACTCGATTCTTTGGATTTGAATGGATCAAACATAATTACGAATCTAACCCTGACTTTGGATCTTATTACACCAAGTGCAAGGAAAAGGCTGAAGGAGAATATCGACTTATGGACGACTATTTACTAAGGGCGGGAAAATTATGTATACCCCAAGGAAGCATGAGGCGAAGTCTTGTAAAAGAAGCCCATTGTGGAGGATTAGCGAATCATTTCGGGGAGAAGAAGACCCTCGATATGCTTAAGGAACACTTCTTTTGGCCACATATGAAAAGGGACATGCACCGCATGGTGGAAACATGCATCGTGTGCAAGAAAGCCAAGAGTAAGGTCCTACCACAAGGCTTGTATATGCCCTTACCCATTCCTTCGCACCCTTGGACTGAAGTTAGTATGGACTTCATTTTGGGATTGCCACGAACTGCTCGTAATAAGGATTCGATCATGGTGGTTGTGGATCGTTTCTCTAAGATGGCACATTTCATTCCTTGTGCAAAAACGGATGACGCCTTTTCTATAGCTGACCTATTTTTCAAAGAAATTGTTCGCCTACATGGTATACCGCATTCCATAGTGTCGGACCGGGACACTAAATTTTTGAGCTCCTTCTGGACCACTTTGTGGAAGAAGTTGGGGACGAAGCTGTGTTTTAGCACATCTTTCCACCCCCAAACTGATGGCCAAACGGAAGTTCTTAACAGGACCTTAGGCTCCCTCTTACGCAGTATTGTAGGTAAGAAACTATCCAGTTGGGATGTAGTCCTTCCCGGATTGGAATTTTCCTACAATCGCACCCTTCATTCCACTACTGAGCAAACGCCCTTTGAGGTTGCCTATGGGTTTAATCCATGTACACCGTTGGACCTTGTTCCGTTACCCATTAATGAACTAGCCAACCCATCAGGAGCAAACAAGGCCGAACAGATTAAGAAATTACATGAGAACGTGCGTCAAGCCATCGAGAAGAGAAATGCGAGCGTGGCCAAACGAGTAAACAAAGGCCGAAAAGAGGTTATCTTTAATGAAGGAGATTTAGTTTGGTTACACCTACGAAAAGATAGATTCCCCGACAAAAGAAAATCTAAACTTCTTCCTCGTGCGGATGGACCATTCAAGGTGTTGCAGCGGATCAATAATAACGCTTATAAGATTGAACTGCCTGGAGATTATGGAGTATCGGCAACGTTCAATGTCATGGACCTATCACCCTATATAAGCGATGAAGAAAACTCCGAGAGGCCTGACTTAAAGGATTTGAGGTCAAATCCTCAATCACCTGGGGAGGATGATGTGCCCCGTAGGCCCATTACACGATCCCAGACCCGAGTCCACAATTTGACTAACACACTTGTCTCTTTTGCAGGTCATGGTTCGTGTGAAGACTTGGAGGACACCGTGGACGACTTGAAGTGGGAGATTAAAGCTGGAGACGTTGACCAACCGAAGCATCTCCTCATGTGGAAAGACTAAAGAGACACCTTAATGCTCACATGAGAATTTGTCTTCCCGAGCTTTAATATTTGTTGCTTTTTTGAAATTTCAAACTTATTGGCAAACGTTGGCCTTCTTGTTAAACTTTATTAGATGCATGTTAGGATTAGATGCATGTTAGGATTATATGGATGTTAGGATTAGATGAATGATAGGATTAGTTGGTGGCTTGGTTTGGCCCATTGAAGTTGAAGACATGTCCAAGCCCAAGCCCAAGCCCAAGCCCAAGCCCACCATTAGGTCTATATATTCATGGCATTGGTGTTTGTAACTTTTTTGGGATGATTTTTATGAGCACCCACGGATTTCTCTCATTGAAGAAGAAGAAGCTTGGAGTAAGGAGCTTCCAAGGTAAGCTCGGTTGACAACAACCGAGGGGTCGCGCCCCCGAACCATTCTTCTAGCTTGGTAGCTAGTTGGAGTGGAATTTGCCACCTCCTTCTCCACTCTTTTGAGGGCGGAAAACAGCAAGGTGTGGCCTTAACCGGTTCCTTGAATCGAGTTTTCTTCCTTGGAAGAAACTCTTGCCGGAAGCTCCATTGAAGCACTCACCGGCCGATTCTCGGAAAATATTCATAATTAACTCAAATCAATGGATCTGGACCACAAACTTCACCAGCACACATCTCACTCACTTCACAACACTCACCTAAAATTTCATTTCATTCCGAGCTTGTTTAGTATTTCTTTGACATTTATATTCTCAGATTTCTCGGTTTTTCCAGCACTAGGGAACTAACGGTCTTTTCGAGTTCTAGAGTCGTGTTTTGCAGGTCGGAGCTCAACAGGGGCGAAGGATGAAGAAAAAGGAAAGAAGAAGAGGAAGAGTTGGACTCTCTGGAGTCCAGAGAGTCTGGCGATTGCTCGCCTCTGGCGAGTGATCGCCACCTCCTCTGCCCATTTAAAAAAAATATATATATGTTTTATTTAATTGATTTCTTTTATTAATTAATTGTTTTAAAATGGTTTAAGTTTATTGATTTAGTAATTGTTTAAATGATTTACTAAACGAACTCCGATTTAGATTCCGATTTCGACTTTGATTAAGATTTTTGCTCAGGTACAGTTAAAGTGAAAGTTTTAAAAAAATAAAATAAAATAAACGATATCACGGGTAAGGGTCGTGACACTTACAATGAAGACGAATATATGCCAAATAAGTTCGAAAATAAAAATTACAAATTATTGGGCTGGGAAGACAAATTCCCATGGGCCGAATGGTGAATCCTTCCATGTGCTCCCAAATGCATTCCTTCCTAAAAAATATTCCTACAAAAAGAAAACACGTAATAAGTAGATAGATGATAAAAATCTTGGGACTTTAATAATTTTTCTTTTAATTTCAATCCGAGGCACGTCATCCTCTCTGGGTGATTTGAGGATTTGACCTCAAATCCGTTGGTTGACTTTTCCTCAATAATGTCCCATACAATGTCTTGTGTACTCCTTGAAGGCTCGAATTTGAATGCAATGAGGGAATGTTCTTTTGTTATAAAGCACTTTACCAAGAGATGTTCTAGATGGAAAAGGATAAGGTTTGTGATGGTCTTACTAATGTTTTCTTTGGCGGGGGTGGAAAAATTGAATTCAACGGCTACTTTGGAGGGCGATTGCTCGGTGATGGAAGGAAATTTTCCAAAGTAGGTGAATCCGACAAAGAGTAAAGTGGGAATGCTAAAGTTCTCCGACCAAAGAAATATTCCATTTATCCTTAAGACCTCAAAAGAAAATTTATTTACCAATAGAACCTTAACCCTAGTCCTATGGTAGAATTTGTGAAAATCAATCGATGGGGAACAAGGTTTTCGTAATCTATCAAATTGAAAGATAAGGCACTTATGGGCTACAAAAGGAATAAAATGCCTAATTGTGTGTGTAGCTCTAAGAATGGAAATAGGAAGGGAAAGGGTTGGCTCTAGGCCATAGAGTAACCTCTTCCTAAGGGATGGAACAGACCGAAAAATTTCCTTAAGTTTCGGGTGGAAAAGAAAGGGAGTGATGATCATGCTACCTAATCTAAAGATGATTTCATCGTTTAATTTTGTCTTCTCATGAGGCCATGTAGATACGTCCTCCAATTGGCAAGACAATTCACTAGTAAATAAAGGATTTGGGTGTGTCTTGATAAAGGAAAGAATTTTCTCATGATTTGGGAAGGAAGGAAATGGAGCTACAACCATACTTCCGATGCCAAAAATGCCTTCGTCACTTATTTCCCTTTCCTCGACATTTTTCAAAGCATACGACACCTCTTCTTCGTATAAAGGGTTGTCATGCCAATTGATATGAGTGAGATTTTGCTCATCAATTAACCCACATTTTGACAATAGTAAATTTTTCTTTGATTTTTTTTTTTGGCGGGTAGCCTCATCTTGAGCAACTTGGTCGGTGGTCATCGGTAGCAATTTGATTTTTCTTCTTCCAAAATTAAACGTATAATGGTTTAGGAATCCGTCATAGTTTACCCTTCGGTCAAAGTGCCATGGTCGACCCAAAAGGATGTGGCTGGCACTCATCGGAACAACATCACAAATAACCGAATCTTGGTACATTCCTATAGTGAAATCTACGGTTACTTGTTTGGTATTCTCATGCTCATTTTTATCGTCCAACCATTGAAGCTTATAGGGTGTAGGATGATTACGGGTTTCAAGTCCTAATTTTCCGACCATGTCTTAGGAGGCCGCATTTATGCAACTTCCTCCATCGATTATTAACGAACAAACTTTATCTCCTACAGCACATCGACTATGAAATAGATTCTCACGTTGACAGTCCTTGTCCACATGCTTAGATGTCAATGCTCGCCTTATGACCATTAACAAAGGTCCATCTTGAGGCTCGCATTCATCGGTTTCTTCTTCGCTTTCTACTTCTTTCTCATCCTTATCGATTTTATTGTATTGGCCTTCATCCTCTTCACTCTCCCATTCGCCCGTGGATTCCTTAATGACCATCACACGATGATTAGAGCACTCGTTAGCATAGGGCCCTTTTCCTAAGCATTTGAAGCATTGCACATCAGGTGCTCTAGGTCCTTTAGGTTGGGCTTCATGAATTTTGTTTGCGGTTGGGGGATTGTGAGGGGTGTTTGATGATTTTGGTGGCCAATTTTGATTGAGGGGTCGTTTCTCTTCTTGCTTTTGGATAGATTTCTCGGAGTTGAAGTTTCTAGGTGGAAATTTAGGCAAGTCGGTCTTGCGCTTTCTCTTAAGTTGCCTTTCCACCGTGAGGGCCAATTGTATGACCAAGTCCATGGTCTCCAATTGTTGCAATTCAACAACATCTCCTATGTCGCGGTTCAAGCCTCTTATAAATTTAGCGATGAGTTGTTCTTGCAGTTCATCAATTGCACATCGCATGTTAAGGGTTTTGAATTCGGTAAGTGTAACGACCCCAGAGAGATCGCCACATAATCCATATCTTTCTTAATCATTTAATTCTTATTACTCACAAATTATTCATTATTAGTAATGTATTTTTTTTTTTGTAAACATAATTTAACTCAAGATGTCATACGCGATTCACTAGGCCTCATTCGGCAAAGGAAAACATTACACATCTGCCGGCGGGAAGTGCAATGTGTATCGGCTGGTGAAGGGAAACTTAAACCTTTAGACTGCATCTACCGATAGAGGAATAAACCACATCTACCTGTCACTAGATGACAAAACCATGTTTATACCATCCGGTGAAGAAACTCTCTACATCATCCGATGAAATAAGGGGACATCATCCGATGAACATGTGCTCCTCACGTGAATAATTAAAACATGACCCGGTCACTAAACGACAAGATAACCCTCACATCATCCGGTAACTAGACGACAAACTATACTTACATCTACCGATAGGTTAAACGCTCTACATCTGCCGATCGCTAGACAACAAAATAGCACTTTCATCATCCGATGGCTTAAACACTCTACATCTGCCGATCGCTAGATGACAAAATAGCACTTTCATCATCCGATGGCTTAAATACTCTACATCTGCCGATCGCTACACGACAAAATAGCACTTTCATCATCCGATGGCTTAAACACTCTACATCTTCCGATCGCTAGACGACAAAATAGCACTTTCATCATCCGATGGCTTAAACACTATACATCTGCCGATCGCTAGACGACAAAATAGCACTTTCATCATCCGATGGCTTAAACACTCTACATGCTTAAACACTCTACATCTGCCGATCGCTAGACAACAAAATAGCACTTTCATCATCCGATGGCTTAAACACTCTACATCTGCCGATCGCTAGATGACAAAATAGCACTTTCATCATCCGATGGCTTAAATACTCTACATCTGCCGATCGCTAGACGACAAAATAGCACTTTCATCATCCGATGGCTTAAACACTCTACATCTGCCGATCGCTAGACGACAAAATAGCACTTTCATCATCCGATGGCTTAAATACTCTACATCTGCCGATCGCTAGACGACAAAATAGCACTTTCATCATCCGATGGCTTAAACACTCTACATCTGCCGATCGCTAGACGACAAAATAGCACTTTCATCATCCGATGGCTTAAACACTCTACATCTGCCGATCGCTAGACGACAAAATAGCACTTTCATCATCCGATGGCTTAAATACTCTACATCTGCCGATCGCTAGACGACAAAATAGCACTTTCATCATCCGATGGCTTAAATACTCTCCATCTACCGATGACGTCAGCCGGATGGTGGCCTTATCCAGCTTCTATCACACGGCAGAAAAACACTATAATCATCAAACAACTTCATCCAATAGAAAATACCACAACTCACCCGAATCATAACCTAGTAACTATAAACCTCAATGAGTAAGAATCATAAACTCATCCAAAATACGCATAGCGGATAGGCAAACAAACCATTCAATAACCTTTAAAGTCATCATCAGGCTCTTAAGTCTAATCATTCAAATCTAAATCTCATGGTTATAAGAAATTCTATTCTACTTAGACATTCGTTTATCATAAATTTCACTGACATACTATGAGCATAACCAGGGGTCTTAATCGCCTGCCCAGCCTTGCACTGTCATACTGAGCATCCTCCACTAACCAGCTTTAAACATCATCTCTAGAATGGAAATCCTCACCTGTTAGCTCTTCACCTACATCATAAGGTTTAACTATAAGCCTAATGCTTAGTAAGGAATGCAACACTAACATGGATGCATGAATGTAAAGCTCGGAAAATCACATACTCATAAGTTTCTTTTTCTTTTTCTCGTTCATATCTTTGCTCGTAATCATCATTCATAGTCATGGATCATATTTATCATTCATAATCATTGATCATATTCTTCATTTAAGTTGTGTGGATTAAGAGAGGATTTGTGCCGGTAAAGGGGGTTCGACAGTGAGTTTGATCTTGGTCCCTACTGCGGGTCGTATTCATAAGTCCCTCTTTTAGACTGTGACATACGCCGAACCGCCCCCAACCCTTACTTAGTCCACGTTGCATCAGTTTTATCTTCTTACTTTATTCATGAGGAAAACATGCTCTTAAAACATTTTCATATGCATAAAATAGTCATGATGCATGTACATGGAAATTCCTAAATCATCAAGCTACAGACAGAGCACTATCCAACATAAAACCTTACCATTGAACTAATCATCAATATAAATACTAGACAGTAACATAAGGGAACTACTAATCATCGTATGAGTTTCTACCTAACATCCTTTGATGTAGGATCCTAATGACCGAGAAACATGTACATTCACTTACCTGGTCTCCTTAGCAATTTGAGCTCCTTTCTCTTCAAACTTCTTCACCTAAAACATTTACATTGCAGTAGTTAAAACAAAATCCTATTAGTTCTAATCACAAGTCATTCTAGGATCTAATAGCTATAGTCACTCCCGAATCCTTTGTATAGTTCTCTGTGCAGTTTGAAATCCAAACCCAAAACAGACAGATTCGATTAGCGATAACTCAGGGTTGGTTGTTTAATGTCCAAAATCGATTCGGAATGACATTACCACTTTCAGATTTTAAAATACCCTTACTAATACTCGGCCATTGAAGAACCCAGAACTTCAACACATAGTAGAAAACAGAGCTTAACGACTAAAAGATAGCTACATTGCCAAACTCGTACCTCGAGCACAAAGTAGTCGAGAAGCAGCAAGGAAACCGATCGTCGAAAGAGGGATTTTCAGCTGACAGAGAGCAAAAGCTCGGGAAGAGAAATCGCCGAGAGTAGGAGATGACGGCTACAGTGGTTTAAATGAGGTTTGAATCCTTTCCTTTTTCTTTAAATACTGGTCTCAATCCTCCATTATTACAACTTTGCCACTCAACCTAGTTTAAATCCACATGTAATTAATTAAGCTTGGCATAAAATTCTAAACCGTGAAGATTGAATAATCATGGCCGTTAATTCAATTAGGAAGTCACCTGGTTGAAGTTGTCAGGTGTTACATCCACCCTTCCTTAAACAAAATTTTCGTCCCCAAAAATTGATCAAGCGAAGAGTTCTGGATATTTTTCCATCATGTCCTGCCATCTTTCCCATGTGGCTTCCTCAATACCATGATTCATCCATTAAACTTTCACAAGGGGGATTTCCTTATTCCTCAGAGTTTTCACTGCAGATTCCAAAATTCGTACTGGCTTTTCTTCGTACACCAATATCGGTTCTAACTCAAAATCCACTAGGTTTAACAACTTGAGTAGGGTCCCGTATGCATTTTCTTAACATTGACACATGGAAGACATTATGAATCCTTTCTGATGATGGAGGCAATTGCAATCTATAAGCCGTACTGCCAATCCTTTCTAAGATGGGGAATGGTCTAATAAACCGTGGGTTTAGCTTTCATTTCTTACCAAATCTTAAAACTCCTTTAAATGGTGAAATCCTTAGGAATACTTCATCACCAACAGAAAACTCAAGGTCTCTTCTCCTCTGGTCTGCGTAACTCTTCTGTCGACTATGTGCAGTTATCATTCTTTTCCTAATAGTGGCAATCTTGTCCGACATCTGTTGCAAAATCTCGGGACCTAGGAGTTTTGCTTCACCAACCTCATCCCAATACAGAGGTGACCTACATTTCCTGCCATACAGTGCTTCATAAGGTGCCATACCAATGGTGGACTGATAACTGTTATTGTAGGAGAACTCAACCAAAGGTAAGTATTGGCTCCAAGATGACTGGAAATCTAGTACACACGCCCTCAGCATATCTTCAAGTATCTGAATAGTCCTCTCAGATTGACCATCTGTCTGCGGGTGAAAGGCAGTGCTGAAGGATAACCTCGTACCAAGTGTGCCTTGTAGACCTTTCCAAAACTGTGAGGTGAACCTAGGGTCACGATCAGAGACAATAGATACAGGAATTCCATGCAGTCTAATAATTTCTTGTACATAAAGGTCAGCAAGCTGGTTCATCGTGTAGGTTGTCTTTACAGGTAAGAAATGGGCTGATTTCGTCAGTCTATCAATCACAACCCAAATACTATCATGTCCCTTAGTTGTTTTAGGTAATCCTACTACAAAATCCATAGCTATGTGTTCCCACTTTCATTCTAGAATAGGTAAAGGCCGAAGGGTACCTCCTGGACGCTGGTGCTCGGCTTTAACTTGCTGGCATACTAGACAAGACTCCACATACATAGCAACATCCCTTTTTAAGTTTGGCCACCAGTAGAGTAACCTCAGGTCTCGATACATCTTGGTGCTGCCAGGATGTACAGAAAAGGGAGACAAATGTGTCTCGGCCAAGATTAACTTACGTAATCCCTCATCATTAGGGACATACCATCGATTCCTAAACCTCAGAATTCCATCTTTGGAAAGACTAAACTCGGAGGTGGTGTCCTTCAATCTGCTCATTATACTGATATTCTCCTCTGAATTCCTCTGTTGTGCCTCTTTGATCTTTTCCAAAACCGTTGGTTGAATGGTCAATTCGGCAAGTAAGGCTGATAACTTTGGTACTATATCCAATTCAAATCTCTGTACTTCTGTCCTCAATGGTATAGACATAGTTGACATTACGGGTTGCATTGTTGTTGACATCCTGCTCAAAGCGTCAGCCACAGAGTTAGCCTTACCCGGGTGGTACCTGATCTCAAAGTCATAATCCTTAACGAATTCCAACCAACGTCTCTGTCTCATGTTCAATTCCTTTTGTGTAAAGAGGTACTTCAGACTTTTATGGTCAGAAAATACCTCACACTGTTGTCCATACAAATAGTGTGTCCACATCTTCAAGGCAAAAACAACAGCAGCTAATTCTAAATCATGGGTGGGATAGTTTTGTTCATAACTCTTTAGCTGCCTAGAGGCATACGCTACAACTTTACCCTCTTGCATCAAAACACAGCCCAAACCAACTTTAGATGCATCACAGTATACGCTAAACTTTCCTTCTTCGGTTGGAAGAGTCAAAACAGGGGCTGTTGTTAACTTCAATTTCAATGTTTGGAAGCTATCCTCACAAGCTTCGGTCCAATAATACTTATTGTCTTTCTTTGTCAGATTCGTCAGAGGCTTAGCTATTAAGGAAAATCCTTTGATGAACTTCCTGTAATAGCCTGCCAATCCAAGGAAACTGCGGACTTCACTGGCGTTCTTCGGTTGTGGCCAATCCTTTACTGCCTGAATTTTGGTCGGGTCTACTGATATGTCATTAGCAGCAACTACATGGCCAAGAAAATTAACCTTGTTCAACCAAAACTCACACTTGGACAACTTGGCATAAAGTTGGTGCTCCTTTAATGTCGTCAAAACTACACTTAAATGCTCTGCATGGTCATCTTCAGTCTGCGAGTATATCAAGATATCATCTATGAATACAATTACAAACTTGTCCAAATACTCACGAAACACTCGATTCATTAAGTCCATAAAGGCTGCAGGTGCATTTATCAGCCCAAACGACATTACAAGGAATTCATAATGTCCATAACGGGTCCTGAAGGTAGTCTTAGGTATATCACTCTCCTTAACTTTCAATTGATAGTACCCCGAACGCAAATCAATCTTTGAAAACACTTTAGCTCCTTGCAATTGGTCAAACAAGTCATCAATACGGGGCAAGGGGTATTTATTCTTAATAGTTAACTTATTTAGATCTCTATAGTCTATGCACATTCTGAGGGAACCATCTTTCTTTTTAACGAATAAGACAGGTGCACCCCAAGGAGAGCTGCTAGGGCGGATAAATCCTTTGTCTACTAATTCCTGCAGTTGGATTTTTAACTCCTTCAACTCAACAGGTGCCATGCGATATAGGTTCTTAGACACCGGTAAGGCCTCAGGGTACGTATCTATTACAAACTCTTTGTCTCTATCAGGTGGTAAACCAGGCTAATCATCAAAAAATGCCTCAGGGAACTCTCGGACTATTGGAATATCCTGAAATTCCATTCTATCCTTCATCCGAACATCCATTACACTAGCCAAGTAACTCTCACATCCATTTTTTAATAATCGATGGATCTCTAAGGAGGATATAATCGGCATTTCACTTATCTTAGGGATAGCTTGGAAGGAATAATGATCACCATTTGGGGGTCGAAAATCAACCAACCCAGATCTACAACTTATTGTGGCATAATGCCTGAATAACCAATCCATTCCTAATATCACCTCATACCCTTTCACTGTCAATTACAATCAGTTCTACATATAGTTTCTTACCTCCTAAGGACACAACATCACCTTTAACAATCTGTTCTGAATGTAGGGACTTCCCTGATGATAACATAACATTATATGGCCTTTCGGCTGGTAAAAGTTCTAAGTTGTGATTGCATACAAACAAGGTTGATATAAACGAGTGCGTGGCTCCCGTATCTATAAGTGTGTAAGCAGTAAAACCACAGATCATAATGGTACCTGTTATAACTGTATGCGGCACTGTGTCCTCATCCTCCGTCATAGCATAAACTCTTGGTGCTATCCTTGCACGGTTCGGATCTGGCGGCATGGGGCAGTCTCTGACTATATGTCCAACCTTATCACATCTGAAACAGCGGCCAGAATGCAACTTACATTCGCCGGGGTGGTTCTTCTGACAGGTGGGGCATAGAGGGGTCATTGGTCGCTTTCCTTTTCCCTGATCTTCATTTGGATTGATGGGTCACTTTATACCTTGTTGTTGTTGTTGTGGTCCCCTGTTCTGTTGCGGCTGCCATCCTTTGTTCTTACGTGGTGGCGGCTGAGTTTCCTTCGTGAATTTTCTTGGCTGCTCACGCTGTGCATATGCTGTCATTTTAGCCTCTTCCAGCTTCAAGGCCTTAGCCGTCACTTCACCATAAGGTACATTGTGTATCCCAGCAGTCTTCACTTTCATGTACAAACTCGGCTTCAGTCCTTGAACAAATTGGTAAATCCTGTCCTCATCATCCTCAATCATTCGGGGAGCAAACCGTGATAAAGCATCAAATTTGCATATGTAATCCGTCACAGAGCTAGTTTGTCGGAGATTCATGAACTCCTTCTTCTTGTTAGCCCGAACAGTCCTATTGAAGTACTTGTCAAAGAAGGCAGTCTTAAACATTTCCCAGGTCATAGCTCCTGCATTAGCGGTGTTCTGGATTTAATCTCACCAATGCCTTGCTCCCAATTCCAAATGAAAGACAACATACGTGACCTTATCTCCTTCGTCAACCTTTGCATACTTAAATATGTCCTCTATCTTTCGAACCCGTTCCTCAGCATAAATAGGATCTGAAACATATCCATTAAATACCGGGGGTCGAAGCCGGTGGAAACGCTCACCTCCATGATCATGAGTTGCATTAGTACTGGAGTTGCCTTGTTCCTCTCTAGCAGTCATCAGCTGTTCGATCTGGCGAGATTGGCGCATGACCAACTCTGTCAACTGAGCAATGGCATTGCTATCCTCATTGGTCTATCTCTGCTGACCTCTAACCATTTTGGGATTCCTAGACAAATAATTATAGATACATCTTAACTTAATGACATTTACTGAAATCATAAATACTTACAGTTGCTGGAGTGTGCTCATGTGAAAATCAGTGCTGGAAGGCAGTCTGCAGAATCGGTTTTAGAACCCGGTTTTGCTCTGATACCATAATTGTGACGACCCCAGAGAGATCGTCACATAATCCATATCTTTCTTAATCATTTAATTCTTATTACTCACACATTATTCATTATTAGTAATGTATTTTATTTTATTTTTTAAACATAATTTAACTCAAGATATCATACGCGATTCACTAGGCCTCATTCGGCAAAGGAAAACATTACACATCTCCCGACGGGCAGTGCAATGTATATCAGCTGGTGAAGGGAAACTTAAACCTTTAGACTGCATCTATCGATAGAGGAATAAACCACATCTACCGGTCACTAGACGACAAAACCATGTTTATACCATCCGGTGAAGAAACTCTCTACATCATCCGATGAAATAAGGGGACATCATCCGGTGAACATGTGCTCCTCACGTGAATAATTAAAACATGACCCGGTCACTAAACGACAAGATAACCCTCACATCATCCGGTAACTAGACGACAAACTATACTTACATCTTCCGATAGCTTAAACGCTCTACATCTGCCGATCGCTAGACGACAAAATAGCACTTTCATCATCTGATGGCTTAAACATTCTACATCTGCCGATCGCTAGACGACAAAATAGTACTTTCATCATCCAATGGCTTAAACACTCTACATCAGCCGATCGCTAGACGACAAAATAGCACTTTCATCATCCAATGGCTTAAACACTCTACATCTGCCGATCGCTAGACAACAAAATAGCACTTTCATCATCCGATGGCTTAAACACTCTACATCTGTCCATCGCTAGACGACAAAATAGCACTTTCATCATCCGATGGCTTAAACACTCTACATCTGTCCATCGCTAGACGACAAAATAGCACTTTCATCATCCGATGGCTTAAACACTCTACATCTGCCGATCGCTAGACGACAAAATAGCACTTTCATCATCCGATGGCTTAACACTCAAAATAGCACTTTCATCATCCGATGGCTTAAACACTCTACATCTGCCGATCGCTAGACGACAAAATAGCACTTTCATCATCCGATGGCTTAAACACTCTACATCTGCCGATCGCTAGACGACAAAATAGCACTTTCATCATCCGATGGCTTAAACACTCTACATCTGCCGATCGCTAGACGACAAAATAGCACTTTCATCATCCGATGGCTTAAACACTCTACATCTGCCGATCGCTAGACGACAAAATAGCACTTTCATCATCCGATGGCTTAAACACTCTACATCTGCCGATCGCTAGACGACAAAATAGCACTTTCATCATCCGATGGCTTAAACACTCTACATCTGCCGATCGCTAGACGACAAAATAGCACTTTCATCATCCGATGGCTTAAACACTCTACATCTGCCGATCGCTAGACGACAAAATAGCACTTTCATCATCCGATGGCTTAAACACTCTACATCTGCCGATCGCTAGACGACAAAATAGCACTTGCTGACGTCAGCCGGATGGTTTCCTTATCCAGCTTCTATCACACGGCAGAAAAACACTATAATCATCAAACAACTTCATCCAACAGAAAATACCACAACTCACCCGAATCTTAACTTAGTAACTATAAACCTCAATGAGTAAGAATCATAAACTCATCCAAAATACGCATAGCGGAAGGCTTAAGCAAAACAAACCATTCAATAACCTTTAAAATCATCATCAGGCTCTTAAGTCTAATCATTCAAATATAAATCTCATGGTTATAAGAAATTCTATTCTACTTAGACATCCGTTTATCATAAACTTCATTGAGATACTATGAGCATAACCAGGGGTCTTAATCGCCTGCCCAGCCTTGCACTGTCATACTGAGCATCCTCCAGTAACCAGCTTTAAACATCATCTTTGGACTGGAAATCCTCACCTGTTAGCTCTTCACCTACATCATAAGGTTTAACTATAAGCCTAATGCTTAGTAAGGAATGCAACACTAACATGGATGCATGAATGTAAAACTCGGGAAATCACATACTCATAAGTCTCTTTTTTTTTTCTCGTTCATATCTTTGCTTGTAATCATCATTCATAGTCATGGATCATATTTATCATTCATAATCATTGATCACATTCTTCATTTAAGTTGTGTGGATTAAGAGAGGATTTGTGCCAGTAAAGGGGGTTCGACAGTGAGTTTGATCTTGGTCCCTACTGCGGGTCGTATTCATAAGTCCCTCTTTTGGACTGTGACATACGCCGAACCGTCCCCAACCCTCACTTAGTCCACGTTGCATCAGTTTTATCTTCTTACTTTATTCATGAGGAAAACATGCTCTTAAAACATTTTCATATGCATAAAATAGTCATGATGCATGTACATGGAAATTCCTAAATCATCAAGCTACAGACAGAGCACTATCCAACATAAAACCTTACAATTGAACTAATCATCAACATAAATACTAGACAGTATCATAAGGGAACTACTAATCATCGTATGAGTTTCTACCTAACATCCTTTGATGTAGGGTCCTAATGACAGAGAAACCTGTACATTCACTTACCTGGTCTCCTTAGCAATTTGAGCTCCTTTCTCTTCAAACTTCTTCACCTAAAACATTTACATTGCAGTAGTTAAAACAAAATCCTATTAGTTCTAATCACAAGTCATTCCTAGGATCTAATAGCTATAGTCACTCCCGAATCCTTTGTATAGTTCTCTGTGCAGTTTGAAATCCAAACCCAAAACAGAAAGATTCGATTAGCGATAACTCAGGGTTGGTTGTTTAATGTCCAAAATCAATTCGGAATGACATTACCACTTTCAGATTTTAAAATACCCTTACTAATACTCGGCCATTGAAGAACCCAGAACTTCAACACATAGTAGAAAACAGAGCTTAACGACTAAAAGATAGCTACATTGCCAAACTCGTACCTCGAGCACAAAGTAGCCGAGAAGCAACAAGGAAACCAATCGTCGAAAGAGGGATTTCCAGCTGACAGAGAGCGAGAGCTCGGGAGGGAAAATCGCCGAGAGTAAGAGATGACGGCTACAGTGGTTTAAATGAGGTTTGAATCCTTTCCTTTTTCTTTAAATACTAGTCTCAATCCTCCATTATTACAACTGTAACGACCCGGGAAGGATTGCCACGTAATTCATGACTTTACTCACTCCTTTCACTCTTTTATATATTCTTTTTTTTACTAAGCAGCGTAAATACTAATTCTGTAGTCACGTGTAGGACATGGACAATGAAATAAGACATTTGGCTGGGGGATTTTTAAAAAAAGACATCTGCCGAACTCAACGACAAAACTTCACTCTCATCTGCCGATCACTAAACGACAAGGCAGAAGAGGGCTCACATCTACCGATAAACCAAAGCTACATCTTCCGGTTATCCCGTGCATTTCACGTGATTCATTAATCACCCATCGGTAGATGTAAGTTCTCACATCAACCGACAGTCACGTGTATCCCACACAATTCATTAAACGTTCGTCGGCAGATATACAACCACATCTGCCGATGACGTCAGCCGGCAGATAATCAAACCGCGTCTGCCGATGTCGTCAGCAGGAGGGTATATAAACTACATCTGCCGATGATGTCAGCAGGAGGATAAACAAACTGTATCTGCCGATGACGTCAGCAGGAAAAATATACAAACTACATCTACCGATGACTAGGTGACAGGGAAAAAGACTCCTACATCACCCGATATAAACACACTGTATCTACCGACAGAAATCTCACTACTTCTACCGATAGCAAAAGAAATCCTGCGTCTACCGATAGAAAACACACCACTTCTACCGGTAGGACTAAACAACATCTCCCAATAGACATGATCATAAGCAAGTCTCAAACTTTCCAGACTTAACATTTCTATAAACAGAAATCAATGATTCCCTCAGAGTACCTATAGCGGAAGTCTTAAACAAAAGATATTCAATAAATTGTACCATCCTCAATTCAGTAACCAACCAGACAATTTCAAATCCCAGTACCATAACACAACTTCATTCCATTTATACTTCTATATTAAAAATCACAGAGCATAAACCAGAGTTTCCATCACCATCCAGCCACAGACTTGCACCTTGAACACCATCCAGCAGCCAGTCCTAAACATCCTCATTGATCTTGAAATCCTCACCTGAATGTTCTTCACCTACATCATAAGGTGTAACTGTAAGCCTAAGGCTTAGTAAGGAATGCAATACTATCACGAGTGCATGAATGCATAATTCAGAGAAAACATGCTCATAAATCATTTCTGGTTCATGTTCTTGTTCGTATTCATCATTCATAATCATAGATCGTATTCATCTTTCATATCATTGTTCATATCGCTGAACCACATTCATCATTCGTATCATAGTTCATATCGCTGAACCATCTTCATCATTCATATCATTGTTCATGTTGTGTGGGATGAGAGAGGATTTGTGCCGGTAAAGGGGGTTCGACAGTGAGTTTGATCATGGTCCCTACTGCGGGTCGTATTCTTATGTCCTACTGCGGACTGTGACATACGCCGAACCGCCCCAACCCTCACTCATTCACGTTGTAGGGATTTTATCACCTTATCTTGTTCATGAGAAAACATGCTTTTAAAACATTTTCGTGTGCATAAATCATTGATAATGCATGAGCATGGGATTCTTTATCTCATCCTAGCTATAGGACAGAACAATCATTCAGTGTGAAAACTTACCATCGAACTACTCATCAACATAAATGCTAGACAGTAACATGAAAGAACTACTGATCATCGTATGAGTTTCTACCTAGCATCCTTTGATGTAGGGTCCTATTGACCGGGAAACCTATACATTCACTTACCTGGTCTCCTTAGCACTTTGAGCTCTTTCTCTTCAAACTTCTTCACCTAAAACATTCACATTGCAGTAGTTAAAACAAAGTCCTATAAGTTCTAACCTCAAGTCATCCTAGGGTCTAATAGACAAAGCCATCCTGAATCCTTAGTCTAACGCTCTGTGCAAAATCTGAAATCCAAGAACTGAAATAGACAGATTCGACTACCGGTTACTCAGGGTTGATTGTTTTTAAATGTCCAAAACTGATTCGGAATGACATTACCACTCTCAGATTAACAATGAACTATATTATTACCCTGTTGTTTAAGGATTTGAGTTACGGGTTCAAGCTGAAAACAGAGCTAAACGATTAACTGATAACTACATTGTCTAACTCATACCTCGAGCGTAAGGTAATCGAGATATAGCAAGGGAACTGGTCGTCGAAGGAAGGATTACAGGCAGGCAGAGGGCGAGAGCTTGCGAGAGAAGGAATCGCCGAGAATGGAGGATGTCGGCTACAGTGAGTTAATGAGGTTTAAATCATTTCCACTTCCTTTAAATATCGGTCTAAGCCCTCTATTATTACAACTTTGCCACTCGACCTAGTTTAAACCCACATGTAATTAGTTACACTTGTCTTAAAATTCTAAACCGCGAAGATTAAATGTTCATGACCGTTAATACAGTTAGGAAAATTACCTAGTCGTAACTCGGGTGTTACAACAACTTTGCCACTCAACCTAGTTTAAATCCACATGTAATTAATTAAGCTTGGCATAAAATTCTAAACCATGAAGATTGAATAATCATGGCCGTTAATTCAGTTAGGAAGTCACCTGGTTGAAGTTGTCGGGTGTTACAGTAAGATATTCATTTACCGAGAGGCTATTTTGTTTTAAGGTGAGAAGTTGATGAAAGAGTTCGTGCTTGTAGTGACGAGGGACAAACCTATGGTGCATTAAGTCTTTCATGGAAGTCCAAGTTGTAATGGTAGGTCCTAAGGTTCTAATTCTTTGAGCTTTAAGGTTGGACCACAACAAGGCGGCGTCGCCCGTGAGCGATCTTACGGTTAAAGCTCTCGAATAAACGATTTTCCCGTAGGAAAACCGACCACCTAAGGCCTAGGTTTTCTTCCTCAACTCCGACTCCCGTTGGAGAAGGCGAGGGAATGAATAAGGATTATCCTAGCAACCCGAAGTTAGGATAATAATGGAGGGCTTCTCCACTTGGTTCAAAGAACAAAGGAAACTCTCAAAGGCTAACCACCTCAAAGAAGTAAAAAGGGATATTTTATAAATTGGCAAAAAGTTGTTTACAAACACCAATCCTATGCTTAAATAGAAAATCATAGGGTGGATGATTAGGGTTTCCATAAGGATGAATGAATAGTGGCCCTTGGATGAAAAGGGATGGATGGCCAAGATCAAGGCAAACAAGCACACATCCTAGAGAGGAGATGAATGTCATGCCTAAATGGATCAATGGAGGGAATCTTGCCACATCATCAATCCATGTTGCCACTAACTCTTGTACTTGCAAAATCATATCTTTAAATTTGGGTTCTTCTTTGGGCCATGACTTCCTTTGGGCTTTATCTTGTGAAGACCTTTTTTTCTTTGAATAATTGGTAGAATTTCTTCAACCCATAATCCACCACCATACATCTAACCCTAACCACACAATTTAATGCATGAAATGCAATTATAAAATCATTACAATGAAGACGAATGTATGCCAAATAAATTCGAAAATAAAAATTACAAATTATTGGGCCGGGAAGACAAATTCCCATGGGCCGAATGGTGAATCCTTCCATGTGCTCCCAAATGCATTCCTTCCTCAAAAATATTCCTACAAAAAGAAAACATGTAATAAGTAGAGAGATGATAAAAACTTGGGACTTTACTAATTTTTCTTTTAATTTCAACTCGAGGCACGTCACCATTAAATCACTTTCACATAAACACACTTCAATATACATCCTCAAATACCCATCGACATTTCGACCAAAATACACATCCATAACCCGAATCCTCAACTTAAAATCATCAATATCAATCCATTTCATCCAACATCAAAATATACACTATCCAGGCATCAAGCACCCTAAAATGAGTTTCTATACATTTCTCTTCTATACTGTCTCCCATTAGCCCATCATAAACCCCAAAACCACAAAACACTTAACCTATTGCTCTTACAGGTCAGAATTTGCACCGAATACACAGCGCACTCCCACAGGCATTCCTTTTCAACCAGCTCATTCATCTTGTAGAGGGGTGTCATTCTCACTTGTTTCAATGTCAACTACACCATAGAGACATTCTATGTGAGCTAAAGGCTCAGTAAATCTATGTAAATGAAAAGGCATGCTATGCATATGATATTTAGAAAATCATGCATTTCTTTCATTCTTTAGTTTCATAGCAGAGGGTGTCACCGGGGCTTGACTCTCACCAGATGGAGAGGGCACATCTCGCGGTTAGATAGCTCTTTCCAAACGTCCAAAACTATAGAACCTTACCTATGTAACACCCCGCGTTTACTGAACCCGGTTTGTTACTCATAACCCGAATATTACTAAGAAAACTTGGACCAAATTAAAAACTTCGTACAAAAATTCAAAATTTGGACATTTGATAAAACATGTAAACTTACAGCGGAAATCGTTTAAACAAAAAATAAAACTAACCAAAAACCATATAAAAAAAACGTTGGAAATGTTGAGAAACAATCGATTAAGAAGTGAAGGTTTAACCCGTGAAAATACTTTGAAGGTTGCAAAAGTCAAACTCGTCGTCCGCTGAACAAGGTCAACGAAGGGGGAAGGCTATTTGAAGACTTCATCCGGTCGCTAAACGACAAAACATAGAATTTAGTCATCCGGTCAGTCTAACAGGGACATCCACCGGTCACTAAACTGACAAAACATA
This sequence comes from Begonia masoniana, assembly GCA_022432975.1. Lineage (NCBI taxonomy): Eukaryota > Viridiplantae > Streptophyta > Magnoliopsida > Cucurbitales > Begoniaceae > Begonia > Begonia masoniana. Next base: position 14,590,773 of record CM039508.1, read on the forward strand.
AAATTTGGTCATCCGGTCAGTCTAACAGGGACATCCACCGGTCACTAAACGACAAAACATAAAATTTGGTCATCCGGTCAGTCTAACAGGGACATCCACCGGTGACGTCAGCCGGATGATCTCCTCATCCGAACGACTTTTCTCTATATCTACCGGTGACGTCAGCCAGATGATCTCCTCATCCGAATGACTTTACTCTATATCTACCGGTGACGTCAGCCGGATGATCTCCTCATCCGAATGACTTAACCCTTATCATCTGACGAGCAAAAGCTCGACATCACCGGACGACTAAAACACTCGACATCATCTGATAGCTTTATTAAAATCACATTCCGATAGAAGACAGACACAACTCTAGCTACAGAAAGAAATTTTCTTGCCTCTCCAAGACCTTTCAAAAACGATTCAAACCATTTCATTAATCAAATCCAGTAAGACCAACACTTAAAACTCAACAGGTTACTAGAATCAATAATATTCAAATTGTATTCAAAATACTGAAATATCTACTGTCATGAAAACTCGACCTACTCAGACTAGATCATTATCAACTAAACCTCAACACCTGCTGACACCAGTTAGCCCGCCTCATCAGTTTACCAAGCCGAGACATGGATGTGCTCCTCAGACCACACCTAATCATCTGTGTACTCAGGAAATTCACCTGTGGTATCCTCAACTCCTACATCACAAAACTCATCTATTAGCCTAATGCTAAGTAAGTAAAGCACTAATGAAATGATATGCTGAAACAAAATCCTAAATATGCAGTTTCTACTTTCTCATCTCGGTTGTACTTCGTTTGTTTACTGATCAGATCCCATGATTCCCTTGGGAGTGGGATCAGTTCTCCCAATGTCTACATCCTCTTCATTAATTAAGGGGCGGATGAGGTCCCTTAATAACTGTTCAGATCCCTCAATTCCCTTGGGAGTGGGATCAGTTCTCCCAATGTTATAAATCCTCTTCATCAGTTAAGGGGTGGATTAGTTTCCTTAACCGCCAATGCCCGTCGATCTGAACTTGCCTCTCCACATGATACATGAAAATTCATTTTCGTTTTCTTTCAAATTTATGATGCATGACATACAGAAAATACTCAAACATGCAAAAACCTACTGTTTTGTGATGTAGGCCCGAGGGCACACACAATACTTTACTTACTTGGTCTCCTGGAAATCGCTCGGCTATAGGCTACTCCAGAAATCTGCTCACCTAGAACCATCGACAGATTATAGATTAGATCACCACTAGACTTTATCTAACTACCCTGAAGTCTAAGGAAGCCGGTTTGGGGCTCTACTGATTAAACATTCCCGATACATCAATAAACCCCAAACCCAAATCTCTCACTCGCAGCCTTTCGAAAACACATACATTGCAATCCTTCAGCTACCTAAGCACTAGAACAGCAAGTAATTTAATCAAAACTCACCTTGGTTGGGGAAAATCGGAGGGGAATCGCCTAGAGGATGTCCGCCGAGCTGAGAGGTAAGAGTAATAAAATAGTGGCGGCTAAACCTCACTAAACCTTTCCTTAAATACGTTATCCACAATATAAATTTGCAATTACCATCTTGCCCCTGCCTAGTCACTTAATAACCTAATCAACATTTCACTCAATTTTAAACCATAAGATTATATACCTCCATTTAATAACTTATTTTGATTTATATTGAAACCGGGTGTTACAATCTACCCTCCTTAAACGAATTTTGTCCTCAAAATTCAGTACCTGAATAATTCTGGATGTTGGTCCATCATGTCCCGCTGGCGCTCCCAGGTTGTCTCCTCTACATTCTGGTTGTGCCATAAGACTTTCACTAGTGGAACCTCTTTGTTGCGTAATACCTTCACTGCGTAATCCAAGATCTTTACTAGTTTCTCTTCATAGGCAAGGGTAGGACAAATTTCGAGGTCTTGCTGTTCCATGATTTGGTTGGGATCCCTTACGCACTTTTTCAACATAGAAACATGGAATACGTCATGTATTCCTTCCATAGAAGCTGGTAGCTGCAACAGATAGGCTGCTCTCCCAACTCTTTTCAGAATAGTGAACGGTCCAATAAATCTGGGGTTCAACTTGCCTTTCTTCCCGAATCTGACAACTCCTTTAAATGGTGATACTCTAAGGAAAACTTCATCACCTACTTCAAACTCTAATTCTCTTCGTCTTTTATCAGCATAACTCTTCTGGCGGCTTTGAGCTGTCAAAATTCTCTGTCGGATGAGGGCAACCTTCTCCACAGTTTGTTGCACAATATTAGGACCAAGCAATTGTGCTTCACCAACTTCATCCCAGTACAAAGGATATCTGCATTTTCGTCCATATAAGGCTTCATACGGTGCCATTCCTATTGTTGCTTGAAAACTGTTATTGTAAGAGAACTTGACCAATGGTAAATATCTACTCCAAGATCCTTGAAAATCCAATACGCATGCTCGGAGCATATCTTCTAAGGTCTGAATAGTCCTCTCGGATTGTCCATCCGTTTGAGGGTGGAAGGCTGTGCTAAAATTAAGCTGTGTTCCCATAGCCTTGTGCAGACTTTTCCAAAACTTAGATGTAAATCTGGAGTCTCGGTCTGAAACTATTGAACTTGGAACTCCATGTGATGTGCCCCATAGGCCCATTACACAGTCTCAAACCCAAGGTCATAATTTGTCTAATTTATGCACTTACACTCTTGTCTCTTTTGCAGGTAATGGATTGTGTGGAGGCTTGGAGAACACCTTGGGAGACTTGAAGTGGGAATCCAAAGCTACAGATGTGGACCAACAACCACACTTAATCACTTGGAAATTCAAGCAAGGAGACCAATTTGCTCACATGGGAATTTGTCTTCCCGAGCCTTAATTGTAACATTTTATTTCAAACTTATTTTGAGGCAAACATTGGCCTTCTTGTTAAACTTTATTATAAGCATGCATATTAGGCATTTAGGGTTAGATGAATGATAAGTTAGATGATGGAATGGAAGTGGTTCAAAGCAAGTGCATGGAGTGCATGGAAGAGGAGAAATGGGCCTTAAGGAAAAGATATTCATTTTGGCCCAACCTTGAGTGGAGGGGACCACTACCCTTTATCCAAACCATGGGCTGCCACTTGAAGGATTCTTAGAGGTTCTCCAATCAACACAAGGGCAAGGATTGATGACATGGTTATCACACAACCATTGGATCAAGAAAACCAAACTCATCTCGGCCATCCAAGCTATCTTCATGATCCAACGGTTACACCATTTTGAAGACCACTTTTTGAATCACATCCAAGCCATCCATAGGTCTATAAAAGCATGGTAATTGGTGATTGTAAGTTTTTTGGACTGATTTTAAGGAGCATGCACGGATTTTCCTTCCATGGTTGAAGGAGTTTGAAGAAACCAACAAGGTTTGCTCGGTTTGCACAAAACCGAGGGGTTGCGCCCCCACCACTCCCTTCTTGCTTGGTAGCTTGCAAGGGTTATATAGCCATCTTCTTCTCCATCTCCTTGGGAGTGGAAAACAGCAAGAAGTGGCCCCAAACCGTGTTCAAGAGTCGAGTTGTCTTCCTTGGAAGCAACTATTGCCAAAGGCTTCAAAATATTACCTATTGGCCGATTTCTTGAAGTTTTGCATATCTTTTCCATCTCAATGAATCAGGACCACGCCTTCCACTATCACACACCTCACTCACTCCACTAACATCATATAAAGTTTCGTTTTCATCTAAGCACATTTGGTCATTCAAGTTCATCTTGCAATTTTTGTTCTTCTCGGCCATTTCTTGCCAATCCGAGGAGCTAACGATCCCCTCTAAGCTCTAAACGTTTTCTTGCAGGTTAGGGCTATATCACCATGCAATCTGACAATCTCTTGCATGTACAATTCAGCAAGCTGATCCATTGAGTAAGTTATCTTAATTGGCAGAAAATGAGCAGATTTGGTTAGACGGTCAACTATAACCCAGATTGCATCATGCCCCTTTGCTGTCCTAGGTAGTCCAACGACAAAATCCATTGTTATTTGTTCCCATTTCCATTCAGGAACTGGTAAGGGTTGCAATGTCCCTGAGGGTCTCTGATGTTCAGCCTTGACTTGCTGGCAGACCAGACATGACTCCACATACTCCGCCACATTTCTCTTCATACCTGGCCACCAATAATGCTGCTTGAGATCTCTGTACATTTTCATACTTCCAGGATGAACTGAAAATCTGGAGGAATGTGCCTCAGATAGGATCTCCTTCCTAAGCTCAGTATCAGCCGGAACAAACCATCTATTTCGAAACTTGAGAATTCCATCAGCTGAGCAGTTGAAATCCGACTTATCAGTGGAATCTATGCACAACCTATACTTATTACTCTCAGTGTCATTCATTTGGACCTCCTTTATTTTCTCCAAAATAGTTGGCCTCAAAGACATGGCCGAAAGCATGGCTGACACACTTGGCACAGCTTCTAGGTTAAACCTTTGGAATTCTGTCTCTAAAGCTATCGGTATGTCTAGAGTCAAAGTAGAAACTAAAGGAGTCACTCTACTCAAAGCGTCTGCCACTACATTCGCCTTGCCAGGGTGGTACTTGATCTCAAAATCATAATCTTTGACAAACTCTAACCACCTACGTTGCCTCATATTCAGTTCTTTTTGCGTGAAGATGTACTTCAGGCTCTTATGATCCGAAAATATCTCACAGGATTGTCCATACAAGTAATGCCTCCAAATCTTAAGTGCAAATACAACTGCAGCTAATTCTAAGTCATGGGTAGGGTAGTTCTTCTCATGCGTTTTCAACTGTCTAGAGGCATAAGCTATTACTTTACCACCCTGCATTAACACACCACCAAGACCAATTTTGGAAGCATCACAGTAAATACTAAATTTACCATCTTCAGCTAGAAGGGTTAAAATTGGAGCATTGGTTAGTTTCTGTTTCAAGGTCATAAAACTATGTTCACATTCATCAGTCCATATATACTTCACATTCTTCCTGGTTAACTTAGTAAGGGGCGTAGCGATCTTTGAAAATCCTTCAATGAACTTTCTGTAATACCCTGCAAGTCCAAGGAAACTTCTGATATCCGTAGCATTCTTCGGTTGGGGCCATCCCTTAACTGCTTGAACCTTAGCTGGATCCACAGATATACCATCTCCAGAGATCACATGTCCTAAAAAGTGAACCTGGTCCAACCAAAATTCACACTTGGAAAATTTGGCATAAAGTTGGTGCCTTCTCAATACTTCTAACACTAAACTCAAATGTTTTGCATGCTCATCCTTAGTGCTAGAATAGATTAGGATGTCATCTATGAATACAATAACAAACTTGTCCAAATACTCGTGAAACACCCTATTCATGAGATCCATGAAGGCTACTGGTGCGTTTGTCAAACCAAAAGACATAACCAAAAACTCATAATGTCCATATCTTGTGCGAAAGGCAGTCTTTGGGATATCTTCATATTTAACCTTCAACTGGTAATAACCGGACCTAAGGTCAATCTTAGAGAAAACCCTTGCACCCCTAAGTTGGTCAAATAAGTCATCAATCCTCGGCAAAGGGTATTTGTTTTTGACAGTTAACTTATTCAATTCTCTATAATCAATGCACATACGCATTGATCCATCTTCTTTTTGACAAAAAGAACAGGTGCTCCCCATGGTGAAAAGCTAGGGCGTATGAACCCCTTCTCCAACAAATCCTCCAATTGTTTCTTCAATTCTTTAAGTTCTGTTGGTGCTAGTCTATATGGATTTTTGGACACAGGCTCGGCACCGGGGTAAACATCTACCACAAATTCAATTTCCCTATCTGGTGGCAAGCCGGGAAGGTCATCTAGGAATACTTCAGGGAAGTCTTGGACAACTAAGACATTTTTGGGGCTTGATTTTTCTACTAGTTGTGTGTCTAAAACACTGGCCAAAAAGCACAGATACTCTCTGTATGGGGAGGGTTTACAATTGACAGAAGTCATAACAGTCATTTCCTTACTCTTCTTCAGAGCTTGGAAAGTATGGTTTAAACCTCCAGGGGGTTGAAAACTAACAATTCCAGTCCTACAATCTATTGTGGCAAAATGCTTAAACAACCAATCCATCCCTAAGATTACATCAAATCCCGTTATGTCCATAATGATGAGATCGGCAGGTAAATTCATGTTTCCTACTAATACAATGCTATCAAGCATCACTTGGTTAGAGTGCATGCGTTCACCAGAGGGTAATGCTACATTAAACACATGCCCAGAGGAAGTGAACCGTACATCTAACTTATCAGCAAAAGTAGAAGCTACAAAAGAATGTGTTGCACCTGAATCTATCAAAGTAACAGCAGGGATAGAGTTAACCAATACAGTACCTGATACCACAGCAGGCTGGTCCTCATCACCTGACTCCATCATGGAGAATATTCTTGGCTTAACCTTGGCAGGTCCGCCCTTCAGGGCTGGGCAGTCTCTAATGATATGGCCGACTTTATTGCAGTTGAAGCAACGGGTGATTCTAGGCTTTGGGCAATCCCTGAACGAGTGTCCAACCTCTTCGCAGTTAAAACACTTATTTGTTCCAAATCTGCACTCGCCCGGGTGGTTCTTCGAACACTTTGGGCATTGAGGAAACATCTTAGTGTCTGGTACTTTCTTTCCCATTCCTTGACTATACTGGCCCTCACTTGGCCTCTTCACTCCTCTCTGTTGTTGGGGTTGAACAAACTTTCGTGGGGCTTCCTTCGGCCCTGAACATTTCATCTCGGCCTCCTCCACCTCCAAGGCTGTGGACACAACTTCACTAAAAGTCAAACCTCTAAAACCTGAATACTTGACCCCTCTGTACACCTCTGGCTTCAGTCCATTCATAAATTGAAACACCTTATCCTCGTTTCTGTGAATAAAGTGTCCAGCGAATCTGGAAAGAGACTCAAATTGTCTAACATACTCAGCCACAAACCCTGTCTGCTTCAAGTTCATGAACTCCACCTTCTTCGCGGCCTGAACCGTGCTGTTAAAATATTTCTCAAAGAAGGTGTCCTTAAACTGAGACCAAGTCATAGCCAAAATATCAGTGGTGGTCTCAATTGTCTCCCACCAAAGCTGGGCATCTCCAGCAAAATGAAACGTTGCCAGGGTGACCTTATCTCCTTCTCCAACGTTGGCACATCGAAGCATGCTTTCAATCTTCCTCAACCATTCTTCGGCAACAATCGGGTTAGATGATCTTCCATCAAATGTGGGTGGTTGAAGCCTGCGAAATCGGTCCCCTGAATGCTCATTGCCATGGCCCGAGTTGGCACTTCCTTGTGCTTCTCGCTTCAATAACACTCCTAATTGGTCGGACTGTTGTCGCACTATGTCAGTCTGCTGACGCACCAAATCTGTCAGTTGCCTAATCACACTAGGCTCCTCTTCACCTCTTACATTTGGCATTTCTCTAGGCACTCTAGGTCTTCCTGGGCGTCTAGCCATTATACTGGATTCCTGTGTAAGGTTAATTACTTTCATAAACATCTAATTACTAAGGCTAACATAAACACTTACAGTCGTTGGAGTACTTCCATGCAACGATTGGCACTGATGAGTAATCTTTTGAACGGTTTAACTGAATGTCTCTGATACCAAACTGTAACACCCCGCGTTTATTGAACCCGATTTGTTACTCATAACCCGAATATTACTAAGAAAACTTGGACCAAATTTTTAAAACTTCGTACAAAAATTCAAAATTTGGACATTTGATAAAACATGTAAACTTACAGCGGAAATCGTTTAAACAAAAAATAAAACTAACCAAAAACCATATAAAAAAAAACGTTGGAAATGTTGAGAAACAATCGATTAAGAAGCGAAGGTTTAACCCGTGAAAATACTTTGAAGGTTGGAAAAGTCGAACTCGTCGTCCGCTGAACAAGGTCAACGAAGGGGGAAGGCTATTTGAAGACTTCATGCGGTCGCTAAACGACAAAACATAGAATTTGGTCATCCGGTCAGTCTAACAGGGACATCCACCGGTCACTAAACGACAAAACATAAAATTTGGTCATCCGGTCAGTCTAACAGGGACATCCACCGGTCACTAAACGACAAAACATAAAATTTGGTCATCCGGTCAGTCTAACAGGGACATCCACCGGTGACGTCAGCCGGATGATCTCCTCATCCGAACGACTTTTCTCTATATCTACCGGTGATGTCAGCCGGATGATCTCCTCATCCGAATGACTTTTCTCTATATCTACCGGTGACGTCAGCCGGATGATCTCCTCATCCGAATGACTTAACACTTATCATCTGACGAGCAAAAGCTTGACATCACCAGACGACTAAAACACTCGACATCATCTAATAGCTTTATTAAAATCACATTCCGATAGAAGACAGACACAACTCTAGCTACAGAAAGAAATTTTCTTGCCTCTCCAAGACCTTTCAAAATCGATTCAAACCATTTCATTAATCAAATCCAGTAAAACCAATACTTAAAACTCAACAGGTTACTAGAATCAATAATATTCAAATTGTATTCGAAATACTGAAATCTCTACTGTCATGAAAACTCGACCTACTCAGACTAGATCATTATCAACTAAACCTCAACACCTGCTGACACCAGTTAGCCCGCCTCATCAGTTTACCAAGCCGAGACATGGATGTGCTCCTCCAACCACACCTAATCATCTGTGTACTCAGGAAATTCACCTGTGGTATCCTCAACACCTACATCACAAAACTCATCTATTAGCCTAATGCTAAGTAAGTAAAGCACTAATGAAATGATATGCTGAAACAAAATCCTAAATATGCAGTTTCTACTTTCTCATCTCGGTTGTACTTCGTTTGTTTACTGATCAGATCCCATGATTCCCTTGGGAGTGGGATCAGTTCTCCCAATGTCTACATCCTCTTCATTAATTAAGGGGCGGATGAGGTCCCTTAATAACTGTTCAGATCCCTCAATTCCCTTGGGAGTGGGATCAGTTCTCCCAATGTTATAAATCCTCTTCATCAGTTAAGGGGTGGATTAGTTCCCTTAACCGCCAATGCCCGTCGATCTGAACTTGCCTCTCCACATGATACATGAAAATTCATTTTCGTTTTCTTTCAAATTTATGATGCATGACATACAGAAAATACTCAAACATGCAAAAACCTACTGTTTTGTGATGTAGGCCCGAGGGCACACACAATACTTTACTTACTTGGTCTCCTAGAAATCGCTCGGCTATAGGCTACTCCAGAAATCTGCTCACCTAGAACCATTGACAGATTATAGATTAGATCACCACTAAACTTTATCTAACTACCCTGAAGTCTAAGGAAGCCGGTTTGGGGCTCTACTGATTAAACATTCCCGATACATCAATAAACCCCAAACCCAAATCTCTCACTCGCAGCCTTTCGAAAACACATACATTGCAATCCTTCAGCTACCTAAGCACTAGAACAGCAAGTAATTTAATCAAAACTCACCTTGGTTGGGGAAAATCGGAGGGGAATCGCCTAGAGGATGTCCGCCGAGCTGAGAGGTAAGAGTAATAAAATAGTGGCGGCTAAACCTCACTAAACCTTTCCTTAAATATGTTATCCACAATATAAATTCGCAATTACCATCTTACCCCTGCCTAGTCACTTAATAACCTAATCAACATTTCACTCAATTTTAAACCATAAGATTATATACCTCCATTTAATAACTTATTTTGATTTATATTGTAACCGGGTGTTACAACCTAGGGTAGTGATTTAGGAAGGAAATGTAAAGGAATTAGGCGTCGGAGGAAAGAATCTGCGTCGGCTTGAGGAAACATCAAAGGAGAGCCAAATTGCCTAAGGGTTTGGAGAGAATTGCTTTCTGTAGAATGAAAGCCGTGGGAAGGGAAAGGGGGTTTTTTATTTCTGTTTTAAAATTTTGACTTCTAAATTTACAAGTTTTCCCCTCTACTAGATTCTCTACATAACTCATTAAATTCCATTACACAGAAAAATTTGCAAACCTGAAATACTGTAATATCCGGCTGTACGGATTATTATTATTTTGATGTAAATGAAATTTTTGGGAATTGTGTCTGTATGGTGTAGGTGATATCGAAGCAGGTGAGGATGATGTTCCTCCACCCGATGTACAGGATGGTTGAAGAAGAACGATCGCGGTGGTGTGCATGAGCAGTCGTCGCGTATGTTGACCCGTGGGGAAAATGGTTAAGTATTTTGAGAGTTTTGGGTGAATTTTTATTGTATGATGGATCATGTTATGGTTAGAAACATTCTAGGATGTTTGGTTCTGGATAGGTTATGTTTTAGGTTGTTTTTAAAACGTTTTGAAAATATATTCTGTGAATGTTTGGTATTAGGGAAATGTTCAGTTTTTTAAACCAAACCACGCAGTTTATTTTTATGAAAATATGCTATGTTTTGAAAGTATTTTGAGTCGTGGTTTTGGAATGCGTTTGAGTTGGTGAACGGATAATTGATAGCGTGTGCAATGTACGTGAGTGGAGTCGTTAAATGAGGGTTTGGTGAAGTTTTAATTGTATATGGGGGGGGAAGGGTTTGTTATGTTAAATTTGATTTACAGGGGAAAGAACGAAGATGAATGAGAAAAAAAAGAGGAAAAAGAAGTGGGGGAGGGCAGAATGCTTGGCGATCGGTTGCTAAGCGAGGCGATCGCATCGCCTCTTGGTCGTTGCTCTCTGGAGAAATCAAGAGAGCATGGCGATTGATCGCCACCGGTGTTTTGCAACAGGCGAATGTTCGCCTGTTGCAATCGTCGAAGGGCGATCAGTCGCCCCCTTTATGGTGACTGATCGCCCCTGTATATTGGGATGAAAATCCCTTTTTGTCCCTCGGCCGATGCATAATTATTTTAATGGTTTTAAACACTTGTTTTAAGTTTAATTTCAATTGTTTTAGTATTTGTTTTAAACGATTTACTAAACCAACTCAAATTTCGATTTAATTTCCGCCTAGAGTCATTTAAAGTTAGAAGTATAAAAAATATATATATATATATATATGTACGGGAAATTGGGTACAGTACTAGGGACGTCACAATTTATGGTATCAGAGCCCCTGGGTTTTAAAATCGGTTCTGTAGACTGCTCAACTGCGTATGCCACTACGCGAACGTCTTTCTTCAATTGTAAGTATGCTCTGTTGTATTTCTTTGTTTTGTTTCTTAGGATTATCTGTTTAAAATTTATAGGCTTTATACAATATGGTTCGAGGAAAGGATCTTAGAGACGACGCTTTAGATCGACTTACGGAATTGCTGGACCGTCAGTCTCAGCATATGGACCGACAGGCACAACAAATTGAGAGTTTAGTGAATCGAGAGAATTAGAGGGCGCAAGAGTTGGTGGTTCCTAACAACCAGGGCATGCTGAAGTTTCAAAGCCTCCAACCACCAGTGATTGAAGGCCGATCATCGGATCCTACTGTTGTAGAGGAATGGATTCGGGTGATGGAGGATATGTTGAGTTATGCAGAGGTAGCGAACGGGAGTAAGGTGGCTTATGTTACCTTCCACCTGGCATTAGACGTCCGTTTCTTGTGGGATTCGATCAAGTCGACGACGGATGTATCAGTTATGACTTAGGAACGGTTGAAGACCGTGTTCTTTGACAAGTATTTTAGCCGCACAGTGAGAGTGGAGAAGAGGAATGAGTTTAAGCAGCTGTAGCAGACAGGTTCAGTTGCAGAGTATATCCGGAAGTTCGAGTCCTTATCGCGATTTGCTCCGCACCTCGTCAGCGACAATGAAGAGAAGGTGCACCAGTTTATGGAGGGACTTAATCCAGAGATTTGGATGCACGTTATTGTATCAGGTATTATCGATGTGCCCTATTCTGATGTCATAGCTAGAGCTCTGGATATTGAGGCTGCCAGAGCTACTTGTGTTAGACCGAGGGAGCCAGCTAAGGGCTTCTTCCGAGAGATTCGTCCTCAGTCACGGGGTTGGCAACCCAGAGCACCATAGCCCCAACAGCAGCAAAGGGGTGTAAAGAGACCTCTAGAGGGAGGCAACGATAGAGGCAAGGGCAAGCAGGTACAGGGGACTTCTCAGATACCGTGGCGTCCCATATGCCAGAGGGAGCACAGTGGCGAGTGTCGAGTTGGCACTAACAGATGTTTCAGATGTGGTGAAATCGGCCATTACGTCAGAGATTGCCCAAAGCCAGGCTGCGATCAGTTGAGTGGAGATCAGAGGAGAGTCATGCCTAGGATTTTTGCCTTCATAGAGCCTGGTGATGTCAATAACGAGGATCAACCTGCCGTGATAGCATGTACTATATTGATTATGGGCGTAGCTGTGTTTTCTTTGTTAGACACGGGGGCTACGCACTCTTTTGTTTCCACTACTTGTGTGTCTAGATTGAAGCTTGCACCTGAGTTAGCAGAATGCGAATATAGTGTGATGCTACCTTCCGGAGAGCGTATGCAGTCAGGTCGTGTGGTCCAGGGCAATATTATCTCGATCGGGGACAGAACCCTCTATGCTCGCCTTATTGTTATGGGCATAGAGCATTATGATCTTATCTTGGGGATGGACTGGCTGTCACAGCACTTCGCCACCATCGATTGTCGATCCGGGATTGTCACCTTTTGACCCCCAGGTAAAGCCGAGTTTTCTTATCTTGCGATGAACAGATTGAGTAGCTCGCCTATTTCTTATTCCATGATGGTCAACGAGCAATTTAAAGGTCAGTGCTCTATTTATTTGGCCTCATTATTTGATGTTCAGTTGCTCAGCAAAATAAAGCCGAGCGACATTCCTATAGTAAGAGAGTTCTCTAGGATTTTTCTTGATGATCTTCCCGGGTTACCACCGGACCGGGAGATTGAGTTTACTATTGATGTCTATCCGAATACCGCGCCAAGGTTTAAAAACCCGTATCGGTTGGCACCAGCTGAGTTGAGAGAGCTGAGGACTCTGCTTGATGAGTTGTTAGAGAAGGGTTTCATTCGACCCAGTGTTTCGCCCTGGGGTGCGCCCGTTCTGTTTGTCAAGAAGAAAGACGGGACCCTCAGGATGTGGATCGATTACAGAGAGTTGAATAAGCTTACAGTGAAGAATAAGTATCCACTGCCCCGGATTGATGATTTATTTGATCAGCTGCAAGGTGCCCGAGTATTCTCGAGGATTGATCTACGCTCGGGTTACAATCAGTTGAAGGTCCGGAAGGATGATATACCAAAAACGGCATTCAGAACGAGGTATGGGCATTATGAGTTCTTTGTCATGTCTTTTGGACTTACTAATGCCCCTGCAGCGTTTGTGGATTTGATGAACCGTGTCTTCAAGAAGTATCTGCACAAGTTCGTGGTGGTTTTCATCGACGACATTCTGATATACTCTAAGACGAAGGAAGAACACAAGGAGCACTTGAGGATAGTCCTGAGGACCCTATGTCAGCACCAGTTGTATCCGAAGTTTTCCAAATACGAATTTTGGTTGGATCAGGTCAGTTTTCTTGGCCATATCATATCACAGGATGGAGTTTCTGTGGATCCGAGCAAGATTCAGGTGGTCAGAGATTGGCCGCAGCCGAAGAACGTACGTGAGGTGCGCGGATTTCTTGAATTAGCCGGTTATTATCGGAAGTTTATAGAGGGATTCTCGAAGATCGCACTTCCTCTTTCAAGATTGACTCGGAAGAACGAGAGATTTATATGGTCGTCTGCTGTGATAACAGTTTTATGGAATTAAAGCAGAGATTGACAACCACTCCAGTATTGGCGCTACCTGTTGAAGGTGACAAGTATAGCATTTATTGTGATGCGTCAGGAGTTGGACTAGGTTGTGTGTTGATGCAGGAGGGGAGAGTTATTGCTTATGCTTCTCGGCAACTGAAGCCGTACGAGCTGAACTACCCTACGCACGATCTTGAGTTAGCAGCTGTGGTCTTCGCACTAAAGATATGGAGACATTATTTATATGGGCAGCAATGCAAGATATTTTCTGACCACAAGAGCCTGAAGTATCTATTTACGCAAAAGGAGCTGAATATGCGACAGAGAAGGTGGCTTGAGTTCGTCAAAGACTACGATTTTGATATCAAGTACCATCCAGGAAAGGCGAACAAGGTTGCTGATGCCTTGAGTAGAGTGCCTTCTACGAGTCAGCCTTCATTAGCAGCAATGTCAGTTACGCTGCGATCTGAGATTGAGAGGTTCGATGTGGAGATAGTGGCAGAATTGTCTAGTATGCTCACCAACATTTCTCTTAGGCCGACTATTTTGGATAAGATACGCGAAGCTCAGTAGAATGATACGGAGTGTGAGGAGCTTCGATCGAGTATGACGTTGGGTGACTCGTCAGATTTCCACTTATCAGATGATGGTATTCTGAAGTTCAGGCATAGGTGGTATGTGCCTAATGACGAGAATCTGAAGAAAGAGATATTGGCCAAGGCACATTCTTCGGCCTATTCTGTGCACCTGGGAAGTACCAAGATGTACCAGGATTTGAAACAACATTTCTGGTGGCCTAACATGAAACGGGACGTTGCAAAATATGTAGAAAATTGCCTGGTTTGTCAACAGGTAAAGGCAGAACATCAGAGGCCGGCCGGAACATTACAGCCACTGCCTATTCCGGAGTGGAAATGGGAGCAGATCTCCATGGATTTTGTTATGGGGCTCCCGAGGACGACGAAGGGCCATGATGGTGTTTGGGTGATCGTGGACCGATTGACAAAGTCAGCCCACTTCTTATCTATGAAGATGGCATCTTCTATGGACCAGCTCGCCGAGCTTTATGTGCAGGAGATTGTTAGACTGCACGGAGTGCCAATTTCTATAGTCTCAGATCGTGATCCGAGATTTTCTTCGAAGTTCTGGAAGAGCCTGCATAAAGCTATGGGGACTCAGCTAAATTTCAGCACGGCATTTCATCCTCAGACTGATGGACAGACAGAGAGGACTAATCAGATTCTTGAGGATATGCTTATAGCTTGTGTGCTGGAGTTTCAGGGCTCGTGGAGCCGATATTTACCCCTGGTTGAATTCTCGTACAACAACAGCTTCCAGGCTACCATCGACATGGCTCCGTACGAAGCGCTGTATGGTCGGAAGTGTAGGTCTCCGTTATATTGGGACGAGGTTGGCGAGGCCAGCATCGTTGGTCCTGAGATTCTACAGCAAACAGCAGAGAAGATTGCCATTATCCGACAGCGTATTGAGGTAGCTCAGAGCAGACAGAAGAGCTATGCAAACACGAGACGGAGAGCGCTAGAGTTCGAAGAAGGCGACGAGGTTTACCTTAAGGTTTCTCCATTCAAAGGCGTTATGAGATTTGGAAGGAGGGGCAAGTTAAACCCTCAGTATGTGTGGCCCTTTCCTATTCTGAAAAGGATCGGGAAGTTGGCCTATAGACTGCAGCTTTCGGCTTCTATGGAGGGTATCCACGATGTATTTTACGTATCTATGCTTCGAAAATATTTGCGTGATCCATCACATGCCGTGGAGGCAACAGAGATCGAGGTACAGCCTACCTTGTGAGGAGAGGCCGGTGCGTATTTTGGAGACTTCCATCAAAGTATTACGCAACAAAGAGATTCCGCTAGTCAAAATCCTATGGCAGAACCACGAGGCGGAAGAGGCTACGTGGGAGCGACAACAGGATATGATGGCTAAGTATCCTGAGTTGTTTGTATTGTTAAATTTTGAGGACAAAATTTTAAATAAGGTGGATGGATTGTAATATCCGGCTGTACGGATTATTATTATTTTGATGTAAATGGCATTTTTGGGAATTGTGTCTGTATGGTGTAGGTGATATCGAAGCAGGGGAGGACGATGTTCCTCCACCCGATGTACAGGATGGTTGAAGAAGAATGATCGCGGTGGTGTGCATGAGCAGTCGTCACGTATGTTGACCCGTGGGGAAAATGGTTAAGTATTTTGAGAGTTTTGGCTGAATTTTGATTGTATGGTGGATCATGTTATGGTTAGAAACATTCTAGGATGTTTGGTTCTGGATAGGTTATGTTTTAGGTTGTTTTTAAAACGTTTTGAAAATATATTCTGTGAATGTTTGGTATTAGGGAAATGTTCAGCTTTTTAAACCGAACCACGTAGTTTATTTTTATGAAAATAGGCTATGTTTTGAAAGTATTTTGAGTCGTGGTTTTGGAATGCGTTTGAGTCGGTGAACGGGTAATTGATAGCGTGTGCAATGTACGTGAGTGGAGTTGTTAAATGAGGGTTTGGTGAAGTGTTAATTGTATATGGGGGGGAAAGGGTTTGTTATGTTAAATTTGGTTTACAGGGGAAAGAACGAAGATGAATGAGAAAAAAAAGAGGAAAAAGAAGTGGGGGAGGGCAGAATGCTTGATGATCGGTCGCTAAGCGAGGTGATCGCATCGCCTCTTGGTCGCTGCTCTCTGGAGAAATCCAGAGAGCGTGGCGATCAATCGCCACAAACCGTGGCGATTGATCGCCACCGGCGTTTTGCAACAGGCGAATGTTCGCCTGTTGCAATCGCCGAAGGGCGATCAGTCGCCCCCTTTATGGCGACTGATCGCCCCTATATATTGGGATGAAAATCCATTTTTGTCCCTCGGCCGATGCATAATTATTTTAATGGTTTTAAACACTTGTTTTAAGTATAATTTCAATTGTTTTAGTATTTGTTTTAAACGATTTACTAAACCAACTCTGATTTCGATTTAATTTCCGCCTAGAGTCATTTAAAGTTAGAAGTATAAAAAAAAAAAATATTTACGGGAAATTGGGTACAGTACTAGGGACGTTACAAATACTAGGTGTTACAAGACAAGTTTAAAAGTCAACCTATGTAGCAAATCTCTTCCATCATCGAGACAGTCACGAAGGATTTCGCTGTCAACATTACGCTCAGTATTTCCAAAAGAGCAAGTAGCATAGCTCGAATACGTAATGAAGGCAGCGGCGACGAACAGTACAAGCAAGTCTGCTCATACGTAGCTGAATTATATAGATCAAATCCAGGTAGTTCATTATACATACATGCTTACGAGGTAAACTCTGATTCTTGGGCATATCAAAGAATGTATATGTGCATGGCTGCGTGCAAGGCAGGTTTGCTGCAGCACAGTCGCCCTATTATCTATTTGCATGATTGCCATCTGAAGGGCTCATGTCCTGGATAATTACTCACAGGCGTCAGTATTGATGGCAACGATGGAATATATCTCGTTGCGGTTGTCAATGTTGAAAGAGAGTCTGAGGCCACATGGACATGGTTTTTGCAACGCTTGAAGCGAGACCTGAGTACAGTTCAACTCAAACTTGTCTTGCAACCATTAAGCTTTGCGATGTCCTTCTGGTCTGATAAAGTCGATATAACAAATTATATCCTGAAAAAAAAATTAATTACAATTTGAAATATCTTGAGCACTCAAACCTACCTTGCACGCATTAAGCTTTGCAATGTCCTTCTGGTCCGATGAAGCCGATATAACAAATTACATCCCGAAGATATTTCAAATTGTAATTTATTTTAAATAAATTTTTTTTTATTTTAGTTGATGTTAAGAATACTTAACTATTAAATGTTATTCAAATTATAATTATTTATTTGTTTCAGTTTATTTAAACAAAAAAAATTGAAAAAATAGACAAAGTTTTGTTTGTTTTATGACTCCTCCATAGCTATCTTAAAACAGTTTCTGCAAATTTAAATCACAAATATAGACCCAACAACTAGATTTCAATACGTATAATAAACATCAAGACATAAAATTAAAAGTAAAGTACATTTAAATTTAAAAACACGTTAATTACTTTAATTCAATTAAATATACAACATAAGGAGTACATTAAAATAAATAAACTAAACTACAGTAAGGGTGGGTCATTGTCGCCCTCGCTGCCGCCGCCGCCGCCGTCTGCACGCCAACGCTGGAAGGAGTCTTCGAGTCGTTATTAGAACAATCTCATCAATTCATGTCTTTCCTGGATGATGTGCCACCTTTGATCCCACCTGTCTTGCATCATGTCCAACCTCTGCCTCATCTCGACAAGATAGTTATCTATCCTGTCAAACTTCTGCTCCCACATACTATCCTCGTGGGGAATGGCAGTGTGGTGGCATCCTCGATGTAGGGGGCTTCCTCGGTGGCGGGGGCGGGGGTGGGGGCAGGGGCATCCTTCATTAGAACATCCCGAGATGTGGAGGCTCTGGGATGTCCCTTGGTCATCCAAGACCCGTCGACTTCGACTAGGTTCATCTGAATCAAATGAGTCCTGTCAAATAGATCGACAGATCTGTGTGCTCGCATCTGCTCTCCGGCAGGAGGTTGAATTTGAGCTCGCTCGAGGATCTTTCAAATTAAAGTCCCGTACTGCAAATTCTTGTTTTTTGTTCGCCCGATCTCTTCCATGTGACCTACAATCATATATCCCAGGTCAAACATCTGGCATGTGTATAGCTTCTCTATCTCATAGAGATCCTTCCAACTGATGAGATGTCTATGTCCATCCCTCGGAAGGATGGTGTGGCTGATCAAGTTGTGAAGAACCCGAGCTTTGACATTCAAATCCTTCGATCTTGGCTTCACGAACCAGGTAATCTCTGAATTGCAATGGATTTGCTAAATGAACCATTGCCCCTCTTCTGTTCTTGCAAAGTCCCACTATTTGAAAGCGTGATAATATTGTTCGGCATCGTCTACGTCAAATCTGAGCAATTCGTTGACAATAGCCGCATTTACAACGATGTCTGTACCAAAAAAGTACGTCTTCAAGTGACCTGTCATGCTAGTAGTACACATGTTTGCATAAAACAGGCGAACAACTATGTCACAGCTCTCACCCCGCATATTGTGCATCCCTTGCAAGGAGATGTTGTCAAACATCTCTTGGATCCCCAAACACTCTCAACCGCTAAATTTAACAGTGTTCCCGTAAAATATTTAGCAGATTCATGTATACTGATCGTACTGCTTCTTAGCCGCCCGGGATCGAAACTCCATCAAAAAATAATCGGAAGGCAGTTACGGCTCTTTATTCGGTGCCTGGTTTGATGGGCCACCTTGTAAATTATACCGAGGAACTTTTCGACTTGTAAACGTTCTAACGAGCCTTTTTGGGATTTTGGATGTTTTTGGATTTTTGAATTTTCAGGTTTTTTTTTTTTGACGAAATCACAGCACGGATTTGAGAATTTTCAGCACAAAAAAACACAAATCTGGCAAAATATGGCAATTTTTTTAGATTTGGCTCAGTTTTGGCTCGATTTTGAGATTTTCTCAAAGAAAATCGCCGGTTTTGGAAAATTTCGTCAAATGAGGTTCGGATTTGGTGATTTCAACGGTACAACTGTAACACCTGGTCCTTCGGGTTTACGGGATTTTTGAATGCAATGGCATTTTTGTAAATATGTTGAATTCATCCCGTTTAGCGAGCGGGAGGTCTTATTAGAACCCTAGTAATTTATATGGATTTTTGGAGAAATATGGGAATTTTCTGAAATCCAAATCAATAGTGTGACGCTCGGGTTTCCGTTTGTAACCCTAAAACAATTTAATTCGTAAAAAAATAGTAAATTAAATCCGTTTGACAAACGAAAAATTTTATTAGATCCCTAGTAATAAATCAGAATTATTGGTGAAATAAGAAAATTTAGAGAAACCGAATCGATAGTCGAATAACGGGATAAATGAAAAATCATAAGGAGGGGCAATATGGTAATTTAGCTAATCAAATTCATTAAAATTGCAAAGCCCACTTCTCTCCCACACTTCACATTTTCTCTCCTCTCTCTCTAGCGACTTCTCTTCTCCAAGTGACGAATCCTCCACGGTTCTTCACCGATTTCTTCTCCGATCAACTCGGTTCTTCACGTTTTCTTCCCCAATCGCGACCCTAGGTAAGTTTCTATGCTCTTGGACGGTTTATTTCTAATTTTTAAGGTTGTTAAATGGTTAGAGTTTCGATTAGGGTTTTGCAAAATAGCCGAGATATGTTAGAAAAAGTTAGGTTTATCCTATTTACTACTTTAATGGACGTATTGATGATTATTGGACATAGTTAGGCGATATTAATGGTTGGGTTGAAGTTTTGGATGTTTAAAGCTTAAGAAAACTCCATTAATGGAGGTTTGGTTATTCTTGAGCGTAAATTGCTTGACAAAATGCCCGAGAGAAGTTAATTAGAATTTTAGGAAATTTTTTTTTGTTAGGAGTTTCGTAAATTTTTGAAGTTTCAATGTTTAGGCCCTGTTTTGACAATGGATGCTATGGATTGACTTAGGTGACAAAGCTCAAAACGAGGAGCTCGGTGCGCTACGGACAACAGGCAATGGCATTTTCATAAATATGTTGAATTCATCTCGTTTAGCAAGCGGAAGGTCTTATTAGAACCCTAGTAATTTATATGGATTTTTGGAGAAATATGGGAATTTTCTGAAATCCAAATCAATAGTGTGACGCTCGGGTTTCCGTTTGTAACCCTATAACGATTTAATTCGTAAAAAAATAGTAAATTAAATCCGTTTGACGAATGAAAAGTTTTATTAGAGCCCTAGTAATAAATCAAAATTATTGGTGAAATAAGAAAATTTGGAGAAACCGAATCGATAGTCGAATAAAGGGATAAATGAAAAATCATAAGGAGGGGCAATATGGTAATTTAGCTAATCAAATTCATTAAAATTGCAAAGCCCTTTTCTCTCCCACACTTAACGTTTTCTCTCCTCTCTCTGTGGCGACTTCTCTTCTCCAAGCGACGAATCCTCCACGGTTCTTCACAGATTTCTTCTCCGATCAACTCGGTTCTTCACGTTTTCTTCCCCAATCGCAACCCTAGGTAAGATTCTATGCTCTTGAACGGTTTATTTCCAGTTTTTAAGGTTGTTAAACGGTTAGGGTTTCGATTAGGGTTTTGCAAAATAGCCGAGATATGTTAGAAACAGTTAGGTTTATCCTATTTACGACTTTAATGGACATATTGATGATTATTGGACATAGTTAGGCGATATTAATTGTTGGGTTGATGTTTTGGATGTTTAAAGCTTAAGAAAACTCCATTAACGGAGGTTTGGTTATTCTTGAGCGTAAATTGCTCGACAAAATGCCCGAGAGAAGTTAATTAGAATTTTAGGAAATTTCTTTTTGTTAGGAGTTTCATAAATTTTTGAAGTTTTAATGTTTAGGCCCTGTTTTGACAATGGATGCTATGGATTGACTTAGGTGACAAAGCTCAAAAAGAGGAGCTCGGTGCGCTACAGACAATAGGCAATGGCATTTTCGTAAATATGTTGAATTCATCCCGTTTAGCGAGCGGAAGGTCTTATTAGAACCCTAGTAATTTATATGGATTTTTGGAGAATATGGGAATTTTCTGAAATCCAAATCAATAGTGTGACGCTCAGGTTTCCGTTTGTAACCCTATAACGATTTAATTCGTAAAAAAATAGTAAATTAAATCCGTTTGACGAATGAAAAGTTTTATTAGAGCCCTAGTAATAAATCAAAATTATTGGTGAAATAAGAAAATTTGGAGAAACCGAATCGATAGTCGAATAAAGGGATAAATGAAAAATCATAAGGAGGGGCAATATGGTAATTTAGCTAATCAAATTCATTAAAATTGCAAAGCCCACTTCTCTCCCACACTTCACATTTTCTCTCCTCTCTCTGTGGCGACTTCTCTTCTCCAAGCGACGAATCCTCCACGGTTCTTCACAGATTTCTTCTCCGATCAACTCGGTTCTTCACGTTTTCTTCCCCAATCGCAACCCTAGGTAAGATTCTATGCTCTTGAACGGTTTATTTCTAATTTTTAAGGTTGTTAAATGGTTAGAGTTTCGATTAGGGTTTTGCAAAATAGCCGAGATATGTTAGAAAAAGTTAGGTTTATCCTATTTACTACTTTAATGGACGTATTGATGATTATTGGACATAGTTAGGCGATATTAATGGTTGGGTTGAATGTTTTGGATGTTTAAAGCTTAAGAAAACTCCATTAATGGAGGTTTGGTTATTCTTGAGCGTAAATTGCTCGACAAAATGCCCGAGAGAAGTTAATTAGAATTTTAGGAAATTTTTTTTTGTTAGGAGTTTCGTAAATTTTTGAAGTTTAATGTTTAGGCCCTGTTTTGACAATGGATGCTATGGATTGACTTAGGTGACAAAGCTCAAAACGAGGAGCTCGGTGCGCTACAGGACAACAGGCAATGGCATTTTCATAAATATGTTGAATTCATCTCGTTTAGCAAGCGGAAGGTCTTATTAGAACCCTAGTAATTTATATGGATTTTTGGAGAATATGGGAATTTTCTGAAATCCAAATCAATAGTGTGACGCTCGGGTTTCCGTTTGTAACCCTATAACAGCCCTTTTTCTCTCCCACACTTAACGTTTTCTCTCCTCTCTCTGTGGCGACTTCTCTTCTCCAAGCGACGAATCCTCCACGGTTCTTCACAGATTTCTTCTCCGATCAACTCGGTTCTTCACGTTTTCTTCCCCAATCGCAACCCTAGGTAAGATTCTATGCTCTTGAACGGTTATTTCCAGTTTTTAAGGTTGTTAAACGGTTAGGGTTTCGATTAGGGTTTTGCAAAATAGCCGAGATATGTTAGAAACAGTTAGGTTTATCCTATTTACGACTTTAATGGACATATTGATGATTATTGGACATAGTTAGGCGATATTAATTGTTGGGTTGATGTTTTGGATGTTTTAAAGCTTAAGAAAACTCCATTAACGGAGGTTTGGTTATTCTTGAGCGTAAATTGCTCGACAAAATGCCCGAGAGAAGTTAATTAGAATTTTAGGAAATTTCTTTTTGTTAGGAGTTTCATAAATTTTTGAAGTTTTAATGTTTAGGCCCTGTTTTGACAATGGATGCTATGGATTGACTTAGGTGACAAAGCTCAAAAAGAGGAGCTCGGTGCGCTACAGACAATAGGCAATGGCATTTTCGTAAATATGTTGAATTCATCCCGTTTAGCGAGCGGAAGGTCTTATTAGAACCCTAGTAATTTATATGGATTTTTGGAGAATATGGGAATTTTCTGAAATCCAAATCAATAGTGTGACGCTCAGGTTTCCGTTTGTAACCCTATAACGATTTAATTCGTAAAAAAATAGTAAATTAAATCCGTTTGACGAACGAAAAGTTTTATTAGAGCCCTAGTAATAAATCAGAATTATTGGTGAAATAAGAAAATTTGGAGAAACCGAATCGATAGTCGAATAAAGGGATAAATGAAAAATCATAAGGAGGGGCAATATGGTAATTTAGCTAATCAAATTCATTAAAATTGCAAGCCCTTTTCTCTCCCACACTTAACGTTTTCTCTCCTCTCTCTGTGGCGACTTCTCTTCTCCAAGCGACGAATCCTCCACGGTTCTTCACAGATTTCTTCTCCGATCAACTCGGTTCTTCACGTTTTCTTCCCCAATCGCGACCCTAGGTAAGATTCTATGCTCTTGGACGGTTTATTTCCAGTTTTTAAGGTTGTTAAACGGTTAACGTTTCGATTAGGGTTTTGCAAAATAGCCGAGATATGTTAGAAACAGTTAGGTTTATCCTATTTACGACTTTAATGGACGTATTGATGATTATTGGACATAGTTAGGCGATATTAATGGTTGGGTTGATGTTTTGGATGTTTAAAGCTTAAGAAAACTCCATTAATGGAGGTTTGGTTATTTTTTAGTGTAAATTGCTCGACAAAATGCCCGAGAGAAGTTAATTAGAATTTTAGAAATTTTTTTTTTTGTTAGGAGTTTTGTAAATTTTTGAAGTTTTAATGTTTAGGCCCTATTTTGACAATGGATGTTGTGGATTGACTTAGGTGACAAAGCTCAAAACGAGGAGCTCAGTGCGCTACAGACAACAGGTAAGTACTCGTGACTTACTTTGGCCGATTTGGCCTACAGCATATGATTATGTTGATTGAGGAATTTTGAAGATGTTCGATGTGTTGGGTAATAAGTTTGGTAGTTAGTTTTAGTTAAATTGTTGTAAGTCTAAGTTGTTGCTTGTTTATGCTTTGGTTTTATTTACAACATCGTACATGGTCATGCATCATGGTTTTATGAAAAAGCACAAAAAAAGAATTTCCATGCACGTTTTCATGAAAATGAAAAGGATAACGAAAAGGTAAAATGTATGTAATTATGGTCATGTCGGGGATGGTGGTTCAAACATGGTTGTCCTACAGGTGAAGCATGTTTCCCCCCGGGTAGATGAAGGGAGCTATCCAATCGCCGGATGTGCCGCTTTTATCTACCGAGAGTAAAGCCCCGGTGACATATATGAAATGAAATGAATAGCGAAAAGGTAGGAAGCATATTTTACAAACTGCATGTGCATAGCATTCACTTACATTCACGTAAACTTACTTAGCCTTTAGCTCACATTTCGTTTCTATGGTGTAGGTAACTTAGAGCAAGGTGAGGACGATGTCCCTCCACCTGACGAGCATGCATATTGAAGGAAGATGCCTGTGGGAGTGTGCTGGGCAGTCGACGCGTATTTTGACCCTTGGGGAAGGATGATGGTATAGGTATTTGACACAATAGGTTAAGTGAATTGGAAAACGTATAGATAGTGTATTTTGATGAAAATGGCTATTTTTGGAATGGGGTGAACGAAAGTATTGAATGTCTAAGTGATAGTTTTCATTTTGGAAATCTTACTGGAACTGCTTGGTAACTTTTAAACTCGTAGGGATGTGTCCAGTTTTCAAACCGATCCATGCAGTTCATTTTCACGAAATTTCATTACATTTATGAATACGTTTCGAGTCAAATTTTAGTGATTTGGTGAATTGAGGAATGAGTGAGATTATGAAGGGTGTGAGAGTGTTAAGTGATTTATGTTGAAAGGTATTGTTATGATGAATGTGGTGTTGGTGTAATTTTATGGAGTTTAGTGATAAGTTATTTGACTGAAAAGAAGAAGAGGAAAAGAAGGAAAGACGTGAGGCAACACCCCTCTGGAATTCGGATTCCAGAGGGAATGCTAATCGATCGCCAAAAGAAGCAATCAATCGGTGAGATTGGCTACGCTCTGGAAGAAATTCCAGAGCGCTAGCCGATCGATCATCTGATATCAGGGCGATCGATCGCCCCCCCCCCCCCCCCCCCCCCCCCCACCCCCACCACCATTTTTTACTACGGCCGATCAATCGACTGAAATGGCCGATCGATCGGCTCAGGTCTTTGTGGGCGAAATGCCTTTCTTGCCCCTGGCGATTGACTGAGTGAAATTATTATTTTTATGCTATTATTTTAAATGAATTTCCAACATTTTCAACTACTCTAGTTAGTGATGTATTTATACGGGTATTTTGAGGTATAGGATTAGGGGATGCTACAGTTATGGTATCAGAGCCCCTGGGTTTTAAAAATCGGTTCTGTAGACTGCTCGACTGCGTAAGCCACTACACGGACATGCTTCTTCAACTGTAAGTACGTTTTTAAGATTTCTTTATTTTTATTTCTTAGAGTTATTGTCTTTAAATTTTATAGGTTAACAAAATGGTTCGTCGAGATAACGATAGGGATGCGATAGATGACACCATAGATCTATTAGGGGGTGTCATTGCCTAACAAGCTCAACAACTAGACCAACACGCACAACATATAAACAGACAATCTCGCCAGCCTGAGGCATTGATAAACCGAGAGCGCCTTGGAACCCAAGTGGTGATTGCTCCTAGTAGCCACAATATGGATAGGTTCCTCATAGGGTTTCAACCCCAACCAGTTGAGGAAAAGCAACAAAGAGGTGTCAAAAGGTCGTACGAGGGAAGGAATAGCCAGGGTAAAGGAAGAAAGGCATGAGGAACTTCCCAGAAACCTCAGTGTCCTAATTGTCGAAAGAAGCACTATGGTGCCTGTAGAGTGGGTATGGACAAGTGCTTTAGATGTGGGGAGGCAGGCCACTACGCCCTTAATTGTCCAAGAAAGGCTACTGATCCGAAGAGAGTCACACCGAAGATAATTACCCTCATCGGAGACAAGGGAACTGCCCAACCATCAATTGCTTTAGGTAGAGTTTTTTTTCTTCCCAGTTAATGAGGTAAAGAACAATTGAATAGAAAGGGATGGTTGGAGCGATGGCTTAATGACAATATGCGTACAACAGATAAAAGTAGGCTTGAGAAAGGAGAGGTAAGAGAATGGTAGAAGATGGATAAGAAGGGTTCCTAGGTGAACCTCGACAAAAAGGAAGTAGGTTAGGTATATGACGGTATAGATCTTATAGAAAGAGAGTTATACGTTGATAGGATTAGCTTGGCTTAACCACAAGAAGTTTTACACTTAGAATTTAGTTACTATTAGAGGGACACAACTTACGAGAAATAAGATTTAAATAGATAGAAACTAGGCACTATTTGACAAACTCTTGGTGTTTTAGAATATAATCAATCAAAGAGAAATTTGAAGCTTAGATGTAAGACTTACTAAATGATACTCTAGATTGTCGAGATACCGTTAGTGCGTATAAGTAAATAGAAAATTATGACAGAAATTTGAATATCCTAGATCCATGAGAAGTTGGGAGTATCTAGAAATAGGTAGCCTTCAAGAGTTTAGTTTAAGTAAATTGTCGAGAGGGAATGTAAAGTGTTAATTTCTTTGGCAAAGGGGCGATGGATCGAATGCGACGTTGTAGATGAGAGATCGAAGTGATATCAAAGGAATATTCGTATCGACAAATGTCAATGAAGAAGATAAGAGAATTTACTCGGAGTTGGAAGGTTAACAAATCTCGAGGCAATAAAAGAATCAAGGTTATACAAAAGGTAATACTCGAGTAAAAAAATTGGCCGATCTCGAGGGGATATATATATATATATCGTCTGAGAAGACTAGTTGATAACAGACGATTGCTCATTTTGTGAAAGGATTTTGATCGACATATTATAAAGAGGAGACCTAGTGTAACGCCCCGAGATTTTATAACTCGGTTCGCTACTCATAATGCTAAACAGAACTAAGACAATCTGGGAAGGGTTTTAGAACTTCACTCCACGATCAAAATTCGACTTTTATAAAAGTAAAAAGTAAAACGTTAAAACTTGCAGCGGAAAAATATGGTTAAAACAAATCACTAAAACAATTCTTATATAACTGTTAGATGATAGAAACCATCGGCCAAAAAGAACCGAGAACATAAAGGTTTTGAATATTTAAATGTCTTAAAATTTCAAACACAACCTCCGCCGAAAAAGTCCCAGTGGTGGAAGCAGAAAGAGAAGACTTCTTCCGCCAAACAGTGTCAGCGGTGGAAGCAGAAACAGAAGACTTCTTCTGCCAAACAGTGTCAACGGTGAAAGCAGAATCAGAAGACTTCTTCTGCCAAACAGTGTCAGCGGTGGAAGCAGAATCAGAAGACTTCTTCCACCAAACAGTGTCAGCGGTGGAAGTAGAAACAGAACACATCTTCTGATTGACAACGTCTACCGATAGACAACATCTACCGATAAACAACAGAACAACGCATCAACCATTTACACTAAACAAATGAACAACTCTAACTGCTAAAAGAACTTGTAAATTTTTGTAAACATTCAAAACAACATTGAATCCACAACTTACTAAAAATCCAGAAAAATAACTCCCATCAAAATCAACCACGTTTTATCCTCAAAATCATTCCAAAAGCACAACGAAACATTTAAAACTATCACTACTATAAGAAATACTAAAACTACCAATGTCATTAAAATTCTCAGCATAGTTAAACTAAAAAATTGTTCGCTAAACTTTCACGCCTACTGCCACAAGTTAAACCACCCTATCAGTTTACCAAGTCAACGCATGAATATACTCCTCTAACCAGCCTAGTCCCCATCATGCTCAGAGAACACACCTGCTGACACTTCTTCACCTACATCACAAAACTCATCTATTAGCCTATGCTAAATAAGTAGAGCAATAATGTAATAAAATGCTGGAACATAAATCCTATTCATGCAGTTTCTACTTTCGCAACTCAGTTGAATTCATAATCGTGCTCTGTTAACCTGTCCATTGGGAAGTGAATCAATTTTCCCAAAGTCATACATCCTCTAACTCAATTAAGGGGCGGATTAGTTCCCTTAATAGTTGATCTGATCCTTCTGTCCATTGAGAAGTGGATTAGTTTTCCCAAAGTCATACATCATCTAACTCGATTAAGGGGCGGATTAGTTCCCTTAATAGTTGATCTTGTTAATTCTGTTCATGCCTTACCATGCCATTACATGTAAATTCATTTTCGTAAGCTTTCAAAACAACCGTGATACATGACGTACTGGAAAACATACAAAACATGCATAAATCCTACTGTTTTGTGATGTAGGCCCGAAGGCGCACACAAACTCTACTTACCTGGTCTCCTGAAAGCTTGGTTGAAGTCTACCTCGGGAGTTTGCTCAAACCTAAAACCATAAACCGAGCATTAATTAAATATTCACTAAACTTCATTCTAACCATCCAGAATTCCAAGGAAACTAATTTGGGAGCTCTGTTCAAAGTGCATTTCTGATTCATCTCAAAACCGAGACTATCCCCACGTATGGCATTCTCAAAACTCACCTCTACAATCCCCTCAACCATCAATAATCACAAATGCAGCAAGAAAATCAAGGTAAAACTCACCTAGTTGAAGAATCGGGAGAATCGCCGAGAAGAAGTCTACTGAGCGAGCTGAACGCCAAATGAGGAAATAAAACAGTGGCGGCTAAAACTCTTAGCTAACCTCTTTTATCCACTAGTCTTCACCAATTACACATTTGCCCTTAGCTAGCCAAACCTTAACCTATTAAAGCAACCAATCATAATCACTTGTTCTCCATAAAATAAGAGTCACAAATAAGAAATGTTGTTATTAATTAAGGTGGACAATACCGGTTGCTACACCTAGTGAAGTTAAGAATGATCGGTGAGTAGTAGATGCATCGTGAATTGGGTATTGTTTGATTATAGGTTATGAAGCAGAAGCATAAGAGCTACAAGGAACTCAAGAACCCAAACGCGATAACTACTGAGAGAAAATTTAGTGCTTTAAATTAGAGGTGGTGCTTAGGGGTTTAAAACAACTGGTATGACCATAGAAGGGATGGAAACTCAACTCAAGTGAATCTATAGTTGGTATAACTTAAGTTGAGAATCCCAAACATGAGGCTTACTCCAGGGTGGAAGTAGAATGTCAGTGTTAGAGGAACTAGGAAGCTTAACGTTAACGAAGAGATGTTCTAGATTATTGGAAAATAAAAGGATAAGATTTTAGAATTTGAGGAGATGTGGATTAAGGATGTAAACTTATCTACAACAAGTTTGCAAACAAGATGATCGTTGCAAAGAAACAAAGAGAATATTTAAAACCTGACTAGGAGAAACGAAAGAGGGTAGACCATTTAGTAACTTCGAAGAAATCCTTGAGTGATATTAGAGATAAGTGTATGGAATTGTTGAATTAAATGAAGGGTCAAGATTGGAAGTTTAGTTCAGTGTTAATGTCGTGCGATTTGTGAAATTATCGATTTATCGAGTAAGGAGAATGGGGAATTTCACATAAACTATTAGGTAAACTTAGAGGTGAAGCTAAGTTAGAAAATTTCAGCGGTTCGACTTGTATTTGACAAGTCGATACCAATAAATATGCAAATAACCTAAAGTTAGAATGAATAGTTTGGAGTATATCAATGGCAAAACTTGGGGATTTGACTGTGCCCAAAGTTAATAAAGATTTAAGTTAGGCAATAAACATAATGTAGATGGAATAAGGATTCCAGTTAAGGGCATAGCGAGTGAGCTCGTTCATGTGGCTTAGAACGAAATGTGATATTTATAGGGTCTTACTTATAAAGGGACAAAGGTCTTAAGAGAGTAGCGACTTTAGCTCCCAGTTGGACTCGTTGAGACCATGAGGTATTTTCGATGAGATAGCTTGCGAAATACAGAGAGTGAAATTCTAGTTGGGAAGCCCACATAGGAACAGTTATTAAGACCGTTAGGGTACTTAAGGAAGTATACAACTTGGATACTATTGATAAAATGGTTGAGGGACTAATACTAAAGAAAATGTAGAAACTTTTATTTGCGTGCATTCCAACTACGGGCGAGTTGATGAATTACGAGGGAGTTTGGGTTACAGCCCAGGAGTTGGAAGAAATTTTTAGACGATATTCGATCTAACTGACGTTAAGAAGTTTGGACATATATGCGATCCAAAGGAATAGCTAAGAGAAACTTCGATGGAAAAAAACGTTGAAGTTGCTTCATTTGAAAATTTAAGACTTGAATTAGGCGTTAGTCGGGGAAGCCCGAATATAAGGCCATGTCAGAAGGGTAAGGAAGTTTAACTTATGGATGATTAGGTGGAAGCTAACATGTGTGTAAATTATTTATGTGCATATAAATGCAGTTGGGTTATTAAAATTGGAGACATAGGGATTGCTGGCATGCGATGCGTAACCAAGGACTTAATTAATCAAATCAAACGCAATTGATGTGGTCAGGAGACTAATGTTGCGTCATTTAGTTTTAGAGATTCTTGTTTAGAGTCATAGAGGTTGACCCAAGGTATTGATTGGATCGAAGTTTTTATTTGAAAAATTTAAAAATTTTGGAGAGATAGAGGAAAGAGACTTGAAAAGAACGGAGCGATTGTAAATCAAAGTATAAGGCCGTAAGACATGAGGCGTTAATATCAAGGACTATAAACTAAGTCAAATTTTGAGGACAAAATTTTAATTAAGGTGGATGGAATGTAACACCTGGTCCTTCGGGTTTACGGGATTTTGCATTGCAATGGCATTTTTGTAAATATGTTGAATTCATCTCGTTTAGCGAGGGGGAGGTCTTCCTAGAACCCTAGTAATTTATATGGATTTTTGGAGAAATATGGGAATTTCTGAAATCCCAATCGATAGTGTGATGCTCGGGTTTCCGTTTGTAACCCTATAACGATTTAATTTGTAAAAAAATAGTAAATTAAATCCGTTTGACGAACGAAAAGTTTTATTAGAGCCCTAGTAATAAATCAGAATTATTGGAGAAATAAGAAAATTTGGAGAAACCGAATCGATAGTCGAATAAAGGGATAAATGAAAAATCATAAGGAGGGGCAATATGGTAATTTAGCTAATCAAATTCATTAAAATTGCAAAGCCCTCTTCTCTCCCACACTTAACGTTTTCTCTCCTTTCTCTCTAGCGACTTTTCTTCTCCAAGCGACGAATCCTCCACGGTTCTTCACGTTTTCTTCCCCAATTGCGACCCTAGGTAAGATTCTATGCTCTTGGATGGTTTATTTCCAGTTTTTAAGGTTGTTAAACAGTTAGGGTTTCAATTAGAGTTTTGCTAAATAGCTGAGTTATGTTAGAAACAGTTAGGTTTATCCTATTTACGACTTTAATGGACGTATTGATGATTATTGGACGTAGTTATGCGATATTAATGGTTGGGTTGAAGTTTTGGATGTTTAAAGCTTAAGAAAACTCCATTAATGGAGATTTGGATATTCTTGAGCGTAAATTGCTTGACAAAATGCCCGAGAGAAGTTAATCAGAATTTTATGAAATTTTCTTTAGTTAGGAGTTTTGTAAATTTTTGAAGTTTTAATGTTTAGGCTCGGTTTTGACAATGGATGTTGTGGATTGACTTAGGTGATAAAGCTCAAAACGAGGAGCTCGGTGCGCTACAGACAACAGGTAAGTACTCGTGACTTACTTTGGCCGATTTGGCCTACACCATATGATTATGTTGATTGAGGAATTTTGGAGATGTTCGATGTGTTGGGTAATAGGTTTGGTAGTTAGTTTTAGTTAAATTGTTGTATGTCTAAGTTGTGGCTTGTTTATGCTTTGGTTTTATTTACGGCATTGTACATGTTCTTGCATCATGGTTTTATGAAAAAGCACAAAAAAGGAATTTCCATGCACGTTTTCATAAAAAGGAAAAGGATAACGAAAAGGTAAAATGTATTTAATTACGGTCATGTCGGGGATGGTGGTTCAAACATGGTTGTCCTACAGGTGAAGCATGTTTTCCCCCCGGGTAGATGAAAGGGGCTATCCAATCGCCAGATGTGCCGCTTTTATCTACCGAGAGTGAAGCCCCGATGACATATATGAAATGAAATGAATAGCGAAAAAGGTAGGAAGCATGTTTTACAAACTGCATGTGCATAGCATTCACTTGCATTCACGTAAACTTACTGAGCCTTTAGCTCACAGTTCGTTTCTATGGTGTAGGTGACTTAGAGCAAGGTGAGGACGATGTCCCTCCACCTGACGAGCATGTAGATTAAAGGAGGATACCCGTGGGAGCATGCTGGGCAGTCGACGCGTATTTTAACTCGTGGGGAAGGATGATGGTATAGGTATTTGACACAATAGGTTATGTGAATTGGAAAACGTATAGATAGTGTATTTTGATGAAAATGGTTAATTTTGGATAGGGGTGAACTAAAGTATTGAATGTCTAAGTGATAGTTTTCATTTTGGAAATCTTACTGGAACTGCTTGGTAACTTTTAAACTCGTAGGGATGTGTCCAGTTTTCAAACGGATCCACGCAGTTCATTTTCACAAAATTTCATTACATTTATGAATACGTTTCGAGTCGAATTTTAGTGATTTGGTGAATTGAGGCATGAGTGAGATTATAAAGGGTGTGCGAGTGTTGAGTGATTTATGTTGAAAGGTATTGTTATGATGAATGTGGTGTTGGTATAATTTTATGGAGTTTAGTGATAAGTTACAGGATTGAAGAGATGAAGAGGAAAGGAAGGAAAGAGATGAGGCAACAGCCCTCTGGAATTCGGATTCCAGAGGGAATGCCGATCGATCGCCAAAAGAGGCGATCGATTGGTGAGATTGGCTATGCTCTGGAAGAAATTCCAGAGTGCTGGCCGATCGATCACCTGGGAAGGCGATCGATCGGCTAGTCATCGATCTGTAACTCCCGGCATTTTGGCCATGTAATTATTCCCCAAATCATTAAGCAGGATTAATTTGATATTAATACAATGAATGTTTTAGTGGAAATTGTCGATATGTTTAATTGAATGAGAGAGATTCATGAGACCGAGTTGAATAACTAAATAACAATTTAGTTGGAAACCAATGAGGGGAAAATTAGGAAGCCAATTAAGGTTGGTGGGAGGAAGCCAATGGATGGATGTCAAGTGTCCAACTTGTTGAAGAAGCCATATTCTTCCTCTCTTCTCTTCCTCTTACGTGAAACACTCCTCATTTTCTCTTCTCTAATACGCTCTCTCTTTCACGCAAACCAGACAACCTCCTCTCCACACCGACAATTTTCAACCTCTAACTTTCCCTGTTTTCTCTAGTAAAGGTAACCATTTTTCATTAGTTAACAAGTGTAGGTTAGTTACTTTTTAGTTTTAATAAAGTTTAAGGTTAACGGTCTGATTATACACAATATAGGTTCGTGTATTGACGAGAACTTACGTGCGAGACCTGCAACTCTACGGACATCAGGTAAGTTCATACGCGTAGGTTGGTCCTTAAGGCCCTACATCGCAGAGATACTAGGTCAAAAATGTCGTCGAGTTCTCGTTGGGTAGTTAGGTCGATGATTCGGCCATAAGTTTAGTGTCATGCTCAATGCATGGTTTAGATATTCTGTTATTCATGTGTGTTTTGAACTGTTTTCTAGTATGTTAAGTCTTTGCACAATGAATGTTCATGCATACACGTTTTTTTCGAAAGTCATGCAAATATTTTGTAACACCCGGAAATTTACTATAACGCATATAGCCTTAGGGTATGTCAGGAGGATCTAACATTAACCCTAGTGATTTTCTAAGATGGTGAGAATGAAGTATAAGTGGAGAATGAAATTGAAGGAAATCTTAGGATTTAGTGGTGGTGTATGTTGTTGAATTGGAAATTTGAACTAAAGGAAATTAAGAAAATTTAAAAGGTGAAAAGGTGGGGTTTTAAAGATTCAATTTACATTGGAGTTTAAGCAAGAAAGAAGAAGTGGCCTTTTTATAAAATTAAAAACTTAGTGGACAAAAACAAAAAGTGAAGAAAGGTTTAGGTTAAAAGGGTGATTTTTCTTCTTTTATCCTTCATCTTCCATCGATTGTGCTCTCCTCCATTGCTGAGCATTCTCCACCTCTATTCTTCAAGGTTTTAAGAGTTTAAGGTAAAAATTTGAGTGGGTTTTGATAATAATACATTTAGGTGTTGAACTTTTAAGGTTTGATTGAGTTTTGGAGGGCTTTGGTTAGGGTTTGGACCATGAAGTTCGAAAATTTTATGGCTTGGCTAGGTTCCTTTCTACATTTGATGGTTTAACCATTAATTAGGTTAGTTTAGGTTGTTTTTAGGGTTAGATTTGAGTTTTGGTAAAAATTATACAAAAACTGGATTTGTGGAGTATGAACACCGATTCTTTTTTTGGCATTTCTGTTCGGCCACGTTATTTGGTTGGTTAATTTAAGTTTTTCAATGGATAGTAGACGTGTAGAGGTTTACGGATTGGGGTGGCACGTCAAAATCCATTGAAAAATGAGTAAGTTATGGCCGTTTGAAGTTGGACGCTAAAAACTTGTAGAAAAATCTGGTTTTAGAGTTTAGATTTGTGAATTGTATAAATTGTGGTTAGTTTTGTGTTTAAGTATTCCTAGAATTTCCTAGATTGATGCTAAGTTATTTCTCCTTATTTGTTAGGTTGTCGAGCGAATAATTTGATTGGATGAAGTGAGCAAATATATTCCGAGCAGTCAGGTAAGTAGAGGAATTCTTTTTGCTGCCTTAGGCCTACACCATGGAACGGTAGGGTTAACGGTCGGTTTCTTGTTTCGAGTTGTGTTTTGTTGCGTATTCTTCTGGCATGCATCACGTTTTAAGTTACGAAAACTAGTTTTGTGCATTGTGAATTGCGAGTGTGAATTGTAATAAGATAATAAGGATTGTAAGAACTGGTCTCTAGTAAATTGACCTTGTCGGGAATAAGTGCTGGAGTGTAGCACCCCGAAGGGATCTTTACGAGAGAGTGGTTTGGCTAAATTGTAAGAATTGGTCTCGAGTAAATTGGCTTTGTCGGGAATAAGTACTGGAGTATAGCACCCAGGATTTTTACAAGAGAACGGCTTGGCTAAAATATTTAAGACATCGAGAATATGAACTCCTAGATAGTCATAGGGTTCTACTGTAGCACCTGGCTCTATTAAACCAAATTTAATTGCCAATTATAATGTGTTAATTTTATGGAAGAATTGAGGGAGAAAGTGATTAGGTTAGTTAATAACTATGTAAGGACAAAAGGGTAATTAGCAATTTTATAAATGGATAACGTATTTAATGGAGGGTTTAATGAGGTTTAGCCGCCACTGTTTCCCTCATTTTCCTTCTCGGTATTCAGCTCAACCACAGCAGAGCTCCAGGCGATTTCCCTCTCCGATCCTCATTCCTCAATGCAGGGACAGAAGATGGTACAGAATGCTCTGGTGCAAGAAGGCCTAAATACTAAGGAGATCGAGGACTTCTGTGCTTGTGCAAGTTTAGATGCTCTTACTTAGGCTACTGCTATTCATTCTTGCTGCTTTATTGGTTGATCGAACCTCACGTATTCGATCTCCTGCTGCTAAGCAAAAATAAACATATATGAAATATACTTTTTTTAGCAGCCTGTAACACGTGTTGAACACGGGCACAGCTTTTATTGTAGTGAAGATCCTCAAGGCTAGAGCACTGCACTGCTTAAAGATGTAGCGCTTTCTGTTCTGCAGCTTGTCTATTAGAGTAATCCTCACTCTTCCTTTTCTGCGTCGTGTACATCGATCAGCTCCTCGATCTAGGGACTAAAGCTGGAGTTAAAATCGTTATTCTTTTCTAATCTTTAACTGGTTGGGGCTTCACTAGCCCAATTCCATCGACCCTGGTATGAGGGCAATTAATATAGCGCCTTTACTATCTAATCTAAAGCTTCCCTTTCAAGCTTTCAGTAGTGCTCTTGCTCTAGTCTTTCTCCCCCTTCCTTAAGGCTTAAAGGGACACGCCAAGAAGGAGAGGACCGGTAAAGCAAGATAGAAGCTAGCAGCATTTAAACCACAAAAGCGATTCACTTGGTTCCAACAGCAGATCCAAATCGGGGAGCAGATCCAATCACAGATTTTGATCTCGTCCCCCTGAAAATTGCATTGAAACTGCCCTTGATGACCCGGGTTGTAGTTGAACCATAAATAGAATCCCTCTCTAAGACTGGCTTGTAGCCTACTGAATTGAATTTCTTTATTCCCCTGCTGCTGCGGGGTCTTAAGAATAGATGTAGTCCAATGATTAGCCTACTAGGTGAGTTTTCCATTTTATTTCTTGAGATTTTAGTGGCTAGATAGCAGAGATAGTGTAATGCGCGTATTTTGATAATACTGCGAGTGAGTTGAGTTCGATTTTAGTATTGAGCCGAGAGTGTATGATGATTAGAGATTTCAAACGAGCCCCTTAGGTTAGTGGTGATCTAATCGGTATTTTTGCTTATGACGCTAGGTGAGCAGGATTTCCAGAGTAGTTGAAACCGAACGATTTCCAGGAGACCAGGTAAGTAAAGTATGCATGTGCCTTCGGGCCTACATCACAAAACAGTAGGGTTATGCATATTGAGAATGATTTTGTATGTCACGCATCATGTTTTTGAAAGATTACGAAAATGAATTTCCATGTAAGAATAGTGAAGTATGAACTGTATGTGACAGACAAACTATTAAGGGAACTAATCCGCCCCTTAATCGAGTAGAGGATGTATGACCTTGGGAAAATTGATCCACTTCCCAAGGGAACCGAGGGATCAGATCAGCTTATGAACGTATGTGAATGCAACTGAGATGAGAAAGTAGAAATTGCATGTTTAGGAATTTATGTTTCAGCATTTCATTCCATTACTGCTTTACTTACTTAGCATTAGGCTAATAGATGAGTTTTGTGATGTAGGTGGAGAAGTTACAGCAGGTGAGCCTTCTGAGTTCATTGAAGGATAGGCTGGTTGGGGGAGCACACTCATGCCACGGACCTGGTATTTGATGAGGCAGTTTAACTGATGTCTGTTGGAGTAAAGGTGAAGTTGACAACGTTTTGATTTGAATAGGTTGAGTCCTCATGACAGTAGTTGTTTCAATGTTTTGAAAATGTTTTGAATTTTTCTGATAATGGTATTCTGCTGAGATTTGACGATGGCACTTGCTGGATTGTTTTAAGTAATGCATTTGTTAGAATGGTATTTGAATGATTTCAGTAATGTGAGTAATTTCATTTCTGTAATTAGAGTTGTGTTTTGATTTTTTTTTTTTAGGAGATTTCAAACGAGCCCCTTAGGTTAGTGGTGATCTAATCGGTATTTTTGCTTATGACGCTAGGTGAGCAGGATTTCCAGAGTAGTTGAAACCGAACGATTTCCAGGAGACCAGGTAAGTAAAGTATGCATGTGCCTTCGGGCCTACATCACAAAACAGTAGGGTTATGCATATTGAGAATGATTTTGTATGTCACGCATCATGTTTTTGAAAGATTACGAAAATGAATTTCCATGTAAGAATAGTGAAGTATGAACTGTATGTGACAGACAAACTATTAAGGGAACTAATCCGCCCCTTAATCGAGTAGAGGATGTATGACATTGGGAGAATTGATCCCATTCCCAAGGGAACAGAGGGATCAGTTCAGCTATTAAGAGAACTAATCCGCCCCTTAATCGAGTAGAGGATGTATGACCTTGGGAAAATTGATCCACTTCCCAAGGGAACCGAGAGATCATATCAGCTTATGAACGTATGTGAATGCAACTGAGATGAGAAAGTAGAAATTGCATGTTTAGGAATTTATGTTTCAGCATTTCATCCCATTACTGCTTTTACTTACTTAGCATTAGGCTAATAGATGAGTTTTGTGATGTAGGTGGAGAAGTTACAGCAGGTGAGCCTTCTGAGTTCATTGAAGGATAGGCTGGTTGGGGGAGCACACTCATGCCACGGACCTGGTATTTGATGAGGCAGTTTAACTGATGTCTATTGGAGTAAAGGTGAAGTTGACAACGTTTTGATTTGAATAGGTTGAGTCCTCATGACAGTAGTTGTTTCAATGTTTTGAAAATGTTTTGAATTTTTCTGATAATGGTATTCTGCTGAGATTTGACGATGGCACTTGCTGGATTGTTTTAAGTAATGCAATTGTTAGAATGGTATTTGAATGATTTCAGTAATGTGAGTAATTTCATTTCTGTAATTAGAGTTGTGTTTGCGTAGCATGGAGTAGTTGAGTTATTGTTCTGTCGTCTATCGGAAGATATAAGTAGGACTTTTGTCGTTTTGCGGCCGGTGGTTATAGAGTAAAGTCGATCGGATGAGGAAATCATCCGGCTGACGTCACCGGTGGGTATAGAGTAAAGTCGATCGGATGAGGAAATCATCCGGCTGACGTCACCGGTGGATATAGAGTAAAGTCGATCGGATGAGGAAATCATCCGGCTGACGTCACCGGTGGATATAGAGTAAAGTCGATCGGATGAGGAAATCATCCGGCTGACGTCACCGGTGGATATAGAGTAAAGTCGATCGGATGAGGAAATCATCCGGCTGACGTCACCGGTGGATATAGAGTAAAGTCGATCGGATGAGGAAATCATCCGGCTGACGTCACCGGTGGATATAGAGTAAAGTCGATCGGATGAGGAAATCATCCGGCTGACGTCACCGGTGGATATAGAGTAAAGTCGATCGGATGAGGAAATCATCCGGCTGACGTCACCGGTGGATATAGAGTAAAGTCGATCGGATGAGGAAATCATCCGGCTGACGTCACCGGTGGATATAGAGTAAAGTCGATCGGATGAGGAAATCATCCGGCTGACGTCACCGGTGGATATAGAGTAAAGTCGATCGGATGAGGAAATCATCCGGCTGACGTCACCGGTGGATATAGAGTAAAGTCGATCGGATGAGGAAATCATCCGGCTGACGTCACCGGTGGATATAGAGTAAAGTCGATCGGATGAGGAAATCATCCGGCTGACGTCACCGGTGGATATAGAGTAAAGTCGATCGGATGAGGAAATCATCCGGCTGACGTCACCGGTGGATATAGAGTAAAGTCGATCGGATGAGGAAATCATCCGGCTGACGTCACCGGTGGATATAGAGTAAAGTCGATCGGATGAGGAAATCATCCGGCTGACGTCACCGGTGGATATAGAGTAAAGTCGATCGGATGAGGAAATCATCCGGCTGACGTCACCGGTGGATATAGAGTAAAGTCGATCGGATGAGGAAATCATCCGGCTGACGTCACCGGTGGATATAGAGTAAAGTCGATCGGATGAGGAAATCATCCGGCTGACGTCACCGGTGGATATAGAGTAAAGTCGATCGGATGATGTGTTTGACTTTCATAAATTTCAAGTATTTCACGCCTAAACTTTCATCCCTTCCGGTTGAATTATTTTCTTAATATTTTATGTGATCATTCAAACACTGTTACATAGTTTTTCTCAACTCTATTTTGCTCAAAGATTTCCGCTGCAAGTTTTCATGTTTTATCAAACGTTAAAATTTGAATTTCGAAGGAAGTTTAAATTTCGATCCAAGTTTTTTTGTAGTAATATCCGAGTTTACGAGTAACAAACTGGGTTCAGAAAACTCGGGGAGTTACAGTATGGTATCAGAGACATATAGTTAAACTGTTCAAAAGATTACTCATCAGTGCCAATCGTTGCATGGGGGTACTCCAACAACTGTAAGTGTTTACCTTAACCTTAGCTACTAGGTATTTAAGAGTATAATTAACCTTGTGCAGGAATATAGCAAATGTCTAGACGACCAGGAAGACCAAGGTTACCAAGGGAGATACCAAGTCCGAGGCGGGAGGAGGACTCTAGTGTAATTAGGCAGCTGACAGAATTGATGCGTCAGCAGACTGATATAGTACGTGAACAGTCTGACCAATTAGGAGTGCTGTTGAGCCGGGAGACACAAGGAAGTGCCAACTCGGGTTCTAGCAGTGAACATTCTGGAGATAGATTTCGGAGACTGAGACCACCCACGTTTGATGGTCAGTCAACTGATCCAGTTATTGCTGAGTGTTGGCTTAGAAAAATTGAGAGTATGTTTAGGTGTGCCAATATTGGAGAAGAGGACAAAATCACGTTGGCCACGTTCCATTTGGCTGGTGAAGCTCAACTCTGGTGGGAAACAGTTGAAACCACCACTGACATTCTGACCATGACTTGGTCACAGTTTAAGGACATCTTTTATGAGAAATATTTTAACAGCACGGTCTAAACCGCAAAGAAGTTGGAGTTTCTGAATTTGAAGCAGACAGGGTCGGTGGCAGAGTACAGTAGGCAATTTGAGTCCTTGTCCAGGTTTGCTGGACATTTTGCTCATAAGGACGAGGATAAGGTGTTCAAATTTGTGCATGGACTGAAGCCGGAGATTTATCAAGGAGTCAAATTCTGTGGCATTAAAGGTTTAACGTTCAGTGAAGTTGTGTCCACTGCTCTGGAAGTGGAAGAAGCTGAAGGGAAGTGTGCTAGACCAAAGGAGGTTTCGCAAAAGTGTATCTAGCCACACCATCAGAGGGGAGACAAGAGGCCAAGTGAACGCCAAAGTAACCAAGGATCTGGAAAGAGGGTACTGAATACCCAGAAGTTTCCTCAATGCCCGAAATGTTCAAAGAATCACTCGGGTGAGTGTAGATTTGGATCGGGTAAGTGTTTTAACTGTGAAGAGGTTGGACATTTGTACAAGGATTGCCCAAAGCCCCGGATCGTTCGATGTTTCCATTGCAACAAGATTGGCCATGTCAACAGAGACTGCCCAGCCTTGAAGGGTGGCCCTGCCAGGATTAAGCCAAGAATATTCTCCATGATGGAGTCAGGTGATGAGGACCAGCCTGCTGTAGTGTCAGGTACTATATTGATTAACTCTGTACCTGCTTTTACTTTGATAGATTCAGGTGCAACTCATTCTTTTATAGCCTCTACATTTGCTGATAAGTTAGATGTACGGTTTACTCCTTCTGAGCATGTGTATAACGTAGCATTACCTTCTGGTGAGCACATGCACTCCAGTCAAATGATGCCTGATAGTGTGGTGTTAGTAGGGAACATGAATTTGCCTGCTG
Source organism: Begonia masoniana (assembly GCA_022432975.1). Lineage (NCBI taxonomy): Eukaryota > Viridiplantae > Streptophyta > Magnoliopsida > Cucurbitales > Begoniaceae > Begonia > Begonia masoniana. The sequence continues at coordinate 14,631,821 of CM039508.1, forward strand.
ATCTTATTGTTATGGACATAATTGGATTTGATACGATCCTAGGAATGGATTGGTTGTTTAAGCATTATGCCACTATAGATTGTAGAACTGGAATAGTTAGTTTTCACCCCCTAGTGGTTTAAACCATACTTTCCAAGCCCTGAAGAAGAGTAAGGAAATGACTGTAATGACTTCTGTTAGTTGTAGACCCTCTCCTTGCAGAGAATATTTGTGCTTTTTGGCCAGTGTTTTGGACACACAAACTGTAGGAAAATCGAACCCCAAGGATGTTTTAGTTGTCCAAAATTTTCCAGAAGTATTTCTAGATGACCTTCCCGGTTTGCCACCGGATAGGGAAATTGAATTCGTGGTAGATGTTTACCCCGGCGCTGAGCCAGTATCTAATAAACAGTTAGAGGACTTGTTGGAAAAGGGGTTCATACGCCCTAGCTTTTCACCATGGGGTGCACCTGTCCTTTTTGTCCAAAAGAAGGATGGATCAATGCGTATGTGCATAGACTATAGAGAATTAAATAAGCTAACTGTCAAGAACAAGTTTCCACTGCCGAGGATCGATGATTTATTTGATCAGCTTAAGGGTGCAAGAGTTTTCTAAAAAATTGACCTTAGGTCCGGTTATTACTAGTTGAAGGTTAAATCTGAAGATATCCCAAAGACTGCCTTTCGTACAAGGTATGGGCATTATGAGTTTTTGGTTATGTCTTTTGGTTTGACAAATGCGCTAGCAGCCTTCATGGATCTCATGAATAGGGTGTTTCACGAGTATTTGGACAAGTTTGTCATTGTATTCATAGATGACATTTTAATCTATTCTAGAACTAAGGATGAGCATGCAGGACACCTAAGCTTGGTGTTAGGATTGCTGAGGCAGCACCAACTTTATGCCAAATTTTCTAAGTGTGAGTTTTGGTTGGACAGAGTTCACTTTTTAGGACATGTCATCTCTGGAGATGGGATATCTGTTGACCCAGCTAAGGTTCAAGCTGTTAAGGAATGGCCCCAACCGAAGAATGCTTCTGATATCAGGAGTTTTCTTGGGTTAGCAGGATATTATAGGAAATTCATCGAGGGATTTTCAAAGATTGCCACACCCCTTACTATGTTGACAAGGAAAAATGTGAAGTATAATTGGACTAATAAATGTGAATCCAGTTTCCAGACCTTAAAGCAAAAACTGACCAATGTCCCAATTTTAACTCTTCCTGTCGAAAATGGTAAATTCTAGTATTTATTGTACTGCTTCCAAGGTTGGACTTGGTAGTGTTTTGATGCAAGATGGAAAGGTTATAACTTATGCCTCTAGGCAGTTAAAAGTACACGAAAAGAATTACCACACACAGGACTTAGAATTAGCTGCTGTGGTTTTTGCATTAAAGATTTGGAGGCACTACTGTATGGACAATGTTGTGAGATATTTTCGGCTCTCATAAAAGTTCTGAAATACATTGTCAGTGAAGTTCACTTTTTAGGACATGTCATCTCTGGAGATGGGATATCTGTTGACCCAGCTAAGGTTCAAGCTGTTAAGGAATGGCCCCAACCGAAGAATGCTTCTGATATCAGGAGTTTTCTTGGGTTAGCAGGATATTATAGGAAATTCATCGAGGGATTTTCAAAGATTGCCACACCCCTTACTATGTTGACAAGGAAAAATGTGAAGTATAATTGGACTGATAAATGTGAATCCAGTTTCCAGACCTTAAAGCAAAAACTGACCAATGCCCCAATTTTAACTCTTCCTGTCGAAAATGGTAAATTCAGTATTTATTGTGATGCTTCCAAGGTTGGACTTGGTAGTGTTTTGATGCAAGATGGAAAGGTTATAGCTTATGCCTCTAGGCAGTTAAAAGTACACGAAAAGAATTACCCCACACATGACTTAGAATTAGCTGCTGTGGTTTTTGCATTAAAGATTTGGAGGCACTACCTGTATGGACAAGTTTGTCATTGTATTCATAGATGGCTTTTGTTCCGGCTGATACTGCACTTAGAAAGGAAATCCTATCTGAGGCACATTTCCTCAGATTTTCAGTTAATCCTGGAGGTACGAAAATGTACAGAGATCTCAAGCAACATTATTGGTGGCCAAGTATGAGGAGATGTGTGGCGAAGTACGTGGAGTCATGTCTGGTCTGCCAGCAAATCAAAGCTGAACATCAGAGGCCTGCTGGAACATTACAACCCTTACCAGTTCCCGAATGGAAATGGGAACAAATAACTATGGATTTTGTTATAGGATTACCTATAACAACAAAAGGTCACGATGCAATTTGGGTAGTAGTTGATTGTTTAACCAAATCAGCTCACTTTCTGCCAATAAAGATAACATACTCGATGGATCAATTGGCTGAGTTGTATGTGCATGAGGTTGTTAGACTGCATGGAGTTCCAAGCACCATAGTTTCAGACCGAGACTCCAAATTTACATCTAAGTTTTGGAAATGTATGCACAAGGCTATGGGAACACAGCTTAGTTTTAGCACAGCCTTTCATCCTCAAACTGATGGACAATCCGAGAGAACTATCCAAACGTTGGAGGATATGCTTCGTGCATGTGTGCTGGAATTTCAGGGTTCTTGGAGTAAGTATATACCATTGATTGAATTCTCTTATAATAACAGTTTTCAAACAACAATAGGCATGGCACCATACGAGGCATTATATGGGCGTAAGTGCAGATCTCCATTATATTGGGATGAAGTTGGAGAAGCACAGTTGATTGGTCCTGACATTGTGCAGCAGACAGTGGAAAAGATTGCTCTTATCCGACAGAGGATCTTAACAACTCAAAGCCGGCAGAAAAGCTATGCAGACAAAAGACGAAGAGAATTAGAATTTGATGTCGGTAATGAGGTTTTCCTTAAGGTGTCGCCTTTCAAAGGAGTTGTGAGATTTGGGAAAAGAAGCAAGTTGAACCCTAGATATATTGGACCTTTTCAAATCGTGAAGAGAATTGGGAAGTCAGCATATCAACTTCAGTTACCAGCCTCTCTGGAGGGAATTCATAATGTGTTTCATGTTTCCATGCTAAAGAAATGTGTTAGAGATCCTTCACAGATTATAGAACAGCAGAGTATCGAAGTCCTTCCTACTCTTGCATTTGAGGAGAAACCAGTAAGAATCTTAGATTATGCAGTGAAGGTATTACGCAACAAAGAAGTTCCACTAGTAAAGGTCTTATGGCACAACCAGAATATTGAGGAGGCAACTTGGGAGCGCCAGCAAGACATGATGGACCAATATCCAGAATTATTTAGGTACTAAATTTTGAGGACAAAATTCTTTTAAGGAGGGTAGATTGTAGCACCCGGCTCTATTAAACCAAATTTAATTGCCAATTATAATGTGTTAATTTTATGGAAGAATTGAGGGAGAAAGTTATTAGGTTAGTTAATAACTATGTAAGGACAAAAGGGTAATTAGCAATTTTATAAATGGATAACGTATTTAATGGAGGGTTTAATGAGGTTTAGCCGCCACTGTTTCCCTCATTTTCCTTCTCGGTATTCAGCTCAAGCACAGCAGAGCTCCAGGCGATTTCCCTCTCCGATCCTCATTCCTCAAACTAGGTGAGTTTTCCATTTTATTTCTCGAGATTTTAGTGGCTAGATAGCAGAGATAGTGTAATGCGCGTATTTTAATAATACTGCGAGTGAGTTGAGTTCGATTTTAGTATTGAGCCGAGAGTGTATGATGATTAGAGATTTCAAACGAGCCCCTTAGGTTTCAGAACGATTTAGGATAAGGTTAGTGGTGATCTAATCGGTATTTTTGCTTATGACGCTAGGTGAGCAGGGTTTCCAGAGTAGTTGAAACCGAACGATTTCCAGGAGACCAGGTAAGTAAAGTATGCATGTGCCTTCGGGCCTACATCACAAAACAGTAGGGTTATGCATATTGAGAATGATTTTTGTATGTCACGCATCATGTTTTTGAAAGATTACGAAAATGAATTTCCATGTAAGAATAGTGAAGTATGAACTGTATGTGACAGACAAACTATTAAGGGAACTAATCCGCCCCTTAATCGAGTAGAGGATGTATGACATTGGGAGAATTGATCCCACTCTCAAGGGAACAGAGGGATCAATTCAGCTATTAAGGGAACTAATCCGCCCCTTAATCGAGTAGAGGATGTATGACCTTGGGAAAATTGATCCACTTCCCAAGGGAACCGAGAGATCAGATCAGCTTATGAACTTATGTGAATGCAATTGAGATGAGAAAGTAAAAATTGCATGTTTAGGAATTTATGTTTCAGCATTTCATCCCATTACTGCTTTACTTACTTAGCATTAGGCTAATAGATGAGTTGTGTGATGTAGGTGGAGAAGTTACAGCAGGTGAGCCTTTTGAGTTCATTGAAGGATAGGCTGGTTGGAGGAGCACACTCATGCCACGGACCTGGTATTTGATGAGGCAGTTTAACTGATGTCTGTTGGAGTAAAGGTGAAGTTGACAACGTTTTGATTTGAATAGGTTGAGTCCTCATGACAGTAGTTTTTTCAATGTTTTGAAACTGTTTGAATTTTTCTGATAATGGTATTCTGCTGAGATTTGACGATGGCACTTGCTGGATTGTTTTAAGTAATGCATTTGTTAGAATGGTATTTGAATGATTTCAGTAATGTGAGTAATTTCATTTCTGTAATTAGAGTTGTGTTTGCGTAGCATGGAGTAGTTAAGTTGTTGTTCTGTCGTCTATCGGAAGATATAAGTAGGACTTTTGTCGTTTTGCGGCCGTTGGTTATAGAGGTAAAGTCGAGTGATCGGATGAGGAAATCATCCGGCTGACGTCACCGGTGGATATAGAGTAAAGTCGATCGGATGAGGAAATCATCCGGCTGACGTCACCGGTGGATATAGAGTAAAGTCGATCGGATGAGGAAATCATCCGGCTGACGTCACCGGTGGATATAGAGTAAAGTCGATCGGATGAGGAAATCATCCGGCTGACGTCACCGGTGGATATAGAGTAAAGTCGATCGGATGAGGAAATCATCCGGCTGACGTCACCGGTGGATATAGAGTAAAGTCGATCGGATGAGGAAATCATCCGGCTGACGTCACCGGTGGATATAGAGTAAAGTCGATCGGATGAGGAAATCATCCGGCTGACGTCACCGGTGGATATAGAGTAAAGTCGATCGGATGAGGAAATCATCCGGCTGACGTCACCGGTGGATATAGAGTAAAGTCGATCGGATGAGGAAATCATCCGGCTGACGTCACCGGTGGATATAGAGTAAAGTCGATCGGATGAGGAAATCATCCGGCTGACGTCACCGGTGGATATAGAGTAAAGTCGATCGGATGAGGAAATCATCCGGCTGACGTCACCGGTGGATATAGAGTAAAGTCGATCGGATGAGGAAATCATCCGGCTGACGTCACCGGTGGATATAGAGTAAAGTCGATCGGATGAGGAAATCATCCGGCTGACGTCACCGGTGGATATAGAGTAAAGTCGATCGGATGAGGAAATCATCCGGCTGACGTCACCGGTGGATATAGAGTAAAGTCGATCGGATGAGGAAATCATCCGGCTGACGTCACCGGTGGATATAGAGTAAAGTCGATCGGATGAGGAAATCATCCGGCTGACGTCACCGGTGGATATAGAGTAAAGTCGATCGGATGAGGAAATCATCCGGCTGACGTCACCGGTGGATATAGAGTAAAGTCGATCGGATGAGGAAATCATCCGGCTGACGTCACCGGTGGATATAGAGTAAAGTCGATCGGATGAGGAAATCATCCGGCTGACGTCACCGGTGGATATAGAGTAAAGTCGATCGGATGAGGAAATCATCCGGCTGACGTCACCGGTGGATATAGAGTAAAGTCGATCGGATGAGGAAATCATCCGGCTGACGTCACCGGTGGATATAGAGTAAAGTCGATCGGATGAGGAAATCATCCGGCTGACGTCACCGGTGGATATAGAGTAAAGTCGATCGGATGAGGAAATCATCCGGCTGACGTCACCGGTGGATATAGAGTAAAGTCGATCGGATGAGGAAATCATCCGGCTGACGTCACCGGTGGATATAGAGTAAAGTCGATCGGATGAGGAAATCATCCGGCTGACGTCACCGGTGGATATAGAGTAAAGTCGATCGGATGAGGAAATCATCCGGCTGACGTCACCGGTGGATATAGAGTAAAGTCGATCGGATGAGGAAATCATCCGGCTGACGTCACCGGTGGATATAGAGTAAAGTCGATCGGATGAGGAAATCATCCGGCTGACGTCACCGGTGGATATAGAGTAAAGTCGATCGGATGAGGAAATCATCCGGCTGACGTCACCGGTGGATATAGAGTAAAGTCGATCGGATGAGGAAATCATCCGGCTGACGTCACCGGTGGATATAGAGTAAAGTCGATCGGATGAGGAAATCATCCGGCTGACGTCACCGGTGGATATAGAGTAAAGTCGATCGGATGAGGAAATCATCCGGCTGACGTCACCGGTGGATATAGAGTAAAGTCGATCGGATGAGGAAATCATCCGGCTGACGTCACCGGTGGATATAGAGTAAAGTCGATCGGATGAGGAAATCATCCGGCTGACGTCACCGGTGGATATAGAGTAAAGTCGATCGGATGAGGAAATCATCCGGCTGACGTCACCGGTGGATATAGAGTAAAGTCGATCGGATGAGGAAATCATCCGGCTGACGTCACCGGTGGATATAGAGTAAAGTCGATCGGATGAGGAAATCATCCGGCTGACGTCACCGGTGGATATAGAGTAAAGTCGATCGGATGAGGAAATCATCCGGCTGACGTCACCGGTGGATATAGAGTAAAGTCGATCGGATGAGGAAATCATCCGGCTGACGTCACCGGTGGATATAGAGTAAAGTCGATCGGATGAGGAAATCATCCGGCTGACGTCACCGGTGGATATAGAGTAAAGTCGATCGGATGAGGAAATCATCCGGCTGACGTCACCGGTGGATATAGAGTAAAGTCGATCGGATGAGGAAATCATCCGGCTGACGTCACCGGTGGATATAGAGTAAAGTCGATCGGATGAGGAAATCATCCGGCTGACGTCACCGGTGGATATAGAGTAAAGTCGATCGGATGAGGAAATCATCCGGCTGACGTCACCGGTGGATATAGAGTAAAGTCGATCGGATGAGGAAATCATCCGGCTGACGTCACCGGTGGATATAGAGTAAAGTCGATCGGATGAGGAAATCATCCGGCTGACGTCACCGGTGGATATAGAGTAAAGTCGATCGGATGAGGAAATCATCCGGCTGACGTCACCGGTGGATATAGAGTAAAGTCGATCGGATGAGGAAATCATCCGGCTGACGTCACCGGTGGATATAGAGTAAAGTCGATCGGATGAGGAAATCATCCGGCTGACGTCACCGGTGGATATAGAGTAAAGTCGATCGGATGAGGAAATCATCCGGCTGACGTCACCGGTGGATATAGAGTAAAGTCGATCGGATGAGGAAATCATCCGGCTGACGTCACCGGTGGATATAGAGTAAAGTCGATCGGATGAGGAAATCATCCGGCTGACGTCACCGGTGGATATAGAGTAAAGTCGATCGGATGAGGAAATCATCCGGCTGACGTCACCGGTGGATATAGAGTAAAGTCGATCGGATGAGGAAATCATCCGGCTGACGTCACCGGTGGATATAGAGTAAAGTCGATCGGATGAGGAAATCATCCGGCTGACGTCACCGGTGGATATAGAGTAAAGTCGATCGGATGAGGAAATCATCCGGCTGACGTCACCGGTGGATATAGAGTAAAGTCGATCGGATGAGGAAATCATCCGGCTGACGTCACCGGTGGATATAGAGTAAAGTCGATCGGATGAGGAAATCATCCGGCTGACGTCACCGGTGGATATAGAGTAAAGTCGATCGGATGAGGAAATCATCCGGCTGACGTCACCGGTGGATATAGAGTAAAGTCGATCGGATGAGGAAATCATCCGGCTGACGTCACCGGTGGATATAGAGTAAAGTCGATCGGATGAGGAAATCATCCGGCTGACGTCACCGGTGGATATAGAGTAAAGTCGATCGGATGAGGAAATCATCCGGCTGACGTCACCGGTGGATATAGAGTAAAGTCGATCGGATGAGGAAATCATCCGGCTGACGTCACCGGTGGATATAGAGTGTGCCTACTTGATCCACATAGCTTGCGATAAGATTAATGCAACGAACATGTAATGAGCACAACTGAGAGTTAGAAACTGCATGTGATATGATTGAGTTGCATTGTGTGTTATGTGCATACGTTATTCCCTACTTACTAAGCATTAGGCTTACTTTTCGTGTTCTATGGTGTAGGTGACGATCTTTATTCAGGTGAGCTCGATGAGGGAGCCCAGGATTAGGCAGCAGTCGATGATGCATGAAGTATGTCAGTGCGGGCACTTGTCGGGGTGTCTTGGCCACGTTCTTCGGGTAGTTTGGTGGGGAGTTTTGGTATTTTGTCTTGTAAATATTTTTCCTAGCTATTTTTGATGGTTGTGAGTTTGGTTGTTTTGTTGGGTAGTTGGTATGTAAATGCTTGGGATTTGAAACTATTTGATTTTTGGTTTTGGTTTTAGGTTTTGGTTTATAGAATTTCGTTACGCTGCTCATTTTGTTTTTCGTATAACAAACAATGACATGCCAAAAGGCTCAATTAATTGAAAATCCGATAAAGGCCAAAACTTTATTTATTCTCATTACTTATTACGTGCTCTCTTGTGTAGGTAACGAACTATTGGAGGACGTTTCATGGGAAGCTAGTTCAACAAATTTGGAGTTCACATGGAAGCAAAGCTCGAAATGTAATGAAGAAAATCCTCGAGCACCAGCTGGACTAGCAGAAGCCAGAATTTGTCTTCCGGAGATCAAGTTTTATAATTTTCCTTTATTTTATTTTTTTTTTTTTTTTTTTTTTTTTTTTTTTTTTTTTTTTTTTTTTTTTTTTTTTTTTTTTTTTTTTTTTTTTTTTTTTTTTTTTTTTTTTTTTTTTTTTTTTTTTTTTTTTTTTTTTTTTTTTTTTTTTTTTTTTTTTTTTTTTTTTTTTTTTTTTTTTTTTTTTTTTTTTTTTTTTTTTTTTTTTTTTTTTTTTTTTTTTTTTTTTTTTTTTTTTTTTTTTTTTTTTTTTTTTTTTTTTTTTTTTTTTTTTTTTTTTTTTTTTTTTTTTTTTTTTTTTTTTTTTTTTTTTTTTTTTTTTTTTTTTTTTTTTTTTTTTTTTTTTTTTTTTTTTTTTTTTTTTTTTTTTTTTTTTTTTTTTTTTTTTTTTTTTTTTTTTTTTTTTTTTTTTTTTTTTTTTTTTTTTTTTTTTTTTTTTTTTTTTTTTTTTTTTTTTTTTTTTTTTTTTTTTTTTTTTTTTTTTTTTTTTTTTTTTTTTTTTTTTTTTTTTTTTTTTTTTTTTTTTTTTTTTTTTTTTTTTTTTTTTTTTTTTTTTTTTTTTTTTTTTTTTTTTTTTTTTTTTTTTTTTTTTTTTTTTTTTTTTTTTTTTTTTTTTTTTTTTTTTTTTTTTTTTTTTTTTTTTTTTTTTTTTTTTTTTTTTTTTTTTTTTTTTTTTTTTTTTTTTTTTTTTTTTTTTTTTTTTTTTTTTTTTTTTTTTTTTTTTTTTTTTTTTTTTTTTTTTTTTTTTTTTTTTTTTTTTTTTTTTTTTTTTTTTTTTTTTTTTTTTTTTTTTTTTTTTTTTTTTTTTTTTTTTTTTTTTTTTTTTTTTTTTTTTTTTTTTTTTTTTTTTTTTTTTTTTTTTTTTTTTTTTTTTTTTTTTTTTTTTTTTTTTTTTTTTTTTTTTTTTTTTTTTTTTTTTTTTTTTTTTTTTTTTTTTTTTTTTTTTTTTTTTTTTTTTTTTTTTTTTTTTTTTTTTTTTTTTTTTTTTTTTTTTTTTTTTTTTTTTTTTTTTTTTTTTTTTTTTTTTTTTTTTTTTTTTTTTTTTTTTTTTTTTTTTTTTTTTTTTTTTTTTTTTTTTTTTTTTTTTTTTTTTTTTTTTTTTTTTTTTTTTTTTTTTTTTTTTTTTTTTTTTTTTTTTTTTTTTTTTTTTTTTTTTTTTTTTTTTTTTTTTTTTTTTTTTTTTTTTTTTTTTTTTTTTTTTTTTTTTTTTTTTTTTTTTTTTTTTTTTTTTTTTTTTTTTTTTTTTTTTTTTTTTTTTTGGGGTGGCAAAATGGTAATTAGGAGGGATTTTATTAATATAAATAGAAAATAGAAACCTTAAACCCCACTGTAGCCGACATTCTCTCTCGGCGATTCCCGTGCTTCCAGAGCTTTTCTCTGCCGGCGATCCCCTCTTTGGCGATCGATTTCTCTAGCCTCCACTCCGATAACCTACATTCGAGGTAAGATTTAGTCAATGTAGTTGCCGTGTAGTTGTTTGGAACTCTGTTTTCAACTAGAACCCAATGTTTCAAGATTCTTCAATGGCCAGATAATAGGAACGTTTTTTATCGGTGTTTGGTAATGGAATTTTTGAATCGATTCTGGACATTTAATATAACCGACCCTAATTAATCGTTAGTTGAACCCAGCTGTTTTGGTTTTGGATTTCAGACTGCACACAGAGAACTAGAGTAAGGGATTCGGGAATGACTTTAGTTATTAGATTCTAGGATGATTTGTGATTATGACTATTAGCAATTTTATTTTAACTACTACAATGTGAATGTTTTAGGTGAAGAAGTCTGAAGAAAAGGAGCTCAAGTTGCTAAGGAAACCAGGTAAGTGAATGTGTAGGATTCCCGGCCATTAGGGCCCTACATCATAAGGAAGCTAGGTAGAAACTGATATGGTGATTAAGAGTTATTCAAGTTATTGTCTGTTACTTATGTTGGTGATTGTTTTAAGTTAGTAAGATGGTTTGTATTTGGATGATTTACGGATGTTTGAGAACTATGTTATGTCATGTTCTGTTAGAATCTATGAAGTTAACTGTCTAGTATGGTAATTTTCATAGTCTGATGATTTAAGAGCATTCATGTCATGCATCATGATTTACTCCTCAAGCATATGAAAATGATTTATGAACATGTTTTCCCCATGAACAAGATATGAGAATGAATATGAAAACGATCACAAACAACATGATTAAGTGAGGGTTTGGGGCGGGTTGACGCATGCCACAGTCCAAAGAGGGACCATGAATACGACCCGAAGGGAATATGATCAAAATCACTGTCAACCCCCCTTTTACGGCACAAATCCTCCCTTAATCCATATGATGAAAACGATAAACAGAAACAAGAATGATAAATGATCATGAACATGTTTTCTCTCAACTGTACATGCATGAATACATGTTAGTTTGCATTCCTTACTAAGCATTAGACTTATAGTTTAAACCTCATGATGTAGGTGACGAGTTTTCAGGTGAGGATCTCAAAGTTAATGAAGATGTCTGAGCTCGGTTGCTGGAAGGTGCTCAGAGTGGAGATTTGTGGCTGGCAGGCGAATATGACCCGCAGTTATGCTTACATTAAGTCAGTAAGGTTTATGAAAGACTGAAATCTGTGTAGGATGAGATTCCTTTTTATAACTTTGGGGTGTTGGAATTTGTCTATTTGATCTCTGAGTTCGAGGAATGATTTAAGTTTATAGAATGATCTGCTTAATTAAGTCTTCCGCTTCACATATCTTGAATGAGTCTATGATTTTATTCGTTTAAAGTTTATGCCTACCAAGTTGAAATCTATGAGAGTCGGGGTGTTTTTCTGTTGGTTGAAGTTGCTTGATGATTGTCGTGTTTTACTGCTGAGTGATAGGAGTCGAATGAGTGTATCATCAGGCTGACGTCATCGGCGGATGTCAAATGATAGAAGTTGAATGTTTGAGTCTTCCGGCTGACGTCACCGGTGGATATAGAGTAAAGTCGATCGGATGAGGAAATCATCCGGCTGACGTCACCGGTGGATATAGAGTAAAGTCGATCGGATGAGGAAATCATCCGGCTGACGTCATCGGCGGATGTCAAATGATAGAAGTTGAATGTTTGAGTCTTCCGGCTGACGTCACCGGTGGATATAGAGTAAAGTCGATCGGATGAGGAAATCATCCGGCTGACGTCACCGGTGGATATAGAGTAAAGTCGATCGGATGAGGAAATCATCCGGCTGACGTCACCGGTGGATATAGAGTAAAGTCGATCGGATGAGGAAATCATCCGGCTGACGTCACCGGTGGATATAGAGTAAAGTCGATCGGATGAGGAAATCATCCGGCTGACGTCACCGGTGGATATAGAGTAAAGTCGATCGGATGAGGAAATCATCCGGCTGACGTCACCGGTGGATATAGAGTAAAGTCGATCGGATGAGGAAATCATCCGGCTGACGTCACCGGTGGATATAGAGTAAAGTCGATCGGATGAGGAAATCATCCGGCTGACGTCACCGGTGGATATAGAGTAAAGTCGATCGGATGAGGAAATCATCCGGCTGACGTCACCGGTGGATATAGAGTAAAGTCGATCGGATGAGGAAATCATCCGGCTGACGTCACCGGTGGATATAGAGTAAAGTCGATCGGATGAGGAAATCATCCGGCTGACGTCACCGGTGGATATAGAGTAAAGTCGATCGGATGAGGAAATCATCCGGCTGACGTCACCGGTGGATATAGAGTAAAGTCGATCGGATGAGGAAATCATCCGGCTGACGTCACCGGTGGATATAGAGTAAAGTCGATCGGATGAGGAAATCATCCGGCTGACGTCACCGGTGGATATAGAGTAAAGTCGATCGGATGAGGAAATCATCCGGCTGACGTCATCGGCGGATGTCAAATGATAGAAGTTGAATGTTTGAGTCTTCCGGCTGACGTCACCGGTGGATATAGAGTAAAGTCGATCGGATGAGGAAATCATCCGGCTGACGTCACCGGTGGATATAGAGTAAAGTCGATCGGATGAGGAAATCATCCGGCTGACGTCACCGGTGGATATAGAGTAAAGTCGATCGGATGAGGAAATCATCCGGCTGACGTCACCGGTGGATATAGAGTAAAGTCGATCGGATGAGGAAATCATCCGGCTGACGTCACCGGATGATATAAGTAATGTTTTGTCGTTTAGTGACCGGGCGATGCTTTTATTATACACGTGAAACTCTCGTGTCCGCCGGCAGAGGTGTAATGTATTTCGCTGCTGGGCGATGCCTAATGAATCACGTGTGATGTCTTGAACTAAGTTATGATTTAAAAGAAAAAAAAAAAAAAAAAAAAAAAAAAAAAAAAAAAAAAAAAAAAAAAAAAAAAAAAAAAAAAAAAAAAAAAAAAAAAAAAAAAAAAAAAAAAAAAAAAAAAAAAAAAAAAAAAAAAAAAAAAAAAAAAAAAAAAAAAAAAAAAAAAAAAAAAAAAAAAAAAAAAAAAAAAAAAAAAAAAAAAAAAAAAAAAAAAAAAAAAAAAAAAAAAAAAAAAAAAAAAAAAAAAAAAAAAAAAAAAAAAAAAAAAAAAAAAAAAAAAAAAAAAAAAAAAAAAAAAAAAAAAAAAAAAAAAAAAAAAAAAAAAAAAAAAAAAAAAAAAAAAAAAAAAAAAAAAAAAAAAAAAAAAAAAAAAAAAAAAAAAAAAAAAAAAAAAAAAAAAAAAAAAAAAAAAAAAAAAAAAAAAAAAAAAAAAAAAAAAAAAAAAAAAAAAAAAAAAAAAAAAAAAAAAAAAAAAAAAAAAAAAAAAAAAAAAAAAAAAAAAAAAAAAAAAAAAAAAAAAAAAAAAAAAAAAAAAAAAAAAAAAAAAAAAAAAAAAAAAAAAAAAAAAAAAAAAAAAAAAAAAAAAAAAAAAAAAAAAAAAAAAAAAAAAAAAAAAAAAAAAAAAAAAAAAAAAAAAAAAAAAAAAAAAAAAAAAAAAAAAAAAAAAAAAAAAAAAAAAAAAAAAAAAAAAAAAAAAAAAAAAAAAAAAAAAAAAAAAAAAAAAAAAAAAAAAAAAAAAAAAAAAAAAAAAAAAAAAAAAAAAAAAAAAAAAAAAAAAAAAAAAAAAAAAAAAAAAAAAAAAAAAAAAAAAAAAAAAAAAAAAAAAAAAAAAAAAAAAAAAAAAAAAAAAAAAAAAAAAAAAAAAAAAAAAAAAAAAAAAAAAAAAAAAAAAAAAAAAAAAAAAAAAAAAAAAAAAAAAAAAAAAAAAAAAAAAAAAAAAAAAAAAAAAAAAAAAAAAAAAAAAAAAAAAAAAAAAAAAAAAAAAAAAAAAAAAAAAAAAAAAAAAAAAAAAAAAAAAAAAAAAAAAAAAAAAAAAAAAAAAAAAAAAAAAAAAAAAAAAAAAAAAAAAAAAAAAAAAAAAAAAAAAAAAAAAAAAAAAAAAAAAAAAAAAAAAAAAAAAAAAAAAAAAAAAAAAAAAAAAAAAAAAAAAAAAAAAAAAAAAAAAAAAAAAAAAAAAAAAAAAAAAAAAAAAAAAAAAAAAAAAAAAAAAAAAAAAAAAAAAAAAAAAAAAAAAAAAAAAAAAAAAAAAAAAAAAAAAAAAAAAAAAAAAAAAAAAAAAAAAAAAAAAAAAAAAAAAAAAAAAAAAAAAAAAAAAAAAAAAAAAAAAAAAAAAAAAAAAAAAAAAAAAAAAAAAAAAAAAAAAAAAAAAAAAAAAAAAAAAAAAAAAAAAAAAAAAAAAAAAAAAAAAAAAAAAAAAAAAAAAAAAAAAAAAAAAAAAAAAAAAAAAAAAAAAAAAAAAAAAAAAAAAAAAAAAAAAAAAAAAAAAAAAAAAAAAAAAAAAAAAAAAAAAAAAAAAAAAAAAAAAAAAAAAAAAAAAAAAAAAAAAAAAAAAAAAAAAAAAAAAAAAAAAAAAAAAAAAAAAAAAAAAAAAAAAAAAAAAAAAAAAAAAAAAAAAAAAAAAAAAAAAAAAAAAAAAAAAAAAAAAAAAAAAAAAAAAAAAAAAAAAAAAAAAAAAAAAAAAAAAAAAAAAAAAAAAAAAAAAAAAAAAAAAAAAAAAAAAAAAAAAAAAAAAAAAAAAAAAAAAAAAAAAAAAAAAAAAAACTCTCACACTCAAACACCTCACCTTTAATTTCTTGCAATTTTCTTCTTCATATTTCTTGCATTTTTCATCTCCACAGATTTCCTTCATTCCACTACTTCTTCTTCCATCTATTTCTATTTTTTTTTTTTTTTTTTTTTTTTTTTTTTTTTTTTTTTTTTTTTTTTTTTTTTTTTTTTTTTTTTTTTTTTTTTTTTTTTTTTTTTTTTTTTTTTTTTTTTTTTTTTTTTTTTTTTTTTTTTTTTTTTTTTTTTTTTTTTTTTTTTTTTTTTTTTTTTTTTTTTTTTTTTTTTTTTTTTTTTTTTTTTTTTTTTTTTTTTTTTTTTTTTTTTTTTTTTTTTTTTTTTTTTTTTTTTTTTTTTTTTTTTTTTTTTTTTTTTTTTTTTTTTTTTTTTTTTTTTTTTTTTTTTTTTTTTTTTTTTTTTTTTTTTTTTTTTTTTTTTTTTTTTTTTTTTTTTTTTTTTTTTTTTTTTTTTTTTTTTTTTTTTTTTTTTTTTTTTTTTTTTTTTTTTTTTTTTTTTTTTTTTTTTTTTTTTTTTTTTTTTTTTTTTTTTTTTTTTTTTTTTTTTTTTTTTTTTTTTTTTTTTTTTTTTTTTTTTTTTTTTTTTTTTTTTTTTTTTTTTTTTTTTTTTTTTTTTTTTTTTTTTTTTTTTTTTTTTTTTTTTTTTTTTTTTTTTTTTTTTTTTTTTTTTTTTTTTTTTTTTTTTTTTTTTTTTTTTTTTTTTTTTTTTTTTTTTTTTTTTTTTTTTTTTTTTTTTTTTTTTTTTTTTTTTTTTTTTTTTTTTTTTTTTTTTTTTTTTTTTTTTTTTTTTTTTTTTTTTTTTTTTTTTTTTTTTTTTTTTTTTTTTTTTTTTTTTTTTTTTTTTTTTTTTTTTTTTTTTTTTTTTTTTTTTTTTTTTTTTTTTTTTTTTTTTTTTTTTTTTTTTTTTTTTTTTTTTTTTTTTTTTTTTTTTTTTTTTTTTTTTTTTTTTTTTTTTTTTTTTTTTTTTTTTTTTTTTTTTTTTTTTTTTTTTTTTTTTTTTTTTTTTTTTTTTTTTTTTTTTTTTTTTTTTTTTTTTTTTTTTTTTTTTTTTTTTTTTTTTTTTTTTTTTTTTTTTTTTTTTTTTTTTTTTTTTTTTTTTTTTTTTTTTTTTTTTTTTTTTTTTTTTTTTTTTTTTTTTTTTTTTTTTTTTTTTTTTTTTTTTTTTTTTTTTTTTTTTTTTTTTTTTTTTTTTTTTTTTTTTTTTTTTTTTTTTTTTTTTTTTTTTTTTTTTTTTTTTTTTTTTTTTTTTTTTTTTTTTTTTTTTTTTTTTTTTTTTTTTTTTTTTTTTTTTTTTTTTTTTTTTTTTTTTTTTTTTTTTTTTTTTTTTTTTTTTTTTTTTTTTTTTTTTTTTTTTTTTTTTTTTTTTTTTTTTTTTTTTTTTTTTTTTTTTTTTTTTTTTTTTTTTTTTTTTTTTTTTTTTTTTTTTTTTTTTTTTTTTTTTTTTTTTTTTTTTTTTTTTTTTTTTTTTTTTTTTTTTTTTTTTTTTTTTTTTTTTTTTTTTTTTTTTTTTTTTTTTTTTTTTTTTTTTTTTTTTTTTTTTTTTTTTTTTTTTTTTTTTTTTTTTTTTTTTTTTTTTTTTTTTTTTTTTTTTTTTTTTTTTTTTTTTTTTTTTTTTTTTTTTTTTTTTTTTTTTTTTTTTTTTTTTTTTTTTTTTTTTTTTTTTTTTTTTTTTTTTTTTTTTTTTTTTTTTTTTTTTTTTTTTTTTTTTTTTTTTTTTTTTTTTTTTTTTTTTTTTTTTTTTTTTTTTTTTTTTTTTTTTTTTTTTTTTTTTTTTTTTTTTTTTTTTTTTTTTTTTTTTTTTTTTTTTTTTTTTTTTTTTTTTTTTTTTTTTTTTTTTTTTTTTTTTTTTTTTTTTTTTTTTTTTTTTTTTTTTTTTTTTTTTTTTTTTTTTTTTTTTTTTTTTTTTTTTTTTTTTTTTTTTTTTTTTTTTTTTTTTTTTTTTTTTTTTTTTTTTTTTTTTTTTTTTTTTTTGCCAATCGTGCTCCAAAACGCGTCTTGCTATGTTGGGAGGGATCTCTTACATATGTTTCATTTCCACATACATCCCCAAGCGATGTGGGATTGTGACGACCCCCTCTTTACGACCTGTCACCTTCCGGTTCGCCCGCGCGGACGTACCGCCATCCGGGTTCCGGTTCGTGCAGCCATCGTACCATACGTGCACATTCGGGTCATCACACACTGAGTCAGGGATGTCGGGAATGTATGGTAAAAATTTTAGGAAATTTGGAAGTATTTAGCTTGGGAAAAAGTGTAAGAAAAGTGGAGGAGGTCGGAAATGGCACGCAGAGCGCCAATCGATCGGCGATGTGCGCCGTTCGATCGGCAAGTGCCCTGTTGCAGGGATCACGCACCCGAGAGGGTGCCGATCGATCACCACGTAGCGGCGATCGATCGGAGCATGCGCCCGCGCCAACCAGACCAGACCGAGTTTTTTTAAATTTTTGATTTTCAAATATTGTTTTACTTGATATTTTCCGACATGTTTTGCACGTATTTTGGGCACGTTTTCTAACCACTTTTGAGGGTCTAAAAAACCTAAAAACTGACTCAAAATTTTATCGAAAATTATTTTAAAATTCTTTTTAAACGCGGTATGGGTTAACAAAGTAGCGCACTGAGCCGGGGCGGGTTCGTGGGCGTTACATGTTTTATGCACACGATTTGAAGTTAAGAAAGATAAAACCTGAATGTAATGTATGGTTAAGTGTGGGACGGGGACTGGCATCCTGTTATGTATTCCTGTAATGTATGTAACGCCCCAAACCCACCCATGGCTCGGTGCGCCACTTTGCTAACCAATCTCACGCTAAAACCTCATTAAAAAAAAAAAAAAAAAAAAAAAAAAAAAAAAAAAAAAAAAAAAAAAAAAAAAAAAAAAAAAAAAAAAAAAAAAAAAAAAAAAAAAAAAAAAAAAAAAAAAAAAAAAAAAAAAAAAAAAAAAAAAAAAAAAAAAAAAAAAAAAAAAAAAAAAAAAAAAAAAAAAAAAAAAAAAAAAAAAAAAAAAAAAAAAAAAAAAAAAAAAAAAAAAAAAAAAAAAAAAAAAAAAAAAAAAAAAAAAAAAAAAAAAAAAAAAAAAAAAAAAAAAAAAAAAAAAAAAAAAAAAAAAAAAAAAAAAAAAAAAAAAAAAAAAAAAAAAAAAAAAAAAAAAAAAAAAAAAAAAAAAAAAAAAAAAAAAAAAAAAAAAAAAAAAAAAAAAAAAAAAAAAAAAAAAAAAAAAAAAAAAAAAAAAAAAAAAAAAAAAAAAAAAAAAAAAAAAAAAAAAAAAAAAAAAAAAAAAAAAAAAAAAAAAAAAAAAAAAAAAAAAAAAAAAAAAAAAAAAAAAAAAAAAAAAAAAAAAAAAAAAAAAAAAAAAAAAAAAAAAAAAAAAAAAAAAAAAAAAAAAAAAAAAAAAAAAAAAAAAAAAAAAAAAAAAAAAAAAAAAAAAAAAAAAAAAAAAAAAAAAAAAAAAAAAAAAAAAAAAAAAAAAAAAAAAAAAAAAAAAAAAAAAAAAAAAAAAAAAAAAAAAAAAAAAAAAAAAAAAAAAAAAAAAAAAAAAAAAAAAAAAAAAAAAAAAAAAAAAAAAAAAAAAAAAAAAAAAAAAAAAAAAAAAAAAAAAAAAAAAAAAAAAAAAAAAAAAAAAAAAAAAAAAAAAAAAAAAAAAAAAAAAAAAAAAAAAAAAAAAAAAAAAAAAAAAAAAAAAAAAAAAAAAAAAAAAAAAAAAAAAAAAAAAAAAAAAAAAAAAAAAAAAAAAAAAAAAAAAAAAAAAAAAAAAAAAAAAAAAAAAAAAAAAAAAAAAAAAAAAAAAAAAAAAAAAAAAAAAAAAAAAAAAAAAAAAAAAAAAAAAAAAAAAAAAAAAAAAAAAAAAAAAAAAAAAAAAAAAAAAAAAAAAAAAAAAAAAAAAAAAAAAAAAAAAAAAAAAAAAAAAAAAAAAAAAAAAAAAAAAAAAAAAAAAAAAAAAAAAAAAAAAAAAAAAAAAAAAAAAACAATCCAGAATAATCTTACTTCACTAACCAGCTATCCACTCAACAATCCCACATATAAAAACCTCCAAATACAGGGCGCACATCACCCTTAACCTAACTATATACAACAAATACATTAGTTACGCTTTCCCATCATTTCTACAAACAGACATCTAAAATAAACTATCAAATATAAAGCCCTACATCTCCCGAAGACCATGGTGGAGTTGCCCCGACAACTGCCCGCACCGGCACGCCCCGTGCATCTCCGACTGCTCCCAAGTCTTGGCTGACTCACATAGCTCACCTGTACCCGCGTCGTTACCTACACCACAGAACACACACACACGTAAGCTTACGCTTAGCAAGTAGGGGATAACAAATATAAACAAGCACAATGCTCACACTACCCTCACAAAACCCTAACACAACAACACAACACCAATCAACACGACAACGCAACACAACACCACCCAACACGACGACTATCATGCCAGACAATGCTAGCCCGCACCTAAAAGTGCCTTACTCTTTAACCGACTACCATGCCAAACAATACAACGCAACACAACCATGCAACTTAACAATACGACACAACAACAACTCTCACACGTAACCCTAACACATGCAGTCACTACACTTTCTGTTGTTTCGATTCATTTCACAAGTTACTAATCTTTACCCGTGCATCTTTCATAGAGACCCTCCCGAGGTGCTCCACGAGCACTACTCCCCGACGAAGCAGCCTTAATCAATATCACGGCTCAATCTCATAGAGACCCTCCCGAGGTGCTCCACGAGCACTACTCCCCGGCGAAGCAACTCTACACAATATCACTCACACAACACATCCCTTGTAGAGACCCTCCCGAGGTGCTCCACGAGCACTACTCCCCGGCGAAGCAACTCTACTTGCTAACACTGTCACAACACAACTCTTGTGGAGACCCTCCCGAGGTGCTCCACGAGCACTACTCCCCGGCGAAGCAACTCTACACAATATCACTCACACAACACATCCCTTGTAGAGACCCTCCCGAGGTGCTCCACGAGCACTACTCCCCGGCGAAGCAACTCTACACAATATCACTCACACAACACATCCCTTGTAGAGACCCTCCCGAGGTGCTCCACGAGCACTACTCCCCGGCGAAGCAACTCTACACAATATCACTCACACAACACATCCCTTGTAGAGACCCTCCCGAGGTGCTCCACGAGCACTACTCCCCGGCGAAGCAACTCTACACAATATCACTCACACAACACATCCCTTGTAGAGACCCTCCCGAGGTGCTCCACGAGCACTACTCCCCGGCGAAGCAACTCTACACAATATCACTCACACAACAACCAAACAATCACCAAACAACAACAACAAAAAAAAAAAAAAAAAAAAAAAAAAAAAAAAAAAAAAAAAAAAAAAAAAAAAAAAAAAAAAAAAAAAAAAAAAAAAAAAAAAAAAAAAAAAAAAAAAAAAAAAAAAAAAAAAAAAAAAAAAAAAAAAAAAAAAAAAAAAAAAAAAAAAAAAAAAAAAAAAAAAAAAAAAAAAAAAAAAAAAAAAAAAAAAAAAAAAAAAAAAAAAAAAAAAAAAAAAAAAAAAAAAAAAAAAAAAAAAAAAAAAAAAAAAAAAAAAAAAAAAAAAAAAAAAAAAAAAAAAAAAAAAAAAAAAAAAAAAAAAAAAAAAAAAAAAAAAAAAAAAAAAAAAAAAAAAAAAAAAAAAAAAAAAAAAAAAAAAAAAAAAAAAAAAAAAAAAAAAAAAAAAAAAAAAAAAAAAAAAAAAAAAAAAAAAAAAAAAAAAAAAAAAAAAAAAAAAAAAAAAAAAAAAAAAAAAAAAAAAAAAAAAAAAAAAAAAAAAAAAAAAAAAAAAAAAAAAAAAAAAAAAAAAAAAAAAAAAAAAAAAAAAAAAAAAAAAAAAAAAAAAAAAAAAAAAAAAAAAAAAAAAAAAAAAAAAAAAAAAAAAAAAAAAAAAAAAAAAAAAAAAAAAAAAAAAAAAAAAAAAAAAAAAAAAAAAAAAAAAAAAAAAAAAAAAAAAAAAAAAAAAAAAAAAAAAAAAAAAAAAAAAAAAAAAAAAAAAAAAAAAAAAAAAAAAAAAAAAAAAAAAAAAAAAAAAAAAAAAAAAAAAAAAAAAAAAAAAAAAAAAAAAAAAAAAAAAAAAAAAAAAAAAAAAAAAAAAAAAAAAAAAAAAAAAAAAAAAAAAAAAAAAAAAAAAAAAAAAAAAAAAAAAAAAAAAAAAAAAAAAAAAAAAAAAAAAAAAAAAAAAAAAAAAAAAAAAAAAAAAAAAAAAAAAAAAAAAAAAAAAAAAAAAAAAAAAAAAAAAAAAAAAAAAAAAAAAAAAAAAAAAAAAAAAAAAAAAAAAAAAAAAAAAAAAAAAAAAAAAAAAAAAAAAAAAAAAAAAAAAAAAAAAAAAAAAAAAAAAAAAAAAAAAAAAAAAAAAAAAAAAAAAAAAAAAAAAAAAAAAAAAAAAAAAAAAAAAAAAAAAAAAAAAAAAAAAAAAAAAAAAAAAAAAAAAAAAAAAAAAAAAAAAAAAAAAAAAAAAAAAAAAAAAAAAAAAAAAAAAAAAAAAAAAAAAAAAAAAAAAAAAAAAAAAAAAAAAAAAAAAAAAAAAAAAAAAAAAAAAAAAAAAAAAAAAAAAAAAAAAAAAAAAAAAAAAAAAAAAAAAAAAAAAAAAAAAAAAAAAAAAAAAAAAAAAAAAAAAAAAAAAAAAAAAAAAAAAAAAAAAAAAAAAAAAAAAAAAAAAAAAAAAAAAAAAAAAAAAAAAAAAAAAAAAAAAAAAAAAAAAAAAAAAAAAAAAAAAAAAAAAAAAAAAAAAAAAAAAAAAAAAAAAAAAAAAAAAAAAAAAAAAAAAAAAAAAAAAAAAAAAAAAAAAAAAAAAAAAAAAAAAAAAAAAAAAAAAAAAAAAAAAAAAAAAAAAAAAAAAAAAAAAAAAAAAAAAAAAAAAAAAAAAAAAAAAAAAAAAAAAAAAAAAAAAAAAAAAAAAAAAAAAAAAAAAAAAAAAAAGGGCTTCACTGTTTTACGCCCAAATCGGGCTCATCACAACCAGGCATGAAAGCCGGTCCAAGGGTCGGCAAACCCACGCCAGAAACAACCTAAATCGGCCAGTGATCAGAGCTCAATAACGCGTCCTCCGCCTCAACTGAACCAAAACAGGGCACAAAACAGTCTAACCTGTCGGTTCGTGCGCGGAGACAACCGGAAACCGCACGTCGCCGTCGTCTGGCCGGAATGTCGGAAATCGCCGGCGGTGGCCGTCGAGGGACGTCGCTCGTCTCACCCTCTCCGTTCTCCCCTCCCCTCGCGCTCGGTGCTCGACAGAATAGCTTACTGCTATTCTGTTGATTTTACTTTTATTTTATTTTATTTTATTTTATTTTATTTTATTTTATTTTATTTTATTTTATTTTATTTTATTTTATTTTATTTTATTTTATTTTATTTTATTTTATTTTATTTTATTTTATTTTATTTTATTTTATTTTTTTAAAAAAAAAAAACCCGGGTGTTACAATGTATCCTTGTAATGTGTCTGAAAGTGCACCCATGTTGCGCCAGTTCCTCTATAAGCCCCACTTATACCTCCCTGTCCAGTGGAACGTAATGTCCATGTATTTTGAAAGTTCATGCATAGCATATGTATCACTGCATTATATGTTCTTACTGAGCTTTAGGCTCATAGTTGAACTCCCTAATGTAGGTACGGACCCCGTGGATGAGGATTTTGAGCCTCAGGCCGACGAATAGGTGGTTGGTGGCACGAGCTTTTGGGGGTGGTTGCGGCAGCAAGACACATTTCTGACCCAAGGGTGAAGTTTTTAAAATGAAGGTCATGTTTGTATAGTCTCTGTTAGGATTTTTAGTAATGTATAGGTTTTGGTGTTGAAGTTTTAAAATCTTTGTTCAGACAGTTATATTCTGTATTGGAATCGTTTGGGATTTTTCTTTACGTTGTTCTTGGATTGTTTCAGGTTTTAGAGCTATCCATGCAGTTAAATTTCTTGAACTTCTGTCATGTTTTCAAGCATTTTTTAAAACTTTGTTTTGAATCGGGTTTTTGGAGTTTGAAGCTTTCTGTGTCAAAAGAAGTAAATCGTCAAACAGAGAGGTAGCCGATCGATTGGCGGAGTATATATGTCTTTCAAGTTTTCAAGTCTTCCAACTTCCTCAGTCGTCCATTTCTGTTGTTCATTCTGCTGACTATTTCGTCGTCCAAAGTTGTCGTCTGAACCTGTCGTCCAAAACTTGTCATCCAAACCTGTTGTCCAATTCTTTCGACCGATTTCATCACCGAGGTCACTTCGACCGATTTCATCACCGAGGTCACTTCGACCGATTTCATCACCGAGGTCACTTCGACCGATTTCATCACCGAGGTCACTTCGACCGATTTCATCACCGAGGTCACTTCGACCGATTTCATCACCGAGGTCACTTCGACCGATTTCATCACCGAGGTCACTTCGACCGATTTCATCACCGAGGTCACTTCGACCGATTTGTTTTTTTTTTTTTTTTTTTTTTTTTTTTTTTTTTTTTTTTTTTTTTTTTTTTTTTTTTTTTTTTTTTTTTTTTTTTTTTTTTTTTTTTTTTTTTTTTTTTTTTTTTTTTTTTTTTTTTTTTTTTTTTTTTTTTTTTTTTTTTTTTTTTTTTTTTTTTTTTTTTTTTTTTTTTTTTTTTTTTTTTTTTTTTTTTTTTTTTTTTTTTTTTTTTTTTTTTTTTTTTTTTTTTTTTTTTTTTTTTTTTTTTTTTTTTTTTTTTTTTTTTTTTTTTTTTTTTTTTTTTTTTTTTTTTTTTTTTTTTTTTTTTTTTTTTTTTTTTTTTTTTTTTTTTTTTTTTTTTTTTTTTTTTTTTTTTTTTTTTTTTTTTTTTTTTTTTTTTTTTTTTTTTTTTTTTTTTTTTTTTTTTTTTTTTTTTTTTTTTTTTTTTTTTTTTTTTTTTTTTTTTTTTTTTTTTTTTTTTTTTTTTTTTTTTTTTTTTTTTTTTTTTTTTTTTTTTTTTTTTTTTTTTTTTTTTTTTTTTTTTTTTTTTTTTTTTTTTTTTTTTTTTTTTTTTTTTTTTTTTTTTTTTTTTTTTTTTTTTTTTTTTTTTTTTTTTTTTTTTTTTTTTTTTTTTTTTTTTTTTTTTTTTTTTTTTTTTTTTTTTTTTTTTTTTTTTTTTTTTTTTTTTTTTTTTTTTTTTTTTTTTTTTTTTTTTTTTTTTTTTTTTTTTTTTTTTTTTTTTTTTTTTTTTTTTTTTTTTTTTTTTTTTTTTTTTTTTTTTTTTTTTTTTTTTTTTTTTTTTTTTTTTTTTTTTTTTTTTTTTTTTTTTTTTTTTTTTTTTTTTTTTTTTTTTTTTTTTTTTTTTTTTTTTTTTTTTTTTTTTTTTTTTTTTTTTTTTTTTTTTTTTTTTTTTTTTTTTTTTTTTTTTTTTTTTTTTTTTTTTTTTTTTTTTTTTTTTTTTTTTTTTTTTTTTTTTTTTTTTTTTTTTTTTTTTTTTTTTTTTTTTTTTTTTTTTTTTTTTTTTTTTTTTTTTTTTTTTTTTTTTTTTTTTTTTTTTTTTTTTTTTTTTTTTTTTTTTTTTTTTTTTTTTTTTTTTTTTTTTTTTTTTTTTTTTTTTTTTTTTTTTTTTTTTTTTTTTTTTTTTTTTTTTTTTTTTTTTTTTTTTTTTTTTTTTTTTTTTTTTTTTTTTTTTTTTTTTTTTTTTTTTTTTTTTTTTTTTTTTTTTTTTTTTTTTTTTTTTTTTTTTTTTTTTTTTTTTTTTTTTTTTTTTTTTTTTTTTTTTTTTTTTTTTTTTTTTTTTTTTTTTTTTTTTTTTTTTTTTTTTTTTTTTTTTTTTTTTTTTTTTTTTTTTTTTTTTTTTTTTTTTTTTTTTTTTTTTTTTTTTTTTTTTTTTTTTTTTTTTTTTTTTTTTTTTTTTTTTTTTTTTTTTTTTTTTTTTTTTTTTTTTTTTTTTTTTTTTTTTTTTTTTTTTTTTTTTTTTTTTTCCATGCAGGACGTTTAACCGAAACGGTGAGTGGTACAGTCCCGTATGGTGGAACGCATGATGGCCAGGGAAGATAACGGAAACAATAATCATGGGAATGCTCCACGTGACACCAGTGGAGATAGATTCAGGCGACTCCAACCGCCTACGTTTGATGGGCTATCTACGGACCCAACTCACGCTGAGGAATGAATCCGGCATATAGAGAGAATGTTCAACTACGCAAAAGTGGAAGAAAATAAGAAGGTTGTATGTGTCATGTTTCATCTCACCAAGAATACATGATTTTGGTGGGACACCATCCAAGCAACAACAATGGCATTGAGCTGGGATGGATTTAAATGGATATTCTATAAGAAGTATTTCGACCGCAGTGCGAGGAAGGAAAAGATGATGGAATTCTCTAGGCCACGACAATACAGATCAGTGGTCGAATTGTAACACCCGGTTTCACGGGTTTTTGAATTTTGTGCGCAATGACATTTTTGTAAA
Organism: Begonia masoniana; assembly: GCA_022432975.1. Classification (NCBI taxonomy): domain Eukaryota; kingdom Viridiplantae; phylum Streptophyta; class Magnoliopsida; order Cucurbitales; family Begoniaceae; genus Begonia; species Begonia masoniana. The sequence goes on from CM039508.1 coordinate 14,657,167, forward strand.
TAATTGAAATATGTCCATTTTGCGAACTGGAAGTTTTAATGGAACCCACATGATTAATATGGATTTTAGGAGAAATATAAGAATTTAAGAAATTGAAACCGAAATGTAACGTTCAAATTTCTGCTTCTAACCCTATAGTGGTTTAATCTGGAAAAATAGTTAATTAAATCCATTTGGCCAACGGAAAGTTTTATTAGAGCCCTAGTAATAAATTGAAATTATTGGTGAAATAAGAAAATTTTAGAGAAACCAAACCGATAGTCGAACAATAGGATAAACAGGAAACTAAACCAAAGGGCAAACTTGTCATTTGTCAACCCAAAATCAATTAAATGCCAAAAACCCTTCTTTCCTCCACACTTAGCTTTTTCCAGAGGTCAATTTCTCTGGCGACGATTCCTCCACGGCGATTTTTCTTCTCCTCCATGGTTCCTCATCATTCTCCTCCGATCTTCGAAGTTTCTTCACGTTTTCTCCTCCTATCGTGATTCTAGGTAAGTCTCTAGTGTTTTTTTTTTTTTTTTTTTTTTTTTTTTTTTTTTTTTTTTTTTTTTTTTTTTTTTTTTTTTTTTTTTTTTTTTTTTTTTTTTTTTTTTTTTTTTTTTTTTTTTTTTTTTTTTTTTTTTTTTTTTTTTTTTTTTTTTTTTTTTTTTTTTTTTTTTTTTTTTTTTTTTTTTTTTTTTTTTTTTTTTTTTTTTTTTTTTTTTTTTTTTTTTTTTTTTTTTTTTTTTTTTTTTTTTTTTTTTTTTTTTTTTTTTTTTTTTTTTTTTTTTTTTTTTTTTTTTTTTTTTTTTTTTTTTTTTTTTTTTTTTTTTTTTTTTTTTTTTTTTTTTTTTTTTTTTTTTTTTTTTTTTTTTTTTTTTTTTTTTTTTTTTTTTTTTTTTTTTTTTTTTTTTTTTTTTTTTTTTTTTTTTTTTTTTTTTTTTTTTTTTTTTTTTTTTTTTTTTTTTTTTTTTTTTTTTTTTTTTTTTTTTTTTTTTTTTTTTTTTTTTTTTTTTTTTTTTTTTTTTTTTTTTTTTTTTTTTTTTTTTTTTTTTTTTTTTTTTTTTTTTTTTTTTTTTTTTTTTTTTTTTTTTTTTTTTTTTTTTTTTTTTTTTTTTTTTTTTTTTTTTTTTTTTTTTTTTTTTTTTTTTTTTTTTTTTTTTTTTTTTTTTTTTTTTTTTTTTTTTTTTTTTTTTTTTTTTTTTTTTTTTTTTTTTTTTTTTTTTTTTTTTTTTTTTTTTTTTTTTTTTTTTTTTTTTTTTTTTTTTTTTTTTTTTTTTTTTTTTTTTTTTTTTTTTTTTTTTTTTTTTTTTTTTTTTTTTTTTTTTTTTTTTTTTTTTTTTTTTTTTTTTTTTTTTTTTTTTTTTTTTTTTTTTTTTTTTTTTTTTTTTTTTTTTTTTTTTTTTTTTTTTTTTTTTTTTTTTTTTTTTTTTTTTTTTTTTTTTTTTTTTTTTTTTTTTTTTTTTTTTTTTTTTTTTTTTTTTTTTTTTTTTTTTTTTTTTTTTTTTTTTTTTTTTTTTTTTTTTTTTTTTTTTTTTTTTTTTTTTTTTTTTTTTTTTTTTTTTTTTTTTTTTTTCGTAAGAAGTTCGTAGAAATAGTCGGATTATGTTAGAAACGTTAGAAATCACCTTATTAATGATTATTGGGCGAAATACTGGATGTATTTGATCACGTTTAGGTTGCAAAATCGGGTATGGGCTTTGGCAAACCTCACATCAATGGAGTTTAAGGATTGTGAAGCGTAAATTGCTCGATAACTGCCCGAGAGAGGTTTATTAGATTTTAGAAAATTTCCTTTAGTATTAGGGTTTCGTTAGTTTACGAATTTTGATGTTTAGGTTCGATTTTAACAAAAGGACATTGTTAAATACTTTAGGTGACAAGGCTCGAATCAAGGAGCTCGATGTGCTAAGGATCCAAGGTAAGTTCTCGTGACTTACTGTGACCAATTGGCCTACACCATATGTCAAAATTGTATTGAGAGTTGTTGGTGATTGGTTTGTTTAATTGCTTTTGTTGGGTAGTTAGGATTAGTTGCTTTTATAGGTTACACTTTTATCGTCTTGATGGTATACACGATGTATGTTTACGTTATGCTATTGTTTGTCATGCATCATTGTTTATAAATGTCATGAAAAAGGAATTTGTGCATTGATTTCATGAAAATGGAAATGTAAAGAACGAAAATAAAGTATCACAGTAAATAACCATGGCATGGGGTTATCGGGGATGAGGTTCAGACCCAGCGTTCCGTGGTGAGCGGGTTTCCCCCCTTCAGATGGTGTGGGCTGTCTAACCGCTTGACGTGCCATATCCATATGTCGAGCGTTTCCGATAACCATAGACTGACACGTACTGATAAATAAAATGATATAGACGGGTTTCATGAAAACTGCATATACATGTTCATGCATAGCATTTACATATAACTTGCTGAGATTTTGATCTCATAAGTGTCTTTATGGTGTAGGTGACTACAAGTAAGGTGAGGACGATGTCCCTCTACCTGACGAGCCTGCAGTTTGATGGAGGATGCTCGTGGGAGCGTGCTGGCGTAATTGATGGGAACACGACCCGTGGGAGCTATAGGTTAAGTGTTTTGGGTCGTTTTGGGTTGAAACGAGCGGATGGTGATAATGTAGATTGAATTGTATAGAAACTCTTTTTATGATACTTGGTGTCTGGATAGCTTATAAAACGTTGTTTTGATATATTTTGAGGATTTAATTAGCTTCCACTATATATGAATGAATATTGATGAATAGATTGATGTTTTGATGAAATAGGTCTGATATTGATGTACGAATTAGGCTTTGATGAATTAGAGATGAATTTTGATGATTTTAGGTTATGCAGGGGAAAGAAGGTGAAAACATGTAACACCCCTAATTCCGTACCCGTATTTCCGTAATAAATTTTTCATTTTATACTTTTTACTTTTCTATGCTTTAAATAAAACTTTGTGCGGAATAAAAACTGAAGTTGAAAACAGAACTGAAATCGGAATTAAATTTGAACCTTAAAAGCATTTAAAACAACTATAAAACATTTAAATAAAAACCTTAAAACATATAAAAAGAATGGGAGGGCAGAATCGGAATTCTGCCCTCAAAAGTAGCAGCGACCAGGCGCTGCTATATGCAAGCGCTCGGTCGCCGAGTGCTGGCGCTGAGCAGCGATCGATCTCTGCTCGGCAGCAGAGATCGATCGCTGCACTGGAAGGCAACCACAGCGAACGATCTCTGCGCCGTGCAGAGATCGATCGCTGCACTAGGCAGCAATCTCGATCACTGCTAGCTATGGCAGCGATCGGATCCTCTGCTCGGGCAGCAAGATCGATCGCTGCAAGCATGCAGCGATTTCCTCTTCAGCCTTCAGACTTCCAACCTTCAACACTTATCCTTTTACAGCATTTAACAATCTGTTTGCTCTCTGGAATCCGATTTCCAGAGAGCAAACCTCCTTTTTCTTTACACCAAATTTCCATATAACTCACAACTTAAATCAACTAAAGCATTTAAAACAACTATAAAACATTTAAATAAAACCTTAAAACATATAAAAGATCCATCCCGGGCCATGGTGAGATGACATAGGTTGCGTAATGGTATAGAAACTTACATCTTTTATGGATACTTGGTGTTGGATAGCGTATATAAACCGTTCTTGTTTTTGTTTTTTTTTTTTTTTTTTTTTTTTTTTTTTTTTTTTTTTTTTTTTTTTTTTTTTTTTTTTTTTTTTTTTTTTTTTTTTTTTTTTTTTTTTTTTTTTTTTTTTTTTTTTTTTTTTTTTTTTTTTTTTTTTTTTTTTTTTTTTTTTTTTTTTTTTTTTTTTTTTTTTTTTTTTTTTTTTTTTTTTTTTTTTTTTTTTTTTTTTTTTTTTTTTTTTTTTTTTTTTTTTTTTTTTTTTTTTTTTTTTTTTTTTTTTTTTTTTTTTTTTTTTTTTTTTTTTTTTTTTTTTTTTTTTTTTTTTTTTTTTTTTTTTTTTTTTTTTTTTTTTTTTTTTTTTTTTTTTTTTTTTTTTTTTTTTTTTTTTTTTTTTTTTTTTTTTTTTTTTTTTTTTTTTTTTTTTTTTTTTTTTTTTTTTTTTTTTTTTTTTTTTTTTTTTTTTTTTTTTTTTTTTTTTTTTTTTTTTTTTTTTTTTTTTTTTTTTTTTTTTTTTTTTTTTTTTTTTTTTTTTTTTTTTTTTTTTTTTTTTTTTTTTTTTTTTTTTTTTTTTTTTTTTTTTTTTTTTTTTTTTTTTTTTTTTTTTTTTTTTTTTTTTTTTTTTTTTTTTTTTTTTTTTTTTTTTTTTTTTTTTTTTTTTTTTTTTTTTTTTTTTTTTTTTTTTTTTTTTTTTTTTTTTTTTTTTTTTTTTTTTTTTTTTTTTTTTTTTTTTTTTTTTTTTTTTTTTTTTTTTTTTTTTTTTTTTTTTTTTTTTTTTTTTTTTTTTTTTTTTTTTTTTTTTTTTTTTTTTTTTTTTTTTTTTTTTTTTTTTTTTTTTTTTTTTTTTTTTTTTTTTTTTTTTTTTTTTTTTTTTTTTTTTTTTTTTTTTTTTTTTTTTTTTTTTTTTTTTTTTTTTTTTTTTTTTTTTTTTTTTTTTTTTTTTTTTTTTTTTTTTTTTTTTTTTTTTTTTTTTTTTTTTTTTTTTTTTTTTTTTTTTTTTTTTTTTTTTTTTTTTTTTTTTTTTTTTTTTTTTTTTTTTTTTTTTTTTTTTTTTTTTTTTTTTTTTTTTTTTTTTTTTTTTTTTTTTTTTTTTTTTTTTTTTTTTTTTTTTTTTTTTTTTTTTTTTTTTTTTTTTTTTTTTTTTTTTTTTTTTTTTTTTTTTTTTTTTTTTTTTTTTTTTTTTTTTTTTTTTTTTTTTTTTTTTTTTTTTTTTTTTTTTTTTTTTTTTTTTTTTTTTTTTTTTTTTTTTTTTTTTTTTTTTTTTTTTTTTTTTTTTTTTTTTTTTTTTTTTTTTTTTTTTTTTTTTTTTTTTTTTTTTTTTTTTTTTTTTTTTTTTTTTTTTTTTTTTTTTTTTTTTTTTTTTTTTTTTTTTTTTTTTTTTTTTTTTTTTTTTTTTTTTTTTTTTTTTTTTTTTTTTTTTTTTTTTTTTTTTTTTTTTTTTTTTTTTTTTTTTTTTTTTTTTTTTTTTTTTTTTTTTTTTTTTTTTTTTTTTTTTTTTTTTTTTTTTTTTTTTTTTTTTTTTTTTTTTTTTTTTTTTTTTTTTTTTTTTTTTTTTTTTTTTTTTTTTTTTTTTTTTTTTTTTTTTTTTTTTTTTTTTTTTTTTTTTTTTTTTTTTTTTTTTTTTTTTTTTTTTTTTTTTTTTTTTTTTTTTTTTTTTTTTTTTTTTTTTTTTTTTTTTTTTTTTTTTTTTTTTTTTTTTTTTTTTTTTTTTTTTTTTTTTTTTTTTTTTTTTTTTTTTTTTTTTTTTTTTTTTTTTTTTTTTTTTTTTTTTTTTTTTTTTTTTTTTTTTTTTTTTTTTTTTTTTTTTTTTTTTTTTTTTTTTTTTTTTTTTTTTTTTTTTTTTTTTTTTTTTTTTTTTTTTTTTTTTTTTTTTTTTTTTTTTTTTTTTTTTTTTTTTTTTTTTTTTTTCATAACCGTATCAACCTAAAACCAATCAAAACGTTTCCAAAACATTCATTAAACAGTTTTAAACCAAAACGTTTTACATACAATTACCAAAACGTTATCTAATCCCTATCCAGATCCAAACAACCTAAGTATACTATACAATTATCAACTCAAAACATCCCAAAATAAACCCAGAGTTCAGACATACATCCCCACGGGTCATATTGCGCCTCGACTGCCCAGCGCACTCCCACGAGCATCGTCCATCAACTGCCTCCGACGTCAGGAGGAGGAACGTCGTCCTCACCTGGATCCACGTCACCTAGCAGATCACCTACACCATACAGACACATATGAGATATTGAAATCTCAGTAAGCTACGTAAATGCAGATGCATGCGTGCGTATGCCATTCAGAAATCATGCTCAGATTCAGATTACAGATACAGAATTTCAGATTACAGATTCATTACGTCACAGACAGACAGAATTGTCACCGAAACCTCGACCCACTAACCCAAGGGGGCCCGTCCGGCAGTTGGACTACCCCGTGGGGTTAGAGAGGGGGGGTACACGCTTGCAACACGCACAGCCGTGCCTGAGCCCCATCTCGCGTGACCAGAAACAGACAGATTACGTTTATTCATTCAGATTCCGTTACAGATTTCATTTCAGACATACGTTCCTTTTCTTAAAAACACGTGCAGAAATTCCTTTTCATGACTTTCGAAAATCGTGATGCATGAACAGTTCATATCAGCGGAAAGTAAACAAACAACGTGCATACATTCATGGCAGTAAAGCAGAACCTATAAACAACTAACCTAACTACCCAACCAGAATAACATAAAACAAACAGTTCCTCGAGTATTCTCGAGACGACGACGGAGTATGGTGCAGACCTTTGGGTCAAAGTAAGTCACGAAAACTTACCTTGAGCGCGCTGGATTTCAAACTTCGTCCACGGGAGTCGTGTCTGAGACAAAAACACGATATTTGCCGTTAAAACCAATTTAAACCATAAATGTCCAAATTTCAAAACTTAGCTAAAGAATTCTCCTAAATTCTTCACTTAGCTAATTAAAGCTTTTCGAACATTAATTATAGCTCGATTATCCAAGTTAACGAGTTTTCCCCTAAAACCCGAAATTTTACCAATTTATAACTTTTTCACAAATCGACTTTTCTTCGTCCAATAACGTTCGATACGTTCAATATATACGTAATTATAGCTAACCTATTAATTACGAAGCCTAAATCGCGTTTTTAACGGAAAACCTAATTTAAACCCTAACCCTAAATCGAACTAAAACTCGAAACAAACGCTCAGAGATTGAAGCTACATACCGAGAGTAGCGAGAGAGGAAGAAATGACGAAGATCGGAGGAAAAACGGAGGAGAACGGAGGTCGGAATCGACAGAAATCGCCGGCGGCCGTGAGAGGGTTTGCTCTCTGTTTTCGTGCGATCCAGAGAGAAAAGAAAGAAAGAAAGAAAGTGAGGGAGAAAGAGAGATTTGTGATATTTTATAAAAATTGATTTGCAAATTACCATTTTGCCCTTATTTGATTTTTATATTAGTTTCGTCCTTCGTTTCGTTAATCGTCTAACGATTCGGATACTCGAAAACTTCATATTTTGCCAATAACTTCTATTCATTGCCAGGGATTTATTAAAACTGTCTGTTCGCAATTTGGACCTCGTTCGCTATTTTTACGAGAACGTCTTTTACATTACGAAAAGTGTATTTACTCGGAATGTAGTGTTTGATCTCCGAAAATTCCCGTAATTTCCTTAAAATTCTTATTATTCGTTAGAATCGTAATGACGCTTTCTTTTTGTGAATCGGACCTGATTTGATATATTTACCAAAATGCCATTAAATAAGGAAATGATAATATAATCAAAGGTCCGTACAAACCGGATATTACATTCTACCCTCCTTATTCAGAATTTTGTCCACAAAATTAAATCACACAAACAGATCAGGATACTTAGTCATCATATCCTGCTGTCGCTCCCAGGTAGCCTCTTCCACCTCGTGATTCCGCCATAGAACTTTGACTAGCGGAATTTCTTTGTTGCGTAGAACCTTGATGGAATGCTCCAAAATACGTACTGGCCTCACCTCATAGCTCAAGGTAGGCTGCACCTCGATTTCTGTAGTCTCTACGATATGCGACGGATCGCGCAAGCACTTCCGAAGCATAGATACATGAAATACGTCTTGGATACCCTCCATAGAAGCTGGAAGCTGCAATCTGTACGCCAACTTCCCGATCCTCTTCAGAATAGGAAAGGGCCCCACATAACGAGGGTTCAACTTACCCCTCCTTCCGAATCTCGCAACGCCTTTGAACGGAGAAACTTTCAAATAAACCTCATCGCCTTCCTCGAACTCTAGCTCTCTCCGTCTGGTGTCAGCATAGCTCTTCTGTCTACTCTGAGCTACCTCAATGCGCTGTCGGATAACGGCAATCTTCTCTGCCGTCTGCTGCAGAATCTCAAGTCCAACGACGCTGGCCTCGCCAACCTCGTCCCAATACAGCGGAGATCTACACTTTCGACCATATAAGGCTTCGTACGGAGCCATACCGATAGTAGCCTGGAAGCTGTTGTTGTACGAGAACTCGATTAGTGGCAAATATCTGTTCCACGATCCCTGAAACTCAAGCACACACGCTCTGAGCATATCCTCCAAAATCTGATTCGTCCTCTCTGTCTGACCATCAGTCTGAGGATGAAACGCTGTGCTGAAGTTAAGCTGAGTCCCCATAGCTCTATGCAAACTCTTCCAGAACTTCGATGTAAACCTCGGATCTCGATCCGAGACAATAGAAACCGGCACTCCGTGCAACTTCACAATCTCCTGTACATAGAGCTCGGCGAGCTGATCCATAGACGATGTCATCTTCACAGGCAAAAAGTGAGCCGACTTTGTCAATCGGTCCACAATAACCCAAATGCCGTCATGGCCTCTCGTAGTCCTCGGGAGCCCCACAATGAAATCCATGGAGATCTGCTCCCACTTCCACTCCAGAATCGGCAATGGTAACAGCGTTCCAGCGGGTCTCCGGCGCTCCGCCTTTACTTGCTGACATACTAGGCAGGTCTCAACGTACTTGGCAACCTCCCTCTTCATGTTCGGCCACCAGAAGTGCTGTCTCAAATCCCGGTACATCTTGGTACTCCCCGTAGTCAATGCACATCCTGAGGGTCCCGCCTTTCTTCTTGTCGAATAGAACAGGCGCACCCCAGGGTGAAACACTGGGTCGAATGAAACCTTTCTCCAATAACTCATCGAGCTGAGTCCTCAACTCACTCAACTCGGCTGGTGCCAATCGATAAGGGTTCTTAAACTTCGGTGCAGAGTTAGGATAGACGTCAATAGTGAACTCAATCTCCCGGTCTGGTGGTAATCCGGGACGATCATCAAGGAATATGCCAGAGAACTCTCTGACAACAGGAATGTCGCTCGGCTTCACTCCGCTGAGCAACTGACAATTAAAGACAGAGGCCACTAAATAGAGCACGCACCTTTGAACTGCTCGTTGACCTCCATAGAATAAGAGATAGGCGATCCAGTCAATCGGTTCCTCGCCTGATAGGAAAACTCGGCTTTATCCGGGGGTCGGAAGGTCACAATCCCGGAGCGACAATCGATGGTGGCGAAGTGCTGTGCTAGCCAGTCCATCCCAAAATAAGATCGTACCGCTCTATGCTCATAACTATCAAACGAGCATAAAGGGTAATACTCCCCACCGAGACGATATTGCCCTGGAGAATACGATCTGAACGCATATGCTCTCCCGAAGGCAGCATCACACTGTACTCATACTCTGACGGCCCAGACTCTAACCCCAATCTAGCCATACATGCAGTCGATACGAAGGAGTGCGTAGCTCCAGTATCCATCAAAGTAAACACAGTAGCGCCCATAAGCAAAATAGTACCTGCAATCACGGCAGGCTGAGCCTCATCATCAACATCGCCAGGCCCGATCAACGCAAAAGACCCTCGGCATAACTCTCCGCTGATCTCCGCCTATCTGATCTCGGCTCTGTAGTGGACAATCTCTGACAAAGTGGCCGATATCTCCGCATCTAAAACATTTGTTCGTGCCAACTCGGCACTCGCCGCTGTGCTCCTTCTGGCATCTAGGGCACCAGGGCATCTGAGAAGCACCCTGTACCTGCTTTCCCTTACCCCGGTCAACAACCCCCTCGAGAGGTCTCTTCACACCCCTAGGCTGTGGCTGAGGTGGCGGTGCTCCAGGTTGCCATCCCTGATTCCGAGGCTGAGGTCGGATCTCTCTGAAGAAGCCCTTAGCTGGCTCCCTCGGTCGAACACAAGTGGCCCTGGCAGCCTCTATATCCAGAGCTCTAGCTGTAATGTCAGAAAAGGGCACATCAATAATACCTGAGACAACCACGTGCATCCGAATCTCAGGATTAAGCCCCTCCATAAACTGATGCACCTTCTCCTCATTGTCGCTGACAAGGCGTGGTGCAAATCTAGATAGTGCATCGAACCTCCGAATATAATCAGCAACTGAACCGGTCTGCTTCAGCTGCATGAACTCGTTCCTCTTAGCCACTCTCATCGTGCGGCTGAAATACTTATCGAAGAATAGGAACTTGAATCGATCCCATGTCATAATAGATACGTCCGTCGTCACCTTGATTGAATCCCACCAGAAACGGGCATCCATCGCTAAGTGAAAGGTAGCATAAGCCACCTTGCTCCCGTTGCCGACCTCTGCATAATTTAGCATATCCTCCATAACTCTGATCCACTCCTCGGCACGAGTCGGATCCGATGACTGACCGTCAAATACTGGAGGACGTAAGCCTTGGAACCTCTGCATACCCTGATTAACAGGGACTACTAGCTCCTGGGCCCTCTGATTCTCTCGCTGTGTCTCCCGATTTACTAAATCCGTAATCTGCTGCGCTTGCCGGTCCATATGCTGAGACTGGCGGTCTATCAAATCGGTAAGACGATCCATCGCATCGTCTCTCGGATCCCTTCCCCGAGTCATATTTATAGAACTCCTATAAAATTTAAAACAGATAATCCTAAGAAACTGAAATCAAACAAAGCAGTAAACAGACTTACAGTTGATGAAGGATGTCCGCGTAGTGGCTGCGCAGTCGAGCAGTCTACAGAATCGATTTTAAAACACGGGGGCTCTGATACCATAATTGTAACACCCCTAATTCCGTACCCGTATTTCCGTAATAAATTTTTCATTTTATACTTTTTACTTTTCTATGCTTTAAATAAAACTTTGTGCGGAATAAAAACTGAAGTTGAAAACAGAACTGAAATCGGAATTAAATTTGAACCTTAAAAGCATTTAAAACAACTATAAAACATTTAAATAAAAACCTTAAAACATATAAAAAGAATGGGAGGGCAGAATCGGAATTCTGCCCTCAAAAGTAGCAGCGACCAGGCGCTGCTATATGCAGCGCTCGGTCGCCGAGTGCTGGCGCTGAGCAGCGATCGATCTCTGCTCGGCAGCAGAGATCGATCGCTGCACTGGAAGGCAACCACAGCGAACGATCTCTGCGCCGTGCAGAGATCGATCGCTGCACTAGGCAGCAATCTCGATCACTGCTAGCTATGGCAGCGATCGATCTCTGCTCTGCAGCAGAGATCGATCGCTGCAAGCATGCAGCGATTTCCTCCTTCAGCCTTCAGACTTCCAACCTTCAACACTTATCCTTTTACAGCATTTAACATATCTGTTTGCTCTCTGGAATCCGATTTCCAGAGAGCAAACCTCCTTTTCTTTACACCAAATTTCCATATAACTCACAACTTAAATCAACTTAAATCCAATTTAAACGTATTCTAAACTCAATCGACTCGAGTCGGACTTTGCGAAGTCCAACTGCGTGGATAGCTCTAAACATCGAGCATAACCGTATCAACCTAAAACCAATCAAACGTTTCCAAAACATTCATTAAACAGTTTAAACCAAAACGTTTTACATACAATTACCAAAACGTTATCTAATCCCTATCCAGATCCAAACAACCTAAGTATACTATACAATTATCAACTCAAAACATCCCAAAATAAACCCAGAGTTCAGACATACATCCCCACGGGTCATATTGCGCCTCGACTGCCCAGCGCACTCCCACGAGCATCGTCCATCAACTGCCTCCGACGTCAGGAGGAGGAACGTCGTCCTCACCTGGATCCACGTCACCTAGCAGATCACCTACACCATACAGACACATATGAGATATTGAAATCTCAGTAAGCTACGTAAATGCAGATGCATGCGTGCGTATGCCATTCAGAAATCATGCTCAGATTCAGATTACAGATACAGAATTTCAGATTACAGATTCATTACGTCACAGACAGACAGAATTGTCACCGAAACCTCGACCCACTAACCCAAGGGGGCCCGTCCGGCAGTTGGACTACCCCGTGGGGTTAGAGAGGGGGGGTACACGCTTGCAACACGCACAGCCGTGCCTGAGCCCCATCTCGCGTGACCAGAAACAGACAGATTACGTTTATTCATTCAGATTCCGTTACAGATTTCATTTCAGACATACGTTCCTTTTCTTAAAAACACGTGCAGAAATTCCTTTTCATGACTTTCGAAAATCGTGATGCATGAACAGTTCATATCAGCGGAAAGTAAACAAACAACGTGCATACATTCATGGCAGTAAAGCAGAACCTATAAACAACTAACCTAACTACCCAACCAGAATAACATAAAACAAACAGTTCCTCGAGTATTCTCGAGACGACGACGGAGTATGGTGCAGACCTTTGGGTCAAAGTAAGTCACGAAAACTTACCTTGAGCGCGCTGGATTTCAAACTTCGTCCACGGGAGTCGTGTCTGAGACAAAAACACGATATTTGCCGTTAAAACCAATTTAAACCATAAATGTCCAAATTTCAAAACTTAGCTAAAGAATTCTCCTAAATTCTTCACTTAGCTAATTAAAGCTTTTCGAACATTAATTATAGCTCGATTATCCAAGTTAACGAGTTTTCCCCTAAAACCCGAAATTTTACCAATTTATAACTTTTTCACAAATCGACTTTTCTTCGTCCAATAACGTTCGATACGTTCAATATATACGTAATTATAGCTAACCTATTAATTACGAAGCCTAAATCGCGTTTTTAACGGAAAACCTAATTTAAACCCTAACCCTAAATCGAACTAAAACTCGAAACAAACGCTCAGAGATTGAAGCTACATACCGAGAGTAGCGAGAGAGGAAGAAATGACGAAGATCGGAGGAAAAACGGAGGAGAACGGAGGTCGGAATCGACAGAAATCGCCGGCGGCCGTGAGAGGGTTTGCTCTCTGTTTTCGTGCGATCCAGAGAGAAAAGAAAGAAAGAAAGAAAGTGAGGGAGAAAGAGAGATTTGTGATATTTTATAAAAATTGATTTGCAAATTACCATTTTGCCCTTATTTGATTTTTATATTAGTTTCGTCCTTCGTTTCGTTAATCGTCTAACGATTCGGATACTCGAAAACTTCATATTTTGCCAATAACTTCTATTCATTGCCAGGGATTTATTAAAACTGTCTGTTCGCAATTTGGACCTCGTTCGCTATTTTTACGAGAACGTCTTTTACATTACGAAAAGTGTATTTACTCGGAATGTAGTGTTTGATCTCCGAAAATTCCCGTAATTTCCTTAAAATTCTTATTATTCGTTAGAATCGTAATGACGCTTTCTTTTTGTGAATCGGACCTGATTTGATATATTTACCAAAATGCCATTAAATAAGGAAATGATAATATAATCAAAGGTCCGTACAAACCGGATATTACAAAACAGCTCTCTGGACAAAATCCAGAGAGCTAGCCGATCGATCGCCAGAAAGGGGCGATCTTTCGGGTAATGGAAGATACAGGGATGGAAATTATATAAGTCTCGGTTAAGTATTCTGGCAGAGAAATGTAGTCCAAAGTGTCGTCCAAAAATTTGTTCGATAACGTCGACCAAATAGTAAGTGTTCTGGTGTTAAGTTTTATTTGAGAGTTCGATCGATAACGTCGACCGATTAGTCAATGATTTGGTTGAAGGTATTTAGTAAGGAGTTCGGTTGACGGTATCGACCATTTCAGGGACAAGTTTGGTTGCTAACGTCGACCATTTCTGGGAGAAGTTCGGTCGATAAGCGTTCTATCGAGAACGTCGACCGATTTTATTACATAGGCCACGTCAACCGATCTAAGTACAGAGGTCATATCGTCCAAAGTGAGAACGTCGAGCGATCTCATTACAGAGGCCACGTCGACCAAATCTATGCCTTACTGTTTTTTTTAGCATTAGGCCATGTCGACCGAATTTAGTCAATGTTGATTGTCAACCCCCCACTGTTCAAATTGATGAAACCCGAGAGGAATAAGGTGTCATCCCCCTGTTATGCCAAAGTTTAACAATTGCCAATAAGTTTAATTTAATAGGGATTTCCACAGGCAAATAGTCCATCGCTGATTGGGGTTAATTACTGCTATGCATGTATGATTAAGTGTTTTAAGTTAGAGCCAAAATATCGATAGATATGGATTGATTGCCCGAGTCCGTTCTCTAATGATTGAACAAATGAAGTGAAAAGGAAATGATGAATGAAATTAAAATGAAAACAAAAAGAAAAAGAAACAAAAATATTAATGAGAACGGGCGAGGGTAGTATGTACGTATGTCATGGCACAGGTCGTGGCGGCGAGGTCGTCACATCAGTTGGTATCAAAGCTCCCAGGTTTTAAAATCGGTTATGTAGACTGCTCGACTGTGCAAGCCGCTACGCGGACATGCTTCTTCAAACTGTAAGTACGTTTTTAAGGTTTATTTGTTTTTGTTTCTTAGAGTTATTGCCTTCAACCTTTATAGATGTACAAAATGGTGCGTAGAGGAAATGACCGAGATGAAAGGGACGACACCATAGACCAACTTAGAGACTTCATTGCCCAACAATCCCAACACTTAGAACGACAGGCTCAACATATGGATAGACAGTCTCAACAGCTTGATACGCTGATTAACCGCGAGGGCCATCGAACTCAGGAGGTAGCGACTCCTAGTAATCGTGGAATGGAGAGGTTCCAAAAGTTACAGCCTCCGGTGTTCAATGGACAGTCTTCGGATCCCTCTTTAGCCGAGGAGTGGATTCGTACTATAGAAGACATGTTGGCATATGCGAATATAGAGGATGGAAAGAAAGTTGCATTGGTCACCTATCATTTGGATTTAGACGCTCGGTTTTGGTGAGATTCCATCAAGGCAACTACTGACGTGACGATAATGAGTTAGGAACGATTCAAATTGGTGTTTTATGACAAATACTTCAGCCATACGGTACGAGAGGCAAAAATTGTGGAATTCATGCAATTGCGACAGGCTAGTTCAATTGCTGAGTATGTAAGAAAATTTGAGGCCCTATCCCGTTTCGCACCACGACAGGTCAGGGACAATGAAGACAAAGTGCGTCGGTTTATGCAAGTGCTAAATCAGGATATCCTAAAAGGTGTAGTCATATCAGGGGTGTGAAACGTGCCCTATACTGAGATCGTGGCCAGGGCACTGGAAATTGAGGCTGTCGAACAGAGTTATGTCAAACCAAGGGAGCCAGCTAGAGGGTTCATTCAGGAATTACAGCCTCGACCTCAAAATAGGGGCTGGCAGCCAAGAGGGACACAACAACCACAAAAACAAAGGGGCACTAAGAGGCCCTACGATGGCAAAGGTGACTAAGGGAAAGGAAAACAAGTTCAGGAGGATGCTCAGAGACCGGTATGCCCAAAATGCCAGAAGCCTCACTTTGGCGCTTGTAGATTAGGCACGGACAAGTGCTACAGGTGTGGGGAGGTAGGCCATTACGCTCAGAATTGCCCAAGGGTGGCTTCGACCAAAGAAGAATGACCCCCAGATATTTTGCTTTCATCGAACCTGGCGACATGGATGATGAGGCCCAGCCCTCCGTCATTGCAGGTACCATCTTAGTCACTGGTATAGCAGTGTTTTCTTTGATTGACACGGGGGCTACGCACTCATTTTTCTCTACTGCGTGCATAGCTAGATTGAAGTTTGTGCCCGAGTTGTCAGAGTATGAGTATAGAGTTTATGCTGCCTTTGGGAGCGTATATGCAGTCTGATCGTGTTCTCCAAGGCACTGTCGTCTTAGCGGGGAATAACACCCTTTATGCCCGGTTGATAGTTATGGGCATAGAGTTGTACGATCTGATTTTGGGGATGGACTGGCTGTCTCGCCACTTCGCCACTATCGACTGCCGATCCTGGTTAGTAACCTTTCGGCTCCCGGATAAAGAAGAGTTTGCTTATCAAGTGATGAATAAGTTGAATAGGTTTCCTACTCCCTATTCGTTGAAGGTCAGAGAGCAGTTTAGAGGTGAATGCTCAGTCTATATGGTCACTGTGGTCGACACTCAATTGCTTAATGGGGTAACGCAAAGTGACATCCTAAATGTTAGGGAGTTTGCGGAGATTTTTCGCGATGATCTTCCCGGGTTACTGCCGGATCGAGAGATAGAGTTTGTGGTTGATGTCTATCCAGGTTCAGAACCTGTATCCAAAAATCTGTACAGATTGGCGCCTGCAGAACTAAAGGAGTTGAAAGTTCAGCTAGAAGAATTGCTAGATAAGGGGTTCATCCGACCTAGCTTTTCTCCTTGGGGTGTGCCAGTGCTGTTTGATAAGAAGAAGGATGGAACTCTCAGGATGTGCATCAACTATCGAGAGTTGAAGAAATTGATAGTGAAGAACAAGTACCTGTTGCCCCGAATAGATGATTTGTTTGACCAGCTGCAAGGTGCCCGAGTATTTTCAAGGATTGACCTACGCTCAGGTTATTATCAATTGAAGGTCAGGAAGGAGGATATTTAAAAGACGACCTTTCGAACCAGGTATAGGCACTATGAGTTTCTTGTTATGTCTTTTGGACTTACAAGTGCCCCGACAGCATTTATGGATTTAATGAATCGTGTTGTCAAGGAGTATTTGGACAAGTTTGTTGTTGTTTTTATCGACGACATCTTGGTCTATTCGAAGATAAGAGAGGAGCATGAAGAGCAACTTCGAATCGTCCTGGGAATTTTGAAACAACACTGACTTTACCCGAAGTTCTTGAAGTGCGAGTTTTGGCTGGACCAAATAAACTTTCTTGGCCATATTATAACTCAAGAGGGGATTTCTGTAGACCTGAGTAAGATTGAAGTTGTAAAAGATTGGCCGCAGCCTAAGAATGTACGAGATATACGCGGATTTCTTGGATTGGCCGGGTATTATAGAAAATTCATCGAGATCGCAGTTCCCCTTTCACGCTTGACACGAAAGAATCAGAAATTCGTATGGTCAGCTGCATGTGCTAGGAGTTTTCAGGAGCTAAAGCAGAAATTGACCACGGCTCCAGTTCTGACACTGCCAGTCGAAGGTGACAAGTTCAGTATATATTGCAATGCGTCTAAGGTTGGACTTGGATATGTGCTTATGCAGGAAGGGAGGGTTATTGTATATGCTTCTCGGCAGTTGAAGCCGTACGAACAGAATTATTCGACACATGACCTGGAATAAGCAGCAGTTGTCTTTGCGTTGAAAATTTGGAGACACTATGTGTATGGGCAGCAATGGGATGTGTTCTCTGATCACAGAAGTTTGAAATACCTGTTTACGCAGAAAGAACTGAATATGCGGCAACGAAGTGGGTTGGAGTTCGTTAAGGATTATGACTTTGAAATCAAATACCACCCTGGGAAGGCGAACAAGGTCGCAGATGCCTTGAGCAGAATGTCTTCTACGAGTCAGCCTTTACTTGCAGCGATGTCGGTGACGTTGAGGTCTGAGATTGAGAAGTTTGATGTGGAGATTGTGACTGAGTTGTCCACTATGCTCGCGAACATTTCTCTTAGGCTGACGATACTAGATAAAATACGAGAAGCTCAACGGAAAGACTTAGAGTGTGAGAAGCACCATTTGAGCATGACATCCAAGCGCACGTCCCATTTCAACTTGTCGGATGAAGACCTAAAGAAAGAAATCTTGACCGAGGCCCACTCTTCGGCCTATTCGGTGCATCCAGGAAGCACCAAAATGTATCGGGATCTAAAACAGCATTTCTAGTGGCCTAACATGAAGAGAGAGGTTGCCAGGTACGTGGAAACCTGTCTAGTTTGTCACCCCCCCCCCCCCCCCCCCCCCCCCCCCCCCCCCCCCCCCCCCCCCCCCCCCCCCCCCCCCCCCCCCCCCCCCCCCCCCCCCCCCCCCCCCCCCCCCCCCCCCCCCCCCCCCCCCCCCCCCCCCCCCCCCCCCCCCCCCCCCCCCCCCCCCCCCCCCCCCCCCCCCCCCCCCCCCCCCCCCCCCCCCCCCCCCCCCCCCCCCCCCCCCCCCCCCCCCCCCCCCCCCCCCCCCCCCCCCCCCCCCCCCCCCCCCCCCCCCCCCCCCCCCCCCCCCCCCCCCCCCCCCCCCCCCCCCCCCCCCCCCCCCCCCCCCCCCCCCCCCCCCCCCCCCCCCCCCCCCCCCCCCCCCCCCCCCCCCCCCCCCCCCCCCCCCCCCCCCCCCCCCCCCCCCCCCCCCCCCCCCCCCCCCCCCCCCCCCCCCCCCCCCCCCCCCCCCCCCCCCCCCCCCCCCCCCCCCCCCCCCCCCCCCCCCCCCCCCCCCCCCCCCCCCCCCCCCCCCCGATTTTATTGTTGGACTTCCGAGAACGACAAAGGGGCATGATAGCATATGGGTGATAGTGGACTGTTTGACAAAGTCGGCCCACTTTCTTCCAGTCAAAGCAACGTTTTTCATGGATCAACTCGCTGAGCTTTATGTGCAGGAAATTGTTAGACTGCACGGGGTGCATGTTTCCATAGTTTTAGACCGAGATCCGAGGTTTACTTCGAGATTTTGGAACAGTTTGCACAAAGCCATGGGATCTCAGTTAAACTTCAGCACGACATTTCATCCTCAGGCCGATGTTCAGACAGAACGAACAAATCAGATTCTTGAGGATATGCTCAGAGCGTGCGTGCTCGAATTTCAAGGCTCGTGGAGCAAGTATTTGCCACTCATCGTGTCACGACCCCAGTGGGCCGAGGCAGGTTCTCATCATCAATTGGTCATTTAGATCTTAGAACAACTACTCATATTTTTTTTTTGAAATAAAACTCGTGGACGTTTAAAAGAACAACCAATTAAAAACCTTAAATTCTCAGAACTCGACTCTTTCATATATCTGACAGCATACTCATCCACAGAGTTGGACGACATAAATCAGGTAACAATCTTGTCCACAAGATCGATCGACTTAATTGTCCACGGACTACTTTGACAATTTCGTCCACTGACTGATAAACGTTATCGCTCTCTGTTCAAGTGATTTCATCGTCCATGGACCACGTGACTTTATCGTCACAGTCCACCTGACCACTTACTTACAGGTTACTAATACTCATCGTCCACAAACTTACTAAAATTTTTCGTCCACAGACCACGTGACTTTATCGTCACAGTCCACGTGACTTCAACACTCCCAACTTTGGACGACAACTTTAGACGACAACTTTGAACGATAACTTTGGATGACAACTTTGAACGAATGTTTTCGGTTACCGAAATGGATGACTGTTTTCACTTATCAAATCCTACCTCAACCATGGACGACTATTTTTTTTATTTACAAAACAGAACACTTAGACAACCGATCAATCGCCCTCCCTGGCGAACGTTCGGCTAACTCTCTGGAACTGACTCTATAAATATTCTCACATCTCATTTCATATGAAAACCATTTTACTCATAAAAGAAACATAATGTGCATAGCGGAAAACTTAAGAAAACAAATGAAAATCCTTAAATCCTAAAATCCCTTATAGCTCATAGACATTAAAATACTTTTCTACTTAAACTTCCACTTCATTGTTTTATAACATGACAGACTAAAAGCACCTGGGTCAAATCGCTTCCCAGCCACAAATTCCCCTTCACGAGTACCATCCAGCAACCTTCTTAGACGATATCACTTGGATTGAAATCCTCACCTTCAAGTTCGTCACCTACATCATAAGGTTCAAACTATAAGCCTAATACTTAGTAAGGAGTGCAACATATACATAAATACTCATGAATGCATAATCAATAAAATCAAGTTCAGGTTCTTTATTCAAATCATGGGGGTCATATTCATGTTCGTATTTTTAATCATATCGTGGGAATCATATTCTTGTTCATCGTTCACATATCATGGATTAAGGAGGGGATCGTGCTGGAGGGCAGGCAGAGTGCGTGTACTTGGCCCTTCAGGCAGAAATCTTGGTCCATTTCGGGATAGTGACTTGGCCAAACCGCCCCAACCCTCACTTAATCATACTTACATACATTTCATATTCTTATCTTATTCATAAAAGAAACATGCACATAAAACATTTCGTATACTTGGAAGATAAATCATTATGCATGGATTATGTATGCATAACAGAACTTCACACCAGAGAAAACTCAGACATTCAGCATATATCATGGTACAGATCATGAACATCAAGGCATTATCCTTAAGATCTTCCTAACGTCCTCGTGATGTAGGGCTCTAATGGCTGGAATCCTAATACACTCACTTACTTGGACTCCTTAGCTATCCCGTGGCTTCACTTGAATCCTTCTCCACCTAAGACATTTCATACTTCAACGTTAAATATATCCTTAAAAATCTAACTCAGAGCTGGTAAAATCTTAGCTAAAGAAATCATCCTAGAATCTAGCTTAAACCTCTAAGGTATTTCGCTGAGCACCTAGTGTGCAGAGCTTAACCTTCATTGACATTAATAGCATTAGCGTCTAAACTACCAGATTCATACTAACATCAAATCTCTCATAGTCTGAACATCGACAACATCATATTCCTAACCTCAATGCTATTAAATAAGGGAACTTGAAGATACAGCAATGAATCTGGCATCGACCGATTCTCAATCTTCAGACATTAACCAATAACCATTCTTAAATCAAAGACTAAATGAATGAATCTTCTAAACCTTACATGAGCTTTGAATCGTCGAAGAAAGAGGAGGAAGAAATCGGTTGCAGAAGGTGGAAATCGCCAGGAGAGGAAAGTCGGCTACGGGATGGGTTTAAATGAGGTTTTAGACCTTCCTTTTTCTATTTATATTGATCCAAACCACATTAATTACAAATCTTACCATTAAACCTACTTTTCTTTTGTAATCTCCTTATGTCCATTTTGCGAACTGGGAGTTTTAATGGAACCCGCACGATTAATATGGATTTTAGAAGAAATATGGGAATTTAAGAAATTCAAACCGAAATGTAACGTTCAAATTTCCGCTTCTAACCCTATAGTGGTTTAATCCGTAAAAATAGTAAATTAAATCCGTTTGGCGAACGGAAAGTTTTATTAGAGCCCTAGTAATAAATCAGAATTATTTGTGAAAGAAGGAAATTTTGGAGAAACCAAACCGATAGTCGATGTAACACTCGAGATTTGTTTAAGAAAAAAAAATTTGAGAGAAAATAAAATGATTAGGTAATTGTTTAATAATAGGTTATTTTAATTAGTTTAAAAGAAAAGTGAAGTTTCTAATTTAAGTTCGGGTCCTAGTGAAATTAAGTCGGGGGTTAGGTTAATTTAATAGCGGGATTTAACGGAATGTTTGGAGGGGTATAATGGTAATTTAGTGTTAATTAATGTTATTATTATTATGTTTATTATTAAATTAAAAAAAATAATAATAAAACAGAATGGCCGAAGCCATTCTGTTCGAGCGGCGAGCGCGAAGAACAGGGGAGAGGGAAGGGTGGAACGGTGATCGCCGATCAAGACCGCCGACGATTCTCAACGATTTCTGGCCAGACGACGTCGGCGACTCCAAGGTTGTCAGTTCCGGCCGTCGTCGCGCACAAAATCGAACGGTAAGTCTTCCTCTTCTACTGTTTCGGTTCAGTTCGTGGCCGAGGGTGAGGAGTGAGTTTGAGCTCCGATCACCGGCCGAAATGGGCTGCTTCCGGCGTGGGTTTGCCAACCCTTGGGCCGGCGTGGGTTTGCCTGGCAGGGAGAGCCCTTTTTGGGCGAAAAACAGTGAAACCCTCTGTAGGGCATTTCGGGTTTTTGCTTGTAGTTTGAGATTTTTGGTTAGTTTATGCTAATTGAGGGTATAGGTGGTTGATTGGTGAGGAATTGAGTGAGAATTGATGGAAAATCGGAAAGGGGAATTTTTCAAGTGAAGGGGCAGTTCGGGTTTTCTGAGTTTTGACCTAGTTAGGGTCTTTTGTTTTCAAATTCCTTTTGTCAGGTTAAAATTGGTTATTAGAGGAGTACGTGGCCGCTGGAATCGTTCGATTCCGATATCCGACGCAAAAGTTACGCGCGTTTGAAGTTCGGGTCGGTTTTTACCGAACCCAAAATGGTGGCCCATTTAGTTAAGTTTTCATTGGATTAAGCTAAAAATAATAGTTTGAGAGTAAGTTGGATTATGTAGGCTTAATTTTAAAGAAGTTTGAATAATTGTAGTTAGAGTTAGCTTAAATATTCGTTAGAAGTAAATTGTAATGCTTAATTGACTTTTGTTGTAACACCCGACATTTCGACCAGGTGATTTTCTGACCATTTTCATTGTCACCCTCTTATTTAACCGTTATGATTTAAATTTAATGTTAAGACAAATTTATTACAAGTTGAGTAAAACTAGGTTGGGTGGCAGTTTAGTAATTAGAATTGATGGATTAGGTATAAATAGGAAATGGAAACTTTAAACCTCATTTTATTACCACTGTAGCCGACATTCCCTCTCGGCGATTTCTTCTCTCCCAAGTTCTTGCTCTCGGCTACCAGAACTTCCCTTTACCGACGGCTGGTTTCGAGCTTGCTCTTCTCTGCAAATCCACACCCGAGGTATGAAGTGGACAATGTAGTCATTCATTAGTAAATAGAGCTCTGTTTTCAGCTCGGCACTGAGTTCGGATTTTTAGCAGTGGCCGAGTAGTTTTTGACTTTTAAGATCTTGGAGTAGAAATGTCATCCCGAATCGATTCTGAGCATTTTAAGTAACCAACTCGGATTTAATCAATGGTAAAACCTGTCCACCTAGTTTCGGATTTCAGACTGCAGTGTGTCAAACAGAGGAATCGGAATGACTTTAGCTATTAGATCCTAGGATGGTTTATGATTAGGACTATTAGGACTTTGTTTTAACTACTGTAATGTACATGTTTTAGGTGAAGAAGTTTACAGGAAAGAAGCTCGGATTGCTAAGGAATCCAGGTAAGTGAATGTGTTAAGATTTCCGGCCACTAGGGCCCTACACCGCAAGGGTATTAGGAAATCACTGAGATGTTAGCTTATTGACTATGATTTGTTATTTCCACGATATGAAGAAGTTGTGTAAGTAAATGTAAAGTTACAGGATGTTTTACTTGTCCTCATGATATGACTTCTCTCTATGAACTTTATGTCTATGCACTGTGTTCCTGTTATGATTAAGTTGAGAACATGAAAAGCAAATGTAACCAAGATTAAGTGCAGACGGGGAAAGACTATGTTATGTATGACTCGCGAATTCTCCCACTGGTGGAGGCCGAGTTAATGATATGTATGACTCGCGAAATCTCCCACTGGTGGAGGCCGAGTTAATGATATGTACGACTCGCGAAATCTCCCACTGGTGGAGGCCGAGTTAATGATATGTATGGCTCGCGAATTCTCCCACTGGGGAGGCCGAGTGATGTATCATGATTGCCGCGATAGGCAAATGATTATGTACGACTGCCGCGATAGGCAAATGACTATGTACCCCTGTCTTCCTCCCTCGTTCCCTGCCTTAATACATGTTATGTAAATGATAAAGATGAACATGAATGAAGAATGGTTTATGAATTATGTCTCTTTAAATTGTGTACTCATGTATATCTGTTAGCATGCATTCCTTACTAAGCATTAGGCTTATAGTTAAACCTTATGGTGTAGGTGAAGAAGGTTCAGGTGAGGATGTTATGTTCAAAGAGGATGCTTAAGGCTGGTTGCTGGAGGATGCCCAAGGTGACAGTGCGGGACTGGAGAGGCGATTTATGACCCCTGGTTAAGACTCTTATGTTACAGTATGTTAAAGAATATGGTAGTTAAGTAGGATGAGATTATTTTAAAACGTTGAGTTTTGAAACTGTCTAGTGGATCACTGAGTCAGGGAATGATTATATAGATTTATAAATGGTCTGTTGCTTAAGTCTTCCGCTATATGCATTTTGAATGAGTTGTGTTTTCTTTCTGTTGGAAGGAGTCATTTGATGATTTAGAGTTCTCTACCGTAAGACGGAAGCTGGAAGAGGTAGTCTTCCGGCTGACGTCATCGGCAGATGCCGAAGAATAGTTGTTGATGGTTTAGTCTTCCGGCTGAGTCATCGGCAGATGCCGAAAGAATAGTTGTTGATGGTTTAGTCTTCCGGCTGACGTCATCGGCAGATGCCGAAGGGTAATTGTTTGATGGTTTAGTCTTCCGGCTGACGTCATCGGCAGATGCCGAAGGGTAATTGTTTGATGGTTTAGTCTTCCGGCTGACGTCATCGGCAGATGCCGAAGGGTAATTGTTTGATGGTTTAGTCTTCCGGCTGACGTCATCGGCAGATGCCGAAGGGTAATTGTTTGATGGTTTAGTCTTCCGGCTGACGTCATCGGCAGATGCCGAAGGGTAATTGTTTGATGGTTTAGTCTTCCGGCTGACGTCATCGGCAGATGCCGAAGGGTAATTGTTTGATGGTTTAGTCTTCCGGCTGACGTCATCGGCAGATGCCGAAGGGTAATTGTTTGATGGTTTAGTCTTCCGGCTGACGTCATCGGCAGATGCCGAAGGGTAATTGTTTGATGGTTTAGTCTTCCGGCTGACGTCATCGGCAGAGGCCGAAGGGTAGTTGTTTGATGGTTTAGTCTTCCGGATGACGTCACCGGAAGATGCAAATGTGTGTTGTCGTTTAGCGACCGGAAGATGTAAAATGTGTTTTGTCGATTAGCGACCGGATGATGTTTTAATTTAGCACGCGAGACCCACGTGCCCACTGGAAGATGTCTCCTTTTAGGCGATGTTAAGTGAGTCACGCGTAATGCACGTGATGACCGGACGACTAAATTTCTGAGGGTTGTCAACGCATGCAACCCATGCAAACCCGAGTGGTATTAAGTTAAGAGAATTGAGGGCACCTCCTCTTTTCCCGAAATTGTCAAGAAGCCAATGACCGAGTCTAGTCGCTCGACTCTGTGAAGGTTGAGCCGACGAGGCGTGGGAAGTCGGGCACGAGTGGGTTCGTCTTCCTTAATGGTTCTACGTTTCTATTACCAGTTTAAAAAAAAAAGTATATGTAAAATGTGAAAGTCTGTTGAGAGATAGTAAGTGAATGTAATAATAGTAAAAGTCAAGCAAACGATTAATGAAAGAATATGAACACGTGACGGCTCCTGGCCGGGGTCGTTACAATTGTGGTATCAAAGCAAAACCAGGTTCTAAAACCGATTCTGCAGACTGCCTTCCAGCACTGACTGTCACTTGAGCACACCTCAGCAACTGTAAGTGTTTATGATTTCATGTATGTCATTAAGTTAAATTATGTCTGAAATGATTTGTCTAGGAATCCCAAGATGGTTAGAGGTCAACAGAGAGAGAGCAATGATGATAGCAATGCTATTGCTCAGTTGACTGAGTTGGTCATGAGCCAATCTCACCAGATAGAACGACTGATGACAGCTAGAGAAGAACAAGGCAACTCCAGTACTAACGCAACTCATGATCATGGGGGTGAGCGCTTTCACCGGCTTCGACCCCCGGTGTTTAATGGGTATGTTTCAGATCCTATTCATGCTGAGGAGTGGATCCGAAAGATTGAAGATATGTTTAAGTATGCAAAGGTTGACGAAGGGGATAAGGTCACCTATGCTGTCTTTCATTTGGAGTTAAGTGCAAGGCATTGGTGGGACTCGATCCAGAGCACCACTAATGCCGAAGCTATGACCTGGGGGATGTTCAAGACTGCCTTCTTTGACAAGTACTTCAATAGGACTGTTCGGGCCAACAAGAAGAAGGAGTTTATGAATCTACGACAAACTGGCTCTGTGACGGATTATATATGTGAATTTGATGCTTTATCACGGTTTGCTCCCCGTATGACTGAGGATGAGGAAGATAAGATTTACCAGTTTGTTCAAGGACTGAAACCAAGTCTGTACATGAAAGTGAAGACCGCCGGGATACATAATGTACCTTATGGTGAAGTGACGGCTAAGGCCTTGGAGCTAGAAGAGGCAGAAATGACAGCATATGCACAACGCGAACAGCCAAAGAAACTCATGAAGGACGCTCAGCCGCCACCACGTCAGAACAAAAGTTGGCAACCACGACAGAACAGGGGACCACAGCAACAACAGCATGGAATGAAGAGGCCCCTCAACCAGAATGATGATCAGGGAAAAGGAAAGAGACCTTTGGCACCTCTGTGCCCTACATGTCAGAGGAACCACCCTGGTGAGTGCAAGTTGCTTTCTGGCTGCTGTTTCAGGTGTGATAAGACCGGACACATGGTCAGAGATTGTCCCATGCCGCCAGACCCGAACCGTGCAAGGGTTGTACCCAGAGTGTATGCGTTGATGGAAGATGAGGGAGCTGATCAACACACAGTCATATCAGGTACCATCATGATCTGTGGTTTTGCTGCTTATACACTCATAGATACAGGGGCCACACACTCGTTTATATCAACCTTGTTTGTATGCAAACATAGCATAGGACCCTTACCAGCTGAAAGGTTATATAGTGTTGTGTTGCCATCAGGGAAGTCCCTACATTCAGAGCAGATTGTTAAAGGTGACGTCGTGTCCTTAAGAGATAAGAGTCTCTATGCGGAATTAATTGTCATTGACATAAAAGGGTATGAAGTGATATTAGGGATGGATTGGTTATTTAGACATCATGCCACGATAAGTTGTCGATCTGGAATAGTTGATTTTAGACCCCCAAATGATAACCATTATTCTTTCCAAGCTATTCCTAAAATAAGTAAGATACCAATTATATCCTCACTAGAAATAAACCGAATGCTGAGATGTGGTTGTGAGAGCTACCTGGCTAGTGTAATAGATGACCGAGTGAAGAATAAAATTGAGCTACAGGATATTCCTATAGTCCGAGAGTTTCCCGAGGCATTCTTAGATGACTTACCGGGTATACCACCCGATAGAGAGATAGAGTTTGTAATTGATACATACCCCGAGGCATCACCTGTATCTAAGAATCCTTACCGTATGGCACCTGTTGAGTTGAAAGAATTGAAGGTTCAACTGCAGGAATTGATTGACAAGGGATTTATTCGCCCCAGCAGTTCTCCTTGGGGTGCACCAGTCTTATTTGTAAGGAAGAAGGATGGTTCTATTAGAATGTGCATAGACTACAGGGAACTAAATAAGTTGACAATCAAGAATAGGTACCCCTTACCCAGGATTGACGATTTGTTTGACCAATTGCAAGGAGCTAAGGTATTTTCAAAGATAGATTTACGTTCGGGTTATTACCAACTGAAGGTTAAAGAAGGAGATATACCAAAGACAGCCTTCAGAACCCGCTATGGACATTATGAATTCTTAGTCATGTCGTTTGGTTTGACAAACGCCCCTGCCGCTTTTATGGATCTAATGAACCGTGTGTTTCGTGAGTATTTGGATAAGTTTGTGATTGTATTCATAGATGATATCTTGATATATTCCCGAACTGTGGCTGACCATGAAGAACATTTGAAAGTAGTTTTGACGACATTGAAGGAGCATCAACTTTACGCCAAGCTGTCTAAGTGTGAGTTTTGGTTAGATAAGGTTAATTTCCTTGGCCATGTAGTTTCTGCTAATGGCATATCTGTGGACCCAACCAAAATTCAGGCAGTAAAGGATTGGCCTCAACCTAAGAATGCCAGTGAAGTCCGCAGCTTCCTTGGATTGGCAGGCTATTACAGGAAGTTCATCAAGGGATTTTCTATGATAGCTAAACCCCTGACAGGTTTGACAAAGAAAGACATTAAGTATTCTTGGACTGAAGCCTGTGAAGACAGCTTCCAGACGTTAAAACTGAAGTTAACAACAGCTCCTGTATTGACCCTCCCAACCGAAGAAGGAAAATTTAGTGTTTACTGTGATGCGTCTAAAGTTGGTTTAGGTTGTGTTTTGATGCAAGAGGGTAAAGTTATAGCGTATGCGTCCAGGCAGCTAAAGAGTTACGAGCAAAATTACCCCACTCATGATCTAGAATTAGCTGCTGTTGTTTTTGCCTTGAAGATTTGGAGGCACTATTTATATGGACAGCAATGTGAGGTGTTTTCTGACCATAAAAGTCTAAAGTACCTCTTCACGCAGAAGGAATTGAACATGAGACAGAGACGTTGGTTGGAATTTGTCAAGGACTATGATTTTGAGATCAAGTATCACCCCGGGAAGGCTAACTCTGTAGCCGATGCGTTGAGTAGGATGTCAACAACAATGCAGCCAGTGGTTTCAACCATGTCTATACCCTTAAGAACAGAAGTTCAGAAATTTGACTTGGAGATAGTTCCAGAGTTATCAGTCTTGCTCGCTGAGTTAACTATTCAACCAACAATTTTGGAAAAGATCAAGGATGCACAACAGAAGGATTCAGTGGAAAATATCAGCATGATGGATAAGTTGAAGGACACCACCTCCGAGTTCAGTCTCTCCAAGGATGGGATCCTGAGGTTTAGAAATCGGTGGTGCATTCCTAATGATGTGGAATTGCGTAAGTTGATCTTGGCTGAGGCGCACTCCTCTTCCTTTTCTGTACATCCTGGCTGCACCAAGATGTACCGAGACCTGAAGTTACAGTACTGGTGGCCTAACCTAAAAAGGGATGTTGCTAAGTATGTAGAGTCCTGTTTAGTATGCCAACAAGTCAAAGCCAAACACCAACGTCCAGGAGGTACTCTTCAGCCGTTGCCTATTCCCGAGTGGAAGTGGGAACACATAGCTATGGATTTTGTTGTAGGACTACCTAAGACGACAAAAGGGCATGATTGTATTTGGGTTGTGGTGGATAGACTGACGAAATCGGCCCATTTCTTACCTGTAAGGACCACCTATACGATGGACCAAATTGCTGATCTTTATGTTCAGGAAATTATTAGATTGCATGGGATCCCAGTATCCATTGTCTCTGACCGTGATCCCAGGTTTACCTCTCGATTCTGGAAAAGTTTGCAAGGCACATTAGGTACAAAGTTATCTTTCAGCACAGCTTTTCACCCACAGACCGATGGCCAATCAGAAAGGACGATTCAAATACTCGAAGATATGTTGAGAGCATGTGTACTTGACTTTCAGACAACTTGGAGCAGACAATTACCTCTGGTTGAGTTTTCCTACAATAACAGTTATCAGTCCACCATCGGTATGGCACCTTATGAAGCACTGTATGGAAGGAAATATAGGTCACCCCTTTACTGGGACGAGGTTGGTGAAGCAAAACTTCTTGGACCTGATATTCTGCAGCAAATGTCAGATAAGATTGCCACTATTCGGAAAAGAATGATGACTGCACAAAACCGGCAGAAGTGTTATGCAGATCAAATGAGAAGGGAACTCGAGTTTTCAGTAGGAGATGAAGTATTCTTAAAGGTATCACCATTTAAAGGAGTCTTAAGATTTGGCAAGAAGGGAAAACTTAATCCTAGATTCATTGGACCCTTCCCTGTCTTGGCAAAAATCGGGAGTACAGCTTACAGACTGCAACTGCCCCCATCATTGGATAAAGTTCATAATGTCTTCCATGTGTCAATGTTAAGAAAGTGCATGCGTGATCCGATGCAGGTCATCCAGCCATCGGATATTGGTTTAGAACCGACA
Organism: Begonia masoniana; assembly: GCA_022432975.1. Classification (NCBI taxonomy): domain Eukaryota; kingdom Viridiplantae; phylum Streptophyta; class Magnoliopsida; order Cucurbitales; family Begoniaceae; genus Begonia; species Begonia masoniana. The sequence goes on from CM039508.1 coordinate 14,686,567, forward strand.
CTGGAGTATGAGGAGAAACCGATACAGATATTGGAATATGCAGTCAAGACTCTGAGAAACAAAGAGATCCCATTGGTGAAAGTTTTATGGACAAATCACGGCATTGAAGAAGCCACATGGGAAAGGCAGCAGGAGATGTTGGACAAATATCCTAAGTTATTTGCTTGAGCAATTTTCGAGGACGAAAATTTTGTTTAAGGAAGGGTGGATGTAACACCCGACATTTCGGCCAGGTGATTTTCTGACCATTTTCATTGTCACCCTCTTATTTAACCGTTATGATTTAAATTTAATGTTAAGACAAATTTATTACAAGTTGAGTAAAACTAGGTTGGGTGGCAGTTTAGTAATTAGAATTGATGGATTAGGTATAAATAGGAAATGGAAACCTTAAACCTCATTTTATTACCACTGTAGCCGACATTCCCTCTCGGCGATTTCTTCTCTCCCAAGTTCTTGCTCTCGGCTACCAGAACTTCCCTTTACCGACGGCTGGTTTCGAGCTTGCTCTTCTCTGCAAATCCACACCCGAGGTATGAAGTGGACAATGTAGTCATTCATTAGTAAATAGAGCTCTGTTTTCAGCTCGGCACTGAGTTCGGATTTTTAGCAGTGGCCGAGTAGTTTTTGACTTTTAAAATCTGGGAGTAGAAATGTCATCCCGAATCGATTCTGAGCATTTTAAGTAACCAACTCGGATTTAATCAATGGTAAAACCTGTCCACCTAGTTTCGGATTTCAGACTGCAGTGTGTCAAACAGAGGAATCAGAATGACTTTAGCTATTAGATCCTAGGATGGTTTATGATTAGGACTATTAGGACTTTGTTTTAACTACTGTAATGTACATGTTTTAGGTGAAGAAGTTTAAAGGAAAGAAGCTCGGATTGCTAAGGAATCCAGGTAAGTGAATGTGTTAAGATTTCCGGCCACTAGGGCCCTACACCGCAAGGGTATTAGGAAATCACTGAGATGTTAGCTTATTGACTATGATTTGTTATTTCCACGATATGAAGAAGTTGTGTAAGTAAATGTAAAGTTACAGGATGTTTTACTTGTCCTCATGATATGACTTCTCTCTATGAACTTTATGTCTATGCACTGTGTTCCTGTTATGATTAAGTTGAGAACATGAAAAGCAAATGTAACCAAGATTAAGTGCAGACGGGGAAAGACTATGTTATGTATGACTCGCGAATTCTCCCACTGGTGGAGGCCGAGTTAATGATATGTATGACTCGCGAAATCTCCCACTGGTGGAGGCCGAGTTAATGATATGTACGACTCGCGAAATCTCCCACTGGTGGAGGCCGAGTTAATGATATGTATGGCTCGCGAATTCTCCCACTGGGGAGGCCGAGTGATGTATCATGATTGCCGCGATAGGCAAATGATTATGTACGACTGCCGCGATAGGCAAATGACTATGTACCCCTGTCTTCCTCCCTCGTTCCCTGCCTTAATACATGTTATGTAAATGATAAAGATGAACATGAATGAAGAATGGTTTATGAATTATATCTCTTTAAATTGTGTACTCATGTATATCTGTTAGCATGCATTCCTTACTAAGCATTAGGCTTATAGTTAAACCTTATGGTGTAGGTGAAGAAGGTTCAGGTGAGGATGTTATGTTCAAAGAGGATGCTTAAGGCTGGTTGCTGGAGGATGCCCAAGGTGACAGTGCGGGACTGGAGAGGCGATTTATGACCCCTGGTTAAGACTCTTATGTTACAGTATGTTAAAGAATATGGTAGTTTAAGTAGGATGAGATTATTTTAAAACGTTGAGTTTTGAAACTGTCTAGTGGATCACTGAGTCAGGGAATGATTATATAGATTTATAAATGGTCTGTTGCTTAAGTCTTCCGCTATATGCATTTTGAATGAGTTGTGTTTTCTTTCTGTTGGAAGGAGTCATTTGATGATTTAGAGTTCTCTACCGTAAGACGGAAGCTGGAAGAGGTAGTCTTCCGGCTGACGTCATCGGCAGATGCCGAAAGAATAGTTGTTGATGGTTTAGTCTTCCGGCTGACGTCATCGGCAGATGCCGAAGGGTAATTGTTTGATGGTTTAGTCTTACGGCTGACGTCATCGGCAGATGCCGAAGGGTAATTGTTTGATGGTTTAGTCTTCCGGCTGACGTCATCGGCAGAGGCCGAAGGGTAGTTGTTTGATGGTTTAGTCTTCCGGATGACGTCACCGGAAGATGTAAAATGTGTGTTGTCGTTTAGCGACCGGAAGATGTAAAATGTGTATTGTCGTTTAGCGACCGGAAGATGTAAAATGTGTTTTGTCGTTTAGCGACCGGAAGATGTAAAATGTGTTTTGTCGATTAGCGACCGGATGATGTTTTAATTTAGCACGCGAGACCCACGTGCCCACCGGAAGATGTCTCCTTTTAGGCGATGTTCGGATGATGTCTCCTTTTAGGCGATGTTAAGCGAGTCACGCGTAATGCACGTGATGACCGGACGACTAAATTTCTGAGGGTTTTCAACGCATGCAACCCATGCAAACCCGAGTGGTATTAAGTTAAGAGAATTGAGGGCACCTCCTCTTTTCCCGAAATTGTCAAGAAGCCAATGACCGAGTCTAGTCGCTCGACTCTGTGAAGGTTGAGCCGACGAGGCGTGGGAAGTCGGGCACGAGAGGGTTCGTCTTCCTTAATGGTTCTACGTTTCTATTACCAGTTTAAAAAAAAAGTATATGTAAAATGTGAAAGTCTGTTGAGAGATAGTAAGTGAATGTAATAATAGTAAAAGTCAAGCAAACGATTAATGAAAGAATATGAACACGTGACGGCTCCTGGCCGGGGTCGTTACATTTGTGACTGTGATAGGTTATCGAGTGGGGAAATTTACATAGCCAAAGCGAGTAAGTGCAGTGCAAGAGTTTAGGTAAGTAGAGGACGTTATGTTTTGCCTTCGGGCCTACACCACGGAACGGTAGGGAAATGTTGTTTGTTGATTTCTTTGCTTTGTTTGAATTGTGAGTTGGTTGCTTTGCTTTGTTTGAATTGTGAGTTGGTTCCTTTGCTTTGAGGTGTCTCGAGTGGAAGAATTTATACTCGAGAGGTACGCAAATGTGTCTCGAGTGATACTTGAGAGGTACGCAACTGTGTCTCGAGTGCTAGTCGAGAGGTACGCAACTGTGTCTCGAGTGCTACTCGAGAGGTACGCAACTGTGTCTCGAGTGCTACTCGAGAGGTACGCTGTGTCTCGAGTAGAATGATATTCTACGAGAGAGGTACGCCTACGATTAATGAAGTGAGAACGTGATACATACAACCGAGAGTAGAAACCGCATGTGATAGGATTGGGTGCATTGTTGTATGGGGCTAGCATTGTTTGGTCATGTGTTGTGTTGTCGTGTTGGATAGTGTTGTGTTGCTGCGTTGCGTTGTCCTGTTGAGCGGTGTTGTGTTGCATGTGTTAGGGTTACGCTGTGTGAGTTGTGGTGGATGGTGTATGTTTATCTTTGTTATTCTCTACTTGTTAAGCGTAAGCTTACGTGTGTGTGGGTGTTCTGTGGTGTAGGTGACGAAAGGTTTACAGGTTAGAGTTGCAAGGAAAGCTAGGATTGGGACGCAGTCGATGATGTACACGGTATGCCGGTGCAGGCAGTTGTCGGGGCGCCTCGACCATGGTCTTCGGAGAATGTGGGTTTTGTATTTTGGTAGTATTGTAAATGTCTGCTTGTAAATTGATGGATGATGGAAGTGTGTAGTTCTTTTTGGGTGGTTGTCTTATGTGTATTTGTTGTATATAGTTATAGTGCAGGGTGATGTGTTACCCTGTATTGTGAATGATTGTTAGAGATTTCGTAGATTAGTTAGATTGTTAGGAATATTCTGGATCTGGTTGGGAATTGATTTGTGTGCAGGTACTTATCATTTTGGAGGCGCCATTTTCAGGTGTTACTTTGCCGAAATTTTCGGGAAGGACGCCGTGGTGCTGTAAAGGTTAGGATTAAGAGAAATTAGCAAGTCTAGACTTATTTTAAATTAGGTTTTAACGTGGGATTGGTTAGCAAAGTAGCGCACCGAGCCAGGGTGGGTTCGGGGGCGTTACAAGGTGTTATCAGAGCAAAGTGGTTGAGTCGTTCAAATGATTACCTGACAATGCCGGCCGCCATGCAACGTGCTTCATCGACTGTAAGTATTTCTTTACTTTTTGTTAGTTTATATTTAAGTTTGTTTGTTTTGGAACTATAATGGATTAGAAAATTCCGAGAGTACCGAGACAACCTCAGTGGATCCTATGAGCCAACTTATAGAAATAGTGAACTGATAGTTTGAATAGCTAGGAATTTATTGGAACGGCGAAACAGACAGGGTAACATCCTTAGGATAGCTAGAAGTAGAATTGAGCATAGAGAGATTAGAGAATCTCAGGATGAGAATGTAAGATTGATAACCTGGGATTTTGTATCCTTAGATAGAAATGAAATCCTAAGTAGCAAACCTTTGGAGTTTTAGAAATAAATCGGAGTGGAGTTAGAAAAGTTTGAAGTTAGGGATGTAGGTACCGTTTAGGAGTGTATTTTATCAAAGATGAGTGGGGATAAGTGAAAAGATTATGCTTGGCATATTGGAGGAGCATTAAGGGTTGTCTGGTTATTGGTGTTATTCGACCTAGAAGCTACAACTTAAGGGTGGGAATAGAGACCGTTGAGTTGAAGAGTAAAAGAGAGTGGATTAGTTCTTACATTTTAGAGGGAATTTTGAGGAAATTAGTGAGTGTTCAAGTTAAGGTCTAAGGACGTATGAATAGGTGAGTTATGGAAGACTAGTTGAAGTTGAAGAGTAAAAGAGAATCAAGTAGTTAGTAAAAATTGGAAATTTGGAGAGTGAATCTTGAACTTTATATGAGTGTTGAGAAATTGGAAAAGGAGGTTAGGAATTTAGGAATTTATATGAGTGTTCGGTAGAATGTGAGTTGACAGGAATTTTTCACGAGCGGTGGTAGGTGCCTTATGAATAAGCCTAAGTTAAAAAGTTTCAAACCGTTGAGGTAATAACTAACCTAATCTTGTGTCGATAAGTTGAGGATAGGAGATGAAAGTTAGAAGGATAACTCGAGTACATTCTAGATTTTGGACGGACTTAGGAAGAGGTGAGTAATGAGATTAGTCAGTAAGGATTGAGTATTCGAGAATAACAGATAAGAAAGAATGAAAGGTCTCACACATAGAGCTTATGAGTAAACGCAGTGGAAGGTTAGAATTTGAGTTGTATACCTTAAGTGGTTAAGATTTGAGGAATTATAGAGTTCAAATGAACAGGAACGGAGAATATGAAGTTAGAAGTTGGAGGTTTTGGAATTTTGTAATATAGCTAGTTAAATAATAAGATTAATCATTGAGAATTTAATTTTGAGTATGAATTTAAAGACAATAGTAATTCAAAAAGTATATGAAAGTTTTGTCGTAAGTAATGAGGTGATGTTAGGATAAGCAATAAAATGTCATGTTTATTCGAAGGAAATGAGTACATAGTTATGAGAGTTATAACTAAGTTAAAGGGATTTAAGAGTCCTTGTGATAACTGAACTAGTTCACGTCAATAGGTGTAGGTGTATGAGTAGGAGAGCTAGGGAGTACAGAGTAAGGTGAAGTTAAAGATTTTGGAGATGTAGTACCAGATGAGTTTTGTCAACGCACAAAGTTAGGTGATAAGTTTGGAATGGGTAAGTTGAGAAAATGTAAGACTTTGAAGAAATAGTGAAGACATGAGAACTTGTCATTTATGGTTGGTGAGTAGAAGAGAATGGAACTTTTAGGATTTAGAGTAAGAAGGATATTGATTGAATTCTTGGGGTCACGATATTGAAGTGAGTTGAAGAGTAAAAGAGAGTGGATTAGTTCTTACATTTTAGAGGGAATTATAGGAATTTATATGAGTGTTCGGTAGAATGTGAGTTGACAGGAATTTTTCACGAGCGGTGGTAGGTGCCTTATGAATAAGCCTAAGTTAAAAAGTTTCAAACCGTTGAGGTAATAACTAACCTAATCTTGTGTCGATAAGTTGAGGATAGGAGATGAAAGTTAGAAGGATAACTCGAGTACATTCTAGATTTTGGACGGACTTAGGAAGAGGTGAGTAATGAGATTAGTCAGTAAGGATTGAGTATTCGAGAATAACAGATAAGAAAGAATGAAAGGTCTCACACATAGAGCTTATGAGTAAACGCAGTGGAAGGTTAGAATTTGAGTTGTATACCTTAAGTGGTTAAGATTTGAGGAATTATAGAGTTCAAATGAACAGGAACGGAGAATATGAAGTTAGAAGTTGGAGGTTTTGGAATTTTGTAATATAGCTAGTTAAATAATAAGATTAATCATTGAGAATTTAATTTTGAGTATGAATTTAAAGACAATAGTAATTCAAAAAGTATATGAAAGTTTTGTCGTAAGTAATGAGGTGATGTTAGGATAAGCAATAAAATGTCATGTTTATTCGAAGGAAATGAGTACATAGTTATGAGAGTTATAACTAAGTTAAAGGGATTTAAGAGTCCTTGTGATAACTGAACTAGTTCACGTCAATAGGTGTAGGTGTATGAGTAGGAGAGCTAGGGAGTACAGAGTAAGGTGAAGTTAAAGATTTTGGAGATGTAGTACCAGATGAGTTTTGTCAACGCACAAAGTTAGGTGATAAGTTTGGAATGGGTAAGTTGAGAAAATGTAAGACTTTGAAGAAATAGTGAAGACATGAGAACTTGTCATTTATGGTTGGTGAGTAGAAGAGAATGGAACTTTTAGGATTTAGAGTAAGAAGGATATTGATTGAATTCTTGGGGTCACGATATTGAAGTGAGTTGAAGAATTGAGGTAGTTATGTAAGGTCAAATGATGTTAAATAATAGGACGAATAAGATTGCTCTGTAGTGATAAATTTACTAGGTGATCAAGGATTTAAGTTGAGAATTCAGTTAGAAGGGTTTGAGGATATGGATTAGATTATAGTTAGTGGAGTTGTGAGTTGAGGTATGTAGTACCCGATAGGTGAGTAAGGGTATTGGGTAGGTGAGATGTGATGAGTACACTGAGAAATAACAAGGCCACAAATTTTGAGGACAAAATTTTTGTAAGGATGGTGGATTGTAACACCCGAGATTTGTTTAAGAAAGAAAAATTGGAGAGAAAATAAAATGATTAGGTAATTGTTTAATAATAGATTATTTTAATTAGTTTAAAAGAAAAGTGAAGTTTCTAATTTAAATTCGGGTCCTAGTGAAATTAAGTCGGGGGTTAGGTTAATTTAATAGCGGGATTTAACGGAATGTTTGGAGGGGTATAATGGTAATTTAGTGTTAATTAATGTTATTATTATTATGTTTATTATTAAATTAAAAAAAAATAAATAATAAAACAGAATGGCCGAAGCCATTCTGTTCGAGCGGAGAGCGCGAAGAACAGGGGAGAGGGAAGGGTGGAACGGCGATCGCCGATCAAGACCGCTGACGATTCCCGACGATTTCCGGCCAGACGACGTCGGTGACTCCAAGGCTGTCAGTTCCGGCCGTCGTCGCGCACAAAACTGAACGGTAAGTCTTCCTCTTCTCCTGTTTTGGTTCAGTTCGTGGCCGAGGGTGAGGAGCGAGTTTGAGCTCCGATCACCGGCCGAAATGGGCTGCTTCCGGCGTGGGTTTGCCAACCCTTGGGCTGGCGTGGGTTTGCCTGGCAGGGAGAGCCCTTTTTGGGCGAAAAACTGTGAAGCCCTCTTTAGGGCATTTCGGGTTTTTTTGCTTGTAGTTTGAGATTTTTGGTTAGTTTATGCTAATTGAGGGTATAGGTGGTTGATTGGTGAGGAATTGAGTGAGAATTGATGGAAAATCGGAAAGGGGAATTTTCTTGGTGAAGGGGCAGTTCGGGTTTTCTGAGTTTTGACCTAGTTAGGGTCGTTTGTTTTCAAATTCCTTTTGGCAGGTTAAAATAGGTTATTAGAGGAGTACGTGGCCGCTGGAATCGTTCGATTTCGATATCCGACGCAAAAGTTACGCGCGTTTCAAGTTCGGGTCAGTTTTTACCGAACCCAAATTGGTGGCCCATTTAGTTAAGCTTTCATTGGATTAGGCTAAAAATAATAGTTTGAGAGTAAGTTGGTGTATGTAGGCTTAATTTTAAAGAAGTTTGAATAATTGTAGTTAGAGTTAGCTTAAATATTCGTTAGAACTAAATTGTAATGCTTAGTTGACTTTTGTGACTGTGATAGGTTACCGAGTGGGGAAATTTACATAGCCAAAGCGAGTAAGTGCAGTGCAAGAGTTCAGTTAAGTAGAGGACGTTATGTTTTGCCTTCGGGCCTACACCCTGGAACGGTAGGGAATTGTTGTTTGTTGATTTCTTTGCTTTGTTTGAATTGTGAGTTGGTTGCTTTGCTTTGTTTGAATTGTGAGTTGGTTGCTTTGCTTTGAGGTGTCTCGAGTGGAAGAATTTCTACTCGAGAGGTACGCAAATGTGTCTCGAGTGATACTCGAGAGGTACTCAACTGTGTCTCGTTACTCGAGAGGTACGCAACTGTGTCTCGAGTGCTACTCGAGAGGTACGCAACTGTGTCTCGAGTGCTACTCGAGAGGTACGCTGTGTCTCGAGTAGAATGATATTCTACGAGAGAGGTACGCCTACGATTAATGAAGTGAGAACGTGATACATACAACCGAGAGTAGAAACCGCATGTGATAGGATTGGGTGCATTGTTGTATGGGGCTAGCATTGTTTGGTCATGTGTTGTGTTGTCGTGTTGGATAGTGTTGTGTTGCTGCGTTGCGTTGTCCTGTTGAGCGGTGTTGTGTTGCATGTGTTAGGGTTACGCTGTGTGAGTTGTGGTGGATGGTGTATGTTTATCTTTGTTATTCTCTACTTGCTAAGCGTAAGCTTACGTGTGTGTGGGTGTTCTGTGGTGTAGGTAACGAAAGGTGTACAGGTTAGAGTTGCGAGGAAAGCTAGGATTGGGACGCAGTCGATGATGTACGCGGTATGCCGGTGCAGGCAGTTGTCGGGGCGCCTCGACCATGGTCTTCGGAGAATGTGGGTTTTTTATTTTGGTAGTATTGTAAATGTCTGCTTGTAAATTGATAGATGATGGAAATGTGTAGTTCTTTTTGGGTGGTTGTCTTATGTGTATTTGTTGTATATAGTTATAGTGCAGGGTGATGTGTTACCCTGTATTGTGAATGATTGTTAGAGATTTCGTAGATTAGTTAGATTGTTAGGAATATTCTGGATCTAATTGGGAATTGCTTTGTGTGCAGGTACTTAGCATTTTAGAGGCGCCATTTTCAGGTGTTACTTTGCTGAAATTTTTGGGAAGGACGCCGTGGTGCTGTAAAGGTTAGGATTAAGAGAAATTAGCAAGTCTAGACTTATTTTAAATTAGGTTTTAACGTGGGATTGGTTAGCAAAGTAGCGCACCGAGCCAGGGTGGATTCGGGGGCGTTACAGTCGAACAATAGGATAAAAAGAAAACTAAACCAAAGGGCAAACTTGTCATTTGCCAACCCAAAATCAATTAAATGCCAAAAACCCTTCTTTTCTCCACACGTAGCATTTTCCAGAGCTCATCTTCTCTGGCGACGATTCCTCCACAGAGATTTTTCTTCTCCTCCATGGTTCCTCATCATTCTCCTCTGATCTTCGAAGTTTCTTCACATTTTCTCCTCCTATCATTATTCTAGGTAAGTCTCTAGTGTTTTTTGGCTTTAGTTCTCGATTTTTAGAGGTTTGAACATTTATGGTTTCGTAGGAAGTTCGTAGAAATAGTCAGGTTTTGTTAGAAAATGTTAGAAATCACCTTATTAACGATTATTGGGGGAAATAATGAATGTATTTGACGTTTAGGTTGAAAAATCTGGTATGGAGCTTTGGAAAAACTCCATTAATGGAGTTTAAGGATTTGTGAGCGTAAATTGCTCGACGAAATGCCCGAGAGAGATTTATTAGAATTTTAGGAAATTTTCTTTAGTTAGGAGTTTCGTTAGTTTACGAAATTTCGATGTTTAAGTTCGATTTTAACAAAGGACATTGTTAAATGCTTTAGGTGACAAGGCTCGAATCAAGGAGCTCGGTGTGCTAAGGACCCGAGGTAAGTTCTCGTGACTTACTGTGGCCAATTGGCCTACACCATATGTTGGAATTGTGTTGAAGATTGTTGGTGCTTGGTTTGTTTAATTGCTTTGGTTGGGTAGTTAGGATTAGTTGCTTTTATAGGTTACACTTTTATTGTCTTGATCGTATACACGATGTATGTTTACGTTATGCTATTGTTTGCCATGCATCATTGTTTATAAATGTCATGAAAAAGGAATTTGTGCATTGATTTCATGAAATGGAAATGTAAAGAACGAAAGTAAAGTATCACAGTAAATAACCATGGCATGGGGTTATCGAGGATGAGATTCAGACCCGGCATTTCGTGGTGAGTGGGTTTCCCTCCCTTCAGATGGTGTGGGTTGTCTAACTGCTTGACGTGCCCTATCCATCTGTCGAGCATTTTCGATAACCATAGACTGACACGTACTGATAAATGAAATGATATGGATGGCTTTCATGAAAACTGCATATACATGTTCATGCATAGCATTTATGTAGAACTTGCTAAGATTTTTATCTCATAGGTGTCTTTATGGTGTAGGTGACTACGAGTAAGGTGAGAACGATTTCCCTCCACCAAATGAGCCTGTAGTTTGATGGAGGATGCTCGTGGGAGCGTGCTGGCGTAGTCGATGCGTTTACGACCCGTGGGAGCTATAGGTTAAGTGTTTTGGGTCGTTTTAGGTTAAAACGGGCGGATGGATGATAATGTAGATTGAATTGTATAGAAACTCTTTTTATGATACTTGGTGTCTTGATAGGTTATAAAACGTTGTTTTGATGTATTTTGAGGATTTAATTAGCTTCCGCTATATATGAATGAATATTGACGAATAGATTGATGTTTTGATGAAATAGGTCTAATATTGACGTACGAATTAGGCTTTGATGAATTATAGATGGATTTTGATTATTTTAGGGGAAAGAAGGTGAAAACAACTCTCGGGACAAAATCTAGAGAACTAGCCGATCGATCGCCAGAAAGGGGCGATCGTTCGGGTATTGGGTGATACATGGATGGAAATTGTATAAGTCTCGGTTAAGTATTCTGGCAGAGAAATGTTGTCCAAAGTTGTGGGCGATAACGTCGACCAAATAGTAAGTGTTCTGGTGTTAAGTTTTATTTGAGAGTTCGGTCGATAACGTCGACCGATTAGTCAATGATTTGGTTGAAGGTATTTAGTAAGGAGTTCGGTTGACGACATCGACCATTTCAGGGACAAGTTCGGTTGATAACGTCGACCATTTCAAGGACAAGTTCGGTCGATAAGCGTTCTGTCGAGAACGTCGACCGATTTTATTACAAAGGCGACGTCAACCGATCTAAGTACAGAGGTCATATCGTCCAAAGTGAGAACGTCGACCGATCTCATTACAGAGGCCACGTCGACCGAAACTATGCCTTACTGTTTTTTTAGCATTAGGCCATGTCGACCAAATTTAGTCAATGTTGATTGTCGACCCCCCACTGTTCAAATTGATGAAACCCGAGAGGAATAAAGTGTCATCCCCCTGTTATCCCAAAGTTTAACAATTGCCAATAAGTTTAATTTAATAGGGATTTCCACAGGCAAATAGTTTATCGCTGATTGGAGTTAATTACCCCTATGCATGTATGATTAAGTGTTTTAAGTTAGAGTCAAAATGTCGATAGATATGGATGGATTGCCCGAGTCCGTTCTCTAATGATTGAACGAATGGAATGAAAAGGAAATGATGAATGAAATGAAAATGAAAACAAAAAGAAAAAGAAACAAAAATATTAATGAGAACGAGCGAGGGTAGTATGTACGTATGTCACGGCACAGGTCGTGGCAGCACCGACGTGGGGTCGGGGTTGTCACACGAATACGTTCAGAAGTTTGAGTCCTTGTCCCGCTATGCAACACATTTGGTGGACACCGATGAGAATAAAGTACACTAGTTCATTCAAGGGCTGAAAATGGACTTAATACGCAGAATCACAACCGGGGGATTTGATGAGACACCGTACACGAAAGTGGTGGCCAAGGTTTATCAGTTGGAAGCCTTAGAAAGGAAGTTCCAGATACAGAGGGATTCGTCGAAGAGATTCCTTCGTGATGCCCCTCAACAACAACAAAGGGGTCAAAATTGGCAACCACAATAGCAACAGAATAGGGGCGTTAAGAGGCTCAATGAGACTGCTGCTTATCAGGATAAGGGGAAAAGACCAATGGGGGCTCATCAACTTCCTGTATGCCTCCATTGCCAGAAAAGTCACCTAGGTGAATGCAGGCTCTTTACCGGCCATTGCTTCTGATGCGGCAAAGAGGGCCATGACGTCTGGGATTTCCCAATGCCCGACACGAGACCGAATCGTGTCTTGCCAAGAGTTTTTGTAATGATAGAGGATGATGATGACGCCCAGCACACAGCGATCACAGGTAAAAGTTTAATCTGTAATTTACCTGCCTATACTCTGCTGGACACGGGGGCCACACATTTGTTTGTGGCAATGGATTTCGTGGATAGGGAGAATTTAAGTATTGCGCCGTCAGATCAACCCTACAATGTCATGCTACCATCCGGAGAGTTTATGCACTCTGAGCGGGCAGTGCAGAGCGAATATAGTGTCAGTAGGGGACCAGAAATTGTATGTCAATCTTATCATTATTGGTATGAAAGGATACGATGTAATTCTGGGAATGGACTGGCTGTTTAAACATTTTGCCACAATTAACTGTACGTACGGGCTTGTGTCCTTTAAGCGCCCAAACGAGGAGGAGTTCTCCTATCAGACTATACCAAAGGAACATACTATGCCTGTTTTATCCTCCTTGAAGGCTCAACAGCTGATGACGTTAAGATGTGTCGGGTTTCTAGCCTATGTAGTGGATGCTCAAAGGCTAGGTGAGGAGGAACTTCAAAGTATTCCGGTAGTTCGAAACTTCTCAGAGGTTTTCTTAGACAACTTACTGGGGTTGCCACCGGATCGTGAGATCGAGTTTGAAATTGAAGTATGTCCTAGTGCCAAACCGGTATCAAAGAATCCATACCGTATGGCACCAATAGAGCTGAGGGAGTTTAAGACTCAGCTAAAGGAATTGGTGGACAAGGGCTTCGTACGCCCTTGCTTCTCTCCGTGGGGTGCACCTGTCCTATTTGTTAAGAAGAAGGATGGATCCCTACATATGTGCATCGATTACCGGGAGCTGAACAAGTTGACCATCAAGAATAAGTACCCATTGTCGAGAATCGATGATTTATTTGACCAACTGCAAGGGGCTCGGGTATTTTCGAAGATTGATTTGCACTCTGATTATTATCAATTGAAGGTCAGGGCTGATGATATTCCAAAGACCGTATTCAAGACCCGATACGGACACTATGAATTCTTAGTGATGTCGTTTGGGTTGACTAATGCCCGGCGACATTTATGGACTTGATGAACAGGATATTTCAGGATTTTCTGGACAAATTTGTGATCATCTTCATCGACGACATCCTGGTTTATTCCAGGAGTGAAGCAGAACACGAGGAGCATTTGGCGATTGTGCTATTGATGTTGAGACAACACCAATTATACGCCAAGCTGTCAAAATGTGAATTCTGGTTGAACAGGAATAATTTTCTAGGCCACGTGGTGTCTGCAGAAGGAGTTTCAGTGGATCTGGCAAAGATTCAGGCTGTGAAAGACTGGCCGAGGCCGAGGAATGCCAGTTAAGTACGAAGTTTTATCGGGATAGTTGGTTACTACAGAAAATTTATTAAGGGATTTTCTGTGATAGCAAATCCTATGACCAGCTTAACGAAGAAAGATATCAAGTCTAAGTGGTCCGAAGTGTGTGAAGAGAGTTTTTAGACGCTCAAACAGAAATTGATCACTGCTCCTCTGTTGGTATTGCCGGTCGAAGACGGCAAATTCAGTGTATATTGAGACGCGTCAAAGATTGGTTTGGGATGCGTATTAATGCAGGAGGGAAAGGTGGTGGCATACACGTCTAAACAATTGAAGAACCACAAGCAAAACTACCATACTCACAATCTGGAGTTAGCGGCAGTTGTTTTTGCACTGAAAGTATGGAGACACCAGTTGTATGGGCAATCATGTGAGGTGTTTTCGGATCACAAAAGCTTGAAGTATATATTTACTCAGAATGAGTTAAACATGAGGCAACGGCGGTGGCTCGAGTTTGTGAAAGACTATGATATCGAGATTAAATACCACCCGGGAAAAGCTGACGTGGTAGCCGATGCATTGAGCAGGATGCCAGCTACTATGCAACTAACTCTGTCGACCGTATCGATGCCTTTGAGGATAGAAATTCAGAAGTTTGGTATTGTAACACCCGAATTTTTTGGACTTTGGATTTTATTTAGGGATCTCCAATTTTATCATATAGTGTTTCTAATTCGTAGAAATGGTAAGTTTAGCCCGTTTTGCACGCGGAAAATTTTATTGGAGCCCCAAGAATTTATGGGAAAATTTTGGTAGATTAAGATTATTTTGGAGAAAACCAAACCATGGGTTAATAAATAAAATTATGTAAAAGAATATTAGAAAGGGTATTATGGTAATTTGGCAACAAAAATTTATTAAAACCTAAAAATCCCCTCATTTTCCCTTCATCCTCTCGGCTCTCTCCTGGCGGCGATCTCTCCTTCTCCTCTCCCACGATTTATCCTCCTCCAATCTACCTCCTAACCGTTTCTCCTTCTGTTTTTTTCAGGATTCAAAGCCTAGGTAAGTTTTAAGTGCTTTCTCACATTAGTTTCGATTTTAGGGGCTTTGTTCGTTAAGGTTATGGAATTAGAATTGAGATTTATTGAGTTTTGGTTAGAAGTTGATGGTGTTGCGTTTTATACTCGTTGATGATACGTTTATTTCTATTGGAGTAGTTATGATGAATTATTTGGTGGTGTTATTGAATTTGTGGTGGTTGGGGGGAGTAAGTATTATTAATGTTAGGTTAGTTTTATTTATGTTCACCAAGTGTTCGATAAAATGCCCGAATGAGTTTAGTTGAATTTCTAGGAAATTTCCTTAGTAGGATTTTGCTAGTTTTGAGCTTAGACTACTTAGGATTGATTTTTAACATCGGGATATGAAATGTCATAGGTGAAAGAGCTTAAGGTGAAGACACAACGTTGCTAAGGAGCCCAGGTAAGTGGGTGTGTTAGGATTTCCGGCCACTAGGGCCCTACATCACGAGGATACTAGGAATGTTTGTTTGGATGATTGTTTGATGATTATGACCTGTCATGTGCTATGATATGATACGCGATGTTTTGTTCATTCTTGTAGTATGTTATTCCTATATGTATCTATGTCCATGCATCATGTACACATTTTATTTGATTAAGATGAGAATATGGAATATATATGTAAGCATGATTAAGTGTGGAACGGGGTGATTTGACAACGATTATGTTCTCAAGATTTTGTACGGTTCGCAGATCCTCCCGCTGGTGGGGGCCGGACTGGCAGAAAGGCTCGCGGATCCTCCCGCTAATGGGGGCCGGGTTGTTCTGCACGATTAGTTCGCGGATCCTCCCGCTGGTAGGGGCCGGAGTAGTTGTTACTGTTATTATCCATTTGGACCACGATTATGACTCCCTTACCCTTTCTCCCTGTGTCCTCCCTTAATTCGTGCCAAGTAAATGATGAATAAGAACATGACTACGAACACGAACATGATTATGTGAAGTATGCATTCATGAGTCGTTATGTTTATGTTGCACTCTTTACTAAGCATTAGGCTTATAGTTTGAATCTCATGATGTAGGTGACAAATTAGAAGGTGAGGATCTCAATCCAAGTGATAATGTCTAAGAGGGGTTGCTGGATGGTACTCATGGCGGAATTTTGTGGCTGGGCGGCGACTTGACCCGAGGGCGATACTCCTAGCTAGTTTTGGTATAGACTTATGATTTTAGAAGTATAAGTAGAAAATGTTTCCATAGGAATTTTTCATATTATGATAAGTAATAGGATGGTTGATAGTTTTCCTCTTTATTTTTAAGAAGAATTTATGACTAAGGGATTTTTACTCGTTTTGTCTTCCGCTACGGTTTAAATATTTTGTTCTTCTATGATTTTCAATGATGGATGGTTTAGAGATTTAAAACTTCTCGTTTGGATAATTTAAAATGAGTTTTGATTGATGAATTTAAAAAGAATTGGAATGAGTTTATCTGTATGAAGTTTTGGTTGGGTGAAGTCTTGTTTTCAAGATTTATTTTTGGCCAGAGAAGGTGCCGATCGGTCGGCGGAGGTCGCGATCGATCGGCATGCTGGATTCATTTTATTTCTGATTTCCAAAGGAGGAGCCGATCGATCAGCGGTTTACGCGATCGATCGGCTGTGTTGTTTGGTGGGGCGATCGATCGCTCAATGGGTGAGTGATCGATCGGCTGTGATGCTTATCGGGGGGGCGAACGATCGGCTGTTTTAGCCGATCGATCGGCCCTCTTACTTTTATAACTCCGCCCCTTTTCTTCTCTCTAAATACCGAGTGTATCCCCTCTTCCTCTTCTTCTTCAATTCCATCGATGTTTTAACTTACTTCCAGGAGATTTCAAATGAGATTTTAAACATGGTTCTCAATAGTTTTAGCAAAATTATTTCCAAGTAGTTTTCTTATGTTCAAAAAAAATACGAGTCAAGAATAAGTAATGTGAACAAGTTTATGTAAGTCACGGCTCGTTGGGTTTCGGGTCGTGACAGGTATGGAGATAGTTTCTGAGTTGTCGGCCGTACTGGCGGATCTAACAATACGGCCAACCATTCTGAACCGAATTAAGGAAATGCAGAGGATCAATTCAAAGGAGATGGCCGATATAATAAGTAAGTTGCCTAATGCCTCTTCCGAGTTCAGTCATTCAGACGATGGCATTCTGAAGTTCAAAGATAGGTGGTATGTTCCGAGAGATGAAAAGCTAAGGGGGGACATCTTATCGAAAGTCCACTCGTCTTCTTTCTCAGTGCATCCTGGAAGCACAAAGATATATCAAGACTTGAAACTTCACTTCTATTGGCCGAATATGAAGAACGAAGTAGCCAAATATGTGGAGTCTTGCATGGTATGTCAACAAGTGAAGGCTGAACATCAACGACCAGGTAGAATACTTCAGCCTCTCCCAATCCCTGAGTGGAAGTGGAAAAACATCACTATGGATTTCGTTGTTGGCCTACCAAGGACGACTAAAGGCCATAATAGCATATGGGTTATTGTGGACAGATTGACGAAGTCGGCCCATTTCCTACCTATAAAGATGACCTTCTCTATGGATCATCAATATGCAGAGTTGTATATTAGAGAAATTATCAAGCTGCATGGTATTCCGGTGTCGATCATTTCGGACCGGGATCCTAGATTTACTTCTAGGTTTTGGAGGAGCTTACAAAACTCTTTGGGCACCAAGTTAAATTTCAGCACAACATTCCATCCCCAAACTGACAGACAATCTGAGAGAACAATTCAGATACTAGAGGATATGTTAAGGTCGTGCGTGTTGGAATTTCACGCTCCTTGGAGCAAGTATTTGCTGCTAGTGGAGTTCGCTTATAACAATAGCTACCAGGCTACGATCGGTATTGCTCCCTACGAAGCTCTTTACAGCAGGAAGTGTAGATTTGCATTGTGTTGGGACGAAGTTGGAGAATCCAGGCTTGTCGGCCCCGAGTTATTGCAACAGATTCTGAGGTGATGGCTACCATCAAATAGCGAATCAATACAGCTCAAAGTCGACAAAAAAGTTACGCGGACCATAGGAGGAGAGACTTGGAGTTTGCTGAAGGCGATGAAGTATTCTTGAAGGTGTCGCCTTTCAAGGGCGTGATGAGGTTTGGCAAGAAAGGGAAGCTAAGTCCAAGGTTTGTTGGGCCCTTTCCCATCTTGAAGAAAGTAGAAAGCATGGCTTACAGACTATAACTGTCAGCGTCAATGGTGAAGTTCACAATGTTTTTCATGTTTCGATGCTGAGAAAATGTGTGCGAGATCCAATTCAGATCGTGGAACTGGTGGACGTTGATATCATGTCGACGCTGACATATGAAGAAAGGCCTATAAAGATTTTGGATTCTTCAGTCAAGGTGTTGCGCAACAAAGTAATCCCATTAGTGAAGGTATTATGGCGCAATCATAACGTGGAGGAAGCCACCTAGGAAAGATAACGGGACGTTAGAGCCCAATATCCGGAGCTATTCGCTTAAGCAAATTTTGGGGGCAAAATTTTTGTTAAAGTGGGTAGAATGTAACACCCAACATTTTGGCCATGTAATTATTCCCCGAATCATTAAGCGATATTAATTTGATATTAATACAATGAATGTGTGATGACCCAAATATGCACGTATGGGTACGATGGCTGCACGAACCGGAACCCGGATGGCGGTACGTCTGCGCGGGCGAACCAGAAGGTGACAGGTCGTAAAAAAGGGGTCGTCACAATCCCACATCGCTTGGGGAAGTATGTGGAAATGAAACATATGTAAAGAGACCCTCCCAAGATAGCAAGACGTGTTTTAGAGCACAATTGGCAACGGATCCCATAAGAACTCCAAAGTTAAAAGTGCTTCGTCGAGAGCAATTTCAGGTTAAGTGACCTTCTGGGAAGTTCTCGCCAAACAAAGCCGTGAGGGGAGGATATTGGGCTGCGGCCCAATCCCCAGAGCAGACAATATCTTGCTTGGATATGGGGTCGTTACAGAATGTTTTAGTGAAAACTGTCGATGTGTTTAATTGAATGAGAGAGATTCGTGAGACCGAGTCGACGAACTAAATAACAATTTAGTTGGAAACCAATGAGGGACAAAATAAGAAGCCAATTAAGGTTGGTGGGAGGAAGCCAATGGATGGATGTCAAGTGTTCAACTTGTTGAAGAAGCTATGTTCTTCCTCTCTTCTCTTCCTCCTACATGAAACACTCCTCATTTTCTCTTCTCTGCTACTCTCTCTCTCTCACACAAACCAGACAGCCTCCTCTCCACGCCGACGATTTTCAACCTCTAACTTTCCCTGTTTTCTCCAGTAAAGGTAACCCTTTTTCATTAGTTAACAAATGTAGATTAGTTACTCTTTAGTTTTAATGAAGTTTAAGGTTAACGATCCGATTATACACAATATAGGTTCGTGTATTGTCGAGGACTTACGTGCGAGACCTACAACTCTACGGACATCAGGTAAGTTCATACGCGTAGGTTGACCTTTAAGGCCCTACATCACGGAGATACTAGGTCAAAAATATCGTCGGGTTATCGTTGGGTAATTAGGTCGATGATTCGGCCATAAGTTTAGTGCCATGCTCAATGCATGGTTTAGATATCCTGTTATTCATGTGTGTTTTGAACTGTTTTCCAGTATGTTAAGTCTATGCACAATGAATGTTCATGCATACACGTTTTTCTCGAAAGTCACGCAAATGTTTTATGCACACGATTTGAAGTTAAAAAAGATAAAACCTGAATGTAATGTACGGTTAAGTGTGGGACGGGGACTTACATCCTGTTATGTAGTCCTGTAATGTATCCCTGTAATGTGCCTGAAAGTGCACCCCTGTTGCGCCAGTTCCTCTATAAGCCCTACTTATACCTCCCTGTCCAGTGAAACGTAATGTAATGTAATGTCCATGTATTTCGAAAGTTCCTGCATAGCATATGCATCACTGCATTATATGCTCTTGCTGAGCTTTAGACTCATAGTTGAACTTCCTGATGTAGGTACGAATCGCGTGGATGAGGATTTTGAGCCTCAGGCCGACGAATAGGTGGTTGGTGGCACGAGTTTTCGGGGGTGGTTGCGGTAGCCAGACACATTTCTGACCCGAGGGTGAAGTTTTTAAAATGAAGGTCATGTTTGTATGGTCTCTGTTGGGATTTTGTTCGGATTTTTAGTAATGTATAGGTTTTAGTGTTGAAGTTTTAAAATCTCTGTTCTGACAGTTGTATTATGTATTGGAATCGTTTGAGATTTTCCTTTACGTTGTTCATGGATTGTTTCAGGTTTTAGAGTTATCTATATAGTTAGATTTCTTGAACTTCTGTCATGTTTTCAAGCATGTTTTAAAACTTCGTTTTGAATCGGGTTTTTGGAGTTTGAAGCTTTCTGTGTCAAAAGAAGTAAATCGTCAAACAGAGAGGTTACCGATCGATCGCCTGGGGTAACCGATCGATCAGCGGAGTATATATGTCTTTCGAGTTTTCAAGTCTTCCAACTTCCTCAGTCGCCCATTTCTGTTGTTCATTCTGCTGACTATTTCGTCGTCCAAAGTTGTCGTCCAAACCTGTCGTCCAAACCTGTCGTCTAGTTCTGTCGTCCAAAACTTGTCATCCAAACCTATCGCCCAATTCTGTCGTCCAAACTTTTCGTCCAAATCTGTCGTCCAAACTTGTCGTCCTAACCTGTTGCCCCATTTCTGTCATCCAAAACTTGTCGTCCAAACCTGTTGTCCAATTCTGTAGACCGATTTCATCACCGAGGTCACTTCGATCGATTTCATCACCGAGGTTACTTCGACCGATTTCATCATCGAGGTCACTTCGACCGATTTCATTACCGAGGTCACTTCGACCGATTTTGTTGTGGATCATAGCTCTTCAAGTGCTCTGTCTTGTCGACCGAAAACCCTGCTTTATTGTTTTAACATCATCCACTTCTGTCTTCTTGTTTTTCATCTATTTCTGTAGTCCGATTTTAATGTCTTCCAGTCTTCAATTCCATAGAAGATTTTCTCTGTCAAGGTTTTAAAAGTAAAAGTTCAAAAAAAAATAGTCCACGTTTTAAATATCCGGAGTGAGGCTCGCCGGCCTCGATCGGGTCAGGGGTCATCACAGATTGCCAAAGGGGCGATCGATCGCCTGATATGAGGGTGATCGATCGCCCCCCATTTTTTACTACTGCTGATCAATTGGCTGAAACGGCCGATCGATCGGCTCAGGTCTTTGTGGGCAAAATGCCTTCTTTGCCCCTGGCGATTAACTGAATGAAATTATTGTTTTTATGCTATTATTTTAAATGAATGTCCAACATTTTCAACTACTCTAGTCAGTGATTTAAATTAACCGAAGTTAAAACTTACATAGAATGATATAAAAAGAAAAATTTATACGGGAATTTTGAGGTATAGGATTAGGGGATGCTACAACAACGATGAGATCTGGGGATTTGGTAGAGAGAAAAGTCAGATTTCAGATGAAAAATCGTCAAAATGAGGGTTGGCCGACGTTATACTAACACAGAACAATTTTCCGTGTGAGGGTGAACATCCCCCTCGTGCGTGAGAACGGTTTGCCGTTCTCCGTATACGGTAAACCTTCTTAACAAAATTCATAGAACAGTTTGCCATGTGAGGAACATGGCAAACCGTTCTCACTGAGGGGGCATTTCTGAGGGTGAAGATCCCCTACGCACGTGAGGGGCACGTGCACGCGGAGGATCTTCACCCTCAGAAATGCCCCCTCGTCAAAACGGTTTGCCATTCTTCACACGCGGCAAACCGTTTTCCTTCAGAAAACTCCCCGCAAGGGCATAACAGTTTGCCGTAAAGCCATTTTTTTTTCCTTTTTCCATACTTTGAGCCATTTTTTGGACGAAAAATTAATTTGATCCATTTTTTTATCTCAATTGATAATTGGATCCATTTTTTAGATTATACCCCTTCTTTTGTTTTTGATTCGGACCCTTCACAGCTTATCCAACAAGCTAAAAAGAGGTGTTATCATTAAATCTTGAAAAATCGGCAACCTCCTTTCACAGTCCCCACTTGTTTTTTTCTGTTCCATTTTCCCATTTTCCCGTTTTCTCCTCATTTCTTCATGCTTTAGGTGGGTTTCTTTTCTCATGGCTTCTTAGAGTTTGGAAAGCGGTGATTTTTGGCTTCCTCTAAGTTTCTAGCTGACGACGGCTTTATGGAGAGGAAGGGTGGATTTGGCAGCTGTAACGGCGAGCCTGCTAGGGGAAATATTTGATCAATCTCCTATTTCAGAATGGGATGGGAGTGAAAAAGGGGGAGCCTCAATCGCCGAAAAATGAATCTTTGATCCCCATTTTGAATCACAATAATCCAGATGAAAAGATTCCAATGAAAACCTAAGTATCATCTTTCCTCCCCTTTCTGGGTTTTCTTCAATTTCAAGTGACTGCATTTTGAAAAGTTCTTTTTCATCCAAGCATTCATCAATGGTGGAATGAGAAAAATCAGAGAGAGGAGAATTTTCATATAGATCTCATGGTGACAACCATTATCTTCTCCAATATACTTCTTTTTTTTTGGTTTTAATTTATCAAACAATGATCTTTTTGATAAATTGTTGTCCGGGCTCCTCATCCATTTTAATCATCTCCCCAAAAGAAAAGTAGAGAATGCGTTTGTGGGTGTAGATCCGAAATCTATTGTTACTGAAGCAAAAATGGTGAGTGGTTGTAACGCCCCGAGTTTTCTGAACCCGGTTTGTTACTCATGAACCCGGATATTACTAAGAAACCTTGGACCGAAATTTAAAACTTTCTTCGGAATTCAAATTTTAACGTTTGATAAAACATGAAGACTTGCAGCGGAAAAATCTTCGAGCAAAAATAGAGTTGAGCAAAACTATGCAACAGTGTTTGAATGATTGAATAAAATATTAAGAAAATAATTCAGCTGGAAGGGATAAAGGTTTAAGCGTAAATTACTTAAAATTTAAGAAAGTCAAACACATCACCCGAAGAACGAAGTCAACCGGAAGGAACTGGCTTAGAAAATAGAAAGCTTTTCCTAATAACAAAACGACAAAGTTTCGGCTACATCATCCGGTCACAAAACGACAAATTTTTGGCTACATCATCCGGTCACAAAACGACAAAGTTTTGGCTACATCATCCGGTCAAAAAATGACAAAATACATCCTTCATCTACCGGTGACGTCAGCCGGATGATTTCCTCATCCGATCGACTTTACTCTACATCCACCGGTGACGTCAGCCGGATGATCTCCTCATCCGATCGACTAAACGACAAGTTCCAACCTATATCTTCCGATGGCTTCCACTGAAGACATCTTCCGATAGACAACAAAACAACAACTCAATCTCTGCCGGTAGACTTCATCTACCGATAGAGAACATAATCACATTTTATCCACTCCATGGCTTACAATCACAACTCTAATCACAGAAAAGAGTTTACTCACTTCACTGAAACATTCAGAAATGATTCAAATCGTTGCATATCTCAAATCCAGTAAAAATCCAGTATTAAAACTAACGGAATACTAACATCATAAGGGTCTCAAAATATTTTTGAAAACATCCAAGCAACTTCTTTCATTAGAAAGTTTAACATACTCAATTTGAAATCAATGTTCACTAAACCTTCACAACCACAGACACCAGTTAAACCGCCCCATCAGCTGCCAGTCTGTTACAAGGATGCACTCCTCCAACCAGTCTAGTCCTCAGTAGACTCAGAAAGCACACCTGCTATCACTTCTTCACCTACATCACAAAACTCATCTATTAGCCTAATGCTAAGCAAGTAAAGCAATGATGAAATGGAAATGCTGAAACATAAAACTTCCTAAACATGCAGTTTCTACTTTCTCATCTCAGTTGCATATTCATCGTTCTGTTCAGATCCCCCTGTGAAGTTGGGAGTTGGATCAACTCTCCCAAAGTATAAATATCCACTGTCTCATTAAGGGTTGGATTAGCTCCCTTAATAGTAAGGCTGATTCACTGTTCAGATCCCCCTGTGAAATTGGGAGTTGGATCAACTCTCCCAAAGTATAAATATCCACTATGTCAGTAAGGGTTGGATTAGCTCCCTTAACAGTAAGGCTGATTCACTGTTCAGATCCCCCTGTGAAATTGGGAGTTGGATCAACTCTCCCAAAGTATAAATATCCACTGTCTCATTAAGGGTTGAATTAGCTCCCTTAACAGTAAAACTGATTCACATAACTGTTTCAATATGTTCAATCCTTACCATGCCAATATGCATTCAAATTCATTTTCGTATACTTTTAAAACATGATGCATAACACACAGACACGTCCCAGTAAACACAATCCTAACGTTTTGTGATGTAGGCCCGAAGGCACAAGCAAACTTTACTTACCTGGATTCCTGGTGGATACTCGGTTAGGAGTTGCTTCGGAAATGCTCACCTAGAACCATAAACAGAACATTAAGTCAATCCTTACTAATCCCCATTCTAAAGCATTCTGAAACTTAAGTGGACCGTTAGGAGTTCTATTCACTGAGCATTTCCCAAATTTTCACCCCAAACCCGAATCTACACTCATTCACAGCATACACGAAATCCCCACATTGCACTCCCTCAGCTATCTAACTGCTTAAACTTAAGAGAAATGAGGAAAACTTACCTAAGTTGAAGGAGAATCGGGCGAGGAAAATCGCCTAGAGAGCTCGGCTGCTTGAGCTGAAAACTCGAAGAGAAAATGGTATGAAATTGGTGGCGGCTACAGTGCATTAAACCCAACCCTCTTTCCTTAAATACGTTATCCACTTTTGAAAATTGTAAATTTACTCTAGTGCCCTTGTCTAGTCTTTTAATAACCCTACTTGAATTATTGACTAATCATACCATTAATAATAAAAGAGCTGGTTCGATAGAACCGGGTGCTACAATCTACCCTCCTTAAAAGAATTTTGTCCTCAAAATTCGGTACCTGAATAATTCTGGATATTGGTCCATCATGTCTTGCTGACGTTCCCAAGTTGTCTCCTCCACATTCTGGTTGTGCCATAAGACTTTCACTAGTGGAACCTCTTTGTTGCGCAATACCTTCACTGCATAGTCTAATATCCTTACCGGTTTCTCCTCATATGTGAGAGTAGGATGAACTTCAATACTCTGCTGTTCCACAATCTGAGAAGGGTCTCGTACACATTTCTTAAGCATGAAGATATGAAACACATCATGGATTCCATCCATAGAGGTTGGTCGCTGTAGCTGGTAGGCTGTTTTCCCAATCCTTTTCAAGATCAAGAATGGTCCAATGTATCTGAGGTTCAACTTTCCTCTCTTCCCAAATCTCACAACTCCTTTGAATAGTGACACCTTGAGAAAAACTTCATCACCAATCGCAAATTCCAATTCTCTACGCCTGCAATCCACATAATTCTTCTGTCGACTCTGAGCTGCCAAAATTCTCTGTCGAATGAGGGCAACTTTCTCAACAGTTTGCTGCACAAGGTCAGGACCAAGCAACTGTACTTCCCCAACTTCATCCCAGTACAAAGGTGATCTGCATTTTCGTCCATACAATGCTTCATACGGTGCCATTCCTATTGTTGCCTGAAAACTGTTATTATAGGAAAACTCCACCAATGATAAAAATTGACTCCAAGATCCTTGAAAATCTAGCACACAAGCCCGAAGCATATCCTCCAACGTTTGGATAGTTCTCTCGGATTGTCCATCGGTTTGAGGATGAAAGGCTGTGCTAAAACTAAGCTGCATCCCCATAGCCTTGTGCAAACTTTTCCAAAACTTAGATGTAAATCTGGAGTCTCGGTCTGAAACTATGGTGTTTGGAACACCATGCAGTCTAACAACTTCGTGCACATACAACTCAGCTAATTGATCCATCGAGTATGTTATCTTCATTGGCAGAAAGTGAGCTGATTTGGTTAAACGATCAACTACTACCCAGATTGCATCGTGACCTTTTACTGTTTTAGGTAATCCTATAACAAAATCCATAGTTATTTGTTCCCATTTCCATTTGGGAACTGGTAAGGGTTGTAATGTTCCTGAGGGTCTCTGATGTTCAGCTTTGACTTGCTAGCAGACCAGACATGACTCCACATACTCCGCCACACTTCTCTTCATACCTGGCCACCAATAATGCTGCTTGAGATCCCTGTACAATTTCATACTTCCAGGATGAACAGAAAGTCTGGAGGAATGAGCCTCAGATAGGATCTCCTTCCTAAGCTCAGTATTAGCCAGAACAAACCATCTATTTCGAAACTTGAGAATTCCATCAGCTGAGCAGTTGAAATCCGACTTGTCAGTAGAATCTATGCACAACTTATACTTATTTCACTCAGTGTCATTCATTTGAACTTCCTTTATTTTCTCCAAAATAGTTGGCCTCAAAGATATGGCTGAAAGCATGGCTGACACACTAGACACAGCTTCCAGGTTAAATCTTTGGAATTCTGTCTCTAAAGCTATCGGTATGTCTAGAGTCAAAGCAGAAACTAAAGGGGTCACTCTACTCAAAGCATCAGCTACTACATTCGCCTTGCCAGGGTGGTACTTAATCTCAAAATCATAGTCTTTGACAAACTCTAACCACCTACGTTGCCTCATATTCAGTTCCTTTTGCGTGAAAATATATTTCAAACTTTTATGATCCGAAAATATCTCACAGGTTTGTCCATACAGGTAGTGCCTCCAAATCTTTAATGCAAACACCACGGCAGCTAGTTCTAAGTCATGTGTAGGATAGTTCTTCTCATGTGTCTTTAACTGTCTTGAGGCATAAGCTATTACTCTTTCCTCTTGCATCAAGACACAGCCAAGTCCAACCTTGGATGCGTCACAGTAAATGCTAAACTTACCATTTTCTACAGGAAGTGTCAAAATTGGAGCATTGGTCAGTTTATTTTCAAGGTCTGGAAACTGGATTCACATTTATCAGTCCAATTATACTTCACATTCTTCCTTGTTAACATAGTAAGGGGTGTGGCAATCTTTGAAAATCCCTCGATGAATTTTCTATAATATCCTGCTAGTCCAAGGAAACTTCGGATATCAGTGGCATTCTTCGGTTGAGGCCATTCCTTAACTGCTTGAACCTTAGCTGGGTCAACAGATATCCCATCTCCAGAGATCACATGACCAAGAAAATGAACTTTGTCCAACCAAAACTCACACTTAGAAAATTTGGCATAAAGTTTGTGCTGCCTCAGTAATTCTAACACCAAGCTTAAGTGTCCTGTATGCTCTTCCTTAGTTCTAGAATAGATTAGAATGTCATCTATGAATACTATGACAAATTTGTCCAAAAACTCGTGAAACACCCTATTCATGAGATCCATGAAGGCTGCTGGAGCATTTGTCAAACCAAAAGACATAACCAAAAACTCATAATGTCCATACCTTGTGCGAAAAGCAGTCTTTGGGATATCTTCAGTTTTAACCTTTAGCTGGTAATAACCAGACCTCAAGTCAATCTTAGAGAAAACTCTCGCACCCTTAAGCTGGTCAAATAAGTCATCAATCCTCGGCAAAGGGTACTTGTTCTTGACAGTTAGTTTATTCAATTCTCTATAATCAATGTACATACGCATTGATCCATCTTTCTTTTTGACAAAAAGGACCGGTGCACCCCATGGTGAAAAGCTAGGGCGTATGAACCCTTTATCCAACAATTCCTCCAACTGTTTCTTTAATTCTTGAAGTTCTGTTGGTGCCAGTCTATATGGATTTTTAGACACAGGCTCGGCTCCAAGGTAAACATCTACAACAAATTCAATTTCCCTATCTGGTGGCAAACCAGGAAGGTCATCCAAGAATACTTCGGGGAAGTCTTGGACAATTAGGACATTCTGAGGGTTTGCTTTTCCTACAAGCTGTGTGTCTAAAACGCTAGCTAAGAAGCACAAATACTCTCCACACAGGGAAGGCCTTGTGTTAATAGAAGTCATCACAGACATTCCCTTACTCTTCTTTGAAGCTTGAAAGGTATGCTTCAAACTACCAGGGGGTTGGAAGCTAACTATTCCAGTCCTACAATCTATTGTGGCATGATGTTTAAACAACTAGTCCATTCCTAGGATTACATCAAATCCTATTATATCCATAATATAAGGTCAGCAGGTAGGCTTATATTTCCTACTAACACTTCACTGTCAAGCATCACTTGGTTAGAGTGCATGCGTTCACCAGAAGGCAATGCAACATTAAACACATGCATGGAAGGGGTAGACTGTACATCTAACTTAATAGCAAAAGCAGATGCTATAAACGAATGTGTCGCACCAGAATCTATTAAAGTAAAAGCAGGCACAGAGTTGATCAATATTGTACCTGACACCACAGCAGGCTGTTCTTCATTCCCCGACTCCATCATGGAGAAAATTCTTGGTTTAACCATAGAAGGGCCACTCTTAGGAACCGGACAGTCTTTACTAATGTGACCAACCTTGTTACAGTTGTAGCATCTGGTGACTTTAGGCTTCGAGCACTCTTTGTATGTATGTCCAACCTCCTCACAATTGAAACACTTCCCAAAGCCCATTCTGCACTCACCCGGTGGTTCTTCAAACATTTAGGACACTGGGGAAATTTCCTGACATTCTGCACCTTCCCTCCTGGTCCTTGGCTATTTTGGCCTTCACTTGGCCTCTTCGTTCCTCTCTGTTGGTGTGGCTGGTTAAACCTTTGTGGGACCTCTCTTGGCCTAGCACACATCCTCTCAGCTTCTTCCACTTCCAGAGCAGTGGACACAACCTCGCTGAAGGTCAAGCCTTTAATACAGCAGAATTTAACTCCCCGGTGAATTTCTGGCTTCAGTCCATGAATAAATTTGAACACTTTATCCTCGTCTTTGTGAGCAAAATGTCCAGCAAACCTGGACAGAGATTCAAATTGCCTACTGTACTCAGCCATTGACCCTGCCTGCTTCAAGTTCAGGAATTCCAACTTCCTTGCTGTCTGGACTGTGCTGCTGAAATACTTCTCGTAGAAAATGTCCTTGAATTGTGAGCAGGACATTGCCAAAACATCTGTGGTGGTCTCCATTGTCTCCCACCAGAGTTGAGCTTCACCAGCTAAATGAAAGGTTGCCAATGTGACCTTGTCTCCTTCTCCGATGTTGGCACACCTAAACATACTTTCAATCTTCCTAAGCCATCCATCAGGAATTACTGGATCAGATGACTGTCCATCGAACGTGGGTGGTCTTAGTCTCCAGAATCTATCTCCAGAATGTTCATTGCTAGAACCGGAGTTGGCACTTCCTTGTACCTCTCGGTTCAACAGTACTCCTAGTTGGTCAGACTGTTGGCGCACTAAGTCAGTTTGCTGATGCACTAAATCTATCAGCTGCCTAATCACACTAGGCTCCTCTTCACCCCTCACATTTGGCATTTCTCTCGGCACTCTAGGTCTCCCCGGGCGTCTGGCCATTGTACTAAATTCCTGCACAGGGTTATTTATACTCTTAAATATCTATGAACTAAGGGTAACATAAACACTTACAGTTGTTGAAGTACTTCCATGCAACGATCGGCACTGATGAGTAATCTTTTGAACGGTTTAACTGAATGTCTCTGCTACCATACTGTAACGCCCCGAGTTTTCTGAACCCGGTTTGTTACTCATGAACCCGGATAGTACTAAGAAACCTTGGACCGAAATTTAAAACTTCCTTCGGAATTCAAATTTTAACGTTTGATAAAACATGAAGACTTGCAGCGGAAAAATCTTCGAGAAAAAATAGAGTTGAGCAAAACTATGCAACAGTGTTTGAATGATTGAATAAAATATTAAGAAAATAATTCAGCCAGAAGGGATAAAGGTTTAAGCGTAAATTACTTAAAATTTAAGAAAGTCAAACATATCATCCGAAGAACGAAGTCAACCGGAAGGAACTGGCTTAGAAAATAGAAAGCTTTTCCTAATAACAAAACGACAAAGTTTCGGCTACATCATCCGGTCACAAAACGACAAAGTTTTGGCTACATCATCCGGTCACAAAACGACAAAGTTTTGGCTACATCATCCGGTCACAAAACGACAAAATACATCGTTCATCTACCGGTGACGTCAGCCGGATGATTTCCTCATCCGATCGACTTTACTCTACATCCACTGGTGACGTCAGCCGGATGATCTCCTCATCCGATCGACTAAACGACAAGTTCCAACCTATATCTTCCGATGGCTTCCACTGAAGACATCTTCCGATAGACAACAAAACAACAACTCAATCTCTGCCGGTAGACTTCATCTACCGATAGAGAACAGAATCACATTTTATCCACTCCATGGCTTACAATCACAACTCTAATCACAGAAAAGAGTTTACTCACTTCACTGAAACATTCAGAAATGATTCAAATCGTTGCATATCTCAAATCCAGTAAAAATCCAGTATTAAAACTAACGGAATACTAACATCAGAAGGGTCTCAAAATATTTTTGAAAACATCCAAGCAACTTCTTTCATTAGAAAGTTTAACATACTCAATTTGAAATCAATGTTCACTAAACCTTCACAACCACAGACACCAGTTAAACCGCCCCATCAGCTGCCAGTCTATTACAAGGATGCACTCCTCCAACCAGTCTAGTCCTCAGTAGACTCAGAAAGCACACCTGCTATCACTTCTTCACCTACATCACAAAACTCATCTATTAGCCTAATGCTAAGCAAGTAAAGCAATGATGAAATGGAAATGCTGAAACATAAAACTTCCTAAACATGCAGTTTCTACTTTCTCATCTCAGTTGCATATTCATCGTTCTGTTCAGATCCCCCTGTGAAGTTGGGAGTTGGATCAACTCTCCCAAAGTATAAATATTCACTGTCTCATTAAGGGTTGGATTAGCTCCCTTAACAGTAAGGCTAATTCACTGTTCAGATCCCCTGTGAAATTGGGAGTTGGATCAACTCTCCCAAAGTATAAATGTAACGACCCCGTTCCCAGCAAGATATTGTCCGCTCCGAGGATTGGGCCGCAGCCCAATATCCTCCCCTCACGGCTTTGTTTGGCGAGAACACTTCCCGAAAGGTCACCCAACCTGGAATTACTCTCGCCGAAGCCCTCTTAACTTCGGAGTTCTTATGGGATCCGTCGTCAATTGAGCTCCAAAACGCGTCTTGCTATCTTGGGAGGGATCTCTTACATATGTTTCATTTCCACATACTTCCCCAAGCGCTGTGGGATTGTGACGACCCCCTCTTTACGACCTGTCACCTTCCGGCTCACCCGCGCGGACGTACCGCCATCCGGGTTCCGGTTCGTGCAGCCATCGTACCAGTACAGATTCGAGACTTACAGATTCGGGTCATCACAATCACCCCCCCCTTGGAGGCCCAACGTCCTCGTTGGCCACAATTGTAACGACCCCGTTCCCAGCAAGATATTGTCCGCTCCGAGGATTGGGCCGCAGCCCAATATCCTCCCCTCACGGCTTTGTTTGGCGAGAACACTTCCCGAAAGGTCACCCAACCTGGAATTACTCTCGCCGAAGCCCTCTTAACTTCGGAGTTCTTATGGGATCCGTCGTCAATTGAGCTCCAAAACGCGTCTTGCTATCTTGGGAGGGATCTCTTACATATGTTTCATTTCCACATACTTCCCCAAGCGCTGTGGGATTGTGACGACCCCCTCTTTACGACCTGTCACCTTCCGGCTCACCCGCGCGGACGTACCGCCATCCGGGTTCCGGTTCGTGCAGCCATCGTACCAGTACAGATTCGAGACTTACAGATTCGGGTCATCACAATCACCCCCCCTTGGAGGCCCAACGTCCTCGTTGGCCACAATTCTGGTTGGGTACAGGCTTTGATACCATTTGTAACGACCCCGTTCCCAGCAAGATATTGTCCGCTCCGGGGATTGGGCCGCAGCCCAATATCCTCCCCTCACGGCTTTGTTTGGCGAGAACACTTCTCGGAAGGTCACCCAACCTGGAATTACTCTCGCCGAAGCCCTCTTAACTTCGGAGTTCTTATGGGATCCGTCGTCAATTGAGCTCCAAAACGCGTCTTGCTATCTTGGGAGGGATCTCTTACATATGTTTCATTTCCACATACTTCCCCAAGCGCTGTGGGATTGTGACGACCCCCTCTTTACGACCTGTCACCTTCCGGCTCACCCGCGCGGACGTACCGCCATCCGGGTTCCGGTTCGTGCAGCCATCGTACCAGTACAGATTCGGGACTTACAGATTCGGGTCATCACAATAAATATCCACTGTCTCAGTAAGGGTTGGATTAGCTCCCTTAACAGTAAGGCTGATTCACTGTTCAGATCCCCCTGTGAAATTGGGAGTTGGATCAACTCTCCCAAAGTATAAATATCCACTGTCTCATTAAGGGTTGGATTAGCTCCCTTAACAGTAAAACTGATTCACATAACTGTTTCAATATGTTCAATCCTTACCATGCCAACATGCATTCAAATTCATTTTCGTATACTTTTAAAACATGATGCATAACACACAGACACGTCCCAGTAAACACAATCCTAACGTTTTGTGATGTAGGCCCGAAGGCACAAGCAAACTTTACTTACCTGGATTCCTGGTGGATACTCGGTTAGGAGTTGCTTCAAAAATGCTCACCTAGAACCATAAACAGAACATTAAGCCAATCCTTACTAATCCCCATTCTAAAGTATTCTGAAACTTAAGTGGACCGTTAGGAGTTCTATTTACTGAGCATTTCCCAAATTTTCACCCCAAACCCGAATCTACACTCATTCACAGCATACACGAAATCCCCACATTGCACTCCCTCAGCTATCTAACTGCTTAAACTTAAGAGAAATGAGGAAAACTTACCTAAGTTGAAGGAGAATCGGGCGAGGAAAATCGCCTAGAGAGCTCGGCTGCTTGAGCTGAAAACCCGAAGAGAAAATAGTATGAAATTGGTGGCGGCTACAGTGCATTAAACCCAACCCTCTTTCCTTAAATACGTTATCCACTTTTGAAAATTGTAAATTTACTCTAGTGCCCTTGTCTAGTCTTTTAATAACCCTACTTGAATTATTGACTAATCATACCATTAATAATAAAAGAGCTGGTTCGATAGAACTGGGTGCTACAGTGGTCCACCACCTTGGTGAGGAACATGTTAGACGGAGACGGTTAAGAGTCGAGAGAAATAGGGAAATTTTATTTTATTTGTGTAATTATAATTAAGGGTTAAAATCAATTTATTTTGAAATACCCTTGAATTAAAAATCCGAACAACTAAAATTTTAAACTATCCAAAATATAATAAATCAAACTCTAGCAGTGACCGATCACCCCCGTTATGAATTCACGCCGAGAACGGAGGGCCGATCACCTTTCGTTCTGTCTAGTACTTACGTGATATTGGGCAAATTAGGTCGTGGAGTCGATGTGGGGGTGGAGATCATTCGTTCAACGTACACTGCACGTAATTCGAGAACGGTGTCTCTGTGATGACCCGACTTGACACGTATGTGGTGGAACCACCCATCCTCCATGGATCCTCAGAGGCTCGAGGGCCTAGTTGGGGCCGGAGGTGGATTAAAACTCCGCAGATCCCAGAGGGTTGGGCTGGAAGGTTCGATCGTGGAAAGGGGGGTCGTCACAATCCCACATCGCTTGGGGAAGTATGTGGAAATGAAACATATGTAAGGAGATCCTCCCAAAATAGCAAGACGCGTTTTGGAGCACAATTGACGACGGATCCCATAAGAACTCCGAAGTTAAAAGTGCTTCGGCGAGAGCAATTCCAGGTTGGGTGACCTTCCGGGAAGTTCTCGTCAAACAAAGCCGTGAGGGGAGGATATTGGGCTGCGGCCCAATCCCCAGAGCGGACAATATCTTACTGGGAAGAGGGGTCGTTACAAATGGTATCAGAGCCTATACACAACCGGAAATGTGGCCAACAAGGACGTTGGGCCCCCGAGGGGGGGTTATTGTGATGACCCGACTTGACACGTATGTGGTGGAACCACCCATCCTCCGCTGATCCTTAGAGGCTCGAGGGCCCGGTTGGGGCCGAAGGTGGGTTAAAACTCCGCGGATCCCAGAGGGTTGGGCCGGAGGGTTCGGTCGTGGAAAGGGGGGTCGTCACAATCCCACATCGCTTGGGGAAGTATGTGGAAATGAAACATATGTAAGAAGATCCTCCCAAAATAGCAAGACGCGTTTTGGAGTACAATTGGCGACGGATCCCATAAGAACTCCGAAGTTAAAAGTGCTTCGGCGAGAGCAATTCCAGGTTGGGTGACCTTCCGGGAAGTTCTCGCCAAACAAAGCCATGAGGGGAGGATATTGGGATGCGGCCCAATCCCCAGAGCGGACAATATCTTGCTGAGAAGAGGGGTCGTTACAGTCTCTGCCCAGGAACAAGCTCTCGTTTCCTGTCTCCCTATTTTAGAGGGTGCTTAGGGAACGGATGGTCATCGAACTTGATGCCCCCCCGTTCTCTACCTTTCCATTTTTTAGAGGGTGGTTAGTAACAGGGGGCGGGGTCACTTCCCCTAATCGCCCCCCTAAAGTTGACCCTATTTTTTGGGCTGAGTGAGAACGAGGGATCGTCGCCCCGTAACGGCCCTTCGTGCTCAATTATTTTATTTGAGAATAGGGGTCGTTCTCAGGAACAGAGGGTTGATCTCCGACACTATATTAGGAAACGTTATTTCATTCTCACCCCCTAGCTCGCGAAAACCCTTAAAAAATCTACTCGACACTATTTTCTTGCTCCAACAAATTTTTTCTATATTAGCGACGTCGATGGATCATGATTCGAGTAGATCGATTGATTTAAACGAGACAACAACTTATAATGCTAATATGGACTGGTATTTATAATCCACGCTCATATATGGTGATATTCCGGCATTCGATCACCTATAAGGAAATGAAGAAATAGAGGTGCAATCGACATTGAAAACTTTAGACGATGAGGATCGAACACCAGTCGACTCGCAAGATGATGAGGGGGAAAACATACCTGTAAGGAAAAAAAATTTGATGAGATTTTATTTAGAGAAAAAATATAGTTCTTTAAAGGCAATTAGAAATTGAAATATTTTAGTTTTATATTAATTAAATATTACAAGAAATTCAAAATCAGTATCCTTTTAAGGTATACTGGAAAACTATTAGAAGAAAATAAAATGTTTCCTTAAATTAAACCTTATTTTCTTTTTTACATACGGAATTTTCATCTTTTATTTGTTAGGAATTTGAATATTGCTATCAGCTTATCTGTTAAATTCAGCATATGTATGTAACATTTTTTATTTAATGAGATGTTTTAACTACATATTTTAATAGTTCTCGTATTCTATTGTGCGAACATCAGAATTTGAAATTGGATTAGAAATTGTAAGAGGGGTTAGAAATTGATCTTCAAATATCTCATTAAACGGAAATCATAATGTATATGTACTGAATTTAACTGATAATTTGATAACAATATCCAAATTGTTGTCAACTGAAAAATAAAGATTTTATTTGTAAAAACAAATAGTTTAAACTATAATTTGTTAATAATCACAAACATAAGAGTCTAAATTTGCATTTTATCAAAAAGTAAATGTACATGTAGTGTTACACTTTATATTACTGCCACCCGCTACATCTTTCTATTGAACCACACTTTTATATTGAGTTTTATATGCAATAAAACATATACAAAAAATGTTATAAGTTTACGGTGCTCTCTAAAACTTCCTGTAAATCTTGACTCTTCGTCCCATGAGAAAATTCAGAAAGCCTAAGCTTCATTTGATATCGATGTAGAATATACAAATCCAGGAAAGTTGGATGTGAACGTAAACGTTAGTGATTATCCACCAGTTTTTAACAATTTTCTCTTCTTTCTTTTATCCAAATTTATAACTATTTTTCAGAATTTTCTATTTTATAGACTGGTCTTAGTTTATATTTATTTAAAGTAGAAAGATAACTAAATTTTTTATTTGTTGTTAATTATATTATAAAATTTAACTGCTTTTTTAATATTAGTTGCTAATGGGTTAAACTTTAAGGTTTATTAAATAAAAAAAAAAGTTTAGGATAATTTTTATTTTTATTTTTATGTCTTGTGGTGTAAAATGGAAACGGGTTTTGGATTTCGCAATGAAAATATTTATTTATGTGTAATATGGTGTAAGATAGAAACTGGATTTGTGGGCTTTTCAGGATTTTTGGATTTTGCAATGACAAATGTTTATTTAGGGGTGGTTCCGAGCTCAAGATATTTGGGCCTAAAGCCTTAAATTATGCAATTGTTGTAGCAAGTGTAAGTTGAATTCGCATATTTTTTTTTTTAATATTCAACAACATATTTGCTTATAATATTTATGAGAACAAAGGTTATTCATAATTGTCATCTTTAATTTTTTTTTTTTTTTTTTTTTTTGCACACATGATGTTCTAAACTTAGCACAGTAGCTGAATTGAATTCTATGTTACATATTTGTTAAATCGTGACATTACTTACGTGTTAGAGTCAATTGAGCGACGTGTCATTCTTTGAACTTTCTCTGAATGAACTCATTAGGAAAAAAAGCCCACAAAAATTACAAACATAGAGATTCTCGAAAAAAAATAATGTCATTTTCATGGTACATATACTAGGTCAAGTGTTTTTAGTAATCTTCTTTGTGATTGGAGTAGGAAGATCAAAAAGGAGAAATGGAGGAAATTCATGTGCAAAAGCTAGGCTTGGACTTTTTTTTTCCTCCAAAATTTCTCTTGAAGGCTTTGAATTTTCAGATTTTTTTGGGGTCCTCTTTTTTTTCTCTTGAGTTTGGAGAGAGGGACGTGGTTGAGTGGACCATCATGTGCAGCCCACACGATTTAATAAAGTCATACACGAGAAATTTTCATTTACTTACCGCTTTACATATCGAGTCTGAAGTGTTATAAAAAAATAAAGTAAGGTTATAACTGTGAATTATTCTTAAATTCGAAACGTAAGTTACACTATACGATAGTAGAAAATAAGATAAAGTGTAATTTATACTCTAACGTTTTGACTCATTTATTGATTGAAATTTAAACTATTTTTTAGACCAATTGAACTTTATCTTTTAACTATTAACAATTTAGACTTTGTCTTCAATTTTATCTATTAAATCCAGTGTATACGACATTTATAATTAAGCAAGTTATTTTAACATAATTTCTAACCACTCTGATAAGTTTTAACCCAATTTTATGACTACCACGCGATGGACAAAGTTTGAAAAATGAATATTCCTACCACTTTTCTACTAGGCAATTTGAAAGTTATTACAATATTTTTTAAACTTGAGTCACACCGTTCTATGAATTTTGATCTTAGAAAATCAAGAAAAAAAATCGATGTTATCAGTTACTTACAAGCCAAATATGAGAAACATAATAAATGGATCAAAACTGAACTGAAACAAATTGAAATCATTAGTGCAATTCCATCAGGAGTCAGGTTTTGCTCCGCCCTATTCTTTAAGATAATTCTTTGAACAATCATCTTGAAAACCCATTTTTTAAAAAAGGAAAAACAAAAGGGCAAAAGGCAATGTTATAGAATTAAGTGGAAAGTTTGCCAGAGAAGATGAAAACCTGAAAAGAAAAGACAAAGCAGCCAGCATGCACATGACAGCAACTAAAGCTTCTTAGCGTTAGGTGGATAATCTAACATTAAACAAAACACTACATTATGTGACATTAAGCAACATGCTTGGTTGTCATGTTCCATCTAACTCTAAATAAACCATCAAAATCAATCTTCTTTGTCCCATTTAGAATCTTGTCAAGAATCAATACCAAAAATTCCATGATTTGAATAAAGTATCTCAAATTTATCAGATTATACGCACGATATAGACATAATTTGGCAGAGTACCTGTGATGCAATGCAATTAGAAAACATGCACTTTCGACATGAAAATTGTTAGTGATTCATTCTCGATGGGAACTATATGTCTACCATGTTGTTTTGAACGTCGTTCTAGTATGAGAATTACAAGGCTATTTGACAATGAAACAATAAATTTACGTAGATTACATATAATTTGATAAACAGACACATTGTGATGAGTAATATACAATTTTGACATTTTAGCTTATCTAAGAGGGAGAAAAGAAAAGGAACAATTGTTAAAAACAAAATTGATTATTTACAAAAAAAAAAAAAAAAAGTACACCATAAAACAAAATGGTGTCTATAGTTTTCCATTATTACAAGATAGAAAAAAAGGTGACAACTATTTCTAAGTCTATGATTTGTGTTAAAAAAAATTATACTAAAGCTTTAAACTTTGGAAGAGCCCATGCGATCTTTTTGCGTCGGGATCACAGGTTGCGCTCGAGCTGCTAATCGGGGTGGTCGGGTCGTTCAATTCTGTCTCTCTTTCTGATTTAAATGACGAAAAGAAACTTATCCCCTTAAGAATATTCTTATGTTCTAGAGGTGAGGATGATTTTGAACTTTTCTTACTTAGGCTACCTCCAATGCTTAGTGTTAGCTCCACCTCACTATCTTCGTCATAGCTATCATGGGTGTTTACCGTATTCTTATTCTCACGATCATGTCCGGCTCTCTGGTCCACTCGATCTTCGTTGTTCGTGTTTTTTCCGGTCGATATGTCTTCTTCTGCATGCCTTTCGAGGTCAAAACCTCTTGATATCCTCAAATTACCATCTAAGCAACTCCCACTATGCTCTTTTAAGTTCACATCGTCCCTTAAACTTCGATGATGAAAATAATTGATTTTCTCTCGGAACTCCTCCGTCAACTTCTTTTGAACACAATATAGACGATGGAGTTCCCTTACCTGTGTGATTTTCATTTGATATGATCAAGTCGATGATAACTCGTAATTTGCTAATTATCACCGCACTCTTTTATTACCTTTGACAACCTATGGTGAAGAGTGAAATTGAACATTTTAAAAGGATTAGCTCTTTGTACCTGGTACTTGAAAACATCTTCATGAATTAGCATTGTGTTTCTAATTGCCTCCACATCTCCTTTTTCCATTATTCTGTTCATCACATCTTGCAACCTCTCTACCCAGCTCATTTTTCCTATCAGCCTCCTCCGGCAAATCTCCCTGTCATTAACTAGATTTCCGGCAATGATGTTCGTTGTCTTATGATCGGCTAAAGGATTGACAATGTGTTCCAATTTTGTTCCCATGCCTTAATTTCATGAATCTGACAAGAAAAATCTAGTAAATATTGACAAATCCAAAGAGAACCCATTTTCAAACAAGGAATATGTTACCTTGTAAAGCTTCCAACAAAACAATTATATGTTACATTTTTCCCAAAAGATTAAACCATTTCCGAATATTGACATAACTTTATATGTTAGTGTTGGAATATAATCTAATGGAAGGTTTTGCTTGCTTATCCAAAATGCACTAAGATGAAGATGGAGACAGAGTGTAGTTGAGGCCTGAAAAGCGTCAGCTTTTAGCAAAAATTGAGCTTGATTTGGGGAGAAAATGGAAGAGTATGATCATCTTTATTGACAAATCCCACTAAAGAAGGTCAAAAGTTAGACAAAAAAGGGATGGATGGATTCATACTTCAAATACATTTGTCTTAGATTTGGGTATCAAAATTTATTTTTGAATTTTGGGACTTCGATTAAACTGTAGAGAGAGATATGAGAGTTCAGAAAAGGATGAGAAGAAAAACTCTCTCTCTCTAAAATATCCGGTGGAGCCATCACTATCTATCTGTGTTCTACTCTCTTCCCTGTTTCTATTGAAGCCTCGATGCTCAAACAAAATTCAAACCAAGAAATGTAAGAAATATAAGAGAGAGAATTAGAGATTCTTACGAATACACAAAAGATTTTGAAGTTTTTTTCTAAAACACACCTTCCAAAAATGTCTCAAAACCCCAGAAAAAAAAAATGAACAAGATCAACCCAGTAAGGAAAAAAAAAAAAACTCCATGATTAAACTTTCGCTGTCTATCAGGCTTACCTTATGTAGAAAGAGAGAGAACTCATCGAAGATCTTCTTCCTTCCTCATACCCCAGATTCTTTTCTGAAGTTCCCTGTTCTGTCATCAAGAACAGCAGCTCATTCTTCTGCCTAACGGATCAATCTCTGCGCACAAGATGTTTGGGAAAAGGCTTCAACCAGCCTTTCAGAGAAGTGGGGGATTTAAGAAAGTACATAATGATGGAGTGTAAATAATTCAGGCTTGACAGGCTGTGGAGGAGGGAGGAAGAAAGCGAGTGAGAAAATCTGTTCTTCTTTGTGTATGTGAGTGTTCGATACAATAGTCTTTAGAGAGAGAGAGGCATGAGAGAGAAAGAGAGAGCTTTGTTTCTCGTGGGAATAATCTATTACTATCATTCCTTCCTAATAGAGAGGAGAGAGAGGGGGAGAGGTTTTTTTTTGAGCCAATAGTAGAACGAGAAAGGTTAAAATAATTATTAAAAAATAATAATATTAATTTTAGTTTTTTATTCGAGTATCTTGAATTAATCGTGTCAAATAATTATTGGTACAATTAATATAATAAATTAACTATTTAAAATTTATTATATTAATTACATATTAATTATACCAATTATTGTTGCACTAATTATTATTTAATACGTCAACGAGTATTTTAAAAATAAATAAGTAAACGTTAACATTATTGTTGAAAAGAAAAACAGTAAGCAAAACATTAAATTTTACCTTCTTCATTTCTAAGAAAAAACTCACTACCTATGAAATAAAGAATTTCGGATGCAAATTGTTTGTCTCAGAGCATGACTGTGATTTTATTTGGGTCGGATTAAAAAAACTCAAAATACAATAAAAATGATAAAAAAAATTTATAATCCTTTTTAAGACTACGGGACTTCATAGTTTGTTGTGAATAAACTTTATAATGCACTTCACTTTCCATATATAGAATGTCTCTCCTTGCCCTATATTTTCTTTACCTGTTAGGATTTTTAATGTAATTTTCATTATATGTACTTTGTATTTTTCCGTGATTGCGTTCCACTAGCAGTTTGGTCAGATTTGAGTTTGGTTCCAAAAGAGAATCACAATGACTTTACCTAACAACAAAAGAGTTGAGTTCACATAGCAATATAATTAGATGGGTGGATCCCAAAAGAGAAAAATAGAATAAAAAGAAACCAAAACCCTAAAAGAAGAAGTAAACGTGGGCAGCCATTGAACAAGATATTCCAAACATTGTCGGCTCAGGAATCAGGATATGTTGTCGTGCTTCATTTCCCTAACATATTCCCATTAATATCTTCTTATTTTTGGTAAATTTATGATCTCAATATATTCCTCACGCTCGAGTAAAAATCAGGTAATATCACTATTTATTAAGTTCTTAATATTTTGATCGATATGATCTGATTCTTAATCGTAAGTTTGTTATTTGTTTTTACTAAGTTATTGTATTAATACTGTGTTGTTATGTTATGCTATATAGTTTACTATATAATATCTCATATCAATTTATTAAAAATAATTTTATTTTGTATTAATCCAAATAAAAATGTCAAATGGGGTCCAATCCAGACAAGAAATCTCTCTTTTCTGTGACATTAATATTTTGACAGTGTCTTTGAAAGTACATCTCATCATTCGCTAATTTGTATTCCATGATAATGTTGTTGGAGATTGTTTGAAAAAACAAATCTTGGTAACAACTTCAAGAATTTAAACTCCAATCTTATAATTATAACAAACACAAGCTTCAATTTGTTTTCGAATCAATTACAAGAAAAAAAAAAAGACTTTTGAAGCACAAAATGTTCGTATTAGTTTCATGTTTCCTAGAGCATATCACATGACTCTTATAAAAAAATTTTGATTAGGTTTTGCGAATTGTAAAAACAAGATAAATCTACTAAAACATAAAATATATATCTCTAATCAGGTTTGTGACTTTAAGTCTTGAGACCTAACATATACAACTGTTTTATTACTCTAGTTAACAAACAAATAAATACATCTAAAAGGTCAAATATGCATACCAAAACAGAACTCCAACATGGCTCAATCAAATATGATTCATATGACTAAGTTGATCTGTAACACCCGACATTTTTGACAGGGAAATTATCCCTCGAATTATCGAACGGGATTAGGTTTATAGTAATATAATGTGTGTTTTTGTAAAATCTGTTAGAATGTTTAGTTGAAAACTAAACTAAGGAGTAACCAAAACAAATCATTTAGTTAGAAACCAATGGACTGGCAGTTTAGGTAGGAATTAAGGTAGGTGGGAGAAAGCCAATGGATGGATGCTAAGTGTCCAAACTTGTTGAGGAAGCCATACAACTTCTCTTCCTCTCTTCCCTTCCCTCCTACGAGAAACACTTCTCTGTTTCTCTCCATTCTCTTATCTATTTTCTCTCTTCCAGACGAAGTGCAACAATTTCCAAAAATCTGTCTTCTCCTGTTTTCTTCCATTTCTCCGTTAAAGGTTTGAGACTCACCGAGACGAACAAAGCTTACAATTCACGGACAACAGGTAAGTTCACACTCGTAGGTTTGCCCTTAAGGCCCTACATCACGGAGGTACTAGGTTTTCATTTATGTCGAGTTGTTTTGGGTAGATAAGTTATCTGTATTTCTCTTCACGACCTGTGGTGTTATTTCTGTTGTCTGTTGTATTAATTTTAAGCACTGTAAAAGTTCATGCATACACGATTTTCCCCGAAATCCATAAAAAATATTTTTTGTACACGTTTTGAAGTTAAGAATGATAAAACATGTAATGTAACGTTCGGTTAAGTGTGGGACGGGGACTGGTGTTCTGCTCTGAATTACTAGTGCCTGATAGTGCACTTCTGTTATGCATGTTTCCCTATAAACCCCACTTCCTGACGGATAAAAAGTAATGCTATGTAATGTCACTGTATTTCAAAAGGTTCATACACAGCATATGCATCACTGCATTTTTATATGTTCTTACTGAGCTCTAGGCTCATAGTTGAACTCTATGTTGTAGGTACGAACCCCGTGGATGAGGACTTTGTGCCTCAGGCCGGCGAATTGATGCAGTTGGCGGGATGAGCTCATGGGGTGGTTGCTGCAGCCAGACATATTTTGATTCTATGAGGGTATTTTAAAAGTGTATGTCCGGTTCTGTATTGTTTTTTTTTTAAGTTTAAACCGATATATAGACTCTATGTAAATGTTTTTAAAACCCTCTGTATTTGACAGTTGTAAATATATTTTGAAGCTCTGGAACTGTTTGGAGTTCTTCTTTTAGGTCCTGCATGATTGCCTTGAGTTTTGATGCTTTTGTGTCAAAAGATGTAAGTTGTCCATTTTGCCTGTAAAACAGTCATCCACTCTTGTCATCCACTCTATGTCATCCACTCCTGTCATCCACTCCTGTCATCCACTCTATGTCATCTACTCTGTCATCCACTCTATGTCATCCACTTCTGTCATCCACTCTATGTCATCCACTCCGTCATCCACTCTGTCATCCACTCTATGTCATCCACTACTGTCATCCACTCCTGTCGTCCACTCCATCATCCACTCTGTCATCCACTCTATGTCATCCACTTCTGTCATCCACTCTATGTCATCCACTTCGTCATCCACTCTGTCATCCACTCTATGTCATCCACTCCTGTCATCCACTCTTGTCATTCACTCTATGTCATCC
The DNA here is from genome assembly GCA_022432975.1 of Begonia masoniana. Lineage (NCBI taxonomy): Eukaryota > Viridiplantae > Streptophyta > Magnoliopsida > Cucurbitales > Begoniaceae > Begonia > Begonia masoniana. Next base: position 14,729,948 of record CM039508.1, read on the forward strand.
ACTCCTGTCATCCACTTCTGTCATCCACTCTATGTCATTCACTCTATGTCATCCACTCCTGTCATCTACTCCTGTTGTCCACTCTATGTCATCCACTTCTGTCATCCACTCCTGTCATCCACTTCTGTCATCCACTCTATGTCATCCACTTTATGTCTTCTAGTTTATGTCTTCCACTTTATGTCATGTCTCCATTTTATGCCTTCAACTTTATGTCTTGCCATTTTAAATGTTCAAGAGTTTTAAAAAGTCAAAAAATTTTACGTCCAAAAAGTCAAAGTCTCAGTGAACGTTATGTCGAGTCCCGTGACGGCCCGGCATGGGTCCGGGGGTCGTCACTTGATCAACAAAAATAAATGTGCATGCTAATGAAAACATGTCGAATGAAAAATATGTAATATAAAAAATAGACGACTCATAAAGACAGACACATCATTTTATATGAGAACACGTATCAAAATAAATATTTTTTTTAAAACAATGCAATGCTGAACATAAAAATAAATCTCTACCTTAAACTGGTGTGCTACACTACCAAAGCTCGGTTAATCCAAATGAGTCCAACAAATCAAACCTCAGAACCTATCAATATGCATATTCATTAATATCAATCTCAAAACATTTGTTGGAACCCACAATCGGGATAGGAACCAACTCACGAATTAAATGGGTTGAAAATCTAACTTGGCTTAATCTAGAGAAAACGCCGCAGTATACTCCTCATGTATGTCTCGACATTACAACATCTTGGCATAAAGCCTTGGTGTACCTTGACGTTTTAACATTTCAGCATACCCGACAGTCGTGGCATAATTTTGCCACAATTCATGAGCACATGTCCCTAAACATGCCTCGGCGTCTTGACCTCGAACACCTAGGCACAACATGTGTCATCCTTTTGTGAATATCGTAATTTGCATAAAACGTCGTGTAATACAACCAACATTATGCCGCGACATAAAATGCAAAACCGGCGCTTTCTGTTACGAAAAATGTCATGGCATTTTATAACATAACACCTAGGCTTTATGTTCTTCTTATCGGGTATTCACAGAATCTGATTTGCTCTTTGATTTCTTCAACAATTCGACCAAAAATCCAAATTTTTCTCATCTTATGGTATTTTCATGCATAAACAATCATTCATATTCGTTTTATTCCATTTGATTTAAACAAAAAACTTTCATTAAAATCCAAAATTTCAAAACATTAGAAAAGTGACATAGGTCCGACCTACCTTAAAAAATTCTCCACCATTTCTCCGTCAACCCACGATCTTCATCTTCTGATTTAATATATACAATTATTCAGAATTTCAACTAATCAATGATTCATTAAAGTCTCAACCAAACTTAATTTCTTAAACTATTCGAATCAGGATTCAAAATTTGATGGTCTCATAATAAAATTGATTTGTAAATAAATTAGATCCTTAATTTTCCATCCATATTAACACTAATTTCATATGGAATATTACAGATTCTCCATCTCGAGATGGTTGGCAACACATTGTAGAACTATGGAAATAAGGTTAAGAGATGAGAAATTGTGATTATATCGACCCTCTAGGCCAATTGGACCCAAACCAACCAAAATACCTAAAATAAACAATACCGGTAAACGTCAAATTTTACAAGTGTGGTGAAAGTGCGTAACTTAATTAACATTTTTTTTTTCTTAGAGGTTTATGGTGTTACTGAATGAGTCAGGCCGATAGGCCTGCCAACACATTATAGATCGTGATGGGTGTAGGGACGAAGCATCTGTCATATGGATCGAAATTATTTCATATTTTTGCCTTCAGTTTTGTAGAGTTTTATTTTGGCAACACACAAAATCTCATTTTGTACTTAAATTTTGACATATTGAATTTTTCTCATTTGCCTAATTTTTTTATTTGTTAGGACTTCTTACGTAAAATTTTGATGTTCATACTTCATTTTTCTCATATTCAAGCCCGATTATTTGCTGCACATAGAGATTTTTATTTTGTAGTTTAATTTGCTCATTTACTTATAGTTTTTAACTTAACATCTCAGTGTTCAATTTGTTAAGAGTTAAACTCAAACGAGCTGTCAGTTTCGAAGAGGCTGTTTCAAACAAGAATGTGAAGGGTCAAACAACATTCATTTTTAACGTATGACCTATGGATTTGAAGCTCCAGAGGTCTACTTTTGAATGGTTTGTTCTCTAGAAGAAGTTATGACCATTTTAGTAATAAATGGTCAGGAATAAATGTAATATTTGGTATTCTATTTTTTTAAGTATGTTTATTGTATGAATGTCAAAAGTCAAACATGACACTATAAATATTGCAATATGTTTCATTGGAGAAAGTGAGAGAAGAAATATAAATACATTCGAGAAGATTGTTATTTAGTTTCCATCTTTCTTCCTCTCCAAGACATACACTAATTTGATTGTCAAATTGGTATCAGAGCCATGTCTGACTACAAGATAATACCGTTGGGGCAGATGGCGCTGCCACGACTCACCAAAACGAACTACAACAATTGGAGTATTCAAATGCATGCATTGCTCAACGCATAAGACGCATGGGAAGTTGTCGAAACCGACTTCAAGGAGGCGGAAGCTATTGATTCCTTGATCGCGAATCAATTAAAAGCGTTGAAAGAAACACGAGTGAAGGACAAGACCGCTCTCTATCTTTTGTTTCAAGCAATAGAGAGTCGGGTTTTGAGAAGATTGCTGGTGCATCAACTTCGAAGGAAGCATGGGACACTTTGCAAAAGGTGTACAAGGGTGCCAACCGAGTTAAACAAGTGCGGCTTCAAACTCTTCGAGGTGAGTTGGAGGCTATAAAAATGAAGGAGACAGAAGACATATCAACCTATATAACGCGTGTGCAAACACGGTGGTGAATCAATTCAAACGCAATGGAGAAACCCTCACAGATGCAAGGGTCGTGGAGAAAATTCTTCGATCATTAACGGAGAATTTCGAGAATGTTGTATGTACAATCGAGGAATCGAGAAACTTGGAAGAAATGACCGTCGATGATCTCACAGGTTCCCTTGAGGCACATGAACAAGGGAAGATCAAGAAGAAACAAGAAGTCTTGGAGGAGACCTTACAAACAAAGATGACTATCAAGGAGGACAAGGTAATGAACAGGCACAATCGAGGAAGCGGACGCGGCTGTAGAGGTCATGATTTCGGTCGCGGTGGAGGTCGCGGTCGTAGAAACAATCATGAAGAAAAGACCAAGATGAGTCAACAAAATTGGCGTGGATGAGGACGCAATCACAGGAAAGGTGGCTTGTTGAATTGCTCAAATGTCAAGTGTTACAAGTATGAACACCACGCAAAGGAGTGTTATTCCCAGAAAAAAGTGAACAAAAACGCAAATCTCGTCGCGGAAGATGAGACGAAGGACGATAGTGTTCTCATGATTACCCAAAAGGGTTCCACTTCGGATAGCGACACAGTATGACATCTCGACACCGGTGCTAGCTATCATATATGTGGACACAAACATCTCTTTGTTGATATGGAATAGATAAAAGATGGACACATGTTCTTTGGAGATGCGTCGAAGGTTCAAGTCAAAACCGGACGTTGCACTTGAAAGATAAAAATGATCGATTACTCACAGACGTGGAGATGGCCAAGAATCGTATGTTCAAAATCAACTTGAAAAATGTGCGAGAAATGTGTTTGCAAGTCAACATGGAGGACAAAGCTTGGCTGTGACATTTACGGTTCAAACACTTACATTACAACGGCCTAAAGGAGTTAACAAAAAAAGGAAATGGTCCACGGATTACCGGACATGGACTACGCCAAGAAATTTTGCGAAAGATGTGTACTTGGAAAACATGCAAGGAGTGCATTTCAAAACAAGGTAGAATATCGTGCAAGAAGATCTCTTAAGTTGGTACACACCGATATATGTGGCCCGATCACACAGAAGTTTCTTAGTGAGAAAAGGTATTTCATCATTTTCATTGACGATTACACAAGGAAGACTTGAGTTTATTTTTTGAAGGAAAAGTCGGAAGCATTGGAGGTATTCAAAAAATTCAAGGTGTTAGTGGAGAAGATGACCGATTTTTACATCAAGGGTTTACGGTTGGATAAAGGCAGAGAGTACGTGTCGACTGCTTTCACAAGCTATTGCGAGGAACAAGAGATCAAAAGGTTCTTGACCGCACCCTACTCACCTCAGCAAAACGGTGCAGTCGAAAGAAAAAACCGAACGATTCTCAGTATGGTTCGGTTAATGTTGAAGAGTAAAGACATGTCAAAGGAATTTTGGGCTGAAACAGTGCAATGCGCCGTATATGTGCAAAATCGATGCCCGCATACGAGATTGGCAAATCAAACACCACAAGTGGAGCAGTCATAAACAAACCGTATTTCATTTTAAAGTTTTTGGTAGTGTGGCTTATGCGCACGTACCAGACCAAAGAAGAACCAAACTCGATGACAAAAGCAAGAAATATGTGTTCATCGGGTATGACGAGAAGGCGATTGCTCTCAAGTTATTCTACCCAATTAGCAAAAACGTGGTTGTGAGCTGAGATGTACAAGTGAATGAAGAAAGTACATGGGATTGGAATAATAAAAAAGAGGTGACACAAGACAAAGAAAAAGAAGAAACAACAGTCGCTGCACAAATAATCACACCAACAACACCTCAAGAATCTGATGAAGAAGAAGAACCGAGACAACCAAGGATGAGGAGTCTATAAGATCTATACGACCTGAAAAACGAAGTGAACTTGGTTTGCTTATTAGCAGATGCAAAAAATATTATGTTTGAGAAAGCCGTGAGAGACAAGAAATGGAAAGTGGTGATGGATGAAGAGATGAAGACAATCATGAAACGTGGGACTTGGTAGAGTTGTCAGAAGGATGTAGGCCCATAAGAGTCAAATGAGTATACAAGAAAAAGATGAATGCCCAAGGAAAGATTGAAAGATACAAACCACACCTAGTTGCAAAAGACTACAAACAAAAGGTGGGGATTGACTGTGATGAAGTTTTCGCTCCGGTTACAAGAATTGAGACAATTCAACTTCTTATTTCTGAGGCGGCACAATTCAAGTGTAACACCCAGCTTTACGGGTTTTGAATCTTAGTAATATAAATACATTTTTTGTAAAAAATAGTAAATTAAGCCTGTTTTACGAACGGAAAGTTTTATTAGAGCCCTAGAAATAAATCGGAATTATTGGTGAAATAAGAAAATTTGGAAAAACGGATCGGTGAATCAATTAACGAAATCAGAGGAAGATTAATAGAAAATTTACTAAAGGGCAAAAATGTCATTGGATAAGTTAAATTCTATTAAAAACATAAAATCACTCCCTCTCCTCAACACTTAACGATTTCCATCTGCGAAATCACCCTCCCGAGCTCTCTAGTGATTTTGGCTCCCAGTCGACGAGTACCTAAAGCCGACGCCGATTCCTCCTCCATGCTCCGTCAACCCTTCGCGTGTTCTTCCCAAAAACACGATCCTAGGTAAGGTTCTATAGTTTTCGGATGTAAGTTGTCAATTATCACGGATTTAAACAGCTAGGGTTCGGTTGAGGTTTGATCGGGTGCATTAAAAATGGTTAGGTTCACAGTAGATACAATTGAAATGAAGATATTTATGGTTATGGAGAATAGTTAAGTAGAATTAATGGGGTTTTGTTTAGTTCGGAGTTTGATTGATTAAGCTCGATTTTAATGCCAAGTGTTGTGAATTGGCTTAGGTAAATAAAGCACACGGACAGCACTCGGTTTGCTAAGGACATCAGGTAAGTATTCGTGACTTGCTTGGCCAATTGGCCTACACCATAAAGATTGTCATTGATTGAGGATTTGGTGAGTTTATGGTCTAGGTGTAGATTGGATTGGTAGGTTAAGGAATTTGTTATGCTAAAATAGTTTTTTAGGTTTTAATTACTGCTTTATGCTTGTTTTATGTTTAATGCACCGTTCACGATCATGCATCATGTTTAAAATGAAAAAGCATGGAAAAAGGATTTATGCATACGTTTTCATGTAAGAAAGAACGAACTAAAGTAATGTATGTAAACGGTACTATGGGGCTAGAGGTTGGCATTCCCTGCTTGGAACAGAACAAAGGTTGTCTATTTCAAGTGGGGCAAAGGTTGTCAACGGGGCTCGAGTTTGGCATTCCCTGCTTGAAGTGGAACAAAGGTTGTCTGCTTCAGGTGGGGCAGAGGTTATCTACTCGAGGTTGGCATTCCCCGCTTAGGACAGAACAAAGGTTGTCTGTTTCAAGTGGGGTAGAGGTTGTCAACGGGGGTTAGAAGTTGGCATTCCCTGCTTGAAGTGGAACAAAGGTTGTCTGCTTCAGGTGGGGCAGAGGTTGCCCACCCCTCTTATATGTAACGAAAGTATATGAAAGAAATGAATGTACGAAAGAACAGTATGATTTTTATGAATTGTATAGCATAGCATGCATGTCTCATTTACGAAGCTTACTGAGTCTTTTAGCTCATAGAATGTTTTTATGGTGTAGGTAATCTTGAGCAAGGTGAGAATGTAGTTCTTCCACCCGAGGAACGAGTTGATTGAAGAAGAATACCGTGGGAGTGCGCTGTGCAGTCGGTGCCTTTTGACCCGTGGGAGCCAAGGATAAGTATTTTGGGTATTTTGGGATGTGTTCGGGCTGAGGGGTGTTTAGTTAGGAAAAATGTATAGACGTTCATTTTAGGATGCTTGGTACTGTTTAATTCACGTATATTGCATGTATGATGATGTTTAAAAAAAGCTTTCTGGATAGTCATTAGAGATGAATTTCCATTTGATGATTTCAGGATTAAGAAGTTTGGTTTATGGATGGATATCTTGAGGATGTTTATTAAATTGTGATGTGTGTGATGTGCAGGGTAGTAAAGAAGAAGGAGACTGCTCTCTAGAACTAAAATCCAGAGAACTTGCCGATCGATCGCCTGGGGTAACGATCGATCGGCTGATATTGTGGACAATTCAGCCTAAGTAAAGTTAAGTGTACTAATGGGGGCTAGTTCGACCGATTTTAAGTGTGAATCGGTCGGGGTTGTCGACCCCCCCGGTATATTAGAGCCATTTTGAGGAAATTTAGTTAAGTGTCGTCGACCGATCTCTTTACAAAGGCCACATCGATCGATTTTGGTCAGTGTTGACATCGACCGATTTTGGCTAGTGTTGACATCGACCTATTTTGGCCAGTGTTGACATCGACCGATTTTCGCCATTGTAGACATCGACCGATCTCTTTACTGAGGCCACGTCGACCCCCACTGTACCATTCGTCCAAACCTGATAGAAAGAATCGTCGACCCCCACTGTTTAAATTGAAGAAACCCGAGAGAAGTTAAGTGTTATTTATCTCGACTGAAGAAACCCGAGAGAAGTTAAGTGTTATTTATCTTGACCACTGTTCAAATTGATGAAACCTGAAGAAACCCGAGAGAAGTTAAGTGTTATTTATCTCGACTGAAGAAACCCGAGAGAAGTTAAGTGTTATTTATCTCGACTGAAGAAACCCGAGAGAAGTTAAGTGTTATTTATCTCGACTGAAGAAACCCGAGAGAAGTTAAGTGTTATTTATCTCGACTGAAGAAACCCGAGAGAAGTTAAGTGTTATTTATCTCGACTGAAGAAACCCGAGAGAAGTTAAGTGTTATTTATCTCGACTGAAGAAACCCGAGAGAAGTTAAGTGTTATTTATCTCGACTGAAGAAACCCGAGAGAAGTTAAGTGTTATTTATCTCGACTGAAGAAACCCGAGAGAAGTTAAGTGTTATTTATCTCGACTGAAGAAACCCGAGAGAAGTTAAGTGTTATTTATCTCGACTGAAGAAACCCGAGAGAAGTTAAGTGTTATTTATCTCGACTGAAGAAACCCGAGAGAAGTTAAGTGTTATTTATCTCGACTGAAGAAACCCGAGAGAAGTAATGAAATGAAAGATGAAAGTTTTAATTTCACGTGATTTTTAAGAATAGTAGAAGGGTAAATTTAAGTAGGGGTGGGCAGAACCGACCGGGACCGAGAACCGGACCGGGACCGACGGTTTTGGTCCGGTTTCGGTCGCTGGGTGTTGGACCGCGGTCCGGTCTTCGGTCCAAGGGCTCTGGAACCGTGGTCTGTCGGTCCGGTCCTCGGTCCACAGTCCAATTTCCCGAAGAACCGAGACCGGACCGAATGACTGAAATTTAATAGAAATTCGCCCAATCTCTGCTGCAGCCAATCCCTAATCCAAAATCAGAACACCGAGGTCCCCACCTTCGAACGCGAACACCAGAACACCGAGTCCCACCGAGTCCCCACCTTCGAACGCGAACACCAGAACACCGAGTCCCCACCTTCGAACGCGAACACCAGAACACCGAGTCCCCACCTTCGAACGCGAACACCAGAACACCGAGTCCCCACCTTCGAACGCGAACACCAGAACACCGAGTCCCCACCTTCGAACGCGAACACCAGAACACCGAGTCCCCACCTTCGAACGCGAACACCAGAACACCGAGTCCCCACCTTCGAACGCGAACACCAGAACACCGAGTCCCCACCTTCGAACGCGAACACCAGAACACCGAGTCCCCACCTTCGAACGCGAACACCAGAACACCGAGTCCCCACCTTCGAACGCGAACACCAGAACACCGAGTCCCCACCTTCGAACGCGAACACCAGAACACCGAGTCCCCACCTTCGAACGCGAACACCAGAACACCGAGTCCCCACCTTCGAACGCGAACACCAGAACACCGAGTCCCCACCTTCGAACGCGAACACCAGAACACCGAGTCCCCACCTTCGAACGCGAACACCAGAACACCGAGTCCCCACCTTCGAACGCGAACACCAGAACACCGAGTCCCCACCTTCGAACGCGAACACCAGAACACCGAGTCCCCACCTTCGAACGCGAACACCAGAACACCGAGTCCCCACCTTCGAACGCGAACACCAGAACACCGAGTCCCCACCTTCGAACGCGAACACCAGAACACCGAGTCCCCACCTTCGAACGCGAACACCAGAACACCGAGTCCCCACCTTCGAACGCGAACACCAGAACACCGAGTCCCCACCTTCGAACGCGAACACCAGAACACCGAGTCCCCACCTTCGAACGCGAACACCAGAACACCGAGTCCCCACCTTCGAACGCGAACACCAGAACACCGAGTCCCCACCTTCGAACGCGAACACCAGAACACCGAGTCCCCACCTTCGAACGCGAACACCAGAACACCGAGTCCCCACCTTCGAACGCGAACACCAGAACACCGAGTCCCCACCTTCGAACGCGAACACCAGAACACCGAGTCCCCACCTTCGAACGCGAACACCAGAACACCGAGTCCCCACCTTCGAACGCGAACACCAGAACACCGAGTCCCCACCTTCGAACGCGAACACCAGAACACCGAGTCCCCACCTTCGAACGCGAACACCAGAACACCGAGTCCCCACCTTCGAACGCGAACACCAGAACACCGAGTCCCCACCTTCGAACGCGAACACCAGAACACCGAGTCCCCACCTTCGAACGCGAACACCAGAACACCGAGTCCCCACCTTCGAACGCGAACACCAGAACACCGAGTCCCCACCTTCGAACGCGAACACCAGAACACCGAGTCCCCACCTTCGAACGCGAACACCAGAACACCGAGTCCCCACCTTCGAACGCGAACACCAGAACACCGAGTCCCCACCTTCGAACGCGAACACCAGAACACCGAGTCCCCACCTTCGAACGCGAACACCAGAACACCGAGTCCCCACCTTCGAACGCGAACACCTAACGCCCGCAGACGGCAGCCGACAGCATAACGCACTCGCACTCGCACTCGCAGAATCCCTCCCGAAGCCCCGACGCCTCGCCTCGCCTCTGTCGTCGGCTGGTCGTCGCCTCGTCGTCGCTCACAGTGACGGTATGTATTTGATTAGGGCTTGATGTCTGCTGCGAATTGGTGTAAAAGAGGAAATTTTTATAAGTTATAAATTTTTTAAAAAATAAAAATATTAGGCCGGGTGGAACCGGGACCGGATCGGGATTTCGGGTGCGGTCCAGGTTCGGTCCCGGTCCCGCATCGGACCAGTCCAGGTTCCGAGAAAAAAATCCCAAACCTGTTCGGGCCGGTTCGGTCTGGGCTCGGGACCGGACCGAACCGGCCCGTGCCCACCCCCAAATTTAAGGGACGTTACATCAAGTGGTCGATCTATCAAATGGATGTGAAATCTGCATTTCTAAATGGAGTGCTTGAAAAGGAAGCCTACGTAGAGCAACTGTCTGGATACATGAAAGCTGGGAAGGAAAGAAAAGTGCTGAAGTTAAAGAAAGTGCTATACGGGCTAAAGCAAGCACATCGAGCATGGAACACCCGAATTGACACCTACTTCAAGAAAAATGGATTCACACAATGTCCCTATGAGCACGCGTTGTAGGTGAAAAAAGAAGAAGAGAAATTGCTACTTGTTGCTCTTTATTTTGATGACCTTATCATCATGGAGAACAACAAGGAGATCATAAAAGATTTCAAAGAAGCCATGACGCGGGAGTTCGAAATGATGAAGTATTTTCTTGGTCTTGAGATTAGACAAGGAAAATCTGGAATTTTTGTGTCACAAGAAGCATATACGAAGGATATTTTGAAGAAGAACAAAATGGAAAATTGCTAGCCGGTAGCAACACCGATGGAGCTCGGTACAAAACTCTATAAGTTTGCGGGAGGAGATCAAGTAAACGCAAGTGACTACAGTAGTTTGGTTGGGAGTCTACGATATCTCACAAGCACAAGGCTGGATGTAACGACCCTTACCCGTATCCTAATTTTACCGTATAAATTTTTCATTTTATCTTTTATCCTTAAACTTTGTAGAAATTATGCGGAATTTAAAAGTAGACTATATCGTTAAAATCGTTCGAAAACTATTTGCTTGAAAACAATTTCAATAAAACTTAAAACAATTAAAACAATATTGAAAACAATTAAAAACATTGAAGAAACAATCGGCCAAAGAGTGAGGGACAAAATGGACATTTGTCCCTGAAAACCAAGGGGCGATCGATCGCCCATTTCAGGCGATCGATCGCCATAAGCAAAATAGGAGGGGCGAACAATCGCCCCTCTTTGTGGCCATCGATCGCCCCGCGATCGATGGTCAGGCGATCGATCGCCCCTTTTTGGGCGATCGGTCGCCACACTCTCTGGATTTTCCAGAGAGTGTTTCACCTTTGGGGCGATCAATCCCCTCCTTAGGAGATCGATCGTCACCCTCCCTGGAATCCGAAAATTCCAGGGAGTTGCCTCCCTCAATTCCATCTTTCTTTCCTCTTCCCCTGCACACATTTCTCACCACATATACCCCATAGATTTCAACATAAATCACTCCATAAGCGTGTAACATACAATAACTCAAACCTCACCCCTTTTCACATTTCGTCACTCACCCAATAAATGACTCAAAACACATTTAAAACATAACCCGATTTCATAAAAACGAACTGCGTGGTTCAGTTTAAAAATTAAACATTTTCTCCTGTTTTAAAATAGTTTCCAAAACGTTTAAAAAACATCAAAACGTAACTCTATCAACTAATCAGATCCAAACATCCTAATATGTTCAACTATACAAATTTTCCTATGATCTAACTATCGTATCCCAAAATACCTTTACATCTTTTCCTCACGAGTCAAAATACGCGTCAACTGCCCAGCACGCTACCACAGGCATTCTCCTTTAATCTGTACGATCATCAGGTAGATGGAAATCCTCCTCACCTTGCTCTATGTCACCTACACCATAAAGACACCTATGAGATAAAAATCTCAGCAAGCTCTACGTAAATGCTAATGCATGATCATGTATGCTCAATGCTATGAAAACCGTCCTTGTCATTTCATATATCAGTACGTGTCAGTCTATGGTTATCAGAAACGCTCTACAGATGGATAGGGCACGTCCAACGGTTAGACAGTCCACACCATCTGAAGGGAGGAAAACCCGCTCACCACGGAACGCCAGGTCTGAACCTCATTCCCGATAACCCCATGTCATGGTTGTTTACTGTGATACTTTACTTGCCTTTACATGCATGTTCTTTTCATGAAATCCGTGCATAAATTCATTTTCATGACATTTTTAAAACCATGATGCACGAACAGTTCAATATAGCATAAACATACATAAGGAGCATACCATCAAAACACTACAAATACCATCAAAACACTATAGCAAACAACCGATAGAACAACTGAACCTAAACTACCCAACCGAAGCAATTTAAACAAACACGTCACCATAACTCCTCGAGACGACTTCGACGTACGGTGTAGGCCTATCGGCCAGAGTAAGTCACAAGAACTTACCTCGTGCGCGTCGCAATCCAAGCTCCGTCCATGAGCTTTGTTCACCTAAAGCAATTTCACAACATTATCATTAAAACGAGTTTGAACTACTAAACGTCCAAATTCACGAAATCCTTAACTAAGGAAAGTTCTAACTTAACTAATCGAGACATTTCAATAACAATTAACGCTCGATACCTCGAAACCGCCATTAACGAGCTTTCCCCAAAACTCGAAAATTCTTCAATCTCTAATATTCGTCCTAAATCGATTAACTTCGCCCAACAATACTCGATACGTTCATTATATTCACAACTACGAAAAACCTATAAATTTCAAACTCTAAATCACATTTTTCACAAACCTTAAACGAAACCCTAATCATTTTTAACTCCGCAAAACTAAGAACTAAAGCCGGAAAACGTTAGAGACTTACTTAGAATCGTGAATGGAGAAGAAAACACGAAGAACCAGAGGTTAATCGGAGAGGAATCGTCGGTGTTGAGGAGGGATCGGCGCCAGAAGAAGGGAGAAATCGCAGGGGAGGTTTGTGTTTTCATGAGGAGCAGAGGGAAATGAGGGAGGAGGAAGAGAAAAGTGGTTTTTAATTAAAATAAGACTTGGCAATTTACCATTTTGCCCTTCCTTTGATTTTCTATTTGTCTCGTCCTTTGTTTCGTTAATTAGCTGACGATTCGGTTTCTCCAAATTTTCTTATTTCACCAATTGTTCCAACTTATTACTAGGATTCTATTAAAACTGTCTGTTCGCAATTTGGACTCCGTTTACTATTTTTACCAAAGTATCCTTTATATTACGATAAACGTAATTCTCGTAAAATTAGCGTTCGACTCCTAAAATTTCCGAAATTTTCTTAAAATCATTATTAATTATTAGGATCGTAATAACCCTTTCTTTTCACGAAACCGACTTAATTCGGCATATTTACAAAAATATCATTTACATTAAAATATTAATATTCCGTACAGCCGGGTATTACACCGGACATTGCATATAGTGTCGGCATAGTGAACTGATACATGGAGGCTCCAAAACGCTCAAACCTAAAAAATATTAAGAGAATTCTTCGCTACATTTGAGGAACGGAGTCACTCGGGTTACTCTATACAAAGACAGACGAATACAAGCTGATTGGTTACTCCGATAGTGATTGGTGCAGAGATATAGATGATCGAAAAAGTACAGTGGGATTCGTATTCTATATGGGGAACACGACATTCACATGGCTCTCGAAGAAGCAGTCGATCATGACTTTGTCAACATGCGAGGCGGAGTATGTGGCAACATCTTGGTGTGTGTGCCACTCAATTTGGGTAAGAAATTTGCTGCACGAGTTAAATCTCCAGCAACATGATGCAACCGAAATAGGAGTCGACAACAAATCAGCTATTGAGTTGACAAAGAATCCAGTTCACCATGAAATTAGTAAACATATAGATGTTTGTTTCCATTTTATTAAGGAACATGTGAAAAAAAGAGAAGTGCAAATGAGTCAGGTTGTGAGTCGTGATCAAGCTACAGACATCTTTACAAAGCCGCTTCCAAGAGTGTTGTTTGAGAACTTGAAGGAGATGATTGGAATGAAAGATCGAAAAGGTTTGAGCTTAAAGGAAGAATTTGTTGAGAGTTAAACTCAAACAAGCTGTCAGTTTTGAAGAGGCTGTTTCAAACAAGAATGTGAAGGGACAAACGACATTCATTTTTAACGTATGACCTATGAATTTGAAACCCCAGAAGTCTACTTTCGAATGGTTTAAGTTTCAAGTTGTGTGGAGTCTTCTAGAAGAAGTTATGACCGTTTTAGTAATGAAGGGTCAGGAATAAATGTAATGTTTAGTATTTCATTTTTTTAAAATATGTTTATTGTATGAATGTCAAGAGTCAAGCATGACACTATAAATATTGCAATATGTTTCATTGGAAAAAGTGAGAGAAGAAATAAAAATACATTCGAGAAGATTGTTGTTTAGTGTCCATCTTTATTCCTCTTCAAAACATACACTAATTTGATTGTCACATTTTTCATTATTTTTCTTGTTTGTGGATGACTAGTAATAAATTGAATTTTTTTGCAACCAAAGACAAAAACTATATCTTATTTGTACCAAAAAAAAATTAAACACATAATGGTGACCAAATGTGAAAGTAAGAAAAACAAACATTAGAAAATTGGGTATGAACCCTAAAAGCGTTCCCAACAACATCACTTTCCACTAAAAGATGAAGTGTCCAAGAGCATAGCTGTTTGTCCTAAACTAAGAATTGAAAATATCTCAAACCTTATCAATCCTTTCCGGTGAAATCACATCCACACATCCCACACTGTTTTTCATAATACGAAATATAGATATTACACGCATGCACACGCGTCCACTTAGGGTTGGTTCTTGCTGTTTTCTATATACTTTTGGCTTGCATGCCTTCTTTGTCTTCTAGTTGTTTGATGTCATTTGTCTGTGCTCTGAAACCCCACCATAACATGGAATTGCTCTCTTCTACACTATATGTAATGGCAAAACTAAATATTATAAGCTGGAAAAACTATATATTATAAGTTTATAATCAAACGCACTCAAGTGTTATTTACCCAAATCATACATATAAAATTCTGAATTTTGAAATAAATAATCTCCTTGTTATCATATGATGACAAGTAAATGTGTTAGCAAATTGGTCAGTTAGTTTGATTACTAGATTTGTTTAAATTGCCAACTATAAAGGTGTAACCATACATATTAATATAAGACCATCAGTTAAAGATATTTTATTAAATACAAAACAAAGTGGCTACCAACTAAATTGATTGACAATGTGGTTGCGTTCCTATGTTTTATGTTGCAGATTTAACAGTCTAATTGTAAAATCTGCCATTTTATAAATAGATAAATTTTTAAATAATTTTATGTTTTGTCATGGTCAAAATATCCAATGGTAAACTCTATTTTTCATAATAAATTTCATGTAAAATAAAAATAAAAAAAAATTGATCAAGTGGTCAAATTTTGTTAAAGTGGAGATATTATCACAGTTATTAAAAATCAAAATAATATTCTTTAAATTTTAAAGTTACTTCAAAGTAATATTTTGGATAACTTTTGAAATTAAAGACGAATGAGAATTAATATATATATATATATATATATATATATATGAAACCGATGAACCGAACCGGAACCGGTGAAATCGGCTCGGTTCGGATCGGTTTTGCACCCCTAGAAACCGATCTTCGGTTTGGTATTGGTAAAAACTGACTATTTAGGTTCGGTTATCGGTTTGGATCGTTCAAAACCGATCCTAACCGAACCGAACCGTTGCTGCATAAAATACAGTGAAGACTGAAGAGCGATCTGCGAAGACCTAAATCAAAAATCATCGAGTCTTCGACCACTCGTCCAGTTCCAGACTCCAGAGACGACACACGCACTGCGAGTCTGCGACTACGAGGACTAGAGACTCAGCAGACAAGGACGATCAGGCGAGGCGACGACTCTCAATCTCTGCTACGGGCTATCGTTGATGATCAGGCAACCGAATAACAATAACCGGGTATGTTCTATTCTTTGCAGTTAGCTCATTTTTGTGTTTGACAGAGAGCAAAATCAATGATTTTGCTCTCTATAAAAAATCGACAGAGAGCAAATCGTGTTGATTTTGCTTTCTGTGGTTTTTTTACAGAGAGCAAAATCAGAACAAACGACAGAGACTCAGAGAGCAATTTTGCTCTCCTCCTGGTTTTGACAGAGCAAAATCAATGTTTCTGTTTATTTCTATGTTTTTTTCTCTGTTAGTTTACATTGTAAAATGCTTTGGATGATTATTAGATATCTCGATGTTGATAGTGTGACGACCCCCGACCCGATCGGGGCCGGCGAGCCTCACTCCGGACATTTAAAACGCGATATATATTTTTTTTGAACTTTTACTTTTAAAACCTTGACAGAGAGAAAACCTTCTCTGGAATTGAAGACTGGAAGACATATTTAAAATGCATGGTAAATCGGATGACATATTTAAAACTTGAAGAAAATTAAAATCGGACTACAGAAATAAATGACAGAAGAAAACAAGAAGACAGGAACATTTAAAATTTGGACAAATGAGCTACTCTGGATGAGAGGAGAAAGATAGAGAGACATGAAAACGGGAAGACAGAAGTGGACGACGTTGTCGCGGTTGAAAACTAACTTAGGTGCCAGTGTTAAGACGATGAAACAGGGTTTCGGTCGACAAGACACAGCACTTGAAGAGCTATGACCCACAACAAAATCGGTCGAAGTGTAAAAGAGTAGTAAGACTGAGTTCCGGTTGAAGTGACCTCGGTAATGAAATCGGTCGTCGTGACCTCGGTGATGAAATCGGTCGAAGTGAGCTTGGTGACGAAATCGGTCAAAGTGACCTCGGTGATGAAATTGGTCGAAGTGACCTCGGTGCTGAAATCGGTCGAAGTGACCTCGGTGATGAAATCGGTCGAAGTGACCTCGGTGATGAAATCGGTCGAAGTGACCTCGGTGATGAAATCGGTCGAAGTGACCTCGGTGATGAAATCGGTCGAAGTGACCTCGGTGATGAAATCGGTCGAAGTGACCTCGGTGATGAAATCGGTCGAAGTGACCTCGGTGATGAAATCGGTCGAAGTGACCTCGGTGATGAAATCGGTCGAAGTGACCTCGGTGCTGAAATCGGTCGAAGTGACCTCGGTGATGAAATCGGTCGAAGTGACCTCGGTGATGAAATCGGTCGAAGTGACCTCGGTGATGAAATCGGTCGAAGTGACCTCGGTGATGAAATCGGTCGAAGTGACCTCGGTGATGAAATCGGTCGAAGTGACCTCGGTGATGAAATCGGTCGAAGTGACCTCGGTGATGAAATCGGTCGAAGTGACCTCGGTGATGAAATCGGTCGAAGTGACCTCGGTGATGAAATCGGTCGAAGTGACCTCGGTGATGAAATCGGTCGAAGTGACCTCGGTGATGAAATCGGTCGAAGTGACCTCGGTGATGAAATCGGTCGAAGTGACCTCGGTGCTGAAATCGGTCGAAGTGACCTCGGTGATGAAATCGGTCGAAGTGACCTCGGTGCTGAAATCGGTCGAAGTGACCTCGGTGCTGAAATCGGTCGAAGTGACCTCGGTGATGAAATCGGTCGAAGTGACCTCGGTGATGAAATCGGTCGAAGTGACCTCGGTGCTGAAATCGGTCGAAGTGACCTCGGTGCTGAAATCGGTCGAAGTGACCTCGGTGCTGAAATCGGTCGAAGTGACCTCGGTGCTGAAATCGGTCGAAGTGACCTCGGTGCTGAAATCGGTCGAAGTGACCTCGGTGCTGAAATCGGTCGAAGTGACCTCGGTGATGAAATCGGTCGAAGTGACCTCGGTGATGAAATCGGTCGAAGTGACCTCGGTGATGAAATCGGTCGAAGTGACCTCGGTGATGAAATCGGTCGAAGCCATAACACTTAACTGAAAATTTATGAAAAAGAGTTCTAATGCGTCTGGACGGCAGAACTGGATGACAGGAGTCGACGACAGAAACAGAAGGTGGAATACTTTGGATGTTTGAACTTAAACAGGAAATCATAATAAAAATCGAAAGACATAATATTTGAACGACATAATGAAGATCGGATGACAGAGTAACTGTAACACCTGGGATTTTTTAATGAGAAAATTTGAGAGAAAATAAAAAATAATAAAATAGGTTGTTTTAATTAAATTAAAAGAAAAGTGAATGGTTTATTAATTTATATTCGGGTATTCCCAATTGAGAACTTAAGCCAGGTACGGGGTGAGGGTCAATTGACGAAAGTTTATAATTTAAGAACGAGATTTAACGGAAATTTTAGAAGGGCATAATGGTAATCTTAGTTTTATTAATGTTATTGTTATTATTATTATTGTTATTATTATTATTATTATTATTATTATTATTATTATAAATAAATAAAAACTAAAACAACAGAATAGCCGAAGCTATTCTGTCGAGCACCCGAGCTCGAGCGCCGATGGCTCGATCGGAGAAGGAGGGTGAGGGGCGGTGAGCGACGGCGATTCCTCGCCGTTTTCAGGCCAGACGACGGCGGCGCTTCCAAGGCTGCCATTTCCGGTCGTTTTCGCGCACCTGACCGAACGGTAAGTCCCTTTTGTTTGCCCTGTTTTGGTTTTGTCGTGGCCAAGGGTGACGAGCTGGTTTGAGCTCCGATCACCGGCCGAAATGGGCTGCTTCCGGCGTGGGTTTGCCAGCCCTTGGGCCGACTATGGTTGCTTGACCGTGGAGAGCCCTGTTTGGGTGATAGGCAGCAAGCCCTATTCGGGAAATTCGGGTTTTTGTTGTGTGTAGCCTCAGGATTTTGATTGTTTATGTTAATTGAGAGTATTTGTGGTTGATTAGTGAGGAATTGAGTGAGAATTGATGGAAAATTGGAAAGGGGGATTTTCTGGGTAAAGGGGCAGTTTGGGTTTTCTGATATTTGACCTAGCTACGGTCGTTTGTTTTACAATTCCTTCTTGGCAGGTTAAAATAGGTTATTAGAGGAGTACGTGGCCGTTGGAATCGTTCGATTCCGATATCCGACGCGAAAGTTATGCACGTTTGAAGTTCGGGTCGATTTTTACCGAACCCAAATTAGTGGTCCGTTTAGTTAGGTTTTAGTTGTATTAGGCTTGAAATAGTACTTTGAGAGTAAATTGGTGAATGTAAGCTTGATTTAATGAAGCTTGAATGTTTGTCATAGGTCGAGCCATAGGTGACATGAGGTGCCAAACCCAGCGAGCTACAGAAGACAGGTAAGTTCTCATGACTTGCTTTGACCGATTGGTCTACACCGTACGTCGACGTCGTCTCGAGGAATTTTGGAGACGTGTTTTGTTTATTTTGTTTTGGTTTGGGTAGTTAGGGTTAGTTGTTTCGTATGTTGTTTTTTTATCGTCCTGATGGTACATATGTGTTCGTTTATCGTCTTGAGGGTACATATATGGTTGTTTACTTTAAGATATAAACTGTTCACGCATCACGTGTTTTAAAGAAAAGCATGAAAATGAATTTCCGCACGATGTTTTAAAGATAATGCAAAGAAAAACAGCCGTGAGGCATACAATTTACAGGCCGCAAGTGTAACGACCCTAACACTGTACCCTTATTTACCCTTAATTAACGTACAAATTTTTCATTTTTTTTTTCCTTTATTCTTAGCGTTTATGCGAAAACGATTTGAAAACAATTTAAAATCAATTTACTAAAACGTTTAAACAAATAAAAACAATTAATTAAACCAATACGTACACAAACACTCGATACTCATACGTCTTCCGAAATACCACCTCAAAACCAACTCGAACGCAACTATAACAAATTACATTTTCATGAAAATAAACTGCGTGGTTCCGTTTAAAAGTTTAACATATCCTCCTGTTTCAAAATCACAAAACAGTTTATAACAACAGGTTTCCAAAACATTCAGAACATTAAAATATCAAATGTAAACCTATCCACTAACCAGATTCCAAACATCCTATAATTTCTATACAACCATCATTTAAATGTAAACCTATCCACTAACCAGATTCCAAACATCCTATAATTTCTATACAGTTTACTATTAGCTCAAAACATCCCAAAACCCTCAAAACATCTATACATACTTCCCCACGGGTCAGGTAAGCATCGACTGCGCCAGCACACCACCGCAGCCATCCTCCGTCAACTGTATCATGCCTCAGGAGGAGGAATCTCATCCTCACCTGGTTCCTCGATATCTAGGTCACCTACACCATACAATACACTATGAGATAAAATCTCAGTAAGCTCTAGTAAATGCTATGCATGCTGTGCGTATGAGTTCGATAAACCATGCTTTATTTTATCTTACTATGCAATGCTCAATACGCCTTTCGGCCAATACAATACGCCTTTCGGCCAATACAATACGCCTTTCGGCCAATACTATGCTCAATACGCCTTTCGGCCAATACAATACGCCTTTCGGCCAATACAATACGCCTTTCGGCACAGTTATATCAATACGCCTTTCGGCACAGTTATATCAATACGCCTTTCGGCACAGTTATATCAATACGCCTTTCGGCACAGTTATATCAATATGTCTTTCGGCCAATACTATGCTCAATACGCCTTTCGGCCAATACAATACGCCTTTCGGCCAATACAATACGCCTTTCGGCCAATACACAATAAGCCTTACGGCCAATGATCAATAAGCCTTACGGCCGATGCAATGCTTTACGTTATCTTTAAAAACTCTGTGCGGAAGTTCTTTTTCATGTTTTTCTTTAAAACGAGTGATGCGTGAACAGTTCAATATCTTACAATAAACAAGCAATAACGTATACCATCAGGACTGTAAAGCATAACCTATAAACCTCTAGACCTAGCTACCCAACCGTGACAATTAAACATAAAGCATCTCCAAAATTCCTCGAGACGATTTGACGTACGGTGTAGGCCTATCGGCCAAATAAAATCACGAGAACTTACCTGACGTCCGTTGCAAGGCTAGCTCCGTCCACGAGCGTGGTTCACCTACGCAATTGTTATCAATTTGTCGTTAATACGAGCTTAAACAATAATATGTCCAAATTTAACAAAAACCTTAACTAATGAATTTCCTAAAATCTTCACTTAACTAATCGAAGTATTTAAACAACGATTAACGCTCAATAGTTTAAAATCACAATTAACGAGTTTTCCTAAAAACCCGAAAATTCTCCAATTTTAACATTTCTCACGATTCACTCTAATTCCGTCCAATAACGTTCAATACGTCCTTTATATCGTTAATTACTATAAACCTAATAATTTCGGACTCTAATTTGGGTTCGGTAAAAACCGACCCGAAACTTCGAACGCGCATAACTTTCGCGTCGGTTATCGGAATCGAACGATTCCAGCGGCCACGCGCTCCTCTAATAACCTATTTTAACCTGTCAAAAGAAATTTTAAAACAAACGACCGTAGATAGGTCAAATGTCCAAAAATCCGAATCTGCCCTTAATCGGAAAATCCCCCCTTTTTGATTTTTCACCAAATCACACTAATTTTCTCACCAATCAATCCCCCTTATACCTAATTAACATAAACTAACCAAAATTTAGATATTATTCACAGAAAACCCGAAATCCCCAATTCGGGATTCGCTGCATTTTGCTCAAATTGAGCTCTCTGTTGCTCGGCAATCATTGCCGACTTGAAGCTCGGCAAGACGACGCCGAGAACAGCCAGAAAGGACCGGCGATCGGAGCTCAACAGAGCTCACCGTTCCCGGCCAGAAATCGAGCAAGAACAGGGGAGAACTCACCGTTTTCGATCGGGTTTTTGCGCGGAAAGGCCGAACCGCACACTGGCTTCAACTCGCCGGAGTCTGCTCGTCTGAACGGTGGTCGGAGCCGCGTCGTCGCCGTCGGAGGGATGCCGCTCGCCGTTCGTCGCTCGGGCTGTCGTCGGGCTCGCGGTGAAGGAATGGCGAATGACAGAATGGTTTAACAAAACCATTCTGTCGTTTGTTATATATTTTTTTTTTAATTAATAATAATAATAATAATAATATTAAAACCACTTCTTAACGAAACATTAATTTTGCCCTCTCGTGTTTTCGACCATTCGAATTTTCTCATTTCGCCAATAAATCCAACTTATTATCTGGGTTCTATTAAAACTGTCTGTTCGCAAATCGGACCTCGTTTGCTATTTTTTACTAAAACGTCCGTTTTTATTACGATAGAGGTAATTATTCGGAATATAGCGTCGTTACTCCGAAAAATCCCGTAATTTCCTTAAATTCCAATTAATCATTAGGATCTTAGTGACACTTTCTTTTTGTAGAACCAATAATAATAATATTAAAACCACTTCTTAACGAAACATTAATTTTGCCCTCTCGTGTTTTCGACCATTCGAATTTTCTCATTTCGCCAATAAATCCAACTTATTATCTGGGTTCTATTAAAACTGTCTGTTCGCAAATCGGACCTCGTTTGCTATTTTTACTAAAACGTCCGTTTTTATTACGATAGAGGTAATTATTCGGAATAAGCGTAGGTGATCCGAAAAATCCCGTAATTTCCTTAAAATTCCAATTAATCATTAGGATCTTAGTGACACTTTCTTTTTGTAGAACCGGCTTGATTTGACATATTTACTAAAATGTCTTCCATATAATGAAATATTAATATAATAATAATAATAATAATAATAATATTAAAAGCAAAAATCCGTACAAGCTGGATATTACAGCAAGGCATACGTTTACAGTTTACGTCACTCGAGGTTGGGGCTCAGCCACGGCTGTATTGTTGTAAAGCTTGATCCCCTTCTCTAGCTGGAAAGAGTAGTCCACCCGCTGGATGAGATCTCTCCGGTTAGGGGGATAGGATCTCGGTGACACCTACAGTGCATAATAAAGTAAAGAAAATGACGCATGGTTTACGAGCTCACACGCACAGCATGCATTTACATTTACGAGTCTTACTGAGATTTTTATCTCATAATGTGTTGTATGGTGTAGGTGATTACGAGGAAACAGGTGAGGACAAGATTCCTCCTCCTGAGGCATGAGTCTAGTTGACGAAGGGATGGTTGAGGTGGTGTGCTAGCGCAGTCGATGTTTACCTGATCCATGGGGAAAGTATGTATAGGTTTTGGGGTTATTGGGATCGTTTGGGCGGATGGTTGTATAGACATTTTAGGGTGTTTGGTTCTGATTAGTTGATAGGTTTACTTTTGAGCTCTTAAACCTTTTGGAAATGTATTTTGTAACTGTGTGGTATTAGGCAAATATTTAGTTTTTAAACATATCCACGCGATTTGTTTTCAAGAAAGTTTACTTTGTTTTAATAAGTTTGAAATATTTGGTACGATATGTTGAGCGAAATTGTTATTGGCGAGGTTTAAGTGTTAGAAGTTGAAGAAATTTAAAGGTGAGAAGTATAGAGATTGTGTAATGATAGTGTTGTTATGTTGAAGTATTAAGGTGGTGTGCAGGGAAGTCGATGGAAGAAAGAAAGGAAGAAGAAAAAGGGTAGGCGTTCGAACGCCTAAGGAGTGGTGTTCGAGCGCAGAACTCTCTGGAATTCCAGAGAAGTTGGCGACTGGTCGCGAAATGAGGGCCGAATGGTCGGTTTGCAGGACGGGTTACACATTCTGAAATCAGAACGTGAACCGACCGAGCGCCAAACATTTGGCGCCCGATCGGTTCAGCAGGGGCCGCCCGATCGGCTGTTGAGTAGTCGATCGAGCGCCCCTTTGTTTCTTTGGTTTTTGACGCTTCTGCCCTCCTGTTCTATAGCCGATTGTTTTAATATGTTTTAATTTATTTATTTAATTGATTTAATTGTTTTAAATTGTTTTAATTTCAATTGTTTTAGTATTTGTTTTAAACGATTTACTAAACAAATTTCGATTCCGATTTAAAAGGTTTAATTCCGCTCACACGTACGTGATTTATTTAGGATATAAAGATAATATATATATATAGTACGGGCAATTGGGTATTAGGGTCGTGACAGTAACAGTGGAAGACATAAGTGGTCGACAGGACATTTTGGATGACATGATGACTTTGGACGACGTTATCGCCCTCGACTTTGGACGATAACTTTGGTCGACGTTACCGCCCACAACTTTGGACGATAACTTTGGACGACGTTATCGCCCACAACTTTGGATGATAAATTTGGACGATTAACACATAGCCTTAGTCGACAGACTAAGTCTCTAGAATTAATTTGTACACCATTTGGTTGACAAATTCGACCGAATGGATATAGATAACAGAGGGACTAAACACTCCCTCGACATCTGAAGTACCCCAACCAAAAGGAACCCGATTAAAACATAATTTTAGACATGTTAGAAAACATGACAGAAGTTCAAGAAATCTAATTGCATGGATAGCTCTAAAACCTGAAACAATCTATGAACAACGTAAAGGAAAATCTCAAACGATTCCAATACAGAATACAACTATCAGAATAGACGTTTTAAAACTTCAACACCAAAACCTATACATTACTAAAAATCCCAACAGAATCCCAACAGAGACTATACAAACATGACCTTCATTTTAAAAACTTCACACTCGGGTCAGAAATGTGTCTGGCTGCCGCAACCACCCCTGAAAGCTCGTGCCACCAACCACCTATTCGTCGGCCTGAGGCTCAAAATCCTCATCCACGGGGTCCGTACCTACATCAGAGAGTTCAACTATGAGCCTAAAGCTCAGTAAGAATATATAATGCAGTGATGCATATGCTATGCATGAACTTTCAAAATACATTGACATTACATTACATTAGGCTTATAGAGGAACTGGCGCAACAGGGGTGCACTTTCAGTCACATTACAGGGATACATTACAGGAATACATAACAGGATGTCAGTCCTCATCCCACACTTAACCGTACATTGCATTCAGGTTTTATCTTTCTTAACTTCAAATCGTGTGCATAAAACATTTGCATGACTTTCGGGAAAAACGTGTATGCATGAACATTCATTGTGCATAGACTTAACATACTGAAAACAGTTCAAAACACACATGAATAACAGAATATCTAAACCATACATTGAGCATGGCACTAAATTTATGGCCGAATCATCGACCTAACTACCCAACGATAACCCGACGACATTTTTTTTTTTACCTAGTATCTCCGTGATGTAGGGCCTTAAGGGCCAACCTACGTGTATGAACTTACTTGGTGTCTGTAGCGCACGTAAGTCCTCGGCAATACACGAACCTATATTGTGTATAATCGGACCGTTAACCTTAAACTTCATTAAAACTAAAGAGTAACTATCCTACACTTGTTAACTAATGAAAAAGGGTTATCTTTACTAGAGAAAACAGGGGGAAACCGGAGAAGTTAGAGGTTGAAAATCGTCGGCGTGGAGGGGAGGTTGTCTGGTTTGCGTGAAAGAGAGAGAGTAGCAGAGAAGAGAAAATGAGGAGTGTTTCACGTAGGAGGAAGAGAAGAGAGGAAGAACATGGCTTCTTCAACAAGTTGAACACTTGGCATCCATCCATTGGCTTCCCCCCACCAACCTTAATTGGCTTCCTAATTTGCCCCTCATTGGTTTCCAACTAAATTGTTATTTAGTTCGTCGACTCGGTCTCACGAATCTCTCTCATTCAATTAAACACATCGACAATTTCCACTAAAACATTCATTGTATTAATGTCAAATTAAACCCGCTTAATGATTCGGGGAATAATTATATGGCCAAAATGCCAGGTGTTACAAATAGAATCGAGTATATTGGAATGCGCTATTGTTTTCTGGTCTATGACTTTGTACATTGAGTTTGTATTTTATGTTGATCTATCTTTTTAACATTTGATCGTGATGAAAAAGACAAGGATCATTTGATGAAGGATCGACTGAGTTTGATGAAATACCAAGGCCGATGGCTTATAACAGAGTTATGAAAACATGGTCTAAATGGGTGGAAGAAAATGTGGATCCCGACCGCGCAACCGTCTTCTTTAGCAGCATGTCTCCTCTTCATATCAAGTAAATCTTGGTTCTCTTTTTAAATAATATTATATGATTCATTAAAATGACTTATTATGTTTGTTTTTGGGAAAATTCAAAAAAAGTATGTACAACTGAAACCGAACCGGAACCGAAACTAGTACTTTCGGTTTGGTTTGGTTCTGGTTTGGTTTCGGTCATTTAAAATACCGGTTTTGGTTTGGTAATTCCGAAACCGAAGGTGATCGGTTTGGTTCGGTTTCTTCCCAAAACCGAATCGAAACCGATTTTGCACACCCCTACCTAGAATCTTGAGCCGCTGCTCCAGCACAAAAAAAAGGGTCTAAGCTGCGCCCCAATAATCCTGAGTCGCGGCTCCGACTCAAAACAACTTACCAAAAGTGTAAAATTTTGCGCGTTTTGAAAGATTTTTCAGTGATTCTGAAAACACTAATTAAAAATCTTTAAATACAATATTATTTGACATAAGAGATCTTTGGTAGCCTTGAGACAAATTTTTGAGAGAGATTGAGGAGGATTTTCAACCCCAGACTAGGAGACCAATAAACGTGTTACACCATTATGGTGACATCGAAGGCAAATTTTACTCTTCTACTTCTTTATTCTCTTTGATATTATTATGTTCAACACTTTTTTTTATATTTTTCATTCAATTATATTGAACTAACTCTCTCCCTCTTGAGGATATATGAATCGTTTATTTAGAATATTATTTTGATGACGAATTATTCCATTAGTTGAATTTATTGTTTATTTGTAATATTATATTCTTAATGTTTTTAATATCCTGGCCACATATTTAATGATTCTATATTTAGGGTTTGACACTCAAGAGAGTTAATTTTGAATACGACCTAAATATTACAACATAAAATTTTAATAGCTTGAAAGAGTGTTAGGGTTTTGTGAAATCAAATAGAAAACCAATACATGTTATTGAATACTAAAAAAAACGATTTTTATAGAGATATTAAAATTGTGATTTTATAAATTAATATTAGCTTGACACTCGAAAGAGGTAATTTAACAAATTATGATTTTCGATTTATAACAATTGTTCAATTAAAGAATATTGATCTAATAAATTATAAGTATTCATGAATTCAATTCTCTGAATTTTCTCTCAATTAAAGGCTTTTCGTTGGTGATTTGTTACCATTTTTTTAGTTTAGTGTTTAAAATCATATTTTTAATTGTCTAGATAAGCTTAGAATTAATTAAATCAGTACTTTGTGAAAATATATAAATTACATATTTTTTGTGAATTCGACAATTTCATCTATCATTATACTATAAAACTTAACACTGTCCACTTACTGTAATTTTATTACGATAATATTTTCGTATATATAACCATACAACTTGTCAAACGATGACAAACCTGAATGTTGTTTGAGTGGGATCCTATTAATCAAGGGAATAGCCGTGAAAATTAATTCTCCCAAAATGGTGTTGTTGAAAGAAAACATAGGCATCTAGTTGAAACTGCTCGCTAACTTTTATTATTTGCCTATGTTTCTAGTGAATTTTGGGGAGAATCAATTTTCACTGTTATTCACTTGATTAATAGGATCTCACTCAAACAACATTCATGTTTGTCACCTTTTGACAAGTTGTATGGATATATATACGAAAATATTATCGTAATAAAATTACAGTAAGTGGACAGTGTCAAGTTTTATAGTATAATGATAAATGAAATTGTCGAATTCACAAAAAAATATGTAATTTCTATTTTTTCACCAAGTATTGATTTAATTAATTCTAATCTTATCTAGACAAATAAAAATATGATTTTAAACACTAAACTAAAAAAAGGTACCAAATCACCAACGAAAAGCCTTTAATTGAGAGAAAATTCAGAGAATTGATTTCATGAATACTTATAATTTATTAGACCAATATTCTTTAATTGAACAATTATTATAAATCGAAAATCATAATTTGTTAAACTACCTCTCTCGAGTGTCAAGCTACTATTAATTCATAAAATCACAATTTCAATATCTCTATAAAAATCGTTCTTTTAGTATTCAATAACATGTATTGGTTTTCTATTTGATTTCACAAAACCCTAATACTCTCTGGAGCTATTAAAACTTTATGTTGTAATATTTAGGTAGTATTCAAAATTAACTCTCTTGAGTGTCAAATCCTAAATATAGAATCATTAAATACGTGGCCAGGATATTAAAAACATTAAGAACAGAATATCACAAATAAACAATAAATTCAACTAATTGAATAATTCGTCATCAAAATAATATTCTAAATAAACGATTCATATATCCTCTAGAGGGAGAGAGTTAGTTCAATATAATTGAATGAAAAATAGAAAAAAAAAAGTTGAACATAATAATATCAAAGAGAATAAAGAAGTAGAAGAGTAAAATTTGTCTTCGATGTCACCATAATGGCGTAACACGTTTATTGGTCTCCTCGCCTAGGGTTGAAAATCCTCTTCAATATCTCTCCAAAATTTGTCTCAAGGCTTCCAAAGACCTTTCTTTTGTCAAAATATGTTGAATTTAAAGATTCTCAATTAGTGTTTTCAGAGTCAACGAAAAATCTTTCAAAACGTGCAGAATTTTGCATTTTTGGTAAGCTGATCTGGGTCGGGGCCACGATTCAAGATTCTTGGGGCACAGCTCAGACCCTTTTTTTGTGCTGGAGCAGCGGCTCAAGATTCTAGGGTCGCAACTCTGAAGTTGTTTTGACGATGATTTTTTTCTCCTCTTTAAGTCGCAGCTTTAGCCTTTTTGAGTCGCGACTCAGCTTCCAAATTTATCATTTTTCATCTTTATTTACCATATTCTATTATTTATCTGCATAATAACCTGAAATAGATTAAAATTAACAAAAACTTTAGGATAAGAATCAAATTTTGCTTAGAATGATGAGAATAACTCTAAATTGCATAGAGTTTTCATCCAAACTTAGTCTTTTTGCTAGTCCTTGAGCAAAAATAGCATGAAAGATAAAACAAAATCCAAATATGGCTTATAGATGTTAGAAGATGAATACCTTGAATGAAGAGTTAACTTACGAGTACAATTTGTCTTGCTCAAATAGAATTTGTTACCTCAAAGTGTCACAAGATCTATCGCTCTAAATAAATTAAAGAATGTCGCATATATATAAAACTTCAATCTGAATGTTATAACTATCTTAATCGTAATATTGCGTGTGTGTGTGAGTAACCCTGTGCAACTTAATATTCTTCACTTATAATTAATTTATGTGAGTAAAAGACACTAATTTGTTATTATTTATGAAAATACATAATAGATATGCAAGATAATATAACTTATTATTTATTTTTTTCTCCATGGTTGCGATAGAATTCTTCTCGAGTCCCTCATTTTATTATAAAGTTTCCACCCATTGAGTATCCAAATGACTCACTCAAAATTGAAAGTGGAGTAAGGAGTCGTCGAAACCATGAGAGGGATTATTATTCTTCACTTTTTTTCACAAGAGATTTGTAGTAGAGTTTCTCCCTGTGTCCCTCATTTATTATACAATTTTCACTCATTGAGTATCCAAAGGATTTACCCAAATTTGAAAGTAGGGAACTGCTGAATCTCTATCTTCTTTTTTTTTTTAAAGAGAATCAGAATTATTATTCACATAAATTTATTGTTAAGTTTACAATGTATCACTGCTTCAGACTATGTGCTATAATCACAGAATGATGAATAAGATATAAATAATAAACAAGTTTAGTGTACATGCATCCATCATCTCATCGTCACTTGGAGCTATAAATAGTCTAACACAAGGTATTATCATAGGTGTATCTATCTAACCAATGACAATATCGTGTTAGCAGTTAAAACTTTTTTTTTTCATTTTTAACAGGTAAATAACAAATTATATGCTTGTAAAATCAAATAAATGTATGTGGACGACATGTGATGAGTCTAAAAAGTCAAACCCCCACAAACTTAGCACATACATTGTAACGCCCCGAGTTATCTGAACCTGGTTCGCTACTCATTACTTGACCATGACTAAGAAATTTCAAATAAATTTAAAACTTCATTCGACATACAAAATTTGACGTTTACTAAACGTTCAAAACATTTGAAAACTTTGCAGCGGAAAAATTATTTAAAACTACAATGGGGTTAAACTAGCGGTGAAAATATTGTTGGAAAGATTAATGGAAATATCTCAAGTGTCCGGTCAAAAGAATTAAGGTTTTAAGTGATGGACTACTCAAGGAATTACAAAAGTCGAATTCATCTGCCGACGACAAAGTCAACAGAAGAAGCAGAAGTAGAAAACCAAAGGCTTCTGCCGATGACGTCTACACGACTTCACCCACAACTTCATCTGCCGATGAAGTCGTGAGAACTTCATACACCACTTCATCTGCCGATGAAGTCAACATAAACTCATCTGCCGATGAAGTCAGCGCAATTTCATCTCTCAATAGATAAACACACGACATCTTCCGATAACAACAATATGACTCCTTCCGATAGAATTAAAACATACACTACATCTTCCGATTCACTAAACGACAAACAGATTACTCTACATCTTCCGATTCGCTAAACGACAAAACCCCTTAACTCTCTCAGACTACACCTGCCGATCACTACTCGACGACTTAATACTCTACACCTTTCGATCGAATAGACTACATTTGCCGACACGTGCTTCTCACATGACTCCTTAAGGCATTTGCCGATAGACTTTCATCTTCCGACAGACTGACACACCACATCTACCGATAGACTTCCTTCTTCCGATAGACATCAACGCGATTTCCTTCCACAGAACGCAATAAACCTCTACACATATCCACTGATACAAAAATTATTCAATTTCTACCAATGGACTAAACAACCTGTCTATAACCCGAGAAAGCTTCGACTATCTAACAGACTTAAAACATTTTACCAAAAATCCATTCATAACACTCCAAGTCATTGTATTGATCAAAATCAGTAAAAACATGAAAATCAGAAATTCTCGAAAACAAAGTCAAATAGCTGTAATCTCATTTACTAAAAACTTCATATACTCGATTAAATCATTATCCACTAAACCTCCACATCTGTAGACAACATGCTAAACCGCCCCATCAGTTACCATGCCGAAGCCTGAATGCACTCCTCCAACGTCCACTATTCCTCAACACGATCAGGAGACACACCTGCTAACACTTCTTCACCTACATCACAAAACTCATCTATTAGCCTAATGCTAAGTAAGTAAAGCAGTATATGAATGAAGTAAAATGCTGAACTTAAACTCCTAAATATGCAGTTTCTATTTTTCTCATCTCAGTGGCATACGCATTCGTTCATAACATGATCTGATCCCATGGTTCCCTTGGGAGTGGGATCAATTCTCCCAATGTCTACATCCTCCTACTTAATTAAGGGGCAGATGAATTCCCTTAACACTTGATCTGATCCCATGGTTCCCTTGGGAGTGGGATCAATTCTCCCAATGTCTAAATCCCTTCATAAGTTAAGGGGTGGATTAGTTCCCTTAATAGCTTGTCTGTCGCATACAGTTCATACCTTACCATTCCTTACATGAAATTCATTTTCGTAACTTTTAACAAAACATGATGCATGGACAATAGAAACATTCAAGCATACATAAACCTACTGTTTTGTGATGTAGGCCCGAAGGCACAAGCAATACTTTACTTACCTGGCTCCTGGAAATCTGTCTGGTTGCTAGCTACTTCGGAGGTCTGTTCACCTAAGTTCATACAGAATATAAATCAAGGCTTCACTAAACCTTTCAAAATATCAAACAGCGGTTCGAGAAATCTAGTTAGAAACTCTACTACCCGAGCATTCCTACTTATCGCTAAAACCCGAATCTACACTCAATCTCAGCATCCTCAAAATCCTCACATTGCAATCCTCCAGGCATTTCACCACTATACCACAAGAGAAATAAGGAAAAGAAACTTACCTAAGTCGAAGGAGAACCGAGCGAGGAGAATCGCCTAGAGAGCTCGGCTGCTTGAGATGAAAGTTTCCGAAGAGAAGAGTATGAGAGGGGAGTGGCGGCTACAGTGCAATAAACCCAACCCTTATCCTTAAATACGTTACCCAACTTTTGAACATTGTAAATTACTCTAATACCCTTAACAAGTTGTTCAATAACCTTATTTAATTCATTACCTAGTCAAGTGTATTACTTTAATAATAAAAGGCTGGTTCGATAGCACCAGGTGCTACAATCTACCCTCCATAAAAGAATTTTGTCCTCAAAATTCAGTACCTGAATAACTCTGGATGTTGGTCTAACATGTCTTGTTGGCGCTCCCATGTTGCTTCCTCTGTATTCTGATTGTGCCACAAGACTTTTACCAATGGTACCTCCTTGTTGCGTAATACCTTTACTGCAAAATCTAAAATCTTTACTGGCTTTTCTTCATAGGTAAGTGTAGGTTGAATTTCAATGCTTTGCTGTTCGACAACTTGAGCTGGATCCCGCACACACTTCTTTAACATAGAGACATGAAACACGTTATGTATTCCTCCCATAGAGGCTGGTAGCTGTAACTGATAAGCTGTTTTCCCGATCTTCTTCAGAATTGGGAACGGTCCAATAAATCTAGGATTTAGTTTGCCCCTCTTTCCAAACCTCACAACTCCTTTGAATGGTGATATCTTAAGAAAAACTTCATCCTCTACTTCAAATTCCAGTTCTCTTCTCCTCTTGTCTGCATAGCTTTTCTGTCGGCTTTGAGCTGTCAAAATTCTCTGTCGGATGAGGGCAATCTTCTCCACTGTTTGCTGCACGATATCAGGACCTAGTAGTTGTGCTTCACCAACTTCATCCCAGTACAACGGTGATCTGCATTTTCGTCCATATAATGCCTCATACGGTGCCATTCCTATTGTCGCCTGAAAACTGTTGTTGTAAGAGAACTCTACCAATGGTAAATACTTACTCCAAGATCCTTGAAAATCTAATATGCACGCTCGGATCATATCCTCTAAGGTCTGAATAGTTCTCTTGGATTGTCCATCTGTTTGAGGGTGAAAGGCTGTGCTAAAGTTAAGTTGCGTTCCCATAGCCTTATGCAAACTTTTCCAAAACTTAGATGTAAATCTAGAGTCTCGGTCTGAAACTATAGTGCTTGGAACTCCATGTAATCTAATGATCTCTTGCACATACAACTCAGCAAGTTGATCCATCGAATATGTTATCTTTATCGGCAGAAAATGGGTGGATTTGGTCAAACGGTCAACTATTACCCAAATCGCATCATGTCCTTTTGTTGTTCTAGGCAATCCAGTAACAAAATCCATTGCCACTTGATCCCATTTCCATTCCGGAACCGGTAGGGGTTGTAATGTTCCTGCAGGTCTTTGATGTTCAGCCTTAATCTGTTGGCAGACCAAACATGACTCCACATGCTTCGCCACACATCTTTTCATACCTGGCCACCAAAAATGCTGCTTGAGATCTCTGTACATCTTGGTACTTCCAGGGTGGACAGAGAACCTGGAAGAGTGTGCCTCAGAAAGAATTTCCTTTCTAAGTTCGGTATCAGCTGGAACAAACCATCTATTTCTAAACTTAAGGATTCCATCAGTCGAGCAGTTGAAATCTGTCTTGACAGTAGAATCTATGTACAGCTTATACTTATTGCATTCAGCGTCATTCATTTGAACTTCCTTTATTCTCCCCAAAATAGTAGGCCTCAAAGATATGGCCGAAAGCATGGCTGACACGCTAGATACTGCTTCAAGGTTAAACCTTAGGAATTCAGTCTCTAAGGCTATCGGTATGTCTAGCATCAACGTAGAAACCGATGGAGTCACCCTGCTCAAAGCGTCCGCCACTACATTCGCTTTGCCAGGATGATACTTAATCTCAAAGTCATAGTCTTTTACAAATTCCAACCATCTACGTTGCCTCATGTTTAGCTCCTTCTGTGTGAAAATGTACTTCAGACTCTTATGATCCGAAAATATTTCGCAAGTTTGTCCATACAGGTAGTGCCTCCAAATCTTTAATGCAAAAACCACTGCAGCTAATTCTAAGTCATGAGTAGGATAATTCTTCTCGTGCACTTTTAATTGCCTAGATGCATAAGCTATAACTTTTCCGTCTTGCATCAAAACACAGCCAAGTCCAATTTTGGAAGCATCGCAATAAATACTAAACTTACCATTTTCAACAGGAAGGGTTAGTATAGGTGCATTGGTCAGTTTCTGTTTCAAGGCTTGGAAACTATGCTCACATTCATCGGTCCATAAGTACTTCACATTTTTCCTTGTTAACTTAGTAAGAGGTGTAGCAATCTTTGAAAATCCTTCAATGAACTTTCTATAATACCCTGCAAGTCCAAGAAAACTTCTAATATCAGTAGCATTCTTCGGTTGGGGCCATTCCTTAACTGCTTGAACCTTGGCTGGATCGACTGATATTCCATCTCCAGAGATCACATGACCCAGAAAGTGAACTCTATCCAACCAAAACTCACACTTGGAGAACTTAGCATAAAGCTGGTGCTGCCTAAGTACTCCTAACACCAAATTCAAGTGCCTAGCATGATCCTCCTTAGTTCTAGAATAGATCAGAATGTCGTCTATGAATACAATAACAAACTTGTCCAAATACTCGTGAAACACCCTATTCATAAGGTCCATGAATGCTGCTGGTGCATTTGTCAAACCAAAAGACATAACCAAAAACTCATAATGCCCATACCTTGTGCGAAAGGCAGTCTTTGGGATATCTTCAGATTTAACCTTCAACTGATAATATCCAGACCTTAAGTCAATCTTAGAGAAAACTCTTGCACCATTGAGCTGGTCAAATAAATCATCAATCCTAGGCAGGGGATACTTGTTTTTGATGGTCAGCTTGTTTAATTCTCTATAGTCTATGCACATACGCATCGATCCATCTTTCTTCTTGACAAAGAGGACAGGTGCACCCCACGGTGAGAAGCTAGGGCGTATGAATCCCTTCTCCAACAAGTCCTCCAACTGTTTCTTTAACTCCTTAAGTTCTGTTGGTGCTAGTCTATATGGGTTTTTAGACACAGGTTCTGCTCCAGGGTAGACATCTACAACAAACTCAATTTCTCTATCCGGTGGCAAACGGGAAGGTCATCCAGAAACACTTCTGGGAAGTCTTGGACAGCAAGGATATTTTGAGGAGTTGCCTTACCTACAAGTTGTGTATCTAGAACACATGCCAAGAAGCACAAGTACTCCTTGCATGGTGAAGGTCTAAAATTTAAAGAAGTCATAACAGACATTTCCTTACTCTTCTCTGAAGCTTGGAAGGTATGTTTCAAACCACCAGGGGGTTGGAAACTAACTATCCCAGTCCTACAATCAATTATGGCGTGGTGTTTAAACAACCAATCCATTCCTAAGATTACATCAAATCCCATTATATCCATAACAATTAATTCAGCAGGTAGATTTTTGTCCCCTACTAATACCATGCAATCATGCAACACTTGGTTGGAATGTAAATGTTCACCAGAGGGTAAAGCAACATTGAATACATGCCTAGAAGGTGTGGATTGTACTTCTAATTTATCAGCAAAAGCAGACGCAACAAAAGAATGGGTTGCTCCTGAATCTAGCAAGGTAAAAGCAGGCATAGAATTAACCAATATAGTACCTGACACAACAGCGGGCTGGTCCTCTTCGCCCGACTCCATCATGGAAAATATTCTCGGTTTTATCTTAGCAGGGCCACTCTTCAACGTTGGGCAGTCTCTGATGACGTGGCCAGTCTTATTACAGTTGAAACATCGAAGGACCCTGGGCTTCGGGCAATCCTTAAACGAATGCCCAAACTCCTCACAGTTATAACACTTACCAGTCCCAAACTTACACTCGCCCGGGTGGCTCTTCATACATTTCATGCACTGAGGAAACTTCTTGGTGTCCGGTACCTTCTTTCCAGAACCTTGGCCACTCTGACCATCAGCGGGTCTCTTTATTCCCCTCTGTTGGTGGGGCTGGAAGAACTTTCGCGGGGCTTCCTTTGGTCCAGCACACTTCATTTCAGCTTCTTCTGCCTCCAATGCAGTAGACACTACTTCGCTGAATGACAAGCCTTTAATGCCTGAGTACTTCACTCCTCTGTAAATCTCTGGCTTTAGACCTTGCAGGTATTGAAACACTTTATCCTCATTTCTATGAACAAGGTATCCAGCAAACCTTGACAGAGACTCGAATTGCCTATTGTACTCTGCCACAGACCCAGTCTGCTTCAAGCTCAAAAACTCAGCCTTCTTTGCGTTCTGGACAGTGGTGCTAAAATATTTCTCATAGAAGACTTCCTTGAATTGCGACCAGGACATGGTTGCAATATCGGTGGTGATCTCCAGCGACTCCCACCAAAGTTGTGCATCCCCTGCTAAATGAAACGTTGCCAAAATGACTTTCTCCCCTTCTCCAACATTGGCACACCTGAACATGCTCTCTATCTTTCGAAGCCATTCCTCAGCAACAATCGGGTTAGATGACTTTCCATCAAATGTGGGCGGTTGCAGCCTACGAAATCTATCCCCTGAATGCTCATTGACGTGACCTGAATTGGCACTTCCTTGTGTTTCCCGACTCAATAACACACCTAACTGGTCAGATTGCTGTCGCACAATATCTGTCTGCTGACGCATCAACTCTGTCAGCTGTCTAATTACACTTGAATCTTCTTCATTCCTCAAGTTTGGCATCTCCCTAGGTACTCTTGGTCTCCCTGGTCGTCTAGCCATTTGTCTAAGGTTCTGCACAAAGTTATCTATACTCATAAACATCTTATAACTGAAGCTAACATAAACACTTACGGTTGTTGGAGTACTTTCATGCGACGGTTGGTACTGATGAGTAATCTTTTGAACGGTTTAACTGAATGTCTCTTAGCACATACATTGTAACGCCCCGAGTTATCTGAACCCGGTTCGCTACTCATTACTTGACCATGACTAAGAAATTTCAAATAAATTTAAAACTTCATTCGACATACAAAATTTGACGTTTACTAAACGTTCAAAACATTTGAAAACTTTGCAGCGGAAAAATTATTTAAAACTACAATGGGGTTAAACTAGCGGTGAAAATATTGTTGGAAAGATTAATGGAAATATCTCAAGTGTCCGGTCAAAAGAATTAAGATTTTAAGTGATGGACTACTCAAGGAATTACAAAAGTCGAATTCATCTGCCGACGACAAAGTCAACAGAAGAAGCAGAAGTAGAAAACCAAAGGCTTCTGCCGATGACGTCTACACGACTTCACCCACAACTTCATCTGCCGATGAAGTCGTGAGAACTTCATACACCACTTCATCTGCCGATGAAGTCAACATAAACTCATCTGCCGATGAAGTCAGCGCATCTCTCAATAGATAAACACACGACATCTTCCGATAACAACAATATGACTCCTTCCGATAGAATTAAAACATACACTACATCTTCCGATTCACTAAACGACAAACAGATTACTCTACATCTTCCGATTCGCTAAACGACAAAACCCCTTAACTCTCTCAGACTACACCTGCCGATCACTACTCGACGACTTAATACTCTACACCTTTCGATCGAATAGACTACATTTGCCGACACGTGCTTCTCACATGACTCCTTAAGGCATTTGCCGATAGACTTTCATCTTCCGACAGACTGACACACCACATCTACCGATAGACTTCCTTCTTCCGATAGACATCAACGCGATTTCCTTCCACAGAACGCAATAAACCTCTACACATATCCACTGATACAAAAATTATTCAATTTCTACCAATGGACTAAACAACCTGTCTATAACCCGAGAAAGCTTCGACTATCTAACAGACTTAAAACATTTTACCAAAAATCCATTCATAACACTCCAAGTCATTGTATTGATCAAAATCAGTAAAAACATGAAAATCAGAAATTCTCGAAAACAAAGTCAAATAGCTGTAATCTCATTTACTAAAAACTTCATATACTCGATTGAATCATTATCCACTAAACCTCCACATCTGTAGACAACATGCTAAACCGCCCCATCAGTTACCATGCCGAAGCCTGAATGCACTCCTCCAACGTCCACTATTCCTCAACACGATCAGGAGACACACCTGCTAACACTTCTTCACCTACATCACAAAACTTATCTATTAGCCTAATGCTAAGTAAGTAAAGCAGTATATGAATGAAGTAAAATGCTGAACTTAAACTCCTAAATATGCAGTTTCTATTTTTCTCATCTCAGTGGCATACGCATTCGTTCATAACATGATCTGATCCCATGGTTCCCTTGGGAGTGGGATCAATTCTCCCAATGTCTACATCCTCCTACTTAATTAAGGGGCAGATGAATTCCCTTAACACTTGATCTGATCCCATGGTTCCCTTGGGAGTGGGATCAATTCTCCCAATGTCTAAATCCCTTCATAAGTTAAGGGGTGGATTAGTTCCCTTAATAGCTTGTCTGTCGCATACAGTTCATACCTTACCATTCCTTACATGAAATTCATTTTCGTAACTTTTAACAAAACATGATGCATGGACAATAGAAACATTCAAGCATACATAAACCTACTGTTTTGTGATGTAGGCCCGAAGGCACAAGCAATACTTTACTTACCTGGCTCCTGGAAATCTGTCTGGTTGCTAGCTACTTCGGAGGTCTGTTCACCTAAGTTCATACAGAATATAAATCAAGGCTTCACTAAACCTTTCAAAATATCAAACAGCGGTTCGAGAAATCTAGTTAGAAACTCTACTACCCGAGCATTCCTACTTATCGCTAAAACCCGAATCTACACTCAATCTCAGCATCCTCAAAATCCTCACATTGCAATCCTCCAGGCATTTCACCACTATACCACAAGAGAAATAAGGAAAAGAAACTTACCTAAGTCGAAGGAGAACCGAGCGAGGAGAATCGCCTAGAGAGCTCGGCTGCTTGAGCTGAAAGTTTCCGAAGAGAAGAGTATGAGAGGGGAGTGGCGGCTACAGTGCAATAAACCCAACCCTTATCCTTAAATACGTTACCCAACTTTTGAACATTGTAAATTACTCTAATACCCTTAACAAGTTGTTCAATAACCTTATTTAATTCATTACCTAGTCAAGTGTATTACTTTAATAATAAAAGGCTGGTTCGATAGCACCAGGTGCTACATACATTGTTCCCAATGTATGAATATGAATTAGTTAAATAAAACAAGAGGGGAAGAATACTGCCCTGTCAAGTAGAGTGCTAACCGTCTTCATGATTTGCAAATGGTGTGCGAGGACTTTCCTATAGTGCAAGAGAAAACACAATACAAAACACCAAAACGTTAAAATGGAAAAAAAATATTTTTTTTTGTGGCCCAGGAAACTTTGCAGACCGGGCTGCCTCCTGGAGAGCATTGTGTTTATAGTCCCGGCTCGACTCGTTCTGACTCTTTCTATTTTCTTTTTATTTTCAAGGTGAATTATCCTTTCACTCTTTCTTTTCCATGCTAATTACATTTTTATTTTTGATTAATTACCCGCTCCTTTTAAAAGTGTTTTCCTTCTTTGATTTTAGTTCAACCACTCCATGGCCAAATATTTTATTCACTGTAAACGTATTTGACCATATTGCGTTACAGTTTCACTTCATGTTCGAGAATAAAACTTTGCATTGGGCGACACTTCATTTTATTTTTCTTTGTGTGTTCTCTATCATCATTTTTATATTTCCATGGCTACATCAACTTTTTTGGCTTCATCTTGCCGTGTTGCTTTCTGTCTATTCCTCTTGCACACACGTGAGATTCCATAGTATTTATAATATCAACCATACTGCAAGTTTATCTTTCAACTAGAGCTTTCAAGTCATGGTATATGTTGAATTTTACTTATTCTTCATTTACCCTCAGAGTTAACTCACCAAGTTGTACATCCATTAGTTTCTGTCAAGTAGCTAAGAATGATCTTCCCAAAATTAACGGCATCCCATGATCTTCTTCCATGTCCAACACAACAAAATCAGCTAGAAATATGAATTTATCAACTTTGACCAGCACATCTTCTATTATACCACAAGGGTAGGTCAAGGACCTATCAACTAATTGCAGTGTGATTGTGGTCGTCTTTACTTCCCTCATCCCGAGTTTCTTGAACATAGATAGTGGTATTAAATTGATTGACACTCCCAAATCGCACAAAGCTTTATTGAATGATGAGTTCCCAATGATGCACAGTATTGTAAAACTGTCAGGGTGTAACACCTGGTTCTTTACGGGGTTTTGTAAATTGTTTACATAATGGCATTTTTGTAATTATGTCAAATTATGTCGGTTTCGTAAAAAGAAAGTGTTATTATGATCCTAATATTGATATGAATTTTAAGAAAA
This sequence comes from Begonia masoniana, assembly GCA_022432975.1. NCBI lineage: Eukaryota > Viridiplantae > Streptophyta > Magnoliopsida > Cucurbitales > Begoniaceae > Begonia > Begonia masoniana. Next base: position 14,770,152 of record CM039508.1, read on the forward strand.
TTTTAGAAATTTTAGGAGTTCCACGCTAATTTTACGAGAATTACGTTTATCGTAATATAAAGGATACTTTGGTAAAAATAGTAAACGGGGTCCGTTTTGCGTACGGAAAGTTTTAATTGAACCCTAGTAATAAGTTGGAATAATTGGTGAAATAAGGAATTTTTTAGAAACCGAACCGTTAGCTAAATAACGAAACAAAGGACGAAACAAATAGAAAATCAAAGGAAGGGCAAAATGGTAATTGCCAAGTAAAAACTTTAATTAAAAACACAAATCCCTCCCTCCCCCAAACACTTCACGATTTCTCTGTGTTTTTTTCTCCCTCTCTCGGCGACGATTTCTTCCCTCACGGCGATCTCTCCCTTCCAACGGCGTTTCCTCTCCGATCAACCTCCGTTCTTCACATTTTCTTCTCCAATCCCGGCCCTAGGTATGATTCTAAGGTTATAGGGAAGTTTATTTTGATTTTTACGGAGTTTAACGGTTAGGGTTTCGTTAAGGGTTTCGTTAAAAAAAACGTGGTTTAGGGCTAGAAATCGATAGGTTTGTCGTATTAGTCCGTATTATGGACGTATTGGTGATTATTGGACGTGTTTAGTCGATTCGTTGTGGAATGTTAAGGATTATCGATTTTTGAAGTTTTGGAAAAACTCGTTAATGGCGGTTTCGAGGTATCGAGCGTTAATTGTTGTTAAAATGCCTCGATTAGTTAAGTTAGAACTTTAGAAATTTCCTTAGTTAAGGATTTTATAAATTTGGGCGTTAATGGTTCAAACTCGTTTTAACGACAATATTGTGAATTTGCCTTAGGTGAACAATGCTCGTGGACGGAGCTTGAAGTTCGACGCACACGAGCTAAGTTCTCGTGACTTACTATGGCTGATTGGCCTACACCATAAGCCGAGTTTGTTGTTGAGGATACGTTGGTGCTTTATTGTTCATGTTGGTCATTGTTTCGTCTAATTGTCTTGGTTGGGTAGTTTAGGTTCAGTTGCTTTGTAGGTTGATTACTGTGACAGTATTCGTAGTGTTTTAATGGTATTTGCAGCGTTTTGATGGTATGCTCTTTATGTATGTTATATTGTGAACTGTTCATGCACCATGGTTTCAAGACATCATCAAAATGAATTTAGGCATTGATTTTATGAAAAGAACATGAATTGTAAAAGCAAGTAAAGTATCACAGTAAACAACCATGATATGGGGTTATCGGGGATGAGGTTCAGACCTGGCGTTCTATGGTGAGCGGGTTTTCCTCCCTTCAGATGGTGTGGGCTGTCTATTCGCTTGACGTGCCCTATCTATCTGTCGAGCATTTTCGATAACCATAGACTGACACGTACGGATATATGAAATGACATGGACGATTTTCATAGCATTGAGCATACATGATCATGCATAGGCATTTACATAGAATTTACTGAGATTTTTATCTCATAGGTGTCTTTATGGTGTAGGTGATATTGAGCAAGGTGAGGACGAGATCCCTCCACCTGAGGATTGATGCAGTTGATGGAGGATGGCCCGTGGGAGTATGTTGGGCAGTCATGTCGCCTTTTGACCCGTGGGGAAGTAAATGTATGTAAGTATTTTGGGGATACGATAGATAAATCGTAGGAGAAATTGTATATATTAAACATATTAGGATGTTTAAGATCTGATTAGTTAATAGGTTTATGTTTTGATGTTTTTTAAACGTTTTGGAAACTATTTTATAAACCGCTTGGTGATTTTGAACAGGAGGAAATGTTAAGTTTTTAAACGGACCCACGTGGTTCATTTTTATGAAATCGGGTTATGTTTTAAATGTGTTTTGAGTCGATAAAAGAGGAAAAATGGTTGTTATATTGAAGGTTGTTATGAAATGTTTAGAGGATTGATGAAAGAAAACTGGTTAAGTGTTTAAACTTTTGTGCAGGGAAAGAGGAAAAAGGAAAGAGGGAGAGGCGGCTCTCTAGAAATTTTGATTTCCAGAGAGCGTGTCGATCGATCGCCAAGGAGGGCGATCGATAGGCCCTCTTTGGTCACGCTCTGGAAGAAATTCCAGAGTGTGTGCCGATTGTTCGCCTGGGGAAGGAGAACGATCGGCCATGGTTGATCGCCGAAGGGAGATCGATCGCCTGCATGAGGGGCGATCGATCGCCCCTCAGTTTTTCTTACAATGTTAACGATTTTGATTTCAATTTAAATTCCGCTTACACCTTAGGTTTAAAGTTTGTAAGGATAAAAAAATAAAAATATGGACAAATAAGGGTACAGTGTTAGGGTCACTACACAGGATCCTTTAACTTCTAATGAAGTTCTCTTTGCAAGATGACACTACATTCCTCTGTCAATTTTACAATGTCCAACTCGTCAAGATTCTTCTTTTTAGACATCACCACTTTTATAAATTTAGCACAATTTAGCATTTGTGCTAAAGTTTCAGCAAAGGGAATGTTGATGTGGATCTTTTTAAAGACTACAAGAAATTTTTAAAATTGATCATCAATTTTCTTCTTTTGAAAATGTTTAGGGAATGGAAGTGTAGGTTGTAGAATTGCAGGGTTATCTGGAAAACATATTGACTTGGGCTTTGCAGTTGTCTTAGGTTCAATCTTCTTTTCGAAGTTTTTTACTTCTTGCAACTCATCTTTCTTATTAATAGACAGCTTTGTAATATGTGGTTGATCTCGACTATTTGGTGATAACAATTCCTTCTCGTTTCTTAGTATTACTGCATGACATTGCTCTCTTGGATTTTTCTCAGTGTTGCTTGGAAAGATTCTCTTGTTTGGATTGTTATGGCATTAGCTAATTGTCCAATTTGAGTTTCTAGGGACTTGATGGAAGCATTCATGTTTCCCAGGTGGTTTCATAATTATCAAGTCGCTCTTCAGTTTTTGTAAATCTGGCTCTGGTTTCCACTACGAAAGTGCTCACTAAATCTTCAAGAGAGAGTTTCATTTGATTCATTTGATTCTAATAGTAAAGAGCAGAATACTGAGATTTAGTGTAACGACCCCTTATTCCTAGCAAGATATTGTCCGCTCTGGGGATTGGGCCGCAGTCCAATATCCTCCCCTCACGACTTTGTTTGGCGAGAACTTCCCAGAAGGTCACCCAACCTGGAATTACTCTCGCCGAAGCACTTTTAACTTCGGAGTTCTTATGGGATCCGTTGTCAATTGTGCTCCAAAACGCGTCTTGCTATGTTAGGAGGGTCTCTTTACATATGTTTCATTTCCACATAATTCTCCAAGCAATGTGAGATTGTGACGACCTCACTTTCAACGACCGAACCCTCCGGCCCAACCCTCTGGGATCCGCGGAATTTTCGTTGAACCCTCCGGCCTAACCCTCTGGGATCCGCGGAGTTTTAACCCACCTCTGGCCCCAACCGGGCCCTCGAGCCTCTGAGGATCCGCGGAGCATGGGTGGTTCCACCACATACGTGCCAAGTCGGGTCATCACAATCACCCTTTCTCGGGGGCCCAACGTCCTCGTTGGCCACATTTTTGGTTGGGTACAGGCTCTGATACCATTTGTAACGACCCCGTTTCCCAGCAAGATATTGTCCGCTCTGGGGATTGGGCCGCAGCCCAATATCCTCCCCTCACGGCTTTGTTTGGCGAGAACTTCCCAGAAGGTCACCCAACCTAGAATTGCTCTCGCCGAAGCACTTTTAACTTCGGAGTTCTTATGGGATCCGTTGTCAATTGTGCTCCAAAACGCGTCTTGCTATGTTGAGAGGGTCTTTTTACATATGTTTTATTTCCACATAATTCCCCAAGCAATGTGAGATTGTGACGACCCCGCTTTCAACGACCGAGCCCTCCGGCCCAACCCTCTAGGATCCGCGGAATTTTTGTTGAACCCTCCGGCCCAACCCTCTGGGATCCGCGGAGTTTTGACCCATCTCCGACCCCAACCGGGCCCTCGAGCCTCTAAGAATCCGCGGAGCATGGGTGATTCCACCACATACATGTCAAGTCGGGTCATCACAATAATTGTGATGACCCGAATGTGAACGTATGTGTACAACTGTGAGGCAAACCTCGGGACCTAAGCCGAGTGTAGGTGAATCCCAGACTCGAGTATAGGCAAATCCCGAGTCGTAAAAAAGCTGGTTGTCACAATCCCACATCGCTTGGGGAAGTATGTGTAAATGAAACATATATAAGAGATCCCTCCCAAGATAGTAAGACGCGTTTTGGAGCACAATTGGCAATGGATCCCATAAGAACTCCGAAGTTAAAAGTGTTTCGGCGAGAGCAATTCCAAGTTGGATGAACTTCCGGGAAGTTCTCGCCAAACAAAGCCGTGAGGGGAGGATATTGTGCTACGGCCCAATCCCCAGAGCAGACAATATCTTACTTGGATAAGGGGTCGTTACATTTAGGGTATTGTTTTTATTTGCATGGCTGAAATTCTCATGATTTCTCAATTCTGGATGGTATTACTAAGGCATGCTATTATTTCTAAAGTTTTTATAGCCTCTATTATCCATGTATTGAACCTCTTCTCTATTCTCTTCAGCTATCACAGATGATCCAATGAGATTTGATGAAGATTCTCCATTCAGTATTCCTCCTTTTGATTTCAGATTTGCAATGTGATGTATCAATGATTGACATTTGTGCAGTGAGAGTTGTAATAAATCAACCTCCAAGTCGCTTGCTACTTTTCTTGTGTTGGATCTCACATTGTGCCATTGAAAGGTGTTTGGGGCCATCTCCTCAAGGAAAGCGTATCTATCTTCAATCGTTCTGGCCAAGAGTGATATTTGTGGGATCGACAATAATTCTTGTTTGTCCATTCAATCCATTGTAAAATAATTGAATTTGCAGAGGGTCTAAAAACCCATGTTGTGGGTATCTCCGGAGTAAATCTGTAAATCTTTCCCAACATTCGTATAAGGGTTCAAAATTTAGTTGTTTAAACTGCCAAATTTCACTTCTATTTTGGGCAGTCTTTACAAATAAGAAAAATTTATCAAGAAACTTTCCTACTATTTCATCCCACGTTGTGATAATATCTGGCTATAAACTTTGCAACCAAGCCATAACTTTGTCTCTTAAGATAAAAGGGAATAGTCTTAGTCTAATGATGTCACTAGAGATGTCATTCATTTTCATTGTGTCACTTGTTTCCTTAAACAAGGCTAAATGAATATTTGGATCATCATTTGAAAATCCACCAAACTAATTTTGTTGTACCATATTAATCAAAGCAGGTTTTAGTTCAAAATTATTTGCATGGATATCAGGATAAGCAATACTAGACAAGTTATTAGTTACCACTGGTTTAAAGTATTCTCTGATCACTCGCTTGGGAACATCTTGATTTCCTTCTTGTCTCGCGATTGTCTCATCACCTTCAATTTTTTATGTTCTTAACTCACGCAATGTCTTTCAATTTCTAGATCAAATGTAACTAAATCTAATGTTTGTCCATGATGCATAAATTGCAAAACAAAATAGAATAAAAGTGAAATAAAAACTAAAAAGTTAATAAAGAAATAAAACAAAAAAAAAATCCAAATTAAATTTAAAATCAATTTTTCAACAATATTAGCAGAAATTATAAACTAAATATTCCCCTACAACGGTGCCAAAAACTTGTCTAAAAAAATTATCGCAATAAAATTACTCCAGGTATACAATGTCAAATTTTATAGTATAATGACAGATAGGGTTGTTGAATCCACAAGTAATATGTAATTTATCAATTTTCATCTAGTATTGATCTAATTAATTCTAATTTTATCTAGACAATTAAAAATATGATTTTGAACACTAAACTAAAATAAACGATAACAAATCACCAACGAAAAGTGTAACACCCGGCATTTTTGCCTATGTAATTATTCCCCGAATATGTAAGCAGAATTTCTCCGATATGAATGCAATGATTGTTTTTAATAAAATTGTCGATGTGTTTAATCGAGCGAGGGTGATTCGTGAGACCGAATCGATTAAACTAAATAATGTTTTAGTTAAAAACCAATGAAAGGGCAAATTAGGAAGAAATTAAGGTTGGTGGGGGAAATCAAATGGATGATTGACACTTGGCAAACTTGTGGAAGAAGACAAGCCATGTATTCAATTTCCTTCTCTTCCTCCTACGTGAGACATTGCCCTCTCTGCTCTCTCTCTCTCTCATTTCCCTCTCTGCTTCTCTCTTTTGGTTGAAGAAAATCAACGCAAGGAGTTTCTTCCTTCTCTGATTTTCCTCCTGCTTTTCGGTCTAAGGTAATCATCTTAGATAGAAAACGATTTTAGTTTATTTATTTGCTAGTTTCGTGATGTTTTAGGGTTAATGTCCGTTTATGCATGCTATAGGTTCGTGAACCACGGTGCTCGTGCGTTCAAGCTTACTGCATTTCGGACCACAGGTAAGTTCATGCATCTACGTTGGCCCTTAAGGCCCTACAACTCGGAGGTACTAGGTCTGGTTCGGGTAGATAGGTTTTAGGTTATGTTTTAAGTTAAACGTGTTTCCGTTATATTCTGTTTCCTGTTGTATTCATTCTGTCATCTGTGAATGTTAAGTTTAAGCATTTCACTTATTCATGCATACACGTTTCCTGTAAAATCATGCAAATGTTTTCAGCACCGGTTTTTGAAGTAAGTAAGATAAAATCCTGTAAAGAAAATGTATGGTTAAGTGTGGACGAGGACTGGCATCCTGTCAAGTACTCTTGTTATGTCCTGAAAGTGGCATGTACATCCTGTTGCGCCAGCTCCTTCTCCCATTTATACCTTTCCTGTCCAGTGAAACGCAATGTTAAGTAATGTAATGTTCACGTATTTCAAAAGTCCATGCATCACTGCATTGCATTTCATGTTCTTATTGAGCTCTAGGCTCATAGTTGAACTCCTGTTGTAGGTATGGATTTTCCAGATGAGGAGCTTGATCCTCAAACTGACGAGTTGATGTAGTTGGGGGAGGAGCTCACGGGATGGTTGCTGCAGCCAGACAAATCCTGTCCCGAGGTTTAAGTATTCAAAGTAAAGTCTATGTCTGTAAACCCTACTGGAATTCTGTGTTTGGTTTTTAAACTATGTTAGGATTCTGTATTTTTGGTTGTTGAAAACTCTGTAGGAAATTCTGTTGGATATAGATAATGTAAGGTATTCTGTTGGTTAAGCTTTCTCTTGTTAAAACCTCTGTATTCGACAGTTGAACTATGTTTTGAAGTATTCTGGAATTCGTTTGGAATATTTTCTGTTAGTCTGTGCATGGACAGCTTCTGGTTTTAGAGCTATCCATGTAGTGTGATTTTTCTTAAGTTTCTGTCATGTTAGAGCCATCCATGTAATTTGTTTTTCCTTAAAATTCCGTCGTGTTTTTCCCGATATGTTCAAAAATCATGTTTTGAATCGTTTTCTGAAGTTTGAAGTTTTCATACATTCTGTTTCCACAACTTTTGTTTTTATGTAATCATGTTAAAAGTTGCCAGTTTTGTCTTTTAAATTTTTAGTCATCCGGTCACTATTCACATTTTTAACAAATCCGGTCACTGTTCACATTTTTAGTCATCCGGTTACTGTTCACAATTTGGTCATCCGGTTACTGTTCATAATTTAGTCATCCGCCCAATTATTAATTCAGTCATCCGCCCCAGTCATCCGCCCCAGTCATCCACCTCACGTCTTCCACTGTATGATTTCCAGTCTATGTTTATTTATTTTACTTTTATTTTAATTTATTTTATTTTATGTCATCCATTTTAAATGTTCGTGAGTTTTAAAAAGTCGAAAAAAAAAATAGTTATCCCCGTTTTCTGTAAATGTCCCGGAGTGATGGCTCGGTTCTCGGATCCCGATCGGGTCCGGTTTTAGGTCGTCACAAAAAGCCTTTAATTCAGAGAAAATCCAGTGAATTGATTTTACGAATACTTATCATATTATTTATCATATCAATATTCTTTAGTTGAACATTTATCTATAAATCGAAAACTCTAATTTGTTAAACTACCTCTCTCGAGTGTCAAGCTAACATTAAATCCTAAAATCAAAATTTCAATATCTCTATAAAATTTATTCTTTCAGTTATTCAATAATATACATTGATTTTCTATTTGATTTCACAAAACTCTAACGCTCTCGAGCTATTAAAATTTTATGTTGTAATATTCAGGTCGTATTCAGAATTAACTCTTTCGAGTGTCAAACCCTAAATATAGAATCATTCAATATGTGTCTAGCAAATTGAAAGTATTAATAACAGAATATCACAAATAAATAATAAATTCAGCTAACGGAATAATCTGTCATCAAAATAGTATTTTAAATAAACGATTCATTTCTCCTCCAGAGAGAGAGAGTGTTAATTCAACATAATTAAATAAAAAATAGAAGAAAAAGTGTTGAACATAATAATATCAAAGAAAAGAAAGAAGTAGAAGAGTAAAATTCATCTCTGATGTCACCATAATGGTGTAACACGTGTGTTGGTCTCCTCATCCGGGGTTGAAAATCGTCTTTGATATCTTTCCAAAATATGTATCAAGGCTGCTAAAGGTCCTTTCTTTCCTCAAATAATGTTGTATTTAAAGATTCTCAATTAGGATTTTCATAATCACCAAAAAAAACTTTCAAAACGCATAGAATTTTGCACTTTTGTTAAGGTGATCTAGGTCGGGGCCGTGACTCAGGATTCTTGGGGCACGGCTTAGACCCTTTTTCTATGTTGGAGCTGCGGCTTAGAATTATGGGGTCGCGGCTCAGAAGCTGTTTTGACACCGATTATTTTCTCATCTTTAAGCAGCGGCTCGGGCCTCTTTGGGCAGCGACTCAACTTGAAAATTAATCATTTTTCATCTTTATTTACTCTATTTGATTGCTTACCTGCATAATAACCTGGAATAGATTAAAAGTACTAAAAGCTCGAGGATAAGCATCAAATTTTGCTTAGAATGATTAGAATAGCTCTAAATTTTATAGAGTTATCAATATGCAACTGATTATGCATTTTACGTGTCTTTGGCTCCACATGTTTTGTTCTTTACCCTCGTATTGAACGTGACAAATTGTTTTCACAATCCATTATTTGTGTTTTTCTAAGTTATGACACGATTCAAAAATGATATCGTTGTTTTGATCTAATCAATCAAAAATTATGTTACTAGTCATGTTGTATTTCTTGAACATGTTCTTTTTTTCTATTTCTACCACTATTCGTAATATGAATTCTTCTGATCTGATTCGTATTGATCTTTTTACTCTTGATAATGATGGTCTTTCACCTCATGTTTCCCTTTCACATGCTTCTATTTCTGATCAGTTTCTTGCAGAGTTCCAGCTAATACATTAGCAAATTTTTGTACTTTGATTCCTCAAACTTCTAATGATATCTCTCTTCCTATTGTTGTAACATCACCTCATCCAATTGTGCCCCTCCATGTCATTCTACTTGAATTCATAAGTTCACTAAACTATTAGATTTTGTTAACTCTTGTTATTCTAGATCTTTTGTCTCCTTTGTAGCTTCTATTCGCCGTCAATATGAGTCTGTGTCACATAAGGAGGCAGTTATTGACCCTCTTTGGCATATGGTTAAAGAAGTCATTGTTTTGCATCAAACACATTCTTGGGACTTGGTACCCCTACAACAAATAAGCGTGCAATTGTCTCTCGTTGGGTTTATCACATTAAAATTAGTTTGATGGAACTATTGGAAGATACAAAGTACGATTGGTTGCCAAATAATACTCTCAAGAGAATGGTATGAATTATGAGGATACTTTTGCTCCTATTACAAAAATGACTACTGTTTGAACACTTATTGTTGTAGCATTCAATCGTCGACGACGTATGGCTCAAATGGAAATCTTCAAGAAGAAGGCAACATGATACTCCTCTTGGTATTTCCCATCAAACTAGTGAAGTTTGCAAATTTCAAAAAGATCTTGATGGTTTCAAACAAACAACTCAAGCTTGGTTTGAGAAGTTTTCTACAATAATTATTTCACTTGGTTGCAATGCTAGCCACCATGACTCGTCCTTATTTGTGAAATGTACTTCTATTGATCGTATCTTATTTTCTTTATATGTTGATGATATAACTATTGTTGGTGATGATGTTGATAGAATTGTTGTACTAATGTCAGAGTTGGCTCAATGTTTGGCCATGAAAGATTTAGTGACTCTAAGTTACTTTCAGGGAATTGAAGTTGCATCTTCCCAAAATGGTTATCTTCTTTCTCAGTGTAAATATATAACTGATATTTTTTCACGTGCTCGTCTTACAAAAAAAAATTGTTGATACACCTATTGAGGTCAGTCCTTAGTATTTCGTCACTTATGTTTCATATCCAAGCTTATATCGTACTATTGTTGGTTACTTAGTTTATCTCACTATCAATGATCCAAACATTGCATATGTTGTCCACATCATCAGTCAGTTTGTTACCTCACCTACAGTAGTTTATTAGGCTACGGTTATTCACATTTTTAGGTATCTTCAAGGCACTCAATTTAGAGTCCTCTCTTTCATCTACTTCTTCTTTATAGATACATACATACTTTGATTCTGATTGGGCTGGTAATCATACAAATGGCAAGTCCACTAGTAGATTTTGTATCTTTCTATGAGATTTTCTTATCTCTTGGAAAAGCAAGAAGCATAATAGTGTTACTAGGTCTTCTACAGAATCGGAGTATCGTGTTATGGTTTATGCTTGTTGTGAGATAATTTGGCTACATTGATTGCCTGCAGAGTTTTTTATTGATCGACTTACTCTATTTTATTATAACAATCACAGTGCAATTCAATGTAATTCAATTTTTCATGAACAAATCATACATATTGAAACTAATTGTCACATCGTTCGACTTGATTATCAGGCTAATATGATCAAGCTTCCCTATGTTCTCTCTACCATGCAAATTGATGATTTGTTTACAAAATTGCATTTGACTTCATAGTTTTGTGATTTTTTTTTTTTTTTTTTTTTTGCAAACTACCGATGCTTAGTGCAATTGCATCTTGAATTTGAGGGAGGATATCAAATAATAACTATATATCTTCTATTAGTAAGGGTAGTATAGTCTTTTACTTTTGTCTTTAGGGTTGACGTTATATATATTTATTTTCAATTGTCTTTCATTATTCTATTGATTCAATGAAAAACTCCAGCAAATCTGTTTCTACAATTTAGTTTCTTATACTTAACCTATAACCTCCAAATTTCTTAGTAAACACAAGAACACTTGTATGTAATATATATTGGAATTTTATGTGACTAAGTTTTAAAAGCTAATTCCCTCTCAAAAATTTAGCCGGAGATTTTGATCGGTTTGTCGAGTAAAGTGATTCAAATCTCTAATCGTTCATGTCTAATGGTTCATGTACCTCCGCCCTTCACGGCAGTTGGGACAAAGCATCAACCAGATTACATCATCTAAATTTGACTTTATCATTGATCACAACACGTTTATTGTATTCTTTATTTATTCCCTTCTTACTCGGCTTTCATTGGATAATGGGTTGTCCATGTGACCCATTCACATGTCCAAACTTAGGCATTTTGATTGAACTCATGAAAAAGAACAGAATATAAAAGTATTATCGTCTCAGAGAGAGAGAGGGGGCACATTTTCATCGGAAGTTCTTTGTCATTTCCTAAGTGATTCTTCAAAACAAGTGGAGAGAGATACGTTTTCCTCATACTTAGTTGAAGTTCTTGTCATTTCCTATGTCACTGCATTAATATATAAATATAAATATTTATATATAAATATATAGAGAGAGATAGAGAAAGAGAGAGAGGGAGAGATTTGCCATATTCATCGGAAGTTCTTGTAATATCCTATGTGATTTGCTTCCAAACTTCTTGAAAAAGGTTCAGAAATCTTAAATTTTCATGTCATTGGTTAAAAGAATAATTTCATTAATTGTATTATGTCGTCATAAAACTTAATACGACAAACTATTTTCATTTTTTTTTTTAAATTTAGCCCATAATTTAAGATAATAATTGTTTATTCATTTTAATTATAAAATTTTGGTCATTGTCAGCTACCCAAGATTTTACAATAGAATAATACTAGGTTTACCTTCTAATTTATCGTGCCAATCATTAATGGGTAATTAATATTTTATTTAAATATTTATAATTTATTTTAATTATTTTATCAACTAATAAGTTAAAAAAAGAAAAACAAACGTATTCTTATACCAAACTAAAAAGAAGCATTTGTGGGAAAAAAAAAAAAAAAAAAGAGAAAGAGATGGAAAAAAGGAAGAGAAAAGAGTAGTTGACAGTTTAGTTCAATAGGCTTTGTGCACGCCTTGTAGCCTATCCAAGTAACAACCCTAAAGCACTTGAACCCCACTTGTCCCACAATAATTCTATTTTCTTCAATTTCTTTTTTTTTTAAATTATTTTTTAAAAAATTATTATTTCACTATATATGTTTTATTTTTTTTTTGTTAATATTTATTGAAAATTAACCAAAACTATGGATTTATAATAATGGGTAAGATTAAACTAATAATAAAAAAAACAAGGAACTATTTTGCAATTATTTTTTACTTACCAAATAAAAAAACTATTTATTTAAAATGTAAATCTTTCCCATAATTAGCTCCCAAGGAATCTAAAGCAATTATTCTTCTTTCGTATCTTCTTTAAGCATATAAAGAATAAGATTAGGAGAAGAATCTGATTTGTCCCTCATATTACTCTCTCTCTCTCTCTCTCTCTCTCTCTCATATACACACATTAGTCATTTATCCTCTCTATCTTGTCGTTTACCCTATCTTTCTTAGTCATTTATCCTCTCTCTCTCTAACTTGTCGTTTACCCTCCCTCTCTCTCTCTCTCTAAAGGCATCCATGATGGACCACATTAAATTAAATCGTCTATCTTATTGGTTTTCGAATCTACTTACATTTTTCCAGCAGAAACCTTATGTTATCTACATAATATCATAATGACATATTTGAGAAATTTTACAGCAATGTATTCATAGCTGTTGCATGACAATTCTTTATCTATTTCTACTAAAATTAAGTCACGATTTCCAAATCTAAATACTTGGGCTTAGCCAACTATGAACAAGGACAAAGATGAGTCATATATCTATCAACGATACTATGATGACACACTTGCATGTCTCCTAACCATGGAAGTAAGGTTTTGGTCTTTTCTTCACCAAAGTTTGGAACATATTGATTCTTTAGGATCATTGATTGTTGTTGATGATAGTGATGTTTTAATTGAGATTCTTCTAGATATTTTATTTTATGATAAAAAATATATGTTAAAGTTCTTCAAGTAAACTTGCATGAAAATGTTTAGTTTTATTTAAGAATGGTAGATGTTTTGTAGATGAATATTACCATTAAAATATTTTGGTAAATATTTGTATAGGAGCAAGATTGATGATAACTTTTGTAGAGTTCCGCTCCCATCATAAAGATATTGTTTAGCTAATTTGTAAAAATTCATTCATCTATTACGATATTGTCTGATTGAATTTTGATAAATATTTATATATGAGCAAAATTCGAGAGTAACTTTTGTGGAGTTCTGCTCTCGTCATAAAGATATTGTTTAGTTTAGGTTAAAACAAGAAATTTGTAAAAATTCATTCATCTATTACGATATTGTCTGCTTGAACTCTACACAAATTTGTTATTAAGTTGTATCCTAAAACATATTATACTAGTTTTAAAATGAATCTTACTTATATGAATCATTCAATTCACTACACTCAAACGACGTGAAATTATGCAGCCCCTATATGAGAGACCTAATAAAGAAAACAACTAATAATGTCATTATTAATATTATTATTTAGATTTTTTGCGACAAAATAAACTTTTAATATATTAACAGTTAACGCCTTACTATTGGAATTTTCGTTGAAAATCGTTGCAGGCACCCACAACAAAAGCCCGATGGATTCTACAGAAGCCCCAAACCAATGCAATGTTCTTCAACTTAAATTGAGGATGTCTAAACGTGAAGGTTTGACTTCTAGCAATGGATACCCAGATAAACCTGGAAAAGTCTAGTCCAAAGTTACTATTTTTCAAAGTTCATATTGTGAAAACTTTGAGACACATGCGGACTCCAACAGAGTCTTACGATTGGCCAAACACTTGTTAATGGTATGGTCTAAATAGCACATGATTGATACGTTAAGGTTTGTTTTGTCTGAATGATTGTGCGCATTGTACATGATTAGGAATCAAACCCCGCAATTCGGTTTTTAGCTTCATTCCACCCTTTGTTTTGAAACTCCATGAGTCCAATATCTTGAGTTTTATTTTTGATGTCAACGATAATTTCATCCGTGAAAGTTTTGCCTTTATGAAATAGCAACTAAGTTAAAAAAAAAAAAAATCAATTTTTTAGTTTGATTTGTTGTTGTGGCAGGCATATCTACGTTTTTTTACAAAAGCCGCGATGTTTTAACATTTATCGCATACGTTCATCCGAGATTTGTTTTGCCTGAAAAGTAATTTAATATAATTCGAATTTCATATGGGCCTAAACTCAAAAATATTAAATGCATTTTACCCATTTTTTTCAAAAATCATCGATTGACGTAATATCTAAAAAATTATAGAAATAAAGAAATACAAAAAATAATAATAATAATAATAAAATATTATAGGAAGACTTTATTCATTTGTTTAGTTTTCTTGGTTCGAGTCTCGAGATATTGTGATTAAGTTTAATATTATTTAATTATATGATTTAGTTGATGAGGACCATTCATCCTTGTCTACATTTAATTCAATAATTAACAAATATTTGGTGAGAACATAATACTTAACACTTAAAAAATAAAATAATAAATTAAATAATTTAAAAAACTAGCTAAAAAATTAAATTTAACTCATGTCCAAATTCAATGTATGCATCGTATTGTACGTACGACGAAATAACTTCGGTTTACTCTCTAATTCTAAACTCTATTATTACCTATTGATGCGGCGTTTTCATAACACTTATAATTATATAATAATTAAGATAAATTATAAATATTTAAATAAAATATTAATTGTACAATGAACGACGTGTCAAAATTTAAGTGTAGAATATACAATTAAAAAGTGCCAAATCAATATGAATAAATTAAATAGACGAAAAATAAAATAAATTATTATATCCTGATACATTTACTCGAATAAAATAAATAAATAATATATTAATTATATTTTTTTTAAAAAAAGAAGTGGACCAATGGAATCTCTCTAATTTTGTGGGATTGCTAATGTTTCAGTATCCAATTCCTTCTCATCTTCCAATTTAATTATGATATCCTCTCAACTCCACGTTGTTCTAATCAATCAAAAATTTTATATTTTTTAATCATAAAGAATTATTTTTTTATAAAAATAAAAAATAATTAGTGTAATTTTTCTTTTCAAAAGTGTCTTGATTTTAAAATTTCTATTTATTATAAAATGATTAATTTTTTGCTTTTTTTAAAAGACGATTTTATTTTTTTTAAATAAAAATATTTTTAAGTTTTGATGAAATAATAAGGGTTTATTATTTAAATAAAAACAACTAAAATTTGAAAATTGGTTGTAATAAAATGTAAAAAAAAAAAAAAAAAAACACAAGATTTATTTATCTTTCATGAATTTGTAAAATCAAATCGTAAGATAACTTCCACAATAAGTAAAAAAATTGTGGAGATGAAACAATTGGGCATGAGTAGAACGATTGGGCCAAACCAAACCCACTTTGGTTCATAAATGTTATATATAATGCATATGTTTTATAGCAACACTCTTTTTGTTCTCTACTTTTACTTCTTAATTTTTATCTCATAACATATCATTCATTTATTGGTATAATTAATTATATCAATTAATGAGTGTCACCTCAATAGGTAAAAATTATAAAATAAATATAGCATTACTCATTTCTCAAAGTTCACTAATCAAAAAATAATAAGATAAATTCGTCAATAGACTCACAACATCTTGATTTTGGCCAAGAATTGTAATGAACGAGAAGGTTTTTGTCAACTCTGTGTTGAGGACCGTTTGACCGATCAACTTTCTGCACAATTCATGGTTTAGGAGCTCAATGGTTAGTATATTGAACTTTATTTAAAAAATTTCATGATGTATTAAGTACACCTCTTAGACTAATTAAATTGTCTACAGTTTCAGTCGTCGAAAAAAAAAAGTTGATTTTAGTAATTTTCAAAGGCTATGTAACATCACTTATGTGTATTAATAGTGAGGGTTAAGCAGGCAAAGCCATATATAAGCATCCTTTCCAAGTAAGTTGAAATACACACGAAAGGAATAGTAAAGCATAGACTAGGACTTCTCTCCATCTAAGATGACCCATTAACTAGACTCTCTCTCTCTATATATATTTATCTTCTGTCTCTCTCCTCCTCTCTACCTCTTCACTCCATTTTCATGATTTAGGCTGTTAGATAGGTTATTGAACCTCAACTCATTTGGCAAATCTTCACACTGTATAATGTTGCTGAATTGTGTCGATATCGAGTCCTTTCAGCTTCACGACCGATTCTACGTGGCCCTTCAGCGTAAGAAGCTCCCGGAGCCTGAAACGATAAAATTTTGCATTCTCAACATCACAAAAGTGATTAAACAATTTTAATATTTAGCATCAGACAAGAAAAAACACCGAGAATAAATCGCATACACAAGTCTTGCTACAGGGCTACACATCGATTTGGTATGAATTTCAAGATGTGATTGACCTTTTCCTTACTCTAGAGCTAAATGATCTACTTTCTTTACAAGTAAACAACATTGAAAGATATATTTGATTTGACAAAATATAAGAGGGAAACTTTAAACCAAGTGTTTTCTTCTTGAAAAGGATTCTTCCTCTGTCTTTCTTTCTTGTATCTCTTTCTTTCAATGTGATTCGTTTTTTTTTTTATCAAAAACAAAAGAACATATAGAGGGAAGGGCATCTTACCTTGCAACTTCGGCTCGTCTCTTTGCCTGCTCGGCAATCTCCGATAGGTCTCTGTAATTGCTCCTTTCGGAAACATTACTCGATCCTGGAGGTTGGAGTCCATGGAGAGTTCTTTGAGCCAGAGCCCATTGTGCTTCTCTTTCTTCCCTTCCATAATTCTTCTTGGTTGTGAAGGCAGTCTGTTGAAAGAGAGTAATTTAGTTGAGAAAATATATAGACGGCTAACCAAGTTTATAATATTTTCTTTACCTTGTTCTCCAGCATGTTAAGCCAAGCCTTTCCACTTAAGATATAGCGGATCGCAAATTTCATTAGGTCAAGCGGGACATAAAATACGAGACTATATATCCAAATGACACCTGCCCATCCCCATCCACAACCCTTTATCCTAGCGAAACCCCAGTTGGCGTAAACTGCTATGATAGTTGCGACCTGGAAACCCATAAACTCATTGGGATTATGGTGCATTTTGCAAATGAAAGAGTTAACCCAGAAAAACAAAACCAAAAGGGTATGTGTGGCCAATGAAATAGCTAATTCCAAAGATTAAAAGTACACATTTTCAAATAATAGGTAAGACAAATATGAAATAATGATTTGTATACTAAAATTTCATTCGCCTTACCAGTTGCGCAATCAGAAAAGCGCTCATAAGCAGCATGCCTGGACGTTCGATATACGACCAGCTTCGTGACCTGGTTACAAATATCAGCGCCTGGCTGACAATACTCACTTGTAAGTATAGAGCAGCCATCATTTCTTCATCACTATTCCTAATAGACCTTACACCAAATTTTTCCTATGTAAAGGAAAAAAAAAACCAACTTATTAAGATAAAATTAAAGTGTAATGTGTAAGAACATGTCAATATTAAAAAATATTTTAAAAAGAAATTACAGTGAAAAAATCCGTGTCTCTCATTAACCAGAAGAACACTACAGTCATTATAGCCAGGTAACCTCCGAGCACGACCCCAGTAGCGAATATCTCTTTAAGTTTCCAACTATCAGGCATTGGAGATGGCTTCACTCTATCCTTTGAAATTGTCATGATTGTACCTTTGTTGAATTTTAACAGCCTTGATTAGTACTTATTGTTACCATGGTTGCAAAAATAGAAGCAATGATAATTAATTTATCTCACCGTCGTTCAAAATGGCGATAATCAAAACCATGAACGGAGAGAAGTCGAATTTCCATATTAACGCAATAAGCATGAAACCAAGCTATAAGATTGACAAACGAAAAGATGTTATAATACATGAACAAAAAATATGGAAAGTACAAGAGTTCTAAGAAATCATGTCTACGTACCACAATTCGAATGGTAATAGAAACTGCATAAATCTGTCAAAAATAGTGAAAAAAGAAGAAAATGCAATCCAATCAGATGCAAGAAAAAGATTCGAACGAATTTAATAGAAGAAAATAAGTCGAACTAACTGTATAGTTTTTCATTCTCTGGAAAATAGCTCTACTAGTAAGCACTGCACTAATGATGACACTGAGGCCAGGTTCAGTGAGAACAATGTCGGAAGCCCCTCGTGCAGCATCAGTGGCATCTGCCACTGCAATTCCAATATCTGCCTTCTTTAAAGCGGGTGCGTCATTTACACCATCTCCTGTCATTCCGCAAATGTGCTTCCTCTCTTGCAATTTCTTCACTATTTCATACTTGTGCTCTAAGAAAAAGAGATTACGAGTTAAGACATGATCTATTCATCTGGTATATTCTCTTCAAAAACATAAAACTACTACATATACACAGTGGGTAAACAGGCCAAGTTACCAGGAAAAACTCCAGCAAACCCATCTGCCTTTTCAATTAACTCTTCTACTGGAAGGCCAGCAATGCTTTCATCCTTGTGCTGTCCTAATAAGGAAGCTGATGGGTACATGTTCGTCCCCATTCCGAGTCTTCGGCCAGTCTCCTTGGCAATAGCAAGTTGATCACCTACGAATATAAAAACGAGCATAAACAACAAAAATAGAGAAGAAAAACAAAATGAAAGGAAAAAAAATTTAATTACCAGTGATCATCTTCACATTCACACCCAAATTGAGAGCTCTACGGATTGTTTCAGCACTATCATGTCTAGGAGGATCAAAAAGCGACAATAAACCAACAAACTGCCATGGTCCACCAGGGCTTTCTTTGCTCTTCTCGGGCACTTCCTGTAAATATATTTCAAAAGAAGAATTTTATGGCTTTTCCTATGTTAAATCTAGTCTAGGACACTCCTACCCAAACATAAATTACAAATACAAACCTGTCTCGCAACAGCCAATGAGCGAAGTCCACGTTCAGCATATTTATCTATGACTCCATGAACCTTCCTTTTCACATCCTCTTTGCAGTTGCAAAGACTCAATATCTATTCGCATAAACGAATTTGATAAAAGGCAAATATTAGTTTTCTTTATACAATTACAAAATAGTTTTAAATTATGGAATACTTATAGTTATAGTTATAGAATATATGGAATATCACGCTTACTTGTTCAGGAGCTCCTTTGCTAGCTCTGTGCCAGCTTCCATCTGAATCAATATAAGTTAAGGCAGTTCTCTTGTCCACAGGATTAAAGGGAAAGAAGTGAATTTCCCTAATACCAGCTCGTGCCTGAACCAATGAATATGCTCTAGTACCATTAAATCAACCTCAATGTTGCAGCGGAATAATTGTTTCGAAACGAACAGAAAACTAAAGTAAATATTAGAGAATAAATTCTTGGGGAATAAAGAAACTTTACCACAAAAGTTTATTTTTTAATATTCATCACTATCTTTTAAATAGAGTTCGGATTATGATTTAAAATCTCTAAGAAATCTTTAACAAGATAAAGTAAATCTCTCAAAAAATAAAGCGAATAAAACCAAATATTAAAATATTTGATTATGGACTAACGAGCTTAGGCCACAGCCATTTACTGCATCACTCAGTCTATCACCTTAAATTTTCTTTAAGAGTGAGAAGTCGAAAAGATAGAATGATAAATATTTTTGTACCTCCTTTGGGTCAGCTAACATTCCGACCATGGCAGCATCTATTGCGTCCTGGTTTTCAGTTCTAGAAGCCCTTGCAGCAAGCAAAATAACATGGTCTTTATCTACCCCTTTAGCAAATACCTCAACCAAGTTTTTGTCAACACTAAGCTTGTTGAGAGTTAGAGTGCCAGTTTTGTCACTGCAGAGGACATCCATTCCTGCCATTTCTTCAATGGCAGTCATACGCTTCGTAATGGCACCTTGTTGGGACAGCTTATGGGACCCAATAGCCATTGTCACAGATAAAACTGTTGGCATGGCAATTGGTATTCCTCCAATCAATAGAACAAGAAGATTATCAATTCCATCTCTATACTTTCGTTTTTGAATTGGGTACATGACGATGATTTCTATTAGCATTCCAACTGCAATGGAACATATACAGAAATTTCCAATGGCCGTGAGAACCTTTTGGAAATGTCCAACTTGGTTTGTACTGTCCACAAGATGAGCTGCCTTTCCGAAGAAGGTGTGAACTCCAGTTGCAATGACAACCGCTTCGATTTCTCCTTGTTTGCATGTCGAACCGGAGAAAATTTCATCTCCCGGGTTTTTTGTGACTGGAAGTGATTCTCCTGTGAGAGCCGATTGGTCAACTTTTAACGAATCGCCCTCAAGTAGACGGGCATCAGCAGGAATAATGTCTCCGAGCTTAATGCTAACAATGTCTCCAGGAACAAGAATTGCAGCATCTTGCTCACTCCATTGACCATCTCGAAGAACCTACTCATCACCCCCATGAAAAATGATCAGCAAGCTATTCACATATTTGCTTGATGCGTCCTATTAGAAGACTATATAATATCTATCCCAGTCATGAAAAAACTTCATTTTCATCTTTTTAATACCATTTGTTCCACTGTTTTCATATCAATTCAGCTCACATGCTTCATGTTCCCAATCAACTAAGTCGTAACAATTTATGTGCCCGAGTTTAAGTCCATCTATCCACACAATTGATAGGATTGGCAAGGGTCATTCGCCTAACAACATGAGTTTGAAGCTAGACATGCTCATTCTAAACTAACCATACACTTCATTTTCTTATTTGGGTCAGCATTAGTTAACATGTCAATCGCAAGCTTCTTTACTGAATCAAAGTCTGAAAACTTTGAGAGAATATTTTAAGTCAAATTCACATAAAAACACAGGATAAGATCATAGGTTTCTGCCTATATACCTTGGTTTTTGGGGCTAGACCAGCCATAAGAGCAGCAGCGGCATTTCCAGCATTATTTTCTTCAATAAAACTAATGGTGGAATTAATCACCAACAAACAAATAATACCCACGAAATCCTGCCAATCCGGAGGCTTTCCTCCGCCATTTGCAAGGGCGATTGCCATAATCGCAGCAGCTTCCATCACCCACGATAGGGGATTCCACATAAACCCTAAAAACTTCAGAATCTTGCTCTCCTATTCACACAAAACACAATCGAAACATATGAAAATTCAGCACAAAACACTAACAAAACCCAAACAGTTTTCATCAGAATTAGATAAATAAAACTCACCTTTTTCTCTTCTAATTTGTTGGGTCCGAAAATCTGCAATCGGGCTTCGCCCTCCACCGACGTCAGACCTTCTCGAGAGCATTTCAACTGTTCAAACACTTCCTCTATCGGAACTTTTTCCTGCAAACAAACCTCTTATTAGAAATTCAAACCCGACTATTGGTTTCAATAGAACAATCCAGTTACAGATTCAGTATATTTCAATCAAATCATATAATTCAAACTTGCTGAACAGCAAACGCTGATGCCCTTCACCCGCCAGTAATTGCTCCAAAAATCATTTAAAAAAAAAAAAAAAACTTCAACCTGTAAGTTTTTAACAGTCGGGAAAGTCAGCTTTCGTTGTCAATACAAAAGATGACAATTGACAATTAATTTTAGTTATTCTACAAAAAAAACAAAACCCGGTTCGGTTTTATAGTTTTATTTCGAAGTAGAAAAATCCAAAAGAGTTGACTTCCGGGCTCAAGAGTGTTTAGCGGAGGACGTGGCCCGCAACGGCGCAACGCATGTAATCCGGGTGTGCATACACGCGCTCAAGCAAGTAAGCATACGCTTTAGTTAGGCATAAGGATAGAAAATAAAAACTTTTGAGAAATTAAAAAAATAAATAAGTATAGAAAAAAATCAATTAAACGACTGTATTCTTTAAAAATAATGTTACGTTTACTCTCTTGTTATATTCTTTTAAAATATTTACTGATGTGTCGAACAATAGTTAGTGCAATTAATATAATAAATTACAAATAGTTAATTTATTACATTTATTTGAAATAATTATAATTTGAGTAATGTTGCATTTACTTTCTAATCATACACTCTAACGTGAAAATATTGATTAAAGTAATTAATATAATAAATTATAAATAATTAAAATGAGTCCTTAATTGCATCTGGTGTAGGATTAGAGAGTGGCATTAAAGAGTAAACGTAACCTTATTTATTTTTACAGTATCGTAATATTTATCTATTTAACTAAGATTTATAATAACTAAAATGAATAAAACGTATGAGTGAAGGCTTAATATGAGGAGAGTAATAAGTAAAGAAGTCGTCTGGTGAAAGCCTATAATTGCAGCAAGCTTGCACAAAAAAATTCCTAAAGCAGACGACCGCCTTGTTTGGCGAGAGAGAAAGTGAAGGAAAAACTCTTCCTTCTCTCTTTCTAAATCAGGGCGAAACAGAAATGGAATGTTTCGAAACAATTAAAACATAAAATAAAAGGAAAAAAATCTGTTAAGAAGACTTCTGAAAACTGTCCAAAATCAAGCTTGATGAACAGTGAGCAGATGCAAAGAAAAGGTGAGAGAATTTTCTCGAGAAAATGAGGAGGAAAGTGAAGGAAAACGTACCAGATCGACAGTTTCATTTTTGATCTCTTCGAGAGTGAGAGACTTGGCCATGCTTTCTCGGAAGAGGGAAGATTCCGGCGCTTGAAGTGGGTTTTGCTTTTGTTGAACTGTAATTTAAAGCGATGGATTCAGTGTAAGAGGGAAAGCCATTGAATGAGGATTGGTTTTCCCGAGAAAACTAAAAAAGAGAAGACAAAGACGAAGGAGTGGAAGGTTGGATATGGGGACGTTGTACATGTTTCGCTCTCCCTTTTAAACTTCTAAATTTGACTCTCTCTCTCTCTCTCCTCTTTGCATGCATGGGTGTAAAAGAAAGAGTAATATTATATTTATCATCTTATTCTACTCTTTTGAAATATTTGTTGATGTGTCAAACAATAATTAGTGTAATTAAGGTATAATTCATGTAATAAATTATAAATAATTAATTTATTATATTAATTACACCAATAATTATTTGACACGTCAGCGATTATTTTAATAGAGTAGAATAAGAAAACAAACGTAATATTATTCCTATTTTTATTCCCGTCAACATGTTTACGGCACAAAAATTTCTATTCAACTGAATGTTTTTTAATTGGTCAATTTTTAGAAGTGTTTGATCGTATGCTCATAAGGACAATTTTTTAGTGAAAATGAGATCATTGACATGAACATGTTGATATGAATATAAAACCTCATGACTATGTCATTAAATGAATTACAACACAAAATGTTGTTGAGTGACCATTGAAACTGTAAGAATTTTCATGGAAAAGAACCGAAAACATAAAGATCATATCGAAACAATATGAAATCATAAGTCCTTATAATATGGATGTCTCGTTCTCTGCTTATGAAAAATTATTGAATTATTTTACCTCTCAAACTGACATAAACGGAATTTAAAGAAATATGTAGGATTGTAAGTCTTATCACACTCATAACTTAGGGAAGAACTTATGACTTTTGTAGTTGATAATTGTGACTTGTTTATGTCAAAGGAAACCAAATTTAACGTAGGATCTACAACACCTCATTAAATTATAAGAGAGAAGAGCCGAGGTGATGATGATTGATGTTGGAGATTATCACCGTTGGATCTAACCTTCCCCTTGTGGATCCAAAAGAGTGGGGCCGCTTATGTTCTACGTGGCTGCAACTTGTGGTACACCTGGCACATCCAAATTTCTTTGCTGACGATTGCTTAATTCGACAGCTGATTATTAAAATACTAATTATTTTTAACTTAATTTAATTTGCATTGACTTTAATTTATTGATTATGTGATGTACTTAAGTACATTTGTCTCATAGGGATTTTAAAGTTCTTTAAATTAATTAATTCTTTTTTTTTTCCTGTAATCGAGGAGATATTATTGTTATCAAATTTTTCAAATGATCGCTGGGTTAACACGCAAAACAATGCTCTTTGACTATAATTATTTTTTGGTCACGGTAAACTTTTATTATCTCCAATTGTGAAGAATTGTACACAAAATTCTATTACAAGATACACATCTCAACTACATGCTTACATTTGTATTATTACATCACGATGGATTGATATAGTACGTTAGTAAAAGAGCGTTATTGATGCATTAACTGAGTACGAGAGGTAGTAAAAATTTAGTGCTTCTTTTATGGAACTTGAATAAAACCCTTGTCTATACTCTAGAAATATTACTCTAAAGACTCCAAACAAATGATAATTGAGTCGAGATTCAACAATTTAGAGCACAAATATGTGAGTTCCAATTTCGGCTGCTTACTAAGAATAGGTAAGAAAGAAATAATACTTAAAATAAAACTCCAGTACAAAGATTTTCATTGGTACTTTTTGGCACTTTCATTGCTGCTCCTACAACAGATATTGATGGTCAGTGAATCTGTTTTTGGATCTTTACTTCATAGAACTAATATTATTACGGATGTTATTATTTCCACTTGTTCAGCTACATACTTGTACTTTTATTTGATATAGGAAGCTGCTTTCATTGATAAATTGTTATACAACGGTGGTCATTAAGCAGTGTGGTAACTCCCCAATATTTTTATGTTTTAAATGAGGTGGGATTTTATTATTTATTTAAGAAAAAAGTACAATATAAACATTATCTTTTGAGATCATTGACAATTTAGATCTTAACTTATTTTGTTGACAAAACAAACCTCAACATATCCTTTGTTAACATTTTAGACCTTACCGTTACTCTCCCAATTAACGGGTGTTTGGACTTCTGCGAGGCTCTTTGGGCGTCTGTGGCTGGTGTTCACTTTTGTTTCCGATTTCATAATTTTAACTTCGAAAAACAATGCATCAGGACCCGGCTTCTACAGATTCCTCTGAGCATCCGCTGCAAGTGACCGCTCTTCAGGACCGGGCGTTTGCAAGTTAAGTTGGAAGAACATCACCTCAGGTTTGGGCTTCCGCAGCCAAAAATGCTCTTGGGACTGAGTATCCACAAGTTCTTCCCTTCTGTATATGGCTTAGGATTGGATGTTTGCACTTGAAGTTAGGGCACCGGTAGAAAGTGACCTTCAATACTTCAATTATTTTCTTATTGAGTGTTCAACTAGAAATTGTACGTGTTATTTATGTATATAATAAAATGTAATTTTGACATTCACTCTTGAAGTAATGATGTACATGTTAGTAACATTCAACCTTTAAGATTATATTTATATGTACTTGTATTATCTCTATGACACTTGTAATAAGATCGGAATCCGATTAGAACGCCCAAATAAATATCATATTATCCATCACAACATTCATCGTATCAAATGATAAACATCCATTACAAAAACAAATAATATGCATCATGTAAATTTGTATATATCTAGAATTCATTAACAATTATGAATAATCCATCATGAATACATTGAATAGTTTTACATTGGTGTGAAATTACTCAATATTGTGTGCAAAAGTATACCCACAAAATTCCTCCTCTCCATCATCATCGAAGTAGTAACACTCAATGAGCGCTACCTCGTTAATGCATGTATTGAAACAAAAGTCATGCTTAAAAAAAAAAACTTTGAAGCATTGAGGTTTGAAACTCCAATATCTTCCCCTCTCATTTGCTTGTCATGATTAACTAAAGAACGTAGCTTGATAATATCTTCCCCTCTTCCATAGCTTGATAAATAGAAGGTATGTCAATATCAATAGAGTTTGCCTCATTTGCACTTGAAGCACCATTGTTTCCTTCATCACTAACATCTACTTCCGTCACCAATATCTCTTAATTTTTCATTGTAATGTATGATGCAGTTATCTGTGTACTGGACATAAACCTGCATGTAACACTTTTCATCAAAACCATTGACCATGCTCAGAACGTCTTTATAACTCTTCAGTGGCCTCAATCCCTTAAAAAGAGTAACTCTTGGCAGTAAATCACACAAATTTCTCCTTCTAGTAACTCAAATTACCTTTAGTTTGTCTTCAATATCAATTATACACATTCAATCAATCGCAATTACTTACAATTTCCTTTTTCCACCCACATAAAAGTTCGCCGCCTTGGCCTGAAGCTAGAGAAGAATTTTGGTAAGATGAAAGCTGTCACGGCCCGATTCCTTCCAAAATCCAATCTCGACGGGTGGAACGGATTCTCGAGGTGGGAAGCTCCTAGAAACAACCTCCTCAAAACATACATTCTGTAAGTGGGAACTTCGAAACAACATATATCTTCTAACATTCACCATACAATCCTACGTGGCATCCTGAATGAGGATATCTCCAATAACATCTAAACCATATATACATGACAACCGAAATACATTTTATAAGTTGAAATATATTACATCATCTATCATTACCAAATTCTTTACATCAGCCTATCAGAATATTCAAACGAAAGCGTAAACAAAATATAAATACACATAAGTCACGACAGGTGACTTTCCACAACCCAAAGACCATTCATCCATTATATCTTTCACCTATGTCTCTTGTACACTTTACCTTACCTTGGTTTTTCCATCTCAGTGAACGTCCTCGCTATCTAAAAAATAGAGATATCCACATAATGAGTCATTGGCCCAACAAATAAATCTAGCAACTAGAATAGTTAGCTCAAACCCTATCCACACTATCTAGGCCCATACACCATCTTCCACCTATCATTGATTATTTTTTAAATCAACTTAAATCTGTAACGATCTCGTTTCCTATACCTTAATTTTCCGTAAATTTTTTTTTTTTTTTATTTTCTTTGAACCTTAAGTAAATCTTAACTTTGAAAGCTTTAAATCGAAGCCCTAAAATCATTCGAAACATTTGGAGAAATCTTTTAGGGAAAACCATTCAAGTAAATCAATATAACTAAGAATTTAAAATCAGCAGAAGACAATCGGCAAAGGGGTAAAATTGCCCGAACCAGCAAAATATCACAGGCGATCGATCGCCCCATCAACTGTAACGCCCCGAGCTTTCTGAACCCAGTTTGTTACTCATAAACTCGAACTTAACTAAGAAACTTTGGACCAAATTTAAAATTTCGCTCGAAAGTCTAAATTTGACATTTTCTAAAACTTCAAAACGTTTAAATACTTGCAGCGTAAATCATTTGAACAAAAATGGAGTTAAACAAAACCATAGTACAATGTTTGAGTAATCAGTTGAATTATTAAAGAACAATCGGCCAAAAGAAATAAAGGGTTTAAATCGCGAAATACTTTAAAAGTTACAAAAGTCAAACTCATCTACCGCTGAACTAAGTCAACGAAAGAGCAGAAACAAACAGAAGTCTTCCACCGATGACGTTAGCCGGATGAATTAATCCTCCAACTTCTGCCAATCGCAAACGACGAGTTTTGCTACTCTCATCTACCGATGACGTCAGCCGGATGATTCATTCATCCAGCCTCTGCCGACCATAAGACGACAAAAGACTTAACTCACAAAACAAAACAAACAGAATACATTGACCGGTCGCTAAACGACAAAAGTCTTCCCGCATCTTCCGATCGACATATTACACAATGTCCACCGATCACTAAATGACAAAAGTCTAAACTTTCTACCGATGAAATAAACTACACCATCCGGTAGACTTAACGCGCTACTCCTACCGGTAGAAGGTAGAAAACAACCATCTTCTATCGATAGAAAACGATGCCTTCTACCGATAGACTATCACTGCCGGTAGAAAATAGAGCAACTTTTTCACAATTCATACTCTATACAAAAACAACTCTACTACGAAGGGACTTATTCGCTTCAATGAAACCTTTCGGAAACGACTCCAATCCCTACATTACTCAAATCCAGTAAAACAAATGCTAAATCAGCAAGGTACTATTATCAGAAGATTTCAAAATGTGTTTCAAAACATTGAAAACTATTACTGTCATAAGACTCAACATACTTAAGTGAAAACATTGTCGACTGAACCAGAGAGTTTTCAAACCTAAGATCAAGACATTAAAAATTGATTCTGTCAACGAAACTCAAACATAATTTAGCTATCCAGCTTTTCACTACAATGCACGTGTACAAAACACTGGTTAAACCGCCTCATCAGTTTACCAAGTCGTGGCCTGAATGCGCTCCCCCAACATCATCTATACGTTCGTGAACTCAGGGAAATCACCTGCAGTAACCTCAACACCTACATCACAAAACTCATCTATTAGCCTAATGCTAAGCAAGCAAAGCAATAATGAAATGATATGCTGAAACATAAAACCTAAACATGCAGTTTCTACTTTCTCATCTCAGTTGTACATTCGTTCGTTTACTGATCTGATCCCTCGGTTCACTTGGGAGTGGGATCAGTTCTCCCAATGTTCTACATCCTCTACTCGATTAAGGGGTGGATGAATTCCCTTAATAGCTATTCTGATCCCTCAGTTTCCTTGGGAGTGGGATCAGTTCTCCCAATGTTCTACATCCTCTACTCAATTAAGGGGCGGATGAATTCCCTTAATAGCTATTCTGTCACTTTCGGTTCATGTCTTACCATTCTTTACATGAAAATTCATTTTCGTAATCTTTCATAAAACATGATGCATGTCATACAAACTCATTCGCACAATGCATAATCCTAATGTTTTGTGATGTAGGCCCGAAGGCACATGCATACTTTACTTACCTGGATTCCTGGGGAAATGTTTGGTTGCTAACCACTTCGGGTTCTGCTCAAACCTAAAACCGTAGACAGTGTATTAGTTAAACTTCATTCTAAACTACCCAGGAGTCTATGGAAATTAGTTTGGAAGCTCAGATCTTCGTGTATTCCCGATTCTGTACTAAACCAGAAACTACACACATTCACAACACTCCCAAAAACACATACATTGCACTCCCTCTGTTATCTAACTGTCAAGTCATAAGGAAAAGTGAAGGAACTCACCTAAATCGGAGAAATCACTGGAGAAGTCGGAGGGAAAATCACCTGGAGCTCTGATGAGCTTGAGCTGAATACCGAGAAAGAAAAAATGAGGGGGCAGTGGCGGTTAAACCTCATTAAACCCTCCCTTAAATACCTTATCCACAATAAATTGCAATTTACCATTTTGTCCTTACTCATTCACTTATTAACCTAATCACTAAATCACCCAATTCAACTTTTAAAGCATTCTAAAAAAAAGAAACAAGGTAAATCGGTTAATAGAAACCGGGTGTTACATCAACAGCAGATCGATCGGCTGAAACAGCCGATCGATCGGCTGAAACAGCCGATCGATCGACTAGAGTTCTGTTTCCAGAACGCATGACCTGCTAGCCGATCGATCGCCCCTTTTCTGGTGATCGATCGACTAACGCTCTGGAATTTCTTCCAAAGCGTAGCCAGCAAGGGTGCCGATCGATCGCCCTCCCTGGCGATCAATCGGCAAACTCTCTGGATTTTGAAATCTAGAGAGCTACCCATCTTTCTTCTTCCTCCTTCATTCCATCTGCACAACACACACATCAAAATTTTCTCCCTACCTCTTTCCCTTCATCAACTTACTTCTAAACACGTTTCATAACAAACACTTCAACATAATTCACTCTTAGCCTCATTCATCCCTCAATTCATCAATCACCCAAAAACCGACTCGAAACGTATTTAAAATATAGTAAGATTTTGTGAAAACGAACTGCATGGATCGGTTTAAAAACTAAACAATTCACCTGTAAAACTTAAATCACCAAGCAGTTTCAGTAATAATTTCAAAAGCATCAACGACTAACCAATGCAATCGGAAGCTAACTATCGTATGAAAACTAATCAAAAAAGAATCCATCCAAATATTCCAATTATTACTAGGGTTCTAATAAAACTTTTCGTTTGTAAAACGGGCTTAGTTTACTATATTTACGAATTAAAATGCTATAAGATTAAAAACGAAAACTTGGGTATTACATCATCGATTTGGATTTCTGAAATTTCCTTATTTCTCCTAAAATCTATATTAATCATTAGGGTTCTAATGAACTCTCCATTCACAAAACGGACTTATTTCACTTATTTACAAAAATGTCATTGTGCATCGAAAATCCAAAAATCCGTAAAACCGGGTGTTACAAAATCAATTTTTTTTTTATTTGAAATCCATGTCATTTATATAAAAATGCATGCAGATTCGTAATTCAAACTGTAAATGTAAAGATAATGCATATAAGTTGGCATTGATTTTTTTTCAATATTTATGGAGATAATATATTTTTCCAAATTGATAATTTATTTCTTGGTGATCAAGAAATATTACATTCTGATTATTGGATAGCTTCATATTAACAATCATGAAGATTCTGTGGAAGAGAAAAATAAGGAAACAAGAATAATAAGAAAGTTATTAAAAAAGCTAAAGGCACTTGCTTTTTGGAAAACTTTATTCTGGTAAGCCGATTTGATGGAGATTTGGTGAAATTTGTTAGGTTTCGAGATAACATGAATCGTGGGATGCTTACTTAAATTTTCGGAGCCATATCAAGGAAGTTAGAGATACTTTCCTAAAGTGTCACACGGTGTGTCACTCAACCGAATTTGTTAAGATTTGTTTCCTTAATTCTTGCGGCATTATATCTAATTTGGTAACTGACTGAATCAAAGATATGGAAGCTACCAATGATATTTAAAGCTTTCATTTCTGTGAAAGCTGTTGACGACGGAGTTTTGATTTTTGCGAGAAAAGGTTTCTTCGTTCTTCGTGCTGTCACTTTTCTTTCACTCCCAACGTTTCTACGTTTGGG
The DNA here is from genome assembly GCA_022432975.1 of Begonia masoniana. Taxonomy (NCBI): domain Eukaryota; kingdom Viridiplantae; phylum Streptophyta; class Magnoliopsida; order Cucurbitales; family Begoniaceae; genus Begonia; species Begonia masoniana. The sequence continues at coordinate 14,801,160 of CM039508.1, forward strand.
TCTGTGATTGTTTTACACACTCTTCTTATATTGTGGATTGCATCGATTTATTGAGTGTGTTGTGTATTGCGTCCGAAGACAACGTGTTGGTGTTCCAGACGGTGTCCCATGAGGCAATCTTTCTTTGTTCTTCATTGAAGCTCAGTCTCGGGAGGAGGCTGCATCCGAACTCGGGAGGAGTTCTGTTTTTAGACAAGGGGAGCTTGTCACTTTGATCGTGGGCAAGAGGATCTTGCCATAACATGGATTCCGGGAGGAATCAACAACAAGGGAATCTTGTTGTTTTCTAGATCTCGAGAGAGGTAGATCTAAAGTCGAGGGGATCTCGCAAAAATAGTTTTCTTGGGGAAGTTAGCTAAAAGAGGCGACAAAGATAAGAGAGAGTCTTTATTTGTATAAGTCCGATTGTCTTGTAACTTTGTGAACTCAAAGAAATATTTTTATATCTGGGCGTGGCCCCGCAGACGTAGTGATAAGCTTGAAGAGGTGGATTCTATAGAAGCAAATCAAGAGGATACATCAATGGCTAAAGAGGATTCAATACGACTACCACAAGGTCCATTGACAAGAGCTCGAGCTAAAGCATTTCAAAAGGCTATTCAAAACTTACTTTGTGTTGAAAAGATTGCTCAAAATGAAGAAGGAAGTTTTCAACGTTATTACACACTTATCGAAGCCTTAAATGAAGAGAATTCAGCTTGAGAAGATATATTACTTTATGGGCCGATTTGGTATTTGGCTTTCTTAGTTCAAGTTTATTATTTTTGCATAATTATTAGTGTTTTTCTATGCCCATAGACATGTGTTAATGGGCCAAACGAATTTGGCTATTTTTTGGGTTATTTTATGGTTTCTTTTATGCCTACTATAAAATGGGCAAGTTTATCTTTGTAAAAAGAGCTACTATTATTTTTGGTGAATGCATTGTGAGAGTATTCTCCTCTTTGTTCTTGAATGAGCCAAACCAAACTCAGCAAGAATTGATCAACTTGTTATTTCATTTAGGAGTTGGGGTCTTTAAGACATAGTTTCCTACGGGTTTCTCTTCGATCACCTACTCTATTTCTTAGTTTCTGGGGTTCTTTTCCATCTTTTGAGGGTTCAAAGGGTTTGCACCCAAAGGGTTCGCATCATTTTGGTATCAGAGCGTTGGTTCTACAAATTGGGTGTAACGACCCCAATCCGGTCAGGGCCGTCACGGCCTAGCCATAACTTAATCCCAACTCAACCTCCCTACTCTCGTAGAACTATGTAATAAATTTTTTTTTTGACACTTCTGTAACTCCCAGAAAATAACTAATTAAACATAATTTAAATCAATTTAAAACTATTAATAAAAGGGAGGGTAAAACCGTAAAACAGAATTTAAATAAAAAGTAAAACAACATTTAATAAAAAGTGGGATAGCATTTAATAAAAAGTAAAATAGCATTTAAGTGGAATAGCATTTAATGAAAAGTGAATAGCATTTAATGAAAAGTAAAATAGCATTTAAGTGGAATAGCATTTAATGAAAAGTGAATAGCATTTAATAAAAAGGTCAAACAACATTTAATAAAAAGATGGAGATCGATCTCTATATAACATAGAGATCGATCGCTGGTCATTTAGGGACAAGGGCGATCGATCTCTATAATTCATAGAGATCGATCGCTGGTTTTCCAATACCCATCAGCGATCGATTTCTATAAATTATAGAGATCGATCGCTGATGCTTAAATCCTTATCAGCGATCGATTTCTATAAATAATAGAGATCGATCGCTGATGCTGCTAAGCATAGCGATCAATCTCTTCTCTGATCAGCGATCAGTAGCTGACCCAAGAACAAGGAGGGCTACTGATCGCTCTCCATTCCAGCGCCCAGTCGCTACATCCTTCTCTTCCCCCTTTTGTACATAGCCCTCTGGAATTTACACATTCCAGAGAACAAACACCAATTAATTCCAAAACTTAACAGAAACTTCTTAAAAACAAATGGCGTGGGTAGCCTTAAAACTGAGTCAATCCCCACAGATTCAAAACGCCTAAATCATCAACATAATTTCAGTTATAATACTAACTTTACCAAAACAAAACAAAAGACACCTCAATTCCCCCAGATAAACAACTCCAAGTCTACATTCTTCCACCTATACCCAAAATATCAAATTCGTCTAAACAACCTAAAATTTCATCATTCTTTTCACTCATGATCTTCTATACATCATAACATCCCAAATATTCAGAATCCATACACGAGTCGTCATGCCAAGCCAAAACACGCCCGTCGCCACGATCCTCCCCTTCAACCACCTATTCTTTTCATCGAGAGAAACTCTCACCTTCACACCTGTCACCTACATCATACAACATAAACATTAAGCCTAATGCTTAGTAAGGGGATGCACTATAACGACTCATACATGTATGCATGACATTTCATAAAACATGTTCATTTACTTATTCTTATTCTTTTTCTTTCTTTAACATGGATTAAGGTGGGCATCTTGTCAGGGAGGCATGACCAAGTGCGTGTACATAGTCCTTTCGGCCGTATTCATGATCCAACGCGTGGATAGTGACAATAGTTTTGTTGTATATGGCCATACAGTCCCACCCACACGAAATCGTGACATTTCTTTTACATACATTAGGCATGAAGCATTTCATATAACATTTAAGAAAACATGATGCATGAGGAACCTGAGTATAACATATCATCGAGACATATCACCAAATAATCCATAACATACATAGACATGCTTTACTTATAACGAACTTAACAACAACTAAAAAGTAACATCTTAGGCTACCCGACACAACAAACCCCACGATCAGAAAATCATCATCAAACAACAAAAACCTAACGTTGACACGATGTAGGGCCTTAAGGGCCGGAAACCTAACATCCACTTACCTGGAGTCCGTAGCAAGCCGTGCACCGTCCAAAGAGTTGTCTCCACCTAAAGCATTTCACAATTAAAGGCATAAAAATCGAACCTAAATAAACGAATCTCAAACTTAAATCTAAGCTCCTAACTAAAGAAATATTTCCTAAAACTTCATTTTCCTTTCACTCGGGCATTACATCGAGCACGTTATGCTCACTAATTTCTAAGCCTCATTTCACCATTCACAACAAATTCTAAAATTAAATCAAAATCAACTATAATTTCAACCAACACTATTAATCCATTCTAATTTCTCCAACAATCATCAATACATCCTAATCGGGCATTAACATCGTTAAACTATCGATTTCTAACTAAATCCGACAATTTGTCATCAAACCCTAATCGATAAAACCTAACGAATACAACCCTAAATCGACAAATAAACGTGCATACAGCTTAGAGGTTACCTAAAAGATTGAATCGTCGAAGAAAATCGAAGGAATCGGAGGAGGGAAGCCGTTGATCGGCGTTGAAGGAAATAGCCGCGGGAAGGAGAGGAGAAACAGAGAGGGAGAGAGAGCTTCGGCTCTCTGGAATTGTGAAAAACAGAAAGGGAGAGAGAGGAAAAAGAGAGGTTTGTTATTTTTATAAAAATTAACTTTCCAAATTACCATATTGCCCTTAGTTAGTTTTCTTTACTTAACTCGCGATTTCGTCTATCGATTTGGTTTCTCCAAAATTCCCTTATTTCTCCAAATATTCTTATTTAATTCTAGGGTCCTAACGAAACTTCCCGTTCGCAATTTGGACTTAATTTACTATTTTTACGACTTAAAACTTTATAAGTGGAAAACCGTAATTTGGCGTTACACTATCGATTGGATTTCTAAAATTTTGCTTATTCTTCTAAAAATCTCTATAAATTTCTAGGGTCCTAATATAACCGACCGCTCGCGAAACGGACCTATATTTACTATTTACAGAAATACCCCTGGAGCGGATACCCAAAAATCTCGGGTGTTACATTGGGTACTATCTATCTTTTTTTTTGTTTCTTTGTAATCGTTGTTTGATTCTATCTTGCTGATTGGCAATATTGTTCTTCAGCATAAACTTGTCAAATTCCTCTGGTGTTGGTGTCTTTTCATATTCTGTTGGTGTCTTTTCATATTCTGTTTGTCTTTACACATTCCATTCTTCAATCTTCCTTTGTAGTTGGTGTCTTTTCATTTTCTGTTTGTCTCTATCTATGCTTGTGGGCCACAAAATTCATTTATTGGTTTTGGTTACTTCTTGATTAAGCTGCTACAAAACAAAACAAAAAAAAAAGAATTTTCGTGCAAAAAAAAAAAAATTGAAATTATATATTCGTGCAAAAAAAAAAAAAACAAATTGTGGCAGCATCTTTAATTACATTTCTTGAGAAATTGTGGCTAGTTTTCTTTCTATTATAACATCTTCAACCCATTTCTAAAGCTTAAACCTTCTTCCAATTTAATTGTCATCGATCATCTGTGTTCTTTAAATCCTACTCTCTTACTTGATTATGACATTGGTCATTATTGCTTGAGTTTGGGTTTTGCTTTGGTTCTTAAAGGACATTGTTGGGAATACTAGAGTGGTAAAAGGCAAGAGAGAGAGATCATAAAAAAAAAGCCAAAAGTAGAGTGAAACACATTATTCTGAGTGTAAACACGTGAGGGAGTGTGTGAGGCTTCATTTGTTTATATTATCGTAATTCTGATTATTTTTTTCAAGTGTTTGTATTGCAAAATGTCAGGAAATCAATCAGAAGCATATGGGGTAAATGGAGGAAGAGAAGAGAATATTAGTCCAGAAAATCAGAGGCAGCATATCGATATACAAACAACTTTGAGAGCAATGCAACAACAATTCGCAAGGATGATGGAAGAAATGACAGGATGGAGAGAAACGATGGAAGAAGTTAGGAGAGAACGAATTGTTGGACCACGAAATGAACCTAGACGAGCAAGGGGAAATTGACATGAAAATGTGAGGGCGGCTGTTATGGATGAGTACATGGATGATAGAGATTATGTTGGATACAATGATGAACTTGACTATGAGCAAGGATACATTGAAAGGGATGTTGGTCAAAGAGGACGACGCAGACATCATCGAGGAGGTCATGCTGTTCGAAATTGGGAAAGATTTGATAGAAACTTGGGAAGTATTAAAATGAAGATTCCATCATTTCAAGGTAAATCTGATCCAGAAGTTTATTTAGAGTGGGAAAAGAAAATGGAGTTAGTTTTTGATTGTCATCACTATTCTGAGGAGAAGAAGGTAAAGTTTGCAGTGGCTGAATTTTGTGACTATGCAATATCTTGGTGGGATCAATTGGTGTCATCTTGGAGGAGGAATGGGGAAAGACCTGTGGAGACTTGGAATGAGTTGAAAAGTCTGATGAGAAAACGGTTTGTTCCTGATCATTATTATAGAGACCTACATCGCAAGTTGCAAGGGCTGTTTCAAGGGTCTAGATCAGTCGAAGATTATCACAAAGAGATGGAGACTATTATGACCAGATTAGATATTGAGGAAGACAGAGAGGTTACAATGACACGATTTCTGAATGGATTACACAAGGATATAGCACACGTAGTGGAGTTGCATCATTTTGTGGAGTTGGAAGATTTAGTACACAAGGCTATCTTGGTAGAGCGACAACTCAAATTTAAAGGGGCAACAAAGAACATTGTGGGATCAAGTGCGAGGCCAAGTTGGAGTAGGGACTACAAAGGCGACAAACTCAACTCAAAACCTAATTCTGAGCAACCTAGGTTTAAAAAAGAAGTGCCTAAATCAGCACCTAAAGATGGGGGCCAATCTCGTAGAAGTCGGGATATTAAATACTACAAGTGTTTGGGTTTAGGTCACATAGCCTCGGAATTCCCAATAGGCGCGTAATGTTATTACAAGAAGATGGAGAGATAGCTAATGAGAGTGAAGAGGAGACTATGACATCGGAATTAGAGGATGACAACAAAGATAATGAAGGGATAGAGTATGCTGTAGAAGGAGAAATTTTAGTAGTTCGTCGTGCTCTTGCTTCACAAGTCAATGGAGATGACAAAGAACAGCAAAGAGAGAATATTTTTCATACTCGATGTCACGTGAATGGTAAGGTTTGCAGTTTGATAATTGATGGTGGAAGTTGTACCAATGTGGCCAGTACGATTTTAGTAGAGAAATTGAAGCTTCCATTGATCAAGCACCCTAAACCCTACAGATTGCAATGGTTAAGTGAATGTGGAGAAATGAAGGTTAATAAACAAGTGTTGATCTCCTTTTCCATTGAAAGGTATCATGATGAGATTTTATGTGATGTAGTTCTAATGCAGGCTGGTCATATTCTTTTGGGAAGACCGTGGCAATACGATCGAAAGGTTAGCCACGATGGATTCAAGAGTCGATGTACTTTTGAAAAGGAAGGAAGAGTTATCACACTTGTTCCATTGTCACCCAGACAAGTTCTAGAAGATCAACTACGTCTTCAATGTGAGAGAGAAAAATGGAGTGGAAATAAGAGAGAAAATATGAGTGAAAATAAGAATGAAGAACAGAGAGAAAAAGTGAGAGAAAATCAGAATGGATTGAGAAATGAAAAGAAAAAGAGTGAGGAAGGGAGTAAGAACAAAAAAGATGTGATTCTATATTTGAAAGAGAGAGAAATAAGAAAAGCATTATTGGCAAGGCATCATGTCTTACTCTTAGTGCCTAAGGAGAATTATCTAACTTTTGATGTTTCTTGCTTGCCTAGTGTCTTTGTTTCTTTGTTACAGGATTATGAAGATGTGTTTCCTGAAGATACGCCGGCTGGATTACCACCCGTAAGGGGTATTGAGCACCATATATATTTTGTTCCAGGAGCTATTATTCCTAATCGTCCAGCTTATCGAAGTAATCCAGAGGAGACAAAAGAACTGCAGAGACAAGTGGAAGAGCTAATGACTAAAGGATTCATACGAGAGAGCATGAGCCCATGTGCAGTACCAGTTCTTCTAGTTCCAAAAAAAGATGGGAGTTGGTGAATGTGTGTTGATTGCAAAGCTACAAACAACATCACGGTAAAGTATCGCTATCTCATACCTCGTTTAGATGACTTGTTAGATGAGTTGCATGATGCAAACATTTTCAGTAAAATCGATCTTAAAAGTGGGTATCATCAAATTAGGATGAGAGAAGGAGATGAATGGAAAACAGCATTTAAAACAAAGTTTGGCTTGTATGAATGGCTAGTTATGCCTTTTGGTTTAACAAATGCACCTAGCACTTTCATGCATTTAATGAATTATGTTTTAAGAGCATTCATTGGGAAGTTTGTTGTTGTGTATTTTGATGATATATTGATTTATAGTCGATCTGTTGATGAGCATGCTAAACATGTTAAATGTGTACTTGATGTTCTTAGAGAACAAAAATTGTATGCTAACCTTCAAAAGGGTGTGTTCTGTTTGGATAGTGTTGTTTTCCTTGGTTATGTGATTAGTGCTGATGGTATAAAGGTAGACAAGGAAAAGATTAAGGCAATCATGGATTGGCCTGTTAGTATTTTATCTTCACGATTAGTTTAGGTCACGCAGCGGAAAACGATTAATTCAATAAAAAATCGCAGACCCAAACGAAACGTACGATCGTGCATTTTGATTAAACCACAACGATTATGCTAACCTGGTTTGATTTCGAATTTCTCTTTAAGATGCCGATTCGATCACAGAGACGCTGAAATAATCGAACGCCCTCTATTCGTATCCACACGTGAGCGGGAATCCAACGCCTTGGATTCTTGTCTGCTAGGACCCGCAAATTCTAGAGAATAATCTAGAATTTGCCTCTATCAACCGACGATCAAAAATCGTGTAGAATGATAATCGTCTCACCCTTCTTAGGGTTGCGAAATTAAAACCCTTTTAATTCCCTTCATATGGGCTTCATAAGCCCATAACGATTTTAACCCAAAACCCGCTCAGTTGTGCGACCCAATAGGCTCATTTAATATGACAGTGGGCCTAAAACATTTTTAGGGTCCACAAGTTATAATTGGTCTCTAGCAAGACATTATAACTACCCATATTAAAATAAGATGTGATCTACAAAAATCATCCATATGATTATCCTAAAGCACTAGCATCAACAATCTCCCACTTGCTTTATGCATAATCAATCAAGTATCTAATACCCATGCCTAATCATAATTATTGTTAAAAATCCCTTTGTCAGACGATATCTGTGATTGAACATAAGGCATGGATAAAGCCACCTTATCAGATTCAATCATTTTTCTCGTTCAATAAATAAACTGACGTAATAAATGACATTAATACACTTATTAATTCATTTATAGCACGGCCATGCATTTCTCAGTCATATTTACACGAGGGGCCCAGAGATATCTCTCTTATAATAAGAGGGACAAATTCCATCTTAGTTATTCACAATCCACCACATAATTCAAAACATGTCCGAGCATAACCTTTATAATCATCCGGTTAAAGATGACGTTTGATTATGTCAAAACAAATTAATCCATATGCAGGATTCTATGATAACCTCAGGTCTAAGGATTGCAACAATCAATCATTTTGAAATTACTTATGACTCATATCCATGTAGTAATTTCTCGTGGGTCAGTCCAGTCTCTTATACTCTTATAAGAACTTATAATTATGATTTATGTCTCCACATAAATAATCATCTCATGATTATCAATCATAATTTATACTAGTCTTAATTTATTATTGTTCCCACAATAATAATTGACTAGGGACCTTTTAGAATATATCAAATATATATATTCTTGGATCTTATTAAACAATAAACATGCAATTGAATAATAATAATGAAATGTTTTCATTAAACAATGAAAAAAAAAAATAACATATAATATCATCCATTATGATTATTCTAAAATACTAGCACCAATAATAATCTCCCACTAGCATTATGCATAATCTATCAAGTATCTAATACCCATGGCTTTAACATGACCATCATGCTTTGACTTAGGGAGGGGTTTAGTCAAAGGATCAGCCATATTATCATCTGTAGACACTCTGCATATATTCACATCTCCTCTTTCAATAATCTCTCGAATGAGGTGAAATCGCCTGAGTATGTGTTTGGATCGTTGATGTGATCTGGGTTCCTTTGATTGTGCAATGGCCCCATTGTTGTCACAATACAAAGCAATGGGATTCACAATGCTAGGAACAACACCAAGTTCATTGATGAACTTTCTCAACCAAACAGCCTCCTTAGCCGCGTTAGAAGCAGCTATATACTCTGCCTCTGTTGTAGAATCAGCAACAGTTTCCTGTTTGGAACTTTTCCAGCTTATGGCACCTCCATTTAAACAAAAGACATAACCTGACTGCGATCGAAAATCATCTTTGTCGGACTGGAAACTAGCATCTGTATAACCACTTATAACTAGATCGTCATCAAGTCCTCCATATACCAAGAATGCATCCTTAGTCCTTCTCAAGTACTTAAGAATATTCTTGACTGCTATCCAGTGTTCCTCACCTGGATCCGACTGGTATTTACTCGTTAAACTCAATGCACATGATACATCAGGTCGAGTGCACAACATGGCATACATAATGGACCCCATCGCAGAAGCATATGGAATCCTTTGCATCCGGTCTCGCTCATCTTGTGTTTTGGGACACTGAGTCTTGCAGAGACTTATGCCATGTGCCATTGGCAAGAATCCTCTCTTGGAGTCTTGCATACTAAACCTCTTTAGTACCTTATCAATGTAAGCACTCTGACTTAGGCCTATGAGCTTCTTAGATCTATCTCTATAGATCTTGATGCCTAGAATATAAGCAGCCTCGCCTAAATCTTTCATTGAGAAACATTTCCCTAACCAAGACTTGACACTCTGCAAGGTAGGTATGTCATTCCCAATGAGTAATATATTATCAACATAGAGAACAAGGAAAACAACTGCACTCCCACTGGCCTTCTTGTAGACACATGGCTCATCTTCATTTTTAATGAAACCAAACTCTTTGACTGTTTCATCAAAACGAAGATTCCAACTCCGTGAAGCCTGCTTCAATCCATAAATGGATCTCTGAAGCTTGCACACTTTATCAGTATTCTTAGGATCGACAAAACCCTCGGGTTGTGTCATGTACACATCCTCGAGCAAGTTTCCGTTAAGAAACGCTGTTTTGACATCCATTTGCCAAATCTCATAATCATAGTATGCAGCAATGGCAATAAGAATTCTGATTGACTTGAGCATCGCCACTGGTGAAAAGGTCTCATCATAGTCCACACCATGAATTTGACGAAAACCTTTTGCAACCAATCGTGCTTTATAAGTGTGTACGTTGCCATCCATGTTGATTTTCTTTTTGAAAACCCATTTGCATCCGATGATTTTTAAACCTTCAGAAGCTTCAATCAAGGACCATACTTGATTGTCACTCATGGATTGCATCTCAGACTTCATGGCATCAAGCCATTTTTCAGAATCTGGACTTGTCACAGCCTCTTGATAAGATGTAGGCTCATTCTCATCAATGAGCATGACATCATCATCACTAGTTACGAGAAATCCATATCTCTCAGGCTCATGACGTATCCTTCCAGACTTCCGAAATTCTTGTGTCTCTGGCATAGTTTTGACAATTTCTTGTGAGATTGGTTGATGTTCTTCAACATTCTCACTCGGTTCAATGTCTATTTGTGGTTCTCGAATTTCTTCGAGCTGAACTTTGCTCCCACTAGCATTCTTGGAAAGGAACTCTCTTTCCAAGAAGGTGCCATTCCGAGCCACAAACACTTTGTTCTCGGAAGCGAGATAAAAGTAATATCCTTTAGTTTCCTTAGGATACCCCACAAATAAACATTTGTTAGACTTGTGTGCTAGTTTATCTGAAATCTGACATTTCACGTAAACTTCACAACCCCAAATCTTCATAAAAGACAAACTTGGACACCTCCCAGTCCATATCTCATATGGTGTCTTTTGAACCGCTTTTGTCGGAGTTCTGTTCAATATGAACGTTGCAGTTTCTAAAGCAAAACCCCAGAAAGATATTGGAAGATCTACCTGACTCATCATAGATCGAACCATATCTAATAAAGTTCGATTCCTCCTTTCAGACACCCCATTCCATTGCGGCGTTCGTGGTGGAGTCAATTGCGAAACAATTCCGCAATCTCTAAGATAGTCAATAAATTCTTGACTTAAATATTCACCACCTCGATCCGATCGAAGTTTCTTGATATTCTTGCCAAGCTGATTTTGTACTTCGTTCTTGAAAGATTTGAACATTTCAAAAGTTTCAGATTTATGCTTCATCAAATAAACATAACCATATCTACTGAAATCATCAGTAAATGTAACGAAGTACTGATAACCTCCTCTAGCAGGTGAGCTCATTGGTCCACAAACATCAGTATGTATGAGATTTAATAGCTCAGTTGTCCTTTCACTTTTTCCAGTGAACGGACTCTTTGTCATTTTGCCTAGCAAACAAGATTCGCAAGATTCAAATGATTCAAAATCAAAAGAATCTAGAAGTCCATCCTTATGGAGTCTAGAAATGCGTTTCTCATTTATATGCCCTAAACGACAATGCCAGAAGTAAGTCGGGTTCAAATCATTGGACTTAAACCTTTTAGTGTCAATGTTATATATAGACCTGCTATTGGATGATTCATTGTCCAGAACATAAAGACCATTAAATAGATAACCATTACCATAAAAAATGTCTTGTTTAAATATAGAAAAACTATTATTCTGAATAACAAATCGAAAACCATCCAAATCCAAACATGAAATAGAAATAATGTTTCTGCTCATAGCAGGCACATAATAACAATTATTTAATTCTAAAACAAGTCCAGAAGGTAAAATCAAATCATAAGTCCCGACGGCTAATGCAGCAACTCTTGCTCCATTCCCAACGCGAAGATCGACTTCACCTTTAGTCAATGTCTTGCTTCTACGCAGTCCCTGCACATTTGCACAAATGTGAGAACCACATCCAGTATCTAATACCCAAGATGTTGAAGTAGATAAATTGACTTCTATAACAAAGATACCTGAAGCAGTAGTCTCACTACCCTTCTTTTTCTTTAGATCCTCCAGATAAAGTTTGCAATTCCTTTTCCAATGACCATTCTGATGGCAGAAAAAACATTGCTGTCCCTCTTTATCTACCTTTCCTTTAGGATTGGACTTAGGCGTGGAGTTGGCATCAACCTTTGGTGCCTTGGCCTTGCCTTTGCCCTTTCCTTTGGGATTCTCCCTTTTCTTGGGATTCTTCCTTTGAACTAACATAACATCTGGGCTAGACTTGATGTTTTGCTCAGCAGTTTTAAGCATCCCATGCAGCTCAGTCAAAGTTCTCTCCATTCCATGCATATTATAGTTCAAAACAAACTGATCAAAAGTATCAGGCAAGGATTGGAGAACCAAGTCTATAGCCAACTCACGGCTAATCTCTAGGCCCAGCTTCTGAAGTTGTTCAAGATAATTTTTCATTTTGAGAACGTGAGGGCTCACTGGACTACCCTTAGTCAGTTTGCAGTTCACGAATGCCTTGATGGTATTAAACCTCTCTTGCCTTGCTTGTTCTTGAAACATTGCTTTTAGATGATCCATCATCATAAAGGCTTCCATTTCTTCGAATTGCTTCTGAAGCTCCGAAGTCATGGATGCAAGCATAAGACAAGTAACATCAACAGAATCATTAAGATGCTTCTGATAGGCATCTTTTTGACTTTTTGATGCATTATTAGGAGGCTCCTCAGCAGGGATTTCCTCTTCAAGGACATACAACTTCCTCTCTTGCCTAAGAACAATTCTTAGGTTTCGAGACCAGTCAAGGAAGTTTGCTCCAGTAAGTTTATCCTTCTCAAGGATAGATCGCATAGACAGATTAGAAGTATTGCTAGAAGTTGCCATAATCTACAAAACAGACATGAAATAAAATATGCAATACAGATATTAATAATTTAACATAGAATGATAAATGAAAGAAAAAATACTCCTACTAAGTATCATACCCTCAAAACAATTATTCATAATAACTGAAATTTAAACTTAGCAGGCTAAGATCCATATTTCACATAATTTCAAGTCAGCTTTGGCATGACACTTAAAATTAGGTTATTTAGGTAGATAACAACTTATCAATTACATCTCATGTAACTCTTAGATAATTTATGAGATCATGATATCAAATATCAAGGCATGTTTAACAAATCTCATCTAATACCATTAGGCCCAAAACTATTTTGACAGCCTAATTAAGTCTAACCATATTCAAACATATGAGTAGCACCATTACTCCATCCTGCCTAACTAAGATAACTAAATGCACTCCTACTTTGGTAGAACGTACATTAAGTGATCAAAGCCTTGACAAGTGTTGATACATGGGTGGTATTAGACTTAAATTTTAAGTGAGGGTCACATTAAATAATATGTTTTATCAAGTATAAAAATACATGGGTTAATTATCAAATAAACACACATGATAAGAATAGCATGATAAAACATAATAATGACATAGTTTCATCTCATGAAAATAATGTCTAAAATTCGCGATTTTTAGTCATAAAACAATTTTGTATGCGCTACGATACGGTGACCAAAATTTTTAATCAAAAGATATATTAAGATTTAGTTACAAAAATATCCAGATTTGATCTCATCAAATCCGATTTGATCTCATCAAATCCGACCAAAATTTTGCACTAAATTTGATCCAATCATACCGCATAACCATATATTAGATTTGATCAAATCAAACCGTATAACCGCATATTAGATTTGATCAAATCAAACCGTATTATGTAATCGCAAATCAGATCGGATATCAAAATTGGATTGCATGATTCAGAATATCTCATATTAAATCAAAATTGAATTATAGAACAGATTCGAATTAATCATCTCATGATAAACCCTAACCAGAACCAAGTCCGAACCTTAATCGGAATCAAGCAAACGAATTCAAATTCCGAATTAAGCAAACAAATTCGAAAAGAAAAATACAGATTCGGAGTTCAACATCTCATGTCAAACCCTAATCGGATTTAAGCAAACGAATCCGAGAATAATAAAAGTCTCGGGTTCAACATCTTATGTCAAACCCTAATCGGAATTAAGCAAACAAATCCGATTCGAACAAATCACAGATTCAAAATCCAAATAATTTCGAAAAAGAACACAGATTCAATTTAATCGAAATGCAACAAAAAACCTGGCTCTGATACCACTGTTAGTATTTTATCTTCACGATTAGTTTAGGTCACGCAGCGGAAAACGATTAATTCAATAAAAAATCGCAGATCGTGCATTTTGATTAAACCACAACGATTATGCTAACCTGGTTTGATTTCGAATTTCTCTTTAAGATGCCGATTCGATCACAGAGACGCTGAAATAATCGAACGCCCTCTATTCGTATCCACACGTGAGCGGGAATCCAACGCCTTGGATTCTTGTCTGCTAGGACCCGCAAATTCTAGAGAATAATCTAGAATTTGCCTCTATCAACCGACGATCAAAAATCGTGTAGAATGATAATCGTCTCACCCTTCTTAGGGTTGCGAAATTAAAACCCTTTTAATTCCCTTCATATGGGCTTCATAAGCCCATAACGATTTTAACCCAAAACCCGCTCAGTTGTGCGACCCAATAGGCTCATTTAATATGACAGTGGGCCTAAAACATTTTTAGGGTCCACAAGTTATAATTGGTCTCTAGCAAGACATTATAACTACCCATATTAAAATAAGATGTGATCTACAAAAATCATCCATATGATTATCCTAAAGCACTAGCATCAACATGGCCAACACCTAAGTTAATCAAGGAGGTAAGAAGTTTTCATGGTTTGGCTTCATTTTATAGGCGTTTTGTTAAGAACTTCAACACCATTGCTGCATCCCTCACTGAAGTTATTAAAAAGAATGTTGATTTTTATTGGGGAGAAGAACAAAGTAAGTCTTTTGAATTAGTAAAAGAAAAATTGTGTATTGCACCAGTTCTAGCGTTGCCTAACTTTTCTGTTGCTTTTGATCTTGAGTGTGATGCTTCAGGTGTTGGAATTGGAGCTGTGTTAATACAAGAAAAGCGTCCTATAGCTTACTTTAGTGAGAAGTTAAGTGGAGCTATATTGAATTATCCAACATACGATAAGGAGTTATATGCATTGGTTCGATCTTTGGAAACATGGCAGCATTATTTATGGCCCAAGGAGTTCATTATCCACACTGATCATCAATCCTTGTGGCATTTGAAAAGTCAAAATAAGTTAAACAAAAGACATGCAAGGTGGATGCAGTTTATAGAGACGTTTCCATATGTAATAAAGTATAAACAAGGCAAGGAGAATGTTGTGGCAGATGCACTTTCTCGCAGGTACGCTCTATTGAATTCGTTGAGTGCTAAAATGATGGGGTTCTCACATTTAATTGATCTGTATGAGAATGATTTGGATTTTGCTAAAGTATATGGTTTATGTAGTAAAGGTGGATTTGGGAAATTCTATAAGCATGATAAGTTTTTGTTTAAGGAAAATAAACTTTGCATTCTAGTAAGTTCTATGCGTGAGTTATTAGTGCATGAAGCTCATTGTGGAGGTTTGATGGGTCATTTTGGAACTAAACGTACACTTGACATTTTAAATGAGCATTTTTATTGGCCAAAAATGAAAAGAGATGTTGTACGTTTTTTGTGATTGTTGTGTGACATGTAGAAAGGCAAAATCTAAGATTCAACCTCATGGTTTATATACTCCGCTCCCTGTTCCTAGTGAGCCATGGATGCATATTAGTATGGATTTTGTTTTGGGATTGCCTAGATCTAGAAATGGACATGATTCTGTTTTTGTGGTTGTGGATAGATTTAGCAAAATGGCACATTTCATTGCTTGTCACAAGACTGATGATGCTACACATATTGCAAATCTTTTCTTTCGAGATATTGTGCGTTTACATGGTGTTCCTAAGTCTATTGTATCAGATAGAGATGTGAAATTTCTAAGTTACTTTTGGAAGGTTTTATTGGGTAAGTTAGGGACTAAACTTCTCTTTTCTACAACGTGTCATCCTCAAACAGATGGACAAACTGAGGTTGTTAATCGAACACTCATACAGGTATTGCGCAGTGTTGTAGGTAAGAACTTGAAGTCTTGGGAAGAATGTTTGCCATTGGTTGAATTTTCATATAACAGAACTGTCCACAGCACAACACATTTTTCACCTTTTGAAATCGTATATGGTTTTAATCCACTAACTCCTTTGGATTTGATTGAGATACCTGTGAATGAATTGAGTAGTCTGGATGGAAAAAAGAAGGCAGAACTTGTGAAACGCATCCATGCAAAGGTTCATGAGCACATTGAGAAAAGAAACAAACAGGTTGCTGCTAGAGTTAATAAAGGAAGAAAAAAAGTTATTTTTGAACCGGGTGATTGGGTTTGGGTGCATATGAGAAAGGAAAGGTTTCCCGAAAAAAGGCGATCAAAATTAGCTCCACGTGGCAACGGGCCATTCCAAGTTTTGAAAAGGATCAACGACAATGCTTACTCATTGGATCTACGAGGCGAACATAACATTTCTTCTACTTTTAATGTTGCTAATTTATCTCCCTTTGATGTAGGATCTGATTCGAGGTCGAATCCTTTTGAGGAGGGAGGGAATGATAAGCTTGAAGAGGTGGATTCTATAGAAGCAAATCAAGAGGATATATCAATGGCTAAAGAGGATTCAATACAACTACCACAAGGTCCATTGACAAGAGCTCGAGCTAAAGCATTTCAAAAGGCTATTCAAAACTTACTTTGTGTTGAAAAGATTGCTCAAAATGAAGAAGGAAATTTTCAACATTATTACACACTTATCGAAGCCTTAAATGAAGAGAATTCAGCTTGAGAATATATATTACTTTATGGGCCGATTTGGTATTTGGCTTTCTTAGTTCAAGTTTATTATTTTTGCATAATTATTAGTGTTTTTCCATGCCCAAAGACATGTGTTAATGTGCCAAACGAATTTGGCTATTTTTTGGGTTATTTTAGGGTTTCTTTTATGCCTACTATAAAAGGGGCAAGTTTATCTTTGTAAAAAGAGCTACTATTATTTTTGGTGAATGCATTGTGAGAGTATTCTCCTCTTTGTTCTTGAATGAACCAAACCAAACTCAGCAAGAATTGATCAACTTGTTGTTTCATTTAGGAGTTGGGGTCTTTAGGACATAGTTTCCTACGGGTTTCTCTTCGATCACCTACTCTATTTCTTAGTTTCTGGGGTTCTTTTCCATCTTTTGAGGGTTCAAAGAGTTTGCACCCAAAGGGTTCGCATCACGTAGGCTGGTTGAGGAACTGCGTTAACAACCTCCTATCTCATTTATTTCCGCATATTTATATTGTTCGTCATTGCATTCATTATCGGTGTCGCACGTAACACCCTGTGTGACACCGCATAACTAATCGTAATCTTTCAATTGGTATCAGAGCTGGTCACTTCTGTTTATTAAGCGGGATCAGCGGAACAAGATTATAGCTCGTGTGCGATGGACTCTATGAAAGAAGGAGGTTCTATAATGCGTCTGTCATTGTTGGATAGGAGTAATTATACTTATTGGAAAGCAAGGATGAGGGCATTCATTAAAGCTATTGACGAGAAGGCTTGGAGATCTATTTTAACAGGTTTGAATCATCCTATTGACACTACTGCAGAAGGTATTATTTCTCCAAAACCCGAAGAAAATTGGACAGTAAATGAAGATGCTTTGGCACACAGCAATTCAAAGGCTCTAAATGCTATCTTTAATGGCGTGGATCCAATTCAGTTCAGACTCATCTCCATATGCGAATCGGTAAAAAGGGCATGGGAAATTCTTTAAACCACCTATGAAGGAACATCTACGGTAAAGTTGTCTAAAATGCAAATGTTAACCACTCGATTTGAGAATTTAAAGATGCAGGAAGATGAGACTATTGGCGTGTTCAACGCTAAATTATGTGACATAGCTAATGAAGCGTTTGCTCTCGGTGAGATATTTTTCGAAGAAAAGTTTGTAAGAAAAACTTTAAGGTCTTTGCTACAACGATTTGCCTATAAAGTCACTGTCATATAAGAAGCCAAAGATGTCTCTAAAATGAAGATAGAAGAGTTGATGGGATCTCTTAGAACTTTCGAGATGAATCTTGGAGGAGAAACCGAAATAAAGAAGGCAAAGGGAGTTGCTTTTAAAACAAAGGTACAGAATTACAACAAGCATGATGAAGATGACTTAGAGGAATCTCTAGCCCTGCTATCAAAGAATTTCAGCAGAGTTATGAAGAGATTTGGAAGAAATACTTGCAATGTCAGACAGGGTGTCACAAACTTTAAAAATGGTTCTTCATGCAACAAGAAGCACAGAGAAGAAACTTATGTATCTGATCAACCATTTAAGAACAAAGGCATTTAGTGCAGAGAGTGTGAAGGTTTTGGGCATATACAAGCAGAATGTGCTAATACCTTAAAGAAAAAGAAGAATTCTCTGAATGCAACCTAGAGTGAGGATGAGTTAGAAAAGGAAGATAAATTTCAGAGCAACCATGTGGCACTTGTTTGAAAGGCAGAACGTGAAGAAAATGATGGTGTTATACACGGTGTCACAAACAGTTTTTCCAATAGTAGTGATGAAGACGAAGAACCAGTTACAGAAGAAGATCTTATTGAAGAATAAAAGTTTTTGCATGAGAAATGGACCGAGCTTGTTAAAGTAAATCAGCTTCTACACATTCATATTTGAAATTTGAAAGATGAAAAAAATGTTCTTCAAAATGTTATTGATGATTTGGAGACCAAGCTGAAAACGAGTCAGGATAAAGTTAATAATCTAACCAATGAGATAAGTCTCATGAAAAAGAATGTCAAAATGCTGAATTCGGGTTTGTCTAAACTGGATGATATTTTACGTCAGCAAATCAAGTGCAAATCGATTTGGATTGGGGTTCAAAGGTGAAAGTTTAGTTTCAAAGACTGTAGCAGTAAATGAGAATCGCTCTGTGATGAAATTTGTAAAGGAAAGTCTGGTGTCACAGCCAGTGTCAGACAAGGGATTTGATTACAAAGGAAAGCAAGTTGCAAACAGAATGCCAAGAACTTACAAAAAATCGAATTTCTATAACTTCTATCATGCCTCAAGCAGTAAAGGTAACAAATATGTTTCTGTATGTCATTATTGCCAACGCCGTGGTCATATTCTCCCTAAATGCTTCACTTATCTTGCTGACCTAAGACTAGGTACTGTTAGAAATGCTTCCTCTTACAGATTCCCTTATCAGAAATGGGTGATGAAATCAAGTTTGAAGTGTAATGTTACACATCTTTCACTAAAGGCAATCGGAACCAACGCATGGTATTTTGATAGCGGATGTTCTAGACATATGACAGTGAAAAGAGATATTTGAAGGATATTATACCCAAATCCGTGGGAAAAGTAACATTCGGCAACGGTGTCTCAGCGGATGTCATTGGAAGGGGAATGTTGAATGTTCCTGGTTTACCAAAGTTGAGTAATGTTTTATTGGTAAATGGTATGAAATCTAATCTAATCAGTATGAGCCAGCTTTCTGATCAAGAATTGAATGTGCAATTCACAAGTGAAAAATGTGTGGTGTCCGATCAAAACAACAAATGTGTTATTGAAGGAGTTAGATCATCCGACAATTGCTATCTTATTTCTTCCTCATCTACCTGCCTTCGGTCGAGTATGGAAGATACTATTTTATGGCATAGAAAATTAGGACATGTTAATTTCAGAATGCTTGAAAAGATTATTTCGAAAGGTTCTGTCTGGGGAATTCCTATATTAAAGTTTGATGAAGAAAAATTATGTGGACCATGTCAAATCGAAAAGCAAACCAAGGTGTCACACCCGATGTCACAGTCATCCACAACTACACGGGTACTTGAATTACTCCACATGGATCTAATGAGGCCAATGTCTGTTGAAAGTATTGGAGGAAAACGGTATGTCTTCATTACTATTGATGATTTTTCACGCTACACATGGGTGGAATTTCTTAGAGAAAAGTCAACACTTTTAGAACCTTCAAATCAATGTGTACTTGACTTCAACGTGAAAAAGATTGTGTTATCTTGAAGATTATTCGAATTCGCAGTGACCATGGAAGAGAGTTTGAAAATTCTGATTTCTCTGATTTTTGTAAACACCTAGGGATTGCTCATGAATTCTTGGCACCAAAGACTCCTCAACAAAACGTGATCGTTGAGAGGAAGAATCGTACATTCGCTGAAATGACTCGAGTAATGCTACATGAAAGGTATGTTCTTCAAAAGTTCTGGGCTGAAGCTATGAGCACTGCTTGTTATACCATAAATCGTGTGTATAGAAGTCGCAAAACTTCTATGACACCCTATGAGATATGGAAAGGTAAAACTCCGAATATCAATTATTTTCATCCGTTTGGCAGCATTTGCTTTGTGTTGAATGGCAGGGAACACAGGGGGAAACTAGATCCTAAGAGTGATGAGGCTATCTTTCTCGGTTATACTACAAATAGTTGTGCTTATCGAGTTTACAACAAAAGAACTTGAACTGTTATCGATTCTGCAAACGTTCAAGTAGACGACTCTCTGAACACAACATATAATCCGAAAGAAGATGCAAATCAGATTTCAAACAATGAAGGCACTCGTGTTCCATCCGGTGTCACAGATGGTGTCTCAGGCGGTGTCACAGATCAAACCGAGACAGTTGATGAAGTAGAAGTGTCTACCTTATAGAACAGGCCACCGTCTACACGTGTTCAGAAGAATCATCCTGCAGATGAGGTTATGGAAGTTTGAATGATGGTATACACACCAGAGATAAGCCGAGGGTAAATTATCGAGAAATGATTCAAATGGCATGCTTCACATCAACGATCGAGCCTAAGAATGTGAAAGAAGCATTACTAGATGAATACTGGATCGAAGCAATGCAATAAGAACTCAGCCAATTCTCCTGCAATCAAGTTTGGGATTTAGTAACGTGTCCTCCCGATGTGAATGTTATTGGTACTAAGTGGATCTTCAAGAACAAGAGTGATGAGCATGGCAACATCACTTGTAACAAAGCTCGACTAGTTGCTCAAGGGTATTCTCAAACTGAAGGTATTGATTTTGATGAAACTTTCGCTCCGGTTGCTCGTCTTGAATCTATTCGGCTTTTATTGTCTATTGCTTGTGTTATGCGGTTCAAGCTCTATCAAATGAATGTGAAGAGTGCTTTCCTCAATGGGTTTATTAATGAAGAGGTTTATGTTGCTCAACCAAAGGGTTTTGAAGACCCTCATCATCCCGAGCGTGTTTATAAATTGAAAAAGGCATTATACGGGCTTAAACAAGCCCCTCGTGCGTGGTATGAACGACTCACGCAATATTTATTAACCAAGGGATATGAGCGAGGGGGAGTAGATAAAACCCTTTTCGTCTGCCTGTGTCAAAGGTCAGTTCCTACTTGCTCAAATTTATGTTGATGATATAGTGTTTGGCTCGGTGTCACAGGCGATGGTGGACGAGTTTGTAGCTCAAATGACCGGAGAATTCGAGATGAGTATGATAGGAGAACTCACTTATTTTCTTGGACTTCAAATTCAGCAAGAAACAAATGGTATTTTTATCTCTCAAGCCAAATATGCCAAGAATTTATTGAAAAAATTTAAGCTCGAGAATGCACACCCAAGTAAAACACCCCTTGGGACACATGAGAAACTCTCCAAAGATGAGAAGGGAATTGCTGTTGATTCACGATTATATAGAAGTATGATTGGAAGTCTATTATATCTAACTACCAGCCAAACAGATATTTGTTATAGCGTGGGTTTATGCGCTCGATTTCAAGAAAATCCGAAGGAGTCACATCTAGTGTCAGTCAAACGGATTCTCAAATATGTTAGTGGAACAACGGACTATGGTATATGGTATTCATTCAACTCTAATGCAAATCTGGTAGGTTATTGTGATGCTGACTAGGCAGGAAGTTCTGATAATCGAAAAAGCACTTTGGGTGGATGTTTTTATGTTGGACACAACTTGGTGTCATGGTTTAGCAAGAAGAAAAACTCTATTTCTCTATCTACTGCCGAGGCAGAATATATTGCAGCAGGTAGCAGCTGTACTCAGCTTCTCTGGATGAAACAAATGATGAAAGACTATGGTGTCACACAGGGTGTCATGACCCTCTACTGCGATAATCTGAGTGCAATCAATATTTCTAAAAATTCGGTTCAGCATTCACGGACAAAACATATTGATATATGACATCATTTTATTCGATCTCTTGTGGAGGACAAAGTTATTAATTTAGAGCATATGGTGATCGAAAAACAGATTGCTGATATTTTCACCAAAGCATTGGATGGTGTAAGATTTGAAGAGTTGAGGTCTGCCCTAGGCCTCTATATTATGTAAGTCGTTTATCGTTTTTATTTATATATATATTAAAAAAAAAATCGCCACGTGCTTTAGGCGTTTATTTTTTTGGGACGATCTACTTTGTGTTACTCACCCCCTGATCATTCTTGATAATATTTTTCTATGGAGTAACACCGTGTGTGACATACAAATCTCGGATATTCTTATGAAAATCGAATGATTATTCTCGGAGAAGATTGAAGCAGCATTATTGGACTTATTTCCCAACTTATGGAGATCTGAATTATTCCTCAAAGATTCATTACACTGATTTATGGAAATTTGGCAGATTATCGAATTTATTTTCCAAAATCTACTAAAAATCTTGAATTTTCTTTATTGTGACTTGATGGCTATTTATGGAAGAGGATATTAACTTATTTCAACTTTAAGAGATTTCCAGAACTCTCTCTCTCTTGCTTCTCTCTCTCAAAATGGTCATTATCGAAGAGGTTATCGACGAGCAAATTTCAGGCAATATTTCAGTGAATGTTCCAGAGGTAATGCCGAGTTTGAATTCGGCCATCGTGATTTTTTCACCTTCTTCACCGATTGTAAAACCCTTTGTTACTAAAAGGGTTATTACAAAAATCACCGAAGTCGTCCCAATACGACAGGTTGACTCGTCAGGGGCTCAACGAAAGTTTCAAAAATCCAGTGGTGACAAGTTCAAGACGAGTTCAGTGCCGCTCAAGGCACCAAGAAATTCAAAAGTTACTACGGCCTCAAAAGGTAAAAGGCTAAGAATTGAAAAAGAATCCTCTTCATATAGCTCTAGGCTTCAAGAAGCCGTCCTGGAAATAAACACAGATGATGAAGAAGTTTTCGTGGGAAAAACACCAGAAAATCCAACCCACAAATCCTACAGAATAGCTGTTCCGAAGCATTCAAAATTTTCTACTCCAAAGGCCTCAAAATCCTCTGCTCCCAAATTATCCAAACACACTGCCTCAAAGTCCTCTAAGCCCTCTGCTGAGAAACTTCAAAAGCCTGCCATTGTCTAAACACCAAAATTAAGTCCATCAACAGTTCCAAAATCCAAAAAATAGAAGACCAGTGAAGATTCTGTTTCTAGAAGCTCTCCAAAATCCAAATCTGCACAGAAAGGTGAGTTCAGTAAAAAACCAAGTAAGAATTCTTTAAAAGTTTCGAATGAAGATTTCAAGTCTCGATTACATGCTAGCCACTGGTTAAATTTCTCTCAGAGAAATATTTGGACAGAACGAAAAATTCATGAAAGTGATTTTTCCCAATGTGAAGCCCTGGTATATCATTTAATAAGTCTGGGTTTAGAGAAAACGTTTAGAAGTATCAATCCTTTTGTTTGGAAGATTATTCAAGAATTCTATTATAATATAGATTCGGATGTGAAAAACCCAGCCCATTTTGATTTGAGCCGGGTATTTGTTCGAGGCCATTTCCTTAATTTTACCCCTACAATCATTAATGATTATTTGGGCTTAAAGATGACTGACTCCAACAAATTTGTGCCTGATTATAATAAAATTATCTTTGATGTCACTGGGGGTGTCAGACACATCTAGCCCCGTGGAAAAAACTTCCCGGCTTCACAACTCTCGGTCAAGTATGGATTACTTCACAAAGTTGATACCATTACTATCTATACGATATAAAGATATCATATTCGGTATGAATATATAAGTATATATATATACATATATATATATATATATATATATATATATATATATATATATATATATATATATATATATATATATGGACGAATCTGTGACTTCGCAATGCGAAATTGGTTACCTACATCCCATGGCACTGGGATAAACAAATCAATGGCAGTATTACTTTTCAAAATTGGAAATTCAGTACCCTTTGATTTTGGAAGCCTTGTATTTGATCAAGTTATGAAACATGCAGAAAGGAAGAATGAAAGGTTAGCTCTTCCATTTCCCTCTCTGATTTTTAGTATGTTAACTGCTCAACAATCTATCACTAGAGAAAATGAAGAACTATATGTTGAGAAAGAGGAAATTCAGATAAGCTATAAATTAAGGATGGGGGAGCACGAAAATGATTTGGAAGGGTTTGTTGAAGGTATGTCCATATCTGAGTCAAACACCGACTCTGCTTTCTTGGCCCGAACTGTAAAATTCTTGGTAGGCACAATAAAGTCATTGTCTATTCAGTCCCAGAGGGTGTGCCAGTTAATACTGATGCTACGAATTTAATTCTACATATCTAATGGGGTTGTTGAATGATTTTTACTGTGGTGTCTCACTAAACTACTGTTCTAATTTGTCTATTCTCTGAATATTTTTCTTCTTCTGGATAATTTTCTTTTGCTGGTTGGATCTTATGCTTTGACTATAGTACTTATATGATGATTCTCATACTTCTCTGGATATTCCTGATATTGGTTATTTTCCTATGGTGTTGCTGGTGTTTATACTGACTATTTCGGTAATTATCTGGTGATGTTACTGATTTTATGGTAAGTGTTATTCTCTTATATATATATATTTATGTCTTTTATGACAAAAAGGGAGAGTATTTTGGTGATATGTATGGTTGGGTGATATGTATGGTGATATGCTCTGCTCTCTGATACTATATGATGATATGATGATGAGTGATATTTTTATGATGTTTGAAGTCACAATTCAGGGGGAGTTATTGAAACTCTGTGTTATAATGATTTTGCCAAAAAATACCAAAGGGCGAGATTGTAAATGCAAAGATAATTCATATAAGTTGGCAATGATTTTTTGGCAATATTTATATATATATTTATGGAGATAATATGTTTTTTCAAATTAATAATTTATTTCTTGGTGATCAAGAAATATTGCATTCTGATTATTGGATGGTTTCATATTAACAATCATGAAGATTTTGTGGAAGAGAAAAATAAGGAAACAAGAATAATAGGAAAGTTATTGAAAAAGCTAAAGGCACTTGCTTCTTGGAAAACTTTATTTTGGTAAGCCGATTTGATGGAGATTTGGTGAAATTTGTTAGGCTTCGAGATAACATGAATCGTGGGATGCTTACCTAAATTTTCGGAGCCATATCAAGAAAGTTAGAGATACTTTCCTAAAGTGTCACACGGTGTGTCACTCAACCGTGGGATGCTTACCTAAATTTTCGGAGCCATATCGATTTATTGAGTGTGTTGTGTATTGCATCCGAAGACAACGTGTTGGTGTTCCAGACGGTGTCCCAGGAGGCAATCTTTCTTTGTTCTTCATTGAAGCTCAGTCTCGGGAGGAGGCTGCATCCGAACTCGGGAGGAGTTCTGTTTTTAGACAAGGGGAGCCTGTCACTTTGATCGTAGGCGAGGGGATCTTGCCATAACACGGATTCGGGAGGAATCAACAACAATGGGATCTTGTTGTTTTCTAGATCTCGGGAGAGGTCGATCTAAAGTCGAGGGGATCTCGCAAAAACAGTTTCCTTGGGGAAGTTAGGTAGAGGCGGCAACAAAGATAAAAGGGAGTCTTTATTTGTATAAGTTCGATTGTCTTGTAACTTTGTGAACTCAAAGAAATATTTTTATATCTGGGCGTGGCCCCGCAGACGTAGGCTGGTTGTCGAACTGTGTTAACAACCTCCTATCTCATTTATTTCCGCATATTTATATTGTTCGTCATAGCATTCATTATCGGTGTCACATGTAACACCCTGTGTGACACACATAACTAATCGTAATCTTTCACAAACCATTAAAAATTCATCAACCACGGTTTAAAACTCATTTCAATGATTAAATCAATATAATGCAATTTCAAAGAAAATCTGCATTATTTAAATACACGCTTTAAATTCATTCTCCACAATTAGATAATTCCAATGCATTATGGTAAATATGCACGATTTAAAACCATCTTTTCTCAAAACATCCAATGCCATTTTTTTAACATTCAAATTGATATGTCAAAAAATGCAATTCACTCTAAACTGACTCATTTGACCGTAATCCACCACTACAGTTCCTGGGCTTTCTCCGGTAGGGCTGTAGAACCCCTTTTATCTTATTCTTCTCGAGGATTTAGGAATTTTCAACCCAAGAAAGATGTTTTGCATAAGACTCTCAATCATTTTCATAGTCATATCCATCACACATGAAGAGGCATGTCCAGCCTAATGGGTTCTTATGTTACCACGGCTTCCAACTTACTCATTCCTAAATGCATGCTTTAAAACAATTATAAAGCAATGATATGTATGTTTAAAACGATGCAACTCAACACTCATGCAATTGATAATTGAAATCAATATGCTCAATTTAATGAAAATTGTCGTTTTCGAATTTTTTTTGTTTCCATATTTCTTAAAAATCAGAAATATACAAGTCAATTACTTCACAAAACTGAAATTAAACCATTCAATAAAAATTGAATTTAAACAAACTTAACAATTCAATATAAACAATCGATTTTGAAATTCTTCGTTTTAGCATTTCAATAAAACTGAAAATAAATGATTTTCACAATTCATTATTTGCTTTTCATAAAAACGATATCAAAATCTCACTTCAATATATCCAATATCAATCAAATTCCAATAAAATGTATTATATTCAGATCCAAGACAGTAATTAAAACTATCTCCACCTATCAAGGTAATAAAGTTTAATATAACTATTCTAATCGTTAGAGATATTTACCGTATGTCGATTCCTCCACTTTTTTCACAAAGATCCATCGAGTCTATCAATTTTTAACCAAAACGTTCCTCTCATTGAGCTGAACAACTTTCCCTAAAGG
The DNA here is from genome assembly GCA_022432975.1 of Begonia masoniana. Classification (NCBI taxonomy): domain Eukaryota; kingdom Viridiplantae; phylum Streptophyta; class Magnoliopsida; order Cucurbitales; family Begoniaceae; genus Begonia; species Begonia masoniana. The sequence goes on from CM039508.1 coordinate 14,828,256, forward strand.
ACGGATTGATGAATCTTACTTTTTCCCCTCCCTTTCTTTCTCTTTTCTTGTAGGTTTCTTCTCTATTTGGCATCTCTCTCTCTCTCTCTCTCTCTCTCTTTCTCTCTCTCCCTCCTTGATTCTTCTTCTTCTTCACGTAATGGGTTTGCCACATAACCCTTTTCAAATAGTAAATCCTATGCAAAAGACCATTTAACCATTTAACCATTTAACCCTTTGATCTTTGATTATTTACCATAAAACCAAACTTAATTAATCCTTAACCCACAATAACTTTAATCTAATCCATTAATCTTATCCTAATTAGATTAGTTGTAATCTAATTTTTTTAATTTATAAAAATCTGAAATCGTATTAATTTTTATCTTTAAAATTTCAAACCATTACAAAAGTAGTTAATGCAAAAGTGATGCCAATACTAGGGGTTGTGAAGAGAGCACAGTTGAAACTCAGCTCGTGTTCTGGACCTATTGATTTTGTTGTAGCACAAATGGATGATTTTGATACTATCTTGGGGATGGAGTTCTTGATGGAACATATTGTTATCCCAATTCCCTCGGTGAAATGTTTGGTAATCACGGGTAACAATCCAACCGTTGTTCCTGCGATTCTTAAGAAACCAAACGCCAACAACATAAAGATGATCTTGGCTATGCAATTCAAGAAAGGGCTGAAGCACGATGATCCAACTTATATCATTGTCCCGTCGAAGATGAGCAAAGAAAAGGAGGAAATAGTGTCTTCTGAAATCTTGGAAGTCTTGAAGGAGTTCCAAAACACCATGCCTGAGTATTTACCCAAGACATTATACCTCCACAAAGGGACATCGATCATTAAATTGAACTGACCCGAGGATCTAAACCTCCTACAAAATCCCCTTACATAATGGCTCTGCTAGAACTAGCGAAACTGAAGAAACAATTAGACGAGCTACTAGAAGCCAGATTCATCAGACTCGCAAAAGCTCCTTTTAGAGCACCTGTGCTGTTTCAAAAGAGAAAAGATGGTAGTTTGCGAATTTATAGAGATTATCGTGCACTCAACAAAGTCACGGTGCCCAACAAGTATCTCATTTCGCTGATCCCTGTTCTTTTCGATCAACTATACAAGGCCAAGTACTTCACCAAGCTTGATTTGTAGTAAGGCTATTATCAAGTAATGATCACAGAAGGTGACGAACCCAAGACGACATGTGTAACGAGATATGGAGCCTTCGAGTTCTTGGTGATGTCATTCGGACTCACAAACACCCCTTCAATCTTCTTCACCCTCATGAATCAAGTATTCCATGAGTATCTTGACAAGTTCGTAGTGGTGTACCTTGATGACATTGTTGTCTACAACGAAACCTTGAAGAACACAAAACTCATCTTCGCCTAGCCCTTGAAAAGCTGAGAGAACAGTATCTACTTAGGTCGAAGTTCATTGTAAAGATAGACAACAGTTCAATTTGTCATTTCTTTGAACAACTGAAGCTCTAGCCAAACAAGTGCATTTGCACGAATTAATTTCAGAATTTGACTTTCCTTTTGAACACAAGTCAGACCAGACCAATAGAGCAGTTGATGCTTTGAGTCAGAAGGCGGAGTGTGCAAGTATAACGCCCCGAGTTATCTGAACCCGGTTCGTCACACAATGCCCGTACATGACTAAAATTTCTACCACATATTTTTTTTTTAAAAAAAATAAACTTGCAGCGGAAATCATTTGAAATGTTAAGGAATAATCGGTTAAAACAAATAGAAGTTTGAATCGTGAAAACACTTTAAAAGTTGCAAAAGTCAAACGCATCTGCCGATGAGTAAAGTCAACGGAAGAAACAGAAAACAACCAAAATAGAAGACTCCTGCCGATGACGTCAGCCGAATGGAAAACAAAGGACATCTCTCAGTAGACTGTATCTACCGATGACTAAACGACAAAATACCCTCTACATCTTGCGATGACGTCAGCCAGATGACTTCCTTCATCCGATCGACTTTGTTCTACACCCACCGATGACTAAATGACAAAAGACCTCCTACATCTACCGATGTCGTCAGCACGCATCTGCCGATGGGTTTAACAACAAAACCCCTCATCCCCTTCTTCCGATAGGGTAAATTGAATATACCGATCACTAAACGACAAAGCATAATACCCACTCATACTGGTAGGGCAAAATCTACATCATCCGATAGAATAAACCTCATGTACCGATGACTTTACTGAGACATCATCCGATGGCTTTACTGAAGACATCTTCCGATGGAATTAAGCGCGACATTTCAACTACTTTTCGATATACATACACAACACTAATTACAGGAAGGAATTTACTTACTTCATCAAGACCATTCAGAAACAATTCACATTGTATTGTTCAGACCCAGTAAAACCAACATTTAAAACTCAACAGATCACTAGTATCAGTAAAACTCAAAACATAGTCAAAATATTAAAACCTCTACTGTCATGAAAACTTGGCATACTCAGATTAGATTATTACCAACTAAACCCCCACCACTGCTGACAACAGTTAACCCGCCTCATCAGTTTACCAGGCCGAGACATGAATGTACTCCTCCAACCACATCTAATCATCTGTGCAATCAGGAAATTCACCTGCAGTATCCTCAACACCTACATCACAAAACTCATCTATTAGCCTAATGCTAAGTAAGTAAAGCAGTAATGAAATGAAACGCTGAAATATAAATTCCTAAACATGCAATTTCTACTTTCTCAATTCAGTTGTTCATGTTTCGTTTCTGTCCAGATCCCCCTGTGAAATTGGGAGCTGGATCAACTCTCCCAAAGTATATACATCCACTGGCTCATTAAGGGGCGGATAAATTCCCTTAACAGCAAATCTGATTCACATGTTCAGATCCCCCTGTGAAATTGGAAGTTGGATCAACTCTCCCAAAGTATAAATATCCACTGTCTCATTAAGAGGCGGATTACTTCCCTTAACAGTAAAACTGATTCACATAGCTGTTTCAATATGTTCAATCCTCACTATGCCAACATGCCTTCAAATTCATTTTCGTATACTTTAAAAAATATGATGCATGACATACCAACACATTCCAGCATACAAACCCTAATGTTTTGTGATGTAGGCCCGAAGGCACAAGCAAACTTTACTTACCTGGTCTCCTGCAAAAACTTGGTTGCAAGCTACTTCGGGTATTACTCAAACCTAAAACCATAGACAGAGCATGCATCAAATTTCCTCTAATCTTCATTCTAAACCACTAGAAATCTAAGGGAAACTGTTTTGGGAGCTCTAGTCATTGTGCATTCCCGATTTCAACTTAAACCGAAACCACCACTCGCTTACCGCCTTCTCAAAACCTCATTTATCATCCCTCCTACCAACGATAGATACAATGTAACAGGAAATAGAAGCAAAACTCACCAAGTTCGGAGGAAATCGCTGGAGGAAGTCGAAGGGGGTCTCCTATCGTGCTCTACTAAGCTGAGGAGCTGAGAATGGAGAGGAAATGAAATAAACAGTGGCGGCTACTTTATTAATAGTTTCCTTAAATACGTTATCCACCTTTGAATTGCTAATTACCCTTATGTCCTTGCCTAGTCATCCACTAACCCTACATTTAATATTGCCATATAAATTGTGCCATTAGTTTAAAAGGAATAGAGAAACGGTTTGATAGGACCGGGTATTACAACAAGTCTATGTTATCTATCTCAACTGCAAGCAAGTAGAGTTAATGGTCCTCGAGCCGTCATGCAACTTGCAAAGGAAGGGAAGACTCGACAGTTTTGGATTGAAAATGACTTGCTCCTCACCAAAGGAAGTCATTTATATATGCCCCAGATCAATAACTTGTGGCGTACTCAGCTGCGAGAATGCCACAATACAATGTGGGTCGGTCATGCAAGGTGGCAGGGAACATATGCTCTCTTGAAAAAAGGATACTACTGCCCCAAATGAAGTGTGATGTTATGCAGCACACCAAAACATGTTTGGTTTGCCAACAGGATAAAGTAGAAAGAGACAAAATTGCTGGCCTACTGGAACCATTACCGGTATCAAAAAGAACTTGGGAAAGCGTATCCATGGACTTCATTACAAACCTGTCGTCTGCTAACGAAATTGAAGAAATATTGACGATTGTAGACCGCATTTCAAGTATACCAATTTCATCGTTGCCCCAAAGAACTGTCCTGCGGAGACGACTGCCCAACTCTTGTTTAAGCATGTAGTGAAGTTGTGGGGAATTCTTTAAAGCCTTGTCAGTGACAGAGATCCTCGATTCACTATATCCTTTTGGGTGGAATTATTCCAGCTACTCAGATCAAGCTTGAATATCTCTTCCAGCTATCACCCTCAAACAGATGGTTAGATGGAACGCTTCAACAGCTTACTTGGTGAGTAATTGTGACAATTCATTAGTACTAATCAGAAGAATTGGTCGAGCCTACTTGACATGGCATAATTCTACTTTAACTGTCAAAAGAGTTCTTCAACGGAAATGAGTCTGTTTGAAGTAGTTTGCGGAAGCCAACCAACCATGCCCCATACTTTGGAGCATCTACATTCTGGGAAGAGTCCGAAAGCATACAACTTCTCTAAAAAATGGAAGCAAAATGCAGATATAGTTTGCGCGTACCTGGAACAAGCCTCTAAGCATATGAGGAAGTGGGCAGATAAGAAACGACGACCAATGGAGTTCAAAGCTGGAGACCCGTGGGAGCATAGATTAAATGTTTTGGGTGATGATATTTTGATGAAATGTATAGAAACTATTATTAGGATGCTTGGTATCTGGATAGGTTGAAAATTATGTTTTGATGATATTTTTGATAGCTTCCTCTAGGTATGGATAGTTCGTGAACATATATGTATATAATATTCATTTTGACGTCTCTGGAAATAGAGAATGTTATCTTTAAGTTTTTTGAAAGTTCTGAGTGAATGGTGTGTAAGTACAGGGGGAAAAATTATAGGGGTTTCGATTAAGTGTTCGGTAGATTCTGTCGCTTTGTGATCGCAGAAGTCTGTATAAGTGTTTGGTCACAGTCAACCGGCAGATGTGTTCGGTTACTGTTGACAGGTGGATGCTGGGTGAATAAGTTATCCGGCTGACGTCACTGGTGGATGTTGAGTGTTACTGTTCACCAGTGGATATGATTTGTGAGTGATCGGTGGATGTGTTTTGCGAGTGATCGGTGGATGTGTTTTGCGAGTGATCGGTGGATGTGTTTTGTGAGTGATCGGTGGATGTGTTTTGCTAGTGATCGGTGGATGTGTTTTGTGAGTGAGCGGTGGATGTGAGTTGAGCAGTGGATGTAGCTTAGCAGAAGTGAGCAGCGGATGTGAACAGAAAAAATTTTGGGCTTGGCCCCTTTTTGCCCTCTATTCTGCTGGGCCGATTCCTCTTCTGTTTTAATGATTTTATTTAATTGATTTTTAAATATATTTCAACAATTTATACTTAGACTTATCAATCATGTGAAAGGGTTTACTAGAAAGTTATAAAAAAAATAAATAAATAATACGGAAAAATAAGGGTACAGTGTTAAGGACGTCACAGTTATGGTATCAGAGCCCCAGGTTTTAAAAACGGTTCTGTAGACTGCTCGACTGCGTAAGCCACTTCACGGACATGCTTCTTCAACTGTAAGTACGTTATATGCTTTCTTTGTTTTGATTTCTTAGAATTGTTGTCTTTAATTGTTATAGGTTAGCAAAATGGTGCGAAAAGGAAATAATAGAGACTTAAGAAACGACACCATAGACCAACTCAAGGAAATTATTGCCCGGCAATCTCAAAAACTTGCCCAACAGTCCCAACACTTAGAATGACAGGCTCAACATATGGAAAGACAGTCCTAACAGCTCGATACGCTGATTAACCGAGAAGGCAATAAAGCTCAGGAGGTGGCAACTCCTAGTAATCGGGGAATGGAGAGGTTTCAGAAATTACAACCCACTGTGTTCAACGGACAATTGTCGGATCCCTCTTTAGCTGAGGAGTGGATTCAAATTATGGAGGATATGCTGGCATATGGGAGCATAGGGGATGGGGAGAAAGTCGCGTTCGTTGCCTATCACTTGGCACTAAATGCCCATTTCTGGTGGGATACGATCAAGGCGACCACAGATGTGACCGCGATGAGCTGGGAGCGGTTTAAAACCATATTTTATGACAAATATTTTAGCCATACGGTACGGGGGGCAAAAATGATGGAGTTCATGCAATTGAGACAGGCTGGCTCAATTGCCGAGTACGTCAGAAGGTTTGAGGCCCTATCCCGGTTCGCACCACGCCAGGTCAGTGTTGATGAGAACAAGGTGCGTCGGTTTATGTAAGGGCTAAGTCAGGGGATAAGAAAAAGTGTCATTATTTCAGGGGTACTGAATGTGCCCTATACTGAGGTTGTAGCAAGAGCGCTAGACATTGAGGCCGCCGAACAGACTTTTGACAAACCGAGGGAGCCAGCTAGAAGGTTATTTCGGGAGATACAGCCACGGCCTCAGAACAAGGGTTGGCAACCGAGGGGACAGCCACAACAACAACAGAGGGGTGCAAAGAGGCCCTATGATGGTAAAGGTGACCAAGGCAAGGGGAAGCAAGTCCAATGGGCTACTCAAAAGCCAATTTGTCCTAAATGCTAGAAGGAACATTACGGCCCTTGTCGATTGGGCACAAACAGTTGTTACAGATGTGGAGAGGTAGGCCATTTTGCTCAGAACTGTCCGAGGGTGGCTATCGATCAAAGAAGGGTGGCCCCAAGAATATTTGCGTTTATCAAGCCCAGAGATGTTGACGATGAGGCCCAGCCCTCCGTTATAGCAGGTACTATTTTGGTCACGGGAGTAGCCGTATTTTCATTAATAGACACTGGTGCTATGCACTTGTTTATTTCTACTACATGCGTAGCTAGACTGAAGATTATACCTGAGTTAGCAGAGTACGAATATCGAGTAATGCTGCCTTCAAGGGAGTTTATGCAGTCAGATCACATCTTTCAAGGCAATGTCGTCTCTGTAGGGAACAATACCCTTAATGCCCGGTTGATAGTTATGGGCATAGAGCGGTACGATCTAATTTTGGGAATGGATTGGCTTTCACGTCACTTTGCCACCATTGACTGTCGATCCGGGTTGGTAACTTTTTGGCCTCTGGATAAGGAAAAGTTATTATATCAGGCATTAAATAGGTCAAGTGGGTCACCTATTTCTTATTCTATGAAGGTTCAAGAGCAGTTTAAGGGCGAATGCTCTGTTTATCTGGCTACCGTGATTGATACTCGGTTGCTCAGCGATATAAAACTAGAGGACCTTCTAGTGGTTAGAGAATTTTCTGAGATCTTTCTCGATGATCTTCCCGGATTACCGCCGGACAGAGAGATTGAGTTTGTGATTGATGTGTATCCAGGCTCTGCGCCTGTGTCAAAGAATCCTTACAGACTGACACCTGCTGAATTAAAAAAGCTGAAATCCCAGTTGGAAGAGTTGTTAGACAAGGGGTTCATTCGACCCAGTTTCTCTCCTTGGGGTGCGCCAGTTTTGTTTGTAAAAAAGAAGGACGGAACTCTCTGAATGTGCGTCGATTATAGAGAGTTGAATAAGCTAACGGTGAAGAATAAGTATCCACTACCCCGGATTGACGACCTGTTTGATCAACTGCAGGGTGCCCGAGTTTTTTCGAGGATTGACCTACGCTCGGGTTACTATCAGTTGAAGGTCCGGAAGGAAGATGTACAGAAAACGGCCTTCTGAACGAGGTACGGGCATTATGAGTTTCTAGTTATGTCTTTTGGACTCACGAATGCTCCTGCAGCATTTATGGACTTAATGAACCGTGTCTTCAAGGAATATTTGGACAAATTTGTGGTCGTGTTCATTGATGACATATTGATATATTCGAAGACGAAAGAGGAACACGAAGGGCACCTACGGATAGTTTTGGAAGTTTTACAACGACGCCAGCTTTACCTAAAGTTCTCTAAGTGCGAGTTTTGGCTTGATCGGATTAGTTTTCTCAGCCATATCATATCTCAAGAGGGAATTTCGGTAGATCCGACAAAGATTGAAGTTGTCAGGGATTGGCCACAGCCTAAAAATGTGCAAGAGGTACGAAGATTTCTCAGCTTGGCTGGATATTACAGGAAGTTCATCGAGGGATTTTCAAAGATCGCAGTCTCTCTATCCCGCTTGACGAGAAAGAATGAGAAATTTGTATGGTCTCCCGCTTGTGAAAAGAGTTTTATGGAGCTGAAACAGAGATTGACTACGGCTCCAGTTCTGACACTACCAGTTGAGGGTGATAAGTTCAGTATTTACTGCGACGCCTCAAGGGTCGGACTGGGATGCGTATTGATGCAGGAAGGCAGGGTCATTGCTTATGCTTCTCGATAGTTGAAGCCGTATGAGCAAAACTATCCAACACACGACCTTGAGCTTGCAGCGGTTGTCTTTGCTTTAAAAATCTAGAGACACTATCTGTATTGGCAGCAGTGTGAGGTGTTCTCTGATCACAGAAGTTTAAAGTATTTGTTTACGTAGAAAGAACTTAATATGGGACAGCGAAGGTGGTTGGAGTTCGTTAAAGATTATGACTTCGAAATTAAATACCACCCGGGGAAGGCAAATAAAGTCGCAGACGCTTTAAGCAGAATGCCTTCTACTAGTCAGCCTTTGCTTGCATCGATGTCGGGAATGCTAAGATCTGAGATCAAGAGGTTTGATGTGGAGATTGTGGCCGAGTTGTCCACTATGCTCGTGAACATCTCTCTTAGGCCGACGATACTTGATAAAGTACGGGAAGCTCAACGAGAAGACTTGGAGTGTGAGAAGCACCGTTTGAGCATGAGGTCCAAGGATCCTTTCGATTTCAGCTTGTCGGAGAACGACATATTAAAGTTCAGGTATAGGTGGTACGTGCCTAACGATGAAGAGTTAAAGAAAGAAATTTTGGCCGAGGCACACTCTTCGGCTTACTCGGTGCATCCAGGAAGCACAAAAATGTATAGAGATTTAAAACAACACTTCTGGTGGCCGAACATGAAAAGAGAGATTGCCAGGTATGTGGAAACCTGCCTAGTTTGCCAAAAGGTTAAGGCGGAACACCAAAGGCCAGCCGGAACCTTACAACCACTGCCGATTCCAGAGTGGAAATGGGAGCAAATCTCTATGGATTTCATTGTTGGGCTTCCGAGAACGACAAAGGGGCACGATGGTAGCTGGGTGATTGTGGACCGTTTGACAAAGACGGCCCACTTTCTACCAGTGAAGATGACCTATTCTATGGATCAACTAGCTGAGCTGTATGTGCAGGAGATCGTCAGATTACACGGAGTGCCCATCTCTATTGTTTCTGATAGAGATGCCAAATTTACTTCGAAATTATGGAAGAGTTTGCATAAGGCCATGGGAACTCAGTTGAATTTTAGCACGGCGTTTCATCCTCAGGCTGACGGACAGACGGAAAGAACAAATCAGATTCTTGAGGATATGCTTAGATCTTACGTGTTGGAGTTTCAGGGCTCGTGGAGCCGATATTTACCATTGATTGAATTCTCGTACAACAACAGCTTTCAGCCTACGATTGGCATGGCTCCGTACGAGGTATTGTATGGTCAAAAATGCAGATCTCCGCTATACTGGGACGAGATTGGCCAAGCTAGTATAATCGGTCCAGATATTTTACAACAAACAGCGAAGAAGATCACTGTTATTAGACAACGTATAGAGATTGCACAGAACCGCCAAAAGAGTTATGCTGACACTAGACGGAGGGAATTGCAGTTCAGTGAGGGTGATGAAGTATACTTAAAGATTTCTCCGTTTAAGGGCGTTATGCGGTTCGGAAGGAGAGGCAAGTTGAACCCTCATTTTGTGGGGCCTTTTCCTATTTTGAAGAGGATCGGGACTATGGCATACAGGTTACAGCTCTCGGCATCTATGAAAGGTATTCATGATGTATTTCACGTGTCCATGCTCAGAAAATGAGTGCGTGATCCGTCACACATCATAGAGACAAGGGAGATCGAGGTGCAACCAACACTGACCTATGTGGAGAGGCCAGTGCGGATTCTAGAGACCTCTATAAAGGTGTTGCGCAATAAGGAAATCCATCTAGTAAAGGTTTTGTGAAGGAATCATAATGTTGATTAGGCTACTTGGGAGAGGCAGTAGGATATGATGTTGAAGTATCCTGAACTGTTTGTATAGTCAAATTTTGAGGACAAAATTTAAATTAAGGTGGATGGAATGTAACACCCGGTTTTACGAGATTTTGTAATTCCAATAAATAATGGCATTTTTGTAAATATGTCAAATTAAGTCCGTTTTACGAACGGAAACTTTTATTGGGACCTAAATAATAAATTAGAATTTATGGTGAAATAAGGAAATTTGGAGAAAACGAATAGTTAGTAAAATAACGAGATAAGTTGGAGAAACCAAACTAAGTTCAACCAAACAAGCAATTGGATGGAGGGGCAAATTAAGAAGTAAAAAGGGGGTAATTGAGAGCACCAAGTGAGAGTGTGACAAGTGTCAAAACTTGTGGGAGAAGCTTGGCAAAGGTAACACCTTCCTTTTCCCTCCCTTACGAGAAACCACATTCACTTTCACTCTTTCTCTCCTTTAACTTTCACAGCCATGAAAATTCTCTCCACCCCTATGCTTCTTCACAATTCAACGGCTCCTCCAACCGATCAATTTCCTTCACGATTCATTACTAAATTGCGACCCTAGGTAAGGTTTTAATGTTCTGGATTGCTAACCTTCGATTTTAGAGTTGTTATTCAAATAGGGTTTCGTTAGAAATTGCAGATGAAAGTTAGAAATTGTTAGCTATTGGAATGTTGAATGATAATAAGGCATTTATGATTATGGAGGATAGTTAAGTGGAATTAACGGAGTCTGATTGGATTAGACTCGGTTCTAATGTCGTGTGTTATAAATTGTCTTAGGTGAACAAGCTCACGGATAGTGCTTGGTGTGCTGAGAACTTGAGGTAAGTTCTCATGACTTACTATGGCCGATTGGCCTACACCATATATCAAACTTTGTCCCTCGAGAATTGTTGGTGAATGTTGGTGCTTTGCCTGTTTAACTGCTTTGGTTGGGTAGTTTAGGGTTAATTACTTTATAGTCTGTGCTTGTGATGTTTTGATGGTATTTGTGAGGTTTTGATGGTATTCACGTTATATATGTTATATTGTGCATATTGAACTGTTCATGCATCATGTTTTCAAAACGTCATGAAAATGAATTTACGCATGGGTTTCATGAAAAGAACATGCATGTAAAGGCAAGTAAAGTATCACAGTAAACAACTATGGCATGGGGTTATCGGGGATGAGGTTCAGACCTGGCGTTCCATGGTGAACGGATTTTCCTCCCTTCATATGGTGTGGGCTTTCTAACCGCTTGACGTGCCCTATCCATCTGTCGAGCATTTTCGATAACCATAGACTGACACGTACCGATATATGAAATGACATGGACGGTTTTCTTAGCATTGAGCATACATGATCATGCATTGGTATTTACGTAGAATTTACTGAGATTTTTATCTCATAGGTGTCTTTATGGTGTATGTGATACAGAGCAAGGTGAAGAGGATTTTCCTCTCTCAGACGAGCCTGCAGCTTGAAGGAGGATGTTCGGGGAACGGTTGGCATAGTCAATGCACACTTGACCCGTGGGAGCATAGGTTAAATGTTTTGGGTGATGATATTTTGATGAAATGTATAGAAACTCTTATTAGGATGCTTGGTATCTGGATAGGTTGAAAATTATGTTTTGATGATATTTTTGATAGTTTCCGCTAGGTATGGATAGTTCGTGAACATATATGTATATAATGTCCATTTTGATGTCTCTGGAAATGGAGAATGTTATTTTTAATTTTTTTGGAAGTTCTGAGTGAATGGTGTGTAAGTACAGGGGAGAAATTGTAGGGGTTTCGATTAAGTGTTCGGTAGATTCTGTCGTTTTGCGATCGACAGAAGTCTGTATAAGTGTTTGGTCAACCGGCAGATGTGTTCGGTTACTATTGACCGGTGGATGCTGGGTGAATAAGTCATCCGGCTAACGTCACCGGTGGATATGTTTTGTGAGTGATCGGTGGATGTGTTTTGTGAGTGATCAGTGGATGTGTTTTGCGAGTGATCGGTGGATGTGTTTTGTGAGTGATCGGTGGATGTGTTTTGCGAGTGAGCGGTGGATGTGAGTTTAGCGGTGGATGTAGCTTAGCAGAAGTGAGCGGCGGATGTGAACATGAAAAATTTTGGGCTTGGGCCCTTTTTGCCCTCTGTTCTGCTGGGCCGATTCCTTTTCTGTTTTAATGGTTTTATTTAATTGATTTTTAAATATATTTCAACAATTTATACTTAGACTCATCAATCATGTGAAAGGGTTTACTAGAAAGTTATAAAAAAATAATAATAATAATACTGAAAAATAAAGGTACAGTGTTAGGGACGTCGTATACCAAGTGTTTTCCCATTTTGGGCAAAAACTCTTCTCTCTCCAAAAGTCACTTTCAAGTAGTCCCTCTTCTTTCAAAATACAACCACAATTCCCTCCACTACATGTTTAGCTATTACATACCACAAAGCTTGATAAAATATTAAAGTCTCCATGTCTTGTGCATTTTGTTCCAACCTCAATTGTTCAAAGGATGCTTCATCTACAAAAAGAGCACACGCATTAGTTAAGGTCTAGGCCGAGAACTTGGCTCGAGATCAAGTGATGTCTCCTGTTGGCACATCATCCTCCCCAGGTTATTGAAGATTTGATCTCAAATCCGAATATGCTTCTTCTTCTAGCTCGATATCTTCCCCAATATAAAGGGATAGGTCTTGCACATTGAAAGTGGCCGATACTCCGTATTCTCCAAGTAGTTCAAGCATGTATGGAATGTTGTTAATCCTTTCCATTATCTTGAATGGTCCATCGGCTTTAGGGAGACGTTTGGATCTTCTTTGCTTGGGAAATCTCTTCTTTCTTAAATGGAGCCATACTAGATCGCCTTCCTTGAAAATGACTTCTTTCCTACTACAATTGGTGTGCTTGGCGTAGGTCTCATTCTTCTTTTGAATGTTTCTCTTAACCTTCTCATGCAAGGTTTTTACTTGCTCGGCTTTGCTTGCTCCACTAGGATTGACTAATTCTTTCGTGGGTAAGGGAACAAGGTCTAGTGGCATGACGGGGTTAAAATCGTACACTACCTCAAAAGGATTCATTTGAGTAGAATTGTGTACACTCTGATTATATGCAAACTCAATATAGGGGAGTTCTAAGTCTCAATCGGAGAGTTTCTTGGCGACTATACTCCTTAGCAAAGCGCCCATGGTTTTATTCACCACTTTGGTTTGATCATCAGTTTGGGGGAAAAATGATTTACTAAATAGCAACTTCGCGTCCAATTTTCCCCATAAGGCCTTCCAAAACAAACTCAAGAATTTGGTGTCTCTATCCGAGACAATGAACTTCGGTATTCCTTGCATGCGCACTATTTCGTTGAAGAATAGCTCGGCTTTGTGACTAGAATCATCCGTCTTGAAACAAGATATGAAGTGAGCCATCTTTGAAAATCGGTTTACTACTACCATGATTGACTCCTTTTGACTTGAATCTCACATCGGTTTCAGAGGGTCGCCTGAGACTAGTATATATGTTGGGTCCAAACCTCCACTCTTGAGCTAACTTTTGTGGTGGAGTTAGGGGTTCTCATATCAAACCGATGTGGGATTCACATCTTCTTTGATCGAATCGTGCGAGGGAGTCCCAAAACAAAGTCCATGCTTACCTCTACCCAAGGATTACTTGGAATTGGTAAGGGAAAGTAGAGTCCTTGAGGAAGTATATGAATTTTGACCTTCTTAAACACTATGCATTTTTCCAATACTTTATGCACATTTCTAAGTAAATGTGACCAATAAAAATCTTTGATGGCTTCCAAAGTCTTCTATTCTCCAAAGTGACTTGCTAATCCGCCGTCATGAGCCTCTTTGATTAAGGACTTTCGAATTCCTCCACTTGGAATGCATAATTTTCCTCCCTTGAAGATGTACCCATCCACTATATAATAGCCACACTCGGTCTTGCTCTTACTTAAATCATACCAACGGCCAAAGTCTTGGTCTCTTTCATAAGCTCCCTTGATCTATTCAAAACCCAAAAATCTAGTACTCAATTCGGTTAGAAAGACATAACTTCTAGAAAGGGCGTCGGCCACCACGTTTGTTTCCTCTTTCTTGTACTTGATGATGTAGGGGTAACGTTCGAGAAACTCCACCCATTTAGCGTTTCTCCTATTTAGTTTTCCTTGGTTCTTGATGTATTTAAGAGCTTGGTGATCAGTATGAATCTGAAGTCTTTCGAGAGTAGATAATGTCGTCAAACTTCAAGGACCCGAATGACTGCTAGAAACTCTTTATCATAAGTTGAAAAGTTTAAAGTTGCCCCTTGACCTTCCCACTAAAATAGGTAAGGCGTTTACCCTTATGCATGACTAATGCTTCAATCCCTATTCTGGATGTGACAACCCAACCCCCACCCACAGATGGGCTGCCACTGGACGTTGACTCTAGGCTTAGACATTTTGAACGTATAAATTTTCGACTTTTTAAAACTCTAAATTGAAGCATAAAGTCGTTTTTAGTAAAACGTTGACTCGGTTTTTAGGTCGTTTAAATTGTTTAAAATGCGTGGGAAAACGTTAGGAAAATACATTTTGGAAGTATCATAAAACGTCGGGTTGAAATGTGTGCGGCGTGCGCAGATTGGGCTCGCGCGTCGCTTGGCCATTGCGCGCCCATGGCGCGCTGCCGTCGTGCACTCGCGGCACGCCCCCAGCGCGCGCCTCACCTACCCGGGTGCGCGAAGTGCCTGGGTGGCGCGCGCTGGGCAACCGATTGATCGGCACCCTCCCGGGTGCCGACCACATGCAACGTAGCTGATCCATCGCGCCCGCGTGCGATTGATCAACGAACACTCTGCTACCCCGACAAAAATCCAGACCATCAGCCGATCGATCGGCCCTCGACCCTAATCGATCAGCTGCGCGTGCCCTGTGCGGTCACCTCACGCACTCCGCGCAACCCCTGCGCGCGCACCTTGTGCGCAGCCCGGCGCAACCATGCACTCCACTTCTTCTTTTTCCTCCCTTTTTCACATTTTCTCAATTTCTTCCACCTACACTTCACATTAAACTCACCTAAAACCTTTCCCCAACCTTCCCAAATGTAAAACACTTCAAAACCCTAAAAACATGACTCAAAAACGTATCTTAAAATGTGTTAGAAAATGTGGCAGAATTTAAGAAATCCAACTGCATGGATCGATCTAAAAACCGAACGTATCCATGCACAACCTAATAGCCCAAACAGTTCTAGTATGTTTTTCAAAAAGACAACTATCTACACAAAAGTTTAGAAATGACTACCTAAATCACAAAAGACTATACAACGTGACATACACCTCGAAATGTCACCCACGGGCCAAAATACGCCTGACTGCTGCAACCAACCGCACAAGCTTGTCCTGCCAACTGCACCTACACATCGGCCTAAGGCTTTGAGTTATCATCCGTATGATCTGTACCTACATCATAGAGTTCAACTAATGAGCCTAAAGCTCAGTAAGATCATATAAATGCAAAGGATGCACGTGCTATGCATGAACGTTTCAAAAACATGAACATTACTTTACATTTACATTCAAGTGAACATGTGGTATAAGTGGGGCTTATAGGGGAACATGCGAACATACATACATGACTTGGTTAGTGGTTTTGCCTTGTCCTAGGGAGACAGTTTTACATAAGTCCCAGGGAAGGACAAGAACATATGTCAGTCCCCATCCCACACTTAACCATACTTTATATTTACATTTTATCTTTCTTACTTCAACTCACGCGCATAAAACATTTTGCATGACTTTCGTGAAAACGTGATGCATGAACATACATTATGCATAAACATAACATAATGAAAAGACAAGTCCTTGAAGTATAAAATAAACGATAGATCATTAAGACAATACATAAAGCAAATACACTTAACTTAAGACGTATTCTACGACCTATCTACCCAAATCAACAAACCCGACAACGTAAAGGCCTAGTACCTCTATGATGTAGGGCCTTAAGGGCCAACATGTAGCGACCCTTACACTATTCCTAATTTTACCGTACAAATTTTTCTTTTTTTTTTATTCTAATACTCCTAAGTTTAAGAGAAATTTAAATTGAAATTGAAATCGTCGACATTCTTTAGAAAATCGTTTAAAACAAATCTTAAATCAATTAAATAAAACAATTATTTAAAACCATTAAACCTTTAAAACAATCGGCCAGCGAAACAAGACAAAACAGGGGCAAAAAGGGACTTTTGTCCCTAAAATGAAGGGGCGATCGATCGCCCAAAACAGGCGATCGATTGCCCTTCGACGATAGCCTGCTTTGCCCAGCGATCGCCTCAACAGGCGATCGCCCAAACACAAGGGGCGATCGATCGCCCAACAGGCAATCGATCGCCAATCGCTCTGGAAAATTTTCTTTCCAGAGCGCTCGGCTTCCTCCCTTCCCTTTCCTCTTCCTTTCTCTTCCTCTTTTCCCTGCATACACATACTCCTAACACAACTCTTTCATAATTTCATTAACACTACTCTGCCAACATCTCAATCACACTCATCAACATTAATCTCTCGACACTCGCACACCCTACGTGCTAAAACCTCACGGAAACAAACTGCATGGTTATATTTAAAAACCGAACATATCCCTATAAAATAGATTACCAAGCAGTTAACAAAATACATTTTCAAAACGTTTAAAAAAAACTCAAAACATAAACCTATCCACTATCCAGAACCAAACATCCTAAAATGTTTCTAACTATACAATAATCCACAATCAACCCATTTCTCCCCAAAACCCTCAAAATACCTAACTCTTACCCCCCACGGGTCAAAATACGCGTCGACTGCCAATGCACACCACCGCAGCCGTTCTTCTTCAACCATCCTGTACATCGGGTGGAGGAACGTCGTCCTCACCTGCTTCGATATCACCTACATCATACAGACACACTATGAGCTAAAGGCTCAGCAAGTTTCGTAAATGCAATGCATGCTATGCGTATGAGTTTCAGAAATCATGCACATTTTCTTTTCATTACGTCACAGACAGAATGTCACCGAGGTCTAAGCCTATTAGATGGAGAGGACACATCCCACGGTCGGACTGCCTTCTTCACCTAACCGGGGGGCGGGGGGGAAGGGGGGGTACACGCTCACATCCGTAAACAGCCGTGCCTGAGCCCCACCTCGCGTAACTAGATAACAGATTACATAATTTTATTTCGTTCGTTAGTTTCATTTTCTTAAACACGTGCAGAAATTCGTTTTCATGCTATTTTGAAATACGTGATGCATGAATAGTTACAGACATAAAGTAAATAAACATCATACATACCATCAAGACAATAAAAGCAATTAAAAGTATATCCTATAAAAGAACTAATCCTAACTACCCAACCTAAGCATTTAAACAAACGATTCTCCAAAGATCCTCGACGCGACATCGACGTACGGTGTACGCCTCTCAGCCAAGTAAGTCACGAGAACTTACCTCGTGCGCGTTGAACTTCGAGCTCCGTCCACGAGCGTCGTTTGTCTGAGGCAAAACACAACAGTTGTCGTTAAAACGAGATTTAAACCGTTAAACGTCTAAATTTAACGAAACCTTAACTAAGGAAATTTTCCTAAAATTCTAACTTAACTCTTTGAGACATTTTATCGAGCAATTTATGATCGTGAACTTCTAAACTCCATTGACGGAAATTTCCCAAACCTCAAATATCCGATTTTCAACCTAAACGCCGTATACACTCTAGATTTCGTCCAATAACACTCGATACTTCCGTTATATTCATAAACACAATAAACCTAACGATTTCTAACTCTAACTCGCATTTTTAACGAGACCCTAAACGAAACCCTAATCATTAAACGCTCCGAAAACTACGAATAATCTTTCTAAAACCATCAAATCTTACCTAGAATCGAGTTTGGGGAAGGAAACGTGAAGAACGGAGGACGGAGAGGAGAACGCCGTAAGTCGCCGGAGGAGAAATAGAAAATCGCAGGGAAGAAGGAAATTGTGTGGAGAAGAAGAAGAAGCCAAGTGTTTTTAATTAAATTTTGGCTTTGCAAATTACCATTTTGCCCTTCCTTTGATTTTCTATTTGTTTCGTCTTTCGTTTCGTTAATTAGCTAACGATTCGTTTTCTCCAAATTTCTTTATTTCACCAATAACTTCAACTTATTATTAGGGTTCTATTAAAACTGTCCGTTCGCAATTCGGACTTGATGCAAACCACGCCAACGATGTGACAGTGACCCACGATCAAAATATTGGCGTCGTCGCTAACCCAGAATCTACAAGTTCGAAAAGGAAATCCTTGACCCGAAATCTATACAGATCCGAACCTTGGAATGAGGAGGACGCCACAAACGAATATGTCTATTCGTTTGATAAGTCAGATTTTGAACGCCACAAGGAGAACCCTGATAAGTTCAGAGTTTCTTCAAGAAACTAAGAGAAATTCTCTCACAATTAGATAAAACCTGATCCCCTTTTCATTCATCTAAGAATCAATTTATAGGCATGAAACACCCCTTCATGCTAGGGTTTCTAGGGTTTTGTTTAAGAATAAAATTACTAATCTGCCCTACTCCTAATTAAAATAATAACAATTGCTAAAATAACGACAACTTAAGAAAAACGACTTATGACTCGACATACGACAAGTACTTTTTAAACCCTAAAATGACAATTGAAGTAACTAAATAAATAAAACGACAATGACATAAACATCATCCCAAAATAGCTTGGATTATGAGAACAAGCTCTGGTTCTTGGTTCAAAACGCAAGTTCCTTCTTGAGGTAGGATCTGATGGACCAAATTGCTCATTTGCTCCTTTATCCGCTTCGCCTTTGCTCTCGTTATTGGTTCAGCCGTATCTTCAATTGGATCCTTATTCTTGGGCTTTGACTTGGTCTGAACTTGGATCACATCATTCCCTCCCCCTTCGAAAAGATTCGTCCTCGAATCTCCTGCATCATATAAAAACAAATTAGTAAAATTAAAACATGTGCTTACATTACCGTATTCACTCGGTTGGTCGATCTTGTAAGCGGTGTCATTGATGCGCTCTAGGAGTTGGAAAGGTTTATCTCCTTGAGGTTGTAGCTTGTTATTCCGTTTGTTTGGAAACCTTTCTTTTTGTAGACGTAGCCAAACCAAATCTCCGGGTTCAAAAATAAGTCTTACCATTGAATGAAATTTCTTAGCAAATTCATCTTTTTTACTTTCATGCACAAGAACAAACTTATTAGTAAACGGAGTTAATAAATTTAACGGATTTAATAAATTAAAATCATCAATAATATCAAACAATGAATAATATCGAATAGAAATAAAATCCTTTAAAACGCAAAAATCAGATTTGAAACTCACAAAACATGTATCTACAATTTTGTCAGAAACCAAGTTATATGCAAAGAAACCAAGTTATATGCAAAGCAATCAATGACAAATTTTCCAATAAAATAATTTTGCATATTATCTATTAACCTTAAACATATAATAGGTGCAATATAAAAATCATATGGTCTTACCAACCACTTAAACCTATTTGATGTTTCCGGTCGACTTGGAACTAACATACTCGGGACGAGATTTTTTTGCTTCTTAATCTCCCTCAACGGAGAAATTTCTCTTCGAAACTCCTCGAAAAATTCATATTTATTTTTCTGCAAAAGAAAAGAAACAACACTTGGAAGAAAACTGGGTAAGTCGTTAGATGATAAATAAACATCTTTATATAAAAGCAGAATCATCTTACGCTTATCCTCACTTTTGTTCATCAATACAATTTGTTTCTCACTTGACTTTTCTTTCCTCTCTCCCTCGGTTTTTATCTCTTTTCTCTCAATTTTTCTCTCTTGCTCCCTTGGTTTTTCATCCCTCTTTGTGCTCTTTTCAACTATTTTTCTTTCTCCACTTTCTTTGTCTATTTTGGCCTCTTTTTAAACTAATTTCTTTTCACCTTTTTCTTTCTCCCTCTCATCCTTAATGATTTGAAATTCTTTCGTGATCCTCTCTTGATCTTCTAGATCCTCTTCGATGTTGGCCCGTATCATCGTCATCTCCTTATCCTTGTAATACTCATCTACACTTCGACTCCCTTGCCGAAGAGTTTACAATTTGTTGTGTAGATCACGCCGGTAATGACTCGGTACAAATCGACGTCGCATCACTCTCTTCATCTCTACCCAACTCTCAATGGTTATATTTAAAAACCGAACATATCCCTATAAAATAGATTACCAAGCAGTTAAGAAATACATTTCCAAAACGTTTTAAAAAAAACTCAAAACATAAACCTATCCAATATCCAGAACCAAACATCCTAAAATGTTTATAACTATACAATAATCCACAATCAACCCATTTTCCCCAAAAACCCTCAAAATACCTAACTCTTACCCCCCACGGGTTAAAATACGCGTCGACTGCCCATGCACACCACCACAGCCGTTCTTCTTCAACCATCTTGTACATCGGGTGGAGGAACGTCGTCCTCACCTGCTTCGATATCACCTACACCATACAGACACACTATGAGCTAAAGGCTCAGCAAGTTTTGTAAATGCAATGCATGCTATGCGTATGAGTTTCAGAAATCATGCACATTTTCTTTTCATTACGTCACAGACAGAATGTCACCGAGGTCCCAGCCTATTAGATGGAGAGGACACATCCCGCGGTCGGACTGCCTTCTTCACCTAACGGGGGGGGGGGGGGGGGGTACACGCTCACATCTGTAAACAGCCGTGCCTGAGCCCCACCTCGCGTAACCAGATAACAAATTACATAATTTCATTTCGTTCATTAGTTTCATTTTCTTAAACACGTGCAGAAATCCGTTTTCATGCTATTTTGAAATACGTGATGCATGATCACTTACAGACATAAAGTAAATAAACATCATACATACCATCAAGACAATAAAAGCAATTAAAAGCATATCCTATAAAAGAACTAATCCTAACTACCCAACCTAAGCATTTAAACAAACGATTCTCCAAAGATCCTCGACGCGACATCGAGTAAGTCACGAGAACTTACCTCGTGCGTGCTGAACTTCGAGCTCCGTCCACGAGCGTCGTTTGTCTGAGGCAAAACACAACAGTTGTCGTTAAAACGAGATTTAAACCGTTAAACGTCCAAATTTAACAAAACCTTAACTAAGGAAATTTTCCTAAAATTCTAACTTAACTCTTTGAGACATTTTATCAAGCAATTTATGCTCGTGAACTTCTAAACTCCATTGACGGAAATTTCTCAAACCTCAAATATCTGATTTTCAACCTAAACGCCATATACACTCTAGATTTCGTCCAATAACGCTCGATACTTCCGTTATATTCATAAACACAATAAACCTAACGATTTCTAACTCTAACTCGCGTTTTTAACGAAACTCTAAACGAAACCCTAATCGTTAAACGCTCCGAAAACTACGAATAATCTTTCTAAAACCATCAAATCTTACCTAGAATCGAGTTTGGGGAAGGAAACGTGAAGAACGGAGGACGAACGGAGGAACGGAGGACGGAGAGGAGAACGCCGTGAGTCGCCGGAGGAGAAATGGAAAATCGCAGGGAAGAAGGAAATTGCGTGGAGAAGAAGAAGAAGCCAAGTGTTTTTAATTAAATTTTGGCATTGCAAATTACCATTTTGCCCTTCCTTTGATTTTCTATTTGTTTCGTTCTTCGTTTCGTTAATTAGCTAACGATTCGTTTTCTCCAAATTTTCTTATTTCACCAAAAACTTCAACTTATTATTAGGGTTCTATTAAAATTGACCGTTCACAATTCGGAATCCGTTTACTATTTTTACCAAAGTATCCTTTATATTACGATAAACGTAATTCTCGTTAAATTAGCGTTAAACTCCTAAAATTCCTGAAATTTTCTCAAAATCCTTATAATTCATTAGGATCATAATAACGCTTTCTTTTCGCAAAATGGACTTGATTTGACATAATTACTAAAATACCATTATATTATTGATTTACAAAGTCCCGTAAATCCGGGTGTTACACAACACATGCGTATGAACTTACCTGAGGTCCGTAGAGTTTGCAAGCCTTGAACGTATTCCCTCGGCGATTCACGAACCTATAACACGTATAATCGAACCATAAACCACGTTACGAAAACATTAACTAATAAACTAAGTAGAACACGACCCAAGCTCATTCAAATAGCCTAAAATAATCGAATTTAGGATTCAAACAAGTTTCCATTCAAAAATCTCAGATTTCTCCTATTTTTAGGCTAAAATTCAAACGGTCGTAACTTTCTCGATTCCTATCCGTTTTCGATGATTCAATATGTTTTGGAAACCTCAATACATCTAGTTTTACATGGAATTATTAATTTATAAAAAGCATGCTCGGAACGATAGCAAAATTTCAATTTCGTGGGTGTCCTTAATAAATGCCAATTTTTCTGATCGAATTTTTCTTTTTCATCGAACGAGCCTAGTTTTTCCTTAGTTTATCCATTCAAACCTTTAAATAACGTTCTAGCATGATTTCGCATAAAATCAATGAGTTTTCTGAAACCCTAACCCTAAAAACCTTCAACAAAACTAACGTACAACTAGTCTAAACTCATTAACTAACGTACAGGTTTACCTTAAACGAAGAAATCAAAAGAAATGGAGGAGAGGAGGGCTTCCGTTCGTCGTCAACATCGTCGTGATTCGTCGCCTGAAAGAGAGAACGCAGAGAAGGGGAGAAGAAAAGAAGAAGGAGAAAAAATTTAAAAGGGGAGGGGGGTGCTCTGGTGTTTTACATAGAGAGAGAGAGAGAACATTAAGCCATCAAAGGTGTTTGGCAATTGGTTTAACAAAACTTCTTCGATAAGTTTCGTTATTTCGACTTAAAATCTCGCACGTTTTAACTCTCTCTTTTTCGCTCTAATTTTCTTAAATTCGAAAATTGTCGGCGTCCAAATTCTAATAAAATATTTTATGTATTAATAGCGAATTTCTTCCATTCAAATTAATTTAGGGACGATTACATGGCTGAAAATACCGGGTGTTACACCGGAAGCATCACAATCTACTTCAAAGACTTTGTTGAAATCGGATAGCACAAGGATAGGGGCATGACAAAGCTTCTCTTTAATCAATTCAAAGCTTTCTTGACAAGCTTGAGTCAAACAAAATTTTTTCCCTTTTTGGTGCAATCGGTCAAAGGGGACACAATTGAGCTAAAATCCTTAATAAATATTCTATAAAACGAAGCTAATCCATGAAAGCTTCTTACCTCCGAAAATCCCTTTAGAGTCGGCCAATCTCTTATAGCTTCAATTTTGGACTCATTTACCTCCATGCTCTCTTTAGTAATGATAAAACTAAGGAAATGAATCATCTCTTGTACGAAAGAGTACTTGAGATTTCCATATAGTTTAGCATCTCTAAGAGTATCAAATAAGACCTTAAGATGACCCAATGTGAGTTGAGATCCAAGTTATATACCAAAATATCATCAAAGTTGACCACCATGAATTTCTCCAAGAAATATTTAAGAACAAAATTCATAAGTCTCATAAAATGTGCTAGGGGTATTAGAAAGGTCAAAAGACATCACTAACCATTCATAAAGGTCATACTTAGTTTTGAAGGTCGTCTTCCATTTATCTCTTTCTTTCATCCTTATTTGGTAGTAGCCACTGTTCAAATCAACTTTGGAAAAAATTGAAGCACCATTGAGTTCATCCAACATGTCATCAAGTCTAGGGATGAGAAACCTATACTTGCTGGTGATTTGATTGATGACTCAGCTATCAACACACATCCTCATAATCTTATCCTTGTTTGGGACCAATAGTGTAGGCACCGCGCCTTTGCTTCTTCTGGGTTCATTCTATATAAGGGTCGATTTGGTAGCACCACTCCCAGTTGTAAGTCAATTTTGTGTTCAATACCCCTAAGGGGTGGTAACCTTTAAGGTAACATTTCCGGAAACACATCTTGGTGTTGGTTCAAGAGTGTCTGAACCTCTCTTGGGATTTCACTCAATTCTCTCATCCTTTCACGAAACATCATCAAAATTAGAGTTCCTCCAACTAAAAGGTCTTCCTTAACTCTTTCTTAGACATGAAAAGAGTGGACTTTGTTTTTCCTTCCTTCTTTAGCTCCTCATCTAAAGTCCCTTGTTCTGGTTTGAGATCCGCCAATTTGCTTGTCTTTCCTCCAAATTTAAAAGAGTAATAGTTGGAGTATCCATCATAGGACACCCTCTTATCATATTGCCACGACCTCCCTACAAAAGGTGACTAGCACTCATTGGCACCACGTCACAAAGAACATTGTCCTTGTATCCTCTGATTGTGAAGTCGATGCTCACTTGCTTAGAGACTTTGATATCCTCCCGGTCATTTAACTACCTCAACTTGTAAGAGCTTGGATGTAGGGTTGTCTCTAGCCCTAGTTTCTCCACAAGGTCACGAGATGCAACATTAGTGCAACTCCCTTCGTCAATGATGAGAGAACACACTTTCTCTTTGATTAAACAACAACTATGAAAAATATTCTTTCTTTAACAATCTTCATCATTGGCTTGTGATATGAGAACCCTTCGGATGACCATCAAAAGTGGACCCTTTTGGACATGGAACACTTCTTCTTGTGAATCAAGGTCCTCACTAGAACCTTCCACTTGCTCATCTTTATTTACTACTTTGCCGATGTCTTCTCCAAGAACCATAACTCGTCTATTAGGATATTGAGAAGCAATGTGTCCCAATCTAAGGCACTTGAAGCACTTGATCTCCCTTGATCTTGGTCGAGTGGCGTCTTCCTCCACCTTCTTGTCTACTACCTCTTTTGTAGGTCAACTCTTAGTGAATGGTTTCTTATTGTAACACCCGACATTCTCAGTCAGGTGATTTTCTTAACAGAATTAACGGTCACTTCTTTATTTGACCTTTTATTTAATAATTATATGCCAAAGCTTATTGGATTTCTATTGTAGTAGCAGAATTGTAATTAAGGAGGAACTTATTTGGTATAAAT
This sequence comes from Begonia masoniana, assembly GCA_022432975.1. NCBI lineage: Eukaryota > Viridiplantae > Streptophyta > Magnoliopsida > Cucurbitales > Begoniaceae > Begonia > Begonia masoniana. The sequence continues at coordinate 14,853,391 of CM039508.1, forward strand.
AGAAAATGGAAACTCTTAAACCTCACAAAAACCCCACTGTAGCCGACATTCTCTCTCGGAGATTCCCATCCTCCCAGAACTCTCCCTCTCTCGCAGCAGGTAGCCCTCTTCATCAACAACTGATTCTCCTTCGTTCTCGCCGATACTCAGCTTACCAGGTAAGACTTAATGAATGTAGTTACTGGTTGATGCTTTGAGCTCTGTTTTCAGTTAGAACCCGAGGTTTCAGATTCTTTAATAGCAGAGTAATAATAGGATCATTTCTATTATGCGTTTAGTAAAGGCATTTCTGAGTTGATTCTGGACATTTAGATAGCTGTATGCGATTAGTTACTGGGATGAATCTGGTTATTTAGATTGTAGAAATTTAATCCACGCACACAAGGTGCTCGGCAGAAGAATATAGAAATACAAGTAGGCTAAGCATTAGGATGATTTTTGGTTAGCACTATTAGGATTCTATTTTAACTTGGTAATGTGAAATGATTTAGGTGAAGAAGATTTGAAAGGAGTATTCCATTTGCAAAGGACACCAGGTAAGTGAATGTATTAAGACTTCCGGCCACTAGGGCCCTACATCTTAAGAGTACTAAATTAGTTATGTGCTTGATGTTTATCTTAAGTTAGTAAGATGGTTGTACTTGGATGATTTACAGATGTTTGAGAACTATATAATGTGATGTTCTGTTGAGCCTATGAAATCAACTGTCTAGAATGATAATTCCATAACTTGATGATTAAGAGCATTCATGTCATGCATCATGATTTACTTCTCAAGCATATGAAAATGATTTACGAGCATGTTTTTTCCCATGAGCAAGATATGAGAATGAATATAAAACTTATGCAACCGGATTAAGTGAGGGTTGGGGGCGGTTTGGCGTATGTCACTGTCCAAAGAGAAGGACCATGAATACGGCCCGAAAGGGACTATGTACACTTGCACTGTCATCCCCCCTTTACGGCACAAATCCTCCCTTAATCTATATGATGAAAGTGATGAACAAGCACACGAATAAGAACAAGAAAAGAGCATGAAACGAACATGATCATGATTTTCTTGTAACTATGCATTCACGTATACATGTTAGTATTGCATTCCTTACTAAGCATTAGGCTTATAGTTTAAACCTTATGATGTAGGTGACGAGATATCAGGTGAGGATTCTAAAGCTAATAAAGATGTCTAAGTCTGGTTGCTGGAAGGTGATCAGGGTGCAATTCTGTGGCTGGATGGCGATTGAGACCCCTGGTTAATGTTCTATGATTTTGTTATGATTAAGAATATGGTAGTTTAAGCAGGATGAGTTTATTTTTATAACATTGAGTTTTGAAATTGTCTGGTTGTCTACTGAGTCTGGGAATGATTATAAGGATTATTAAATGATCTATTGCTAAGTCTTCCGCTATATGTATTCTGGATGAGTCTCTGATTTTCATTTATAAAAGCGATTAGTCAATGAAGTTAGAAGTCTGTGCATATCTATGTCCACCGATAGCTGTACTCCATCGGATGATGTTAGGAATTTGCATCCACCGATAGATGTTCTCTATCGGAAGATGTATGAGTTTGCATCAAACCGATAGATGTTCTCTATCGGAAGATGTTTGAGTTTGCATCAACCGATAGATATTCTCTATCAGAAGATGTATGAGTTTGCATCAACCGATAGATGTTCTCTATCGGAAGATGTACGAGCTTGCATCCACCGATAGATGTTCTCTATCGGAAGATGTACGAGCTTGCATCCACCGATAGATGTTCTCTATCGGAAGATGTACGAGCTTGCATCCACCGATAGATGTTCTCTATCGGAAGATGTATGAGTTTGCATCAACCGATAGATGTTCTCTATCGGAAGATGTATGAGTTTGCATCAACCGATAGATGTTCTCTATCGGAAGATGTACGAGCTTGCATCCACCGATAGATGTTCTCTATCGGAAGATGTACGAGCTTGCATCCACCGATAGATGTTCTCTATCGGAAGATGTACGAGCTTGCATCCACCGATAGATGTTCTCTATCGGAAGATGTTTGAGTTTGCATCAACCGATAGATGTTCTCTATCGGAAGATGTACGAGCTTGCATCCACCGATAGATGTTCTCTATCGGAAGATGTACGAGCTTGCATCCACCGATAGATGTTCTCTATCGGAAGATGTTTGAGTTTGCATCAACCGATAGATGTTCTCTATCGGAAGATGTACGAGCTTGCATCCACCGATAGATGTTCTCTATCGGAAGATGTTTGAGTTTGCATCAACCGATAGATGTTCTCTATCGGAAGATGTTTGAGTTTGCATCAACCGATAGATGTTCTCTATCGGAAGATGTACGAGCTTGCATCCACCGATAGATGTTCTCTATCGGAAGATGTACGAGCTTGCATCCACCGATAGATGTTCTCTATCGGAAGATGTTTGAGTTTGCATCAACCGATAGATGTTCTCTATCGGAAGATGTTTGAGTTTGCATCAACCGATAGATGTTCTCTATCGGAAGATGTTTGAGTTTGCATCAACCGATAGATGTTCTCTATCGGAAGATGTTTGAGTTTGCATCAACCGATAGATGTTCTCTATCGGAAGATGTTTGAGTTTGCATCAACCGATAGATGTTCTCTATCGGAAGATGTACGAGCTTGCATCCACCGATAGATGTTCTCTATCGGAAGATGTACGAGCTTGCATCCACCGATAGATGTTCTCTATCGGAAGATGTACGAGCTTGCATCCACCGATAGATGTTCTCTATCGGAAGATGTTTGAGTTTGCATCAACCGATAGATGTTCTCTATCGGAAGATGTACGAGCTTGCATCCACCGATAGATGTTCTCTATCGGAAGATGTACGAGCTTGCATCCACCGATAGATGTTCTCTATCGGAAGATGTTTGAGTTTGCATCAACCGATAGATGTTCTCTATCGGAAGATGTACGAGCTTGCATCCACCGATAGATGTTCTCTATCGGAAGATGTTTGAGTTTGCATCAACCGATAGATGTTCTCTATCGGAAGATGTACGAGCTTGCATCCACCGATAGATGTTCTCTATCGGAAGATGTTTGAGTTTGCATCAACCGATAGATGTTCTCTATCGGAAGATGTACGAGCTTGCATCCACCGATAGATGTTCTCTATCGGAAGATGTACGAGCTTGCATCCACCGATAGATGTTCTCTATCGGAAGATGTACGAGCTTGCATCCACCGATAGATGTTCTCTATCGGAAGATGTACGAGCTTGCATCCACCGATAGATGTTCTCTATCGGAAGATGTACGAGCTTGCATCCACCGATAGATGTTCTCTATCGGAAGATGTACGAGCTTGCATCCACCGATAGATGTTCTCTATCGGAAGATGTACGAGCTTGCATCCACCGATAGATGTTCTCTATCGGAAGATGTACGAGCTTGCATCCACCGATAGATGTTCTCTATCGGAAGATGTTTGAGTTTGCATCAACCGATAGATGTTCTCTATCGGAAGATGTACGAGCTTGCATCCACCGATAGATGTTCTCTATCGGAAGATGTTTGAGTTTGCATCAACCGATAGATGTTCTCTATCGGAAGATGTATGAGTTTGCATCAACCGATAGATGTTCTCTATCGGAAGATGTACGAGCTTGCATCCACCGATAGATGTTCTCTATCGGAAGATGTTTGAGTTTGCATCAACCGATAGATGTTCTCTATCGGAAGATGTACGAGCTTGCATCCACCGATAGATGTTCTCTATCGGAAGATGTACGAGCTTGCATCCACCGATAGATGTTCTCTATCGGAAGATGTACGAGCTTGCATCCACCGATAGATGTTCTCTATCGGAAGATGTTTGAGTTTGCATCAACCGATAGATGTTCTCTATCGGAAGATGTACGAGCTTGCATCCACCGATAGATGTTCTCTATCGGAAGATGTTTGAGTTTGCATCAAACCGATAGATGTTCTCTATCGGAAGATGTTTGAGTTTGCATCAACCGATAGATATTCTCTATCAGAAGATGTATGAGTTTGCATCAACCGATAGATATCCTCTATCGGAAGATGTACGAGCTTGCATCCACCGATAGATGTTCTCTATCGGAAGATGTCTTAATAGAGCACGTGGATTGCACATGTCTATCAGTAGATGCTGTGAATCTCAAATACCAGATGATGTAAGTGTTGTGTTGTCGTCTAGTGACCGGTAGATGTTTTACCATCGGTCGATGTGAGTCTAGGACTCTATCGGCAGATGCAGTTTAAGAGATGTTTGGAAACAGATGTGTCGCGTGGCGGGCACGTGACCATCGGTCGATGTGAGTCTATGACTCTATCGGTAGATGCAGTTTAGAGGATGTTTGTAAAAAAAAAAAATATATATATATATATATATAACACTGATAATGAACAAGGTGCATGAAGTAAGAACCGATTGATTAAGAGGTTAAGTTATGAATTACGTGACGACTCCAACTGGGGTTGTTACACTTATCATCCACCTTGGATGGTGGCTTGTAAACTCAGTCTTTAAAAAAAAAAACAGTCACCTTTTCCCTTTCTTTTCTTCTTCACTTACCTTTCAATCTTCAAAGTTTTTAACTCCACAACATCACCAATTTCTTTATTCTTGCCCTTATAAAACGTGCAATAATTTGCTCCTCGAGCTCCTCTAATCCACTCCTAATTTTAAGTGTTTCGAACTCGGTTAGGTACTCTTCAACCGATTATGAGTCTTGTCTCAAATTTTACATTTGTAAAAACAATTCTTGCTTATAGTGGCTTGGCACGAATCTCCTTCTCATCAAGAACTTCATGACCCTCCAAGTCACAATAGTCTCATCACCTTCACGTCTTATTTGTGCCTTCAAATTGTCCCTGTAACGCCACCGAACCCACTCCGGCTCGGTGCCCTACTTTGCTCAACAATTCCACGTTTAAAACAAAACTTAAAATAATTTTCGATAAAATTTCAACTCGATTTTTGGGTTTTTGAAAATGATTGGAAAACGTGCATAAAATACGTGCAAAATATGTCGGAAAAGGTCGAGTTAAAACATATTTAAAAGGGGTAAAATTTTATAAAAAAATCAAGGTTGGCACACAATGGGCGCCACGCGTGTCCTGGGTGCGCGCGCAGCAGCGCACTGCCTGCGATCGATCGGCGCATTGTGCCGATCAGTCGGCTAGTTCTCGAGTTTGGCTGATCGATTGGCACTGTGGGTCGATCGGTCAGCGCTGGCGTGCCGTGCGCGCCCCAGCAGCGCTCACTGCGTGCGCGTTGCACGCGCCACGCCAGGCCAGCTCTCGCCCTGGCGCGCCACTCTCGGCCACCAACACACCTCCTTCACCTTTTCTCAATTTTCTTCAAACCACACACATGGGTTAAAATGAATACCGTTTACTCTACGAAAAACCGAGTAGTATAACGACTAATTTTCTAAAACCAAAATCATGAAAAACCAAATATTTTATATAACAAACTCCAAAACAACATCCACAAAAGTTATAAATCTCTCATCATTTATACATACAAAAATCCAAACAGAACTACCAAAACCCACACCTCCCAGCAACAATGGTCCAGACGCCCCAACAACTGCCCGCATCGGCATGCCTTGTGCGTCGCCAACTGCCCCTAGTCCTGGCCTCCCTCATCTAGTTCACCTACAAATACGTCGTCACCTACACTATAGAACACAAAACATAAACTTAATGCTTAGCAAGTAGGAAATAATGCAATTCAAAACAATACATGCTCAACCCCTAACATATGCAGTTTCTACTCGCTCTGCTATTATCGTTTCGTTTCCATTTTGTTAATCTATCACCTAGCGGAGTGGATCAAGTAGGCACACATCCTATATCATCTAGGACGGCCCCACTTTGACCCAACAGTGTAAGATCGGAGGGACACATCCAAGGCCAGCTCTAAGGATGGCCATACCCGATCTCCGGGCACACATCCGAGTCTAGCTCCAAGGATGCATTTCCATCCAAGTCCAGCTCCAAGGATGGCACTACCTAATCTCCTAGCATACATCCGAGTCCAGCTTCAAGGATGTATTTCCATCCGAGTCTAGCTCCAAGGATGACACTACCCAATCTCCTAGCATACATCCGAGTCCAGCTCTAAGGATGCATTTCCATCTGAATTTAGCTCCAAAGATGGCACTACCCAATCTCCTAGCATACATCTGAGTCCAGCTCCAAGGATGCAATTCCATCCGAGTCTAGCTCCAAGAATGGCACTACACAATCCCCATACGTTTCATACTCAACGTTCAAAACCATGCTCAACACTCATTTGTTTTCGTAGTTCGAAAACAATGATGCATGTCACACAAATGCTTAACCACAAAACAAAACAAAGCAACCAAACAAACAAACAATTCCCTACCGTTCTATGATATAAGACCGAAGGCAAAACACAAACATCCTCTACTTACCTGAAGTCCCGCAACGCACTAACTCACTTCGGTTATACCAAATGCACGACTCGTTAACCTAGCACATAAAAGGGAAAAACACTTAAAAACCATTAAGATAAATCTATGGAATACATCAACTAAATCTTACAACCACTTAACTATTTTTAAAGCATAAATCCCCAAAAACCCGAATTTCTCTCATTATCCATCGTCCAACTTCAATTGGCCATAACTTATTCATTCTTTCATCGAATTTCAACGATCCAACCCATTTCGTAAACCTCTACATGTCTACTATCCAATTCTACCATTTATTTTACAAAACCAACCAGCCAACTCAGTTAGAATCTTCAGAACAGAACCGGCTACACAAGGATTCAAAACCCAGTTTTTCACCAAATTCAACCAAATCTCTAATCTACCTACCTAATTAACCTAAATCATCCTATCTAAAGTTTAAATCATCAAAATGACAAGAAAATACAGCAAAAGAATGGAAATTTCGGAGCTTCACCATTAGGGTTTCCAAACCCTTCCAAAGACTCACCAAAATACCACCAAAACACCAAAAATCACTAAAAGTAAGCTTAAATCATAAAACCCACCAAAATCTTACCATAAATCTTGAAGAAAATGAACGAATGGAGGGAAAGAAGATCACCCATGGCTGTTGGTTCCATCGTGGAAGAGAGGAGGAGAAAAAAATAAAGCTTTGTCTTTTTACCCTAATTTTCCAACCTTTAATTCTCCACACTTTATTCTTTTTATTTTTACCACAAAACTTACCCATTTTAAAAAGCAACCCCCCTCCCTTTGCTCTTCTCTCATTCCAACATGAAGACACATGTTTTCCCTCTTATTTTCTTTCATTTTCCTTTACTTTTATTTCAACCAATAATACTCTAAACCACTTCAATTCTAGTGTTTTCTCTCCGATCTTCCATTTCTAAACTAATCGCTAACAAAACTCTAGGATATAAGTTAAACTCCCTTAATCGTCTAATCTAAGGGCTACGTACTTTAGGGAAAAAATTTCGAGTGTTACAGTCCCACCATAAATTAGCATAATTAGTCAACTCTAAAGACACAAGTTGCAACTTCACTTTCTCCAAATAATTGTAATAATCAAACCTTTTTTTCTATTTTATCCACCTAATCCAAGAATGCATCACCATTACAAGATATATTGAAAGAAGGAATTGATATCTTAACATGTTTCAAATCATCAGTAGGGTCGCGCCTTGCATGAGGGCTATCATACTCTTCATTCTCGGACTCTTCCTCTTCTTCGGTTGCATCATGGTTAAATCTCCTCTTCGGATTTTCGGGCCTTCTCTTAGATAAAGGGGTTTGTGGGACCCTTGCATGTTGGTTTCTTATCTCCATCATCAATTGACTAATATTTTCAAGCTGGTAGTTCAACTCATCTAGTTGTCATTGGAAACCAGATTCACACTCTTTTGGGTTTGGTGCTAGTGGTGGTTGAGTATTAGGCTCTCGGTTTTGATGATTGTTAGTTCCCCTCCATGTCATCACTTTGGCCAACAAAATACACCACAAAAATAGAGAAAAGAGCAAGGAAATAGCAGGGCTCTGATATCAAATGACGTGCTTCAACTTGGCAAACAAATGGAACACAAAAATACTCCTCGGCTGAATTCACCTTTTGACTGAGAAAATGTCCAAAAATTCCAATATGAACAAGTCCTTCAATACAACTCCAATCAAACTGAAATTTTAACATGGTCTTACGAGAGATATGATTGAACTTTCCTCCAAAAATTAGAGGTTAATTCTTTATGGTTGAAGAGTTATGGCTAGAGAGGTGCTTGCTGGTCCGAAGAGGTATTAAGCAACCTCTCGGGTTTGGCTCCTTTTTTACGAAGGGCACTCCAACTAGCTATGAATGAGAGTGAGAAATACAACTTTGTTGTGATTCTCCACACCAAGAAAGGAGGGAGAAAGGTTGCAATAACAATGAAATCACCTTGACTCTCACAAAGTGGAAACACAAAAGAACTTACTCTTGTTCTCTCGGATATTACTTACCGAGGAAGAAAAACTCTTGCAGATTCACCAAGCTGAAGACAAGGTGCCATGTTCATTCAATGATCTCTGAAGGGCGGCTAGAAGATGGTTTAAATATCATCCTCTTCTTACAATTTACAGTTTGACAACTAGTCAAAAGACTAGCTCAAAAGGGAGAGGCACTCGACTACATGTTATAGTCGAGTACCTAGTGTTTTGCCATTTTGAACAAAAACTCTTCTCTCTTCAAGGGTCAATTCAAGTGGTCCCTATTCTTTCAAAATGCAGCCACAATTCCCTCCACTACATGTTCAACTATCATATACCACAAAACTCGCTAAAATACTAAAGTCTCAAAGGAAAAATAAAATCAAGCTTAAGTTACATTAATTGTCTCAAGAAAAACAAATTTCTTCTCATAGCATGGAGTGACCAAGGAGTTCTCTCATGATAGCAAATGGAATGGCTTCTTCATGTATTGTGCATTTTGTCACGACCCAAAACCCAACAGGCCGCGACTTACATAATCATGAACTTGATCTTATTCCTGACTGGTATTATATTGTTATTATTTTTTTTCAAAACATAACATAGAAAAGTATTCGGTAGAAACTTTGCTAAATCAATTGAGAACCATGTTTAAAACTCATTTGAAATTCCTTGAAAATAACTTAAATCATTAATGGAAATTGAAGAAAATAAGAGAGAAAGACACGCTTGGATTTAAGGAAAAAGATGAGGGGCAGATTCGAGAAAAACTAAGAGCCGATCGATCGGTCAAAAGAGCCGATCAATTGCTCTTTCCAAAATAATGCAGCCGATCGATCGCTCAGCACTTGAGCGATCGATCGCCCTTTAAAACAATTGCAGCCGATCGATCGTCACTTCTGTCAATCGATCGGCAGGCCTCACTGGAATCAATATTTCGCCAAAACTTTTGAGCCGATCGATGGGCCTCTCATCTGGTTCCTGCAAAAGAATTTCTTCCACGCCGACAAAACATGCATCAATCCAACAAAACTTCTTCTAAATTCATCAATTAAAAACTCAGTTTAAATTATTCGATCGAGAGGCTTTAAATCCTGAAACTATCCATCATTGAACATCATACGAAAACAAGACGAGTAAATCGTAGCGGAAGTCAAAACGATAGAAAATCCCTTAGTCATAAAATCTCCTTTAAACTAGAAAATACTCCAACCATCCTAATACTTTTCAACATATGAGATCTTATGAAAGTTCATTTCTACTTAACATCTCTATCAAAAACTTTTACCAAACTTGTTAGAAGCACCACCCTCGGGTCCAATCGCCGCCCAGCCACAAAATCCCGCCATGGGCACCATCTAGCAACCCGACTTATACTTCATCATTCGGTTTGAGGTCCTCACCTTCAAACTCGTCACCTACATCATAAGATTCAAACTATAAGCCTAATGCTTAGTAATGAGCGCAACATACATATATAGACGCTCATGAATACATGCCTCATATAAACGTGTTCATATTCGTAGTCATATTCTTATTCGTCATTTACTTGGCATGAATTAAGGGAGGACACGGGGAGAAAGGGCAAGGTAATCATAATCGTGGTCCAAACGGACAATAACAGTAACGACTAGTCCAGCCCCCACCAGCGGGAGGATCCGCGAACTGATCGTGCAGTATCAACCCGGCCCCCACCAGCGGGAGGATCCACGAGCCCTCCTGCCAGTCTGGCCCCCACTAGCGGGAGGATCCGCGAACCGTACTAAAATCTTGAGAACATAATCGTGGCCAATTCACCCCGTTCCACACTTAATCATGCTTACATATACATTTCATATTCTTATCTTGATCATATAAAACATGCTCAACTAGCTGAGTTAGTAATTCGCCAATCCCGCCAAGTTGAGCAGCTCATGACCGCCAGGGAAGAACAAGGGAATTCGAGTACGAATATTGCCCGAGAACATGGGGATGAGCGTTTTCATCGGCTTCGACCCCCGACTTTCAATGGTCAAGTTTCAGATCCTATTTTTGATGAAGAATGGATTCGAAAGATGGAGGACATGTTCAAGTATGCAAAGGTGGACGAGGGAGATAAGGTCACATGTGCCGTCTATCATTTGGATCTGGATGCGAGGCATTGGTGGGACTCGATCCAGGGCACGAATGACGCAGGAGCTATGACCTGGGGAAGGTTCAAGACTGCCTTCTTTGACAAGTATTTTAATCGAACTGTTCGGGCCAGTAAGAAAAAGGAGTTTATGAATCTACGACAGACTGGTTCAATAACGGATTACATATGCAGATTTGAGACCTTGTCTCGGTTTGCATCCTGTCTGGTAGAGGATGAGGAGGATAAGATCTATCAGTTTGTTCAAGGACTGAAACCAAGCTTGTATATGAAAGTGAAAACTGCTGGTATCTACAATGTGTCGTATACCGAAGTCACAACTAAGGCCTCGAAAATGGAGGAGGCTGAAATAACAGTGTATGAGCAGCGTGATCAGTCAAAGAAGACTACCAAGGATGTTCAACAGCCACCACGACAGAACAAGGGCTTGCAGCCATAGCAGAACAGGGGACCACAGCAGCAGAAAGGTGTGAAGAGGCCTTACAACCAGAATGATGACCAAGGAAAAGAAAAGAGGCCTCTGGCACCCTTATGCCCCACCTGTCAGAAGAACCACCCTAGCGAATGCAAGTTGCGTTCTGGCCGCTGTTTCAGATGTGATAAGGTTGGACATATATTCAGAGACTGCCCCATGCCGCCAGATCCGAACCGTGCAAGGATAGCACCTAGAGTTTATGCTATGATGGAAGATGAGGAAGCAGTGCAGCATACAGTCATAAAAGGTACCATTATGATCTGTGGTTTTGCCGTTTACACACTTATAGATACAGGAGCCACACACTCGTTTATATCAACCTTGTTTGTATGCAATCACAACTTAAAACTTTCACCAGCCGAAAGGTCATATAATGTTATGTTACCATCAGGGAAGTCCCTACGTTCTGAACAGATTGTTAAAGGTGATGTTGTGTCCTTAGGAGGTAAGAAACTATATGTAGAACTGATTGTAATTGACATGAAAGGGTATGAGGTGATATTAGAAATGGATTGGGTATTCAGGCATTATGCCACAATAAGTTGTAGATCTGGGATGGTTGATTTTCGACCCCCAAATGGTGATCATTATTCCTTCCAAGCTATTCCTAAGATAAGTAAAATGCCGATTATATCCTCCTTAGAGATTCATCAATTATTGAAAAATGGATGTGAGAGTTACCTGGCTAGTGTAATGGATGTTCGGATGAAGGATAGAGTAGAATTACAGGATATTCCCATAGTTCGAGAGTTCCCTGAGGCATTTTTGGATGATTTGCCTGGTTTGCCACCTGATATAGAAATAGAGTTTGTAATAGATACGTACCCCGAGGCATTACCGGTGTCTAAGAATCCATACCGCATAGTGCCTGTTGAGTTGAATGAATTAAAAGTCCAACTGCAGGAATTAGTAGACAAGGGATTATACGCCCTAGCAGTTCTCCTTGGGGTGCACCTGTCTTATTCGTTAAAAAGAAAGATGGTTCCCTTAGAATGTGTATAGATTACAGGGAATTGAACAAGTTGACAATTAAGAATAAGTACCAATTGCCCCGAATTGATGACTTGTTTGACCAATTACAAGGAGCTAAAGTGTTTTTAAAGATTGACTTGCGTTCAGGGTATTACCAACTGAAGGTTAAGGAGAGTGATATACCTAAGACTACCTTCAGGACCCGTTATGGACATTATGAATTCCTTGTAATGTCATTTGGACTGACTAATGCACCAGCAGCCTTTATGGACCTGATGAATCGAGTGTTTCGTGATTACTTAGACAAGTTTGTAATTGTGTTCATAGATGATATCTTAATTTATTCACGGACTAAAGCTGACCACGAGGAACATTTAAGGATAGTTTTGACAACCCTGAAACAGCAGCAACTCTATGCAAAGCTGTCAAAGTGTGAATTCTGGCTAGATAAAGTCAACTTCTTAGGTCATGTTGTTTCTGCCGATGGCATATCAGTAGATCCAACTAAAATTCAGGCTGTTAAGGATTGGCCACAGCCAAGGAATGCCAGTGAAGTCCGTAGTTTTCTTGGTTTGGCAGGGTATTACAGGAAGTTCATCAAAGGATTTTCTATGATAGCTAAGTCCCTGACGAATCTGACAAAGAAGGACAATAAGTATTCTTGGACCAAAGCTTGTGAGGATAGCTTCCAAACATTGAAATTGAAGTTAACAACAGCCCTTGTATTGACTCTTCCAACCGAAGAAGGAAAGTTTAGCGTATACTATGATGCATTTAAAGTTTGTTTGGGCTGTGTTTTGATGCAAGAGGGTAAAGTTGTAGCGTATGCCTCTAGGCAGCTAAAGAGTTATGAACAGAACTATCCCACCCATGATTTAGAATTAGCCGCTGTTGTTTTTGCCTTAAAGATGTGGAGACACTATTTATATGGACAACAGTGTGAGGTGTTTTCTGACTATAAAAATCTGAAGTACCTCTTTACACAAAAGGAATTGAACATGGGACAGAGACGTTGGTTGGAATTTGTTAAGGATTACGACTTTGAGATCAAGTACCACCCGGGTAAGGCTAACTCTGTAGCTGATGCATTAAGCACGATGTCAACAACAATGCAACCCGTAGTGTCAATTATGTCTATACCTTTGAGGACAGAAGTTCAGAGATTTGAATTGGGTATAGTTCCAGAGTTATCAACCTTACTTGCCGATTTGACCATTCAACCAACGGTTTTGGAAAAGATCAAAGAGGCACAACAGAGGAATTCAGAGGAGAATATCAGCATAATGAGCAAATTGACGGATACCACCTCCGAGTTTAGTCCTTCCAAAGATGGGATTCTGAGGTTTAGGAATCGATGGTATGTCCCTAATGATGAGGGATTACGTAAGTTAATCTTGGCCGAGGCACATTTGTCTCCCTTTTCTGTACATCCTGGCAGCACCAAGATGTATCGAGACCTGAAGTTACTTTACTGGTGGCCAAACTTAAAAAGGGATGTTGCTAAGTATGTAGAGTCATGCTTGGCATGCCAACAAGTCAAAGCCGAGCACCAGCGTCCAGGAGGTACCCTTCAGCCTTTACCTATTCCCGAATGGAAGTGGGAACACATAACTATGGATTTCGTAGTAGGATTACCTAAGACAACTAAGGGACATGATAGTATTTGGGTTGTGATTGATAGACTGACGAAATTAGTCCATTTCTTACATGTAAGAACAACCTACTCGATGGACCAGCTTGCTGATCTGTATGTACAGGAAGTTATTAGGTTGCATGGGATCCCTGTATCTATTGGCTCTGATCGTGATCCCAGGTTTACCTCTCGGTTTTGGAAAGGTCTACAAGGCACACTTGGCACAAGGTTATCCTTCAGCACTGCCTTTCACCCGCAGACAGATGGTCAATCTGAGAGGACTATTCAGATACTTGAAGACATGTTGAGGGCGTGTGTACTAGATTTCCAGTCATCCTGGAGCCGATACTTACCTCTGGTTGAGTTCTCCTACAACAATAGCTACCAGTCCACCATTGGTATGGCACCTTATGAAGCACTATATGGCAGGAAATGTAGATCACCTCTATATTGGGATGAGGTTGGTGAAGCAAAACTTCTAGGACCCGAACTTCTGAAGCAGATGTCTGAAAAGATTTCTATTATTAGGAAGAGGATGATGACTGCTCAGAGCCGACAGAAGAGTTATGCAGACCATAGGAGGAGGGATCTTGAATTTACGGTCGGGGATGATGTATTCCTGAAGGTTTCACCGTTCAAGGGAGTCTTAAGATTTGGCAAAAAGAGGAAACTTACTCCACGGTTTGTTGGGCCCTTCCCTGTCTTGGCTAGAATTGGTAGTACAGCCTACAGACTGCATTTGCCTCAATCATTGGATAAGGTTCACAATGTCTTTCACATGTCAATGTTAAGGAAATGCATACGAGATCCGACGCAAGTTGTTCAGCCAACGGATATTGAGTTAGAGCCGACACTGGTGTATGAAGAAAAGCCGGTGCAGATATTGGAATCTGCAGTTAAGACTCTGAGGAATAAAGAGATTCCATTAGTCAAAGTTTTATGGAAGAATCATGGCATCGAAGAAGCCACTTGGGAGCGACGACAGGACATGTTAGACAAATATCCAGAGATATTTGTTTGATCAATTTTCGAGGACAAAAATTTTGTTTAAGGAGGGGTGCATGTAACACCCGAAATAACGACCAGGTAATTTCCTTGACCATTTTAACGGTCGTGTTTAGTTAATTTTTCCCGGTTTAGAATTTTATGCCGAGCTTAATTAATTACATGTGGATTTAAACTAGGTTGAGTGGCATAGTTGTAATAATGGAGGTTTGAGACCTGTATTTAAAGAAAATGGAAAGGGTTCAAACTTCATTTAAACCATTGTAGCCGACATCTTCTACTCTCGGCGATTTCTTCTCTCCCGAGCTCTTGCTCTCTGTTACCAGTAATCCTTCTCGTCGACGCCCGGCTTTAGGCCTGCATTCCCTACGAATCCACGCTCAAGGTATGAAATAGGCAAGGTAGTTATCTGTTAGTTATTAAGCTCTGTTTTCAGCCCAGTATTGGAGTTTCGGATTCTTTAATGGCCGAATAATAATAAGGATATTTTAGAATCTGAGAGTGGTAATGTCATTCCGAATCAATTCTGGACATTTAAAATAACCAACCCTGAGTAATCGATAGTCGGGTCTGTCTATTTCGATTTTTGGATTCAGACTGCACAGAGTATTAGACTAAGGATTCGGGAATGACTTTAGCTATTAAATCTTAGGTTGACTTGAGATTTAGAACTACTAGGATTTTGTTTTAACTACTGCAATGTGAATGTTTTAGGTGAAAAAGTCTGAAGAAAAGGAGCTCAAGTTGCTAAGGAAAACAGGTAAGTAAATGTACAGGTTTCTCGGTCATTAGGACCCTACATCAAAGGATGCTAGATAGAAACTCATACGATGATTAGTAGTTCCCTTATGTTACTGTCTAGCATTATGCTGATGATTAGCTCAATGGTAAGGTTTCATGTTGGATAGTACTCTATTCTGTAGCTTGATGATTTAAGAATTTCCATGTACATGCATCATGACTATTTTATGCATATGAAAATGTTTTAAGAGCATGGTTTTCTCATGAACAAAGTAAGAAGATAAAACTTACGCAACGTGGACTAAGTGAGGGTTGAGGGCGGTTCGGCGTATGTCATAGTCCAAAAGAGGGACATATGAATACGACCCGCAGTAGGGACCAAGATCAAACTCACTGTCGAACCCCTTTTACCGGCACAAATCCTCTCTTAATCCACACAACTTAAATGAAGAATATGATCAATGATTATGAATGATGAATATGATCCATGACTATGAATGATGATTACGAGCAAAGATATGAACAACAAAAGACTTATGAACATGTGTTTTCCGAATTATGCATTCATGCATCCGTGTTAGTGTTGCATTCCTTACTAAGCATTAGGCTTATAGTTAAACCTTATGATGTAGGTGAAGAGCTAACAGGTGAGGATTTCCAATCCAGAGATGATGTTTAAAGCTGGTTGCTGGAGGATGCTCAGTATGACAGTGCAAGGCTGGACAGGCGATTAAGTCCCCTGGTTATGCTCATAGTATGTCAGTAAAGTTTATGATAAACAGATGCCTAAGTAGAATAGAATTTCTTATAACAATGAAATTCGGATTTGATTGATAGACTTCAGAGTCTGATAATGATTTTAAAGATTATCGAATGGTCTGTTTTGCTTAAGTCTTCCGCTATGTGTATTCTGGATGAGTCTATGATTCTCACTCTTTGAGGTTTATAGTTACTAAGTTAAGATTTGGCTGAGTTGTGGTACTTTCCTGTTGAATGAAGTTGTTTGATGATTATAGTGTTTTACTGCCGTATGACAGAAGCTGGATGAGGCGATCATCCGGCTGACGTCATCGGTGGATGTCAAATGATAGAAGTTGAACAAATAGTCACCGAATGATGTAGTATGTTTAGTCACCGGATGATGGGAATGTAGTTGTCGTTTAGTCACCGGATGATGAAAACGTGGTTTTGTCGACTAGTGACCGGCAAATCAAGTGTATTTAGGTTACCAGATGATTTAAATGTCATTTTGTCGTCTAGTGACCGGCAGATCAAGTGTATTTAGGTTACCGAATGATTTAAATGTCATTTTGTCGTCTAGTGACCGGTAGATGTAGAGTATTTCAAGTTTAGTCACCGGATGATGTAGTATGTTTAGTCACCGGATGATGTAGTATGTTTAGTCACCGGATGATGTAGTATGTTTAGTCACCGGATGATGTAGTATGTTTAGTCACCGGATGATGTAGTATGTTTAGTCACCGGATGATGTAGTATGTTTAGTCACCGGATGATGTAGTATGTTTAGTCACCGGATGATGTAGTATGTTTAGTCACCGGATGATGTAGTATGTTTAGTCACCGGATGATGTAGTATGTTTAGTCACCGGATGATGTAGTATGTTTAGTCACCGGATGATGTAGTATGTTTAGTCACCGGATGATGTAGTATGTTTAGTCACCGGATGATGTAGTATGTTTAGTCACCGGATGATGTAGTATGTTTAGTCACCGGATGATGTAGTATGTTTAGTCACCGGATGATGTAGTATGTTTAGTCACCGGATGATGTAGTATGTTTAGTCACCGGATGATGTAGTATGTTTAGTCACCGGATGATGTAGTATATGTCTTTAATTAGACACGTGTAATGCCCATGACCGCCGGTGGATGTTTTCTACTGGGCGTCTATAACCGAGTCATGTAGGGTACACGTGACAAATCGGATGATATTACTTCGTCACCCGATGCATGCAAACCCATGCAAACCCCAACTGAGTAACGTCGAGTAGTCTGAGGCATTTCTCCCCTGCCCGATTAAGCCATTGATCAAATGACCAATTTTAGCCGCTCGACTCTGTGTAAGATTTAGCCGACGGGATTTAAGGAAAAATCGAGTTTGAGAGGGCGAGATACCCTTGATGTTATAAACGGCTCTGTTATCAGTCTAATGAGTGAGTTTCAAAAGGTATGTAAATATTAGATTGAAAATGAAGAAGAAAAGGTAGAAATTGAGCCAATGATTAATGAAAGATTATGACTAAGTGACGGCTCCCTGTCTGGGTCGTTACATGGGCTCCTTAGCAACGTTGTGTCCTCACCTTAAGCCCCTTTCACCTAGAGACATTTCATATTTCGATTTTAAAAATCAACCCTAAATAACCTAGATTCAAAACTAGCAAAATCCTAGCTAAGGAAGTTTTCTAGAAACCCAACTTATCCAATTCGGACATTTGTAGAACACTTGGTGTGCATACTAATTACCCCACCATTAAGAGCATTTACTCCAATGTATGTAAATATTAGATTGAAAATGAAGAAGAAAAGGTAGAAATTGAGCCATGATTAATGAAAGATTATGACTAAGTGACGGCTCCCTGTCTGGGTCGTACATGGGCTCCTTAGCAACGTTGTGTCCTCACCTTAAGCCCCTTTCACCTAGAGACATTTCATATTTCGATTTTAAAAATCAACCCTAAATAACCTAGATTCAAAACTAGCAAAATCCTAGCTAAGGAAGTTTTCTAGAAACCCAACTTATCCAATTCGGACATTTTGTAGAACACTTGGTGTGCATAACTAAATTACCCCACCATTAAGAGCATTTACTCCACCCAACTACCAAAATTCCATGAATCAAACAACAATAACTAATACTATACTAGAAACAAACCATAAATTTGATAGTTAAACGGTTTCCCACAAAAATCTACAACTCCCAACAACTCTAATTGAAAATATAGTAAATAATCATCCCTAAAAACGAAACTAAGCCTATCCAAATATTATAATCTTACTTAGAGATTGAATCCTGAAGAAAACGGTGGGAGAAATCGTCTAGGAGGGATATTTGTGGTTTGTGGGAGGAAAAGGCGTGAGGGAAGGGAGAGGAAGCCACCGCCAGGGAGAGGGAGCCGAGAGAAATGAGGGAAATAAGGGGATTTTTAGGTTTTAATGAATTTTTTGCTAACAAATTACCATAACGCCCTTCTTATAATTCTTTTACATAAATCCATTTATTAGCCTTTGGTTTGGTTTTCACCAAAATAATCTTAATCCACCAAAATTCCTCATAAATCCTTGGGGTTTCAACAAAATTTTCCGCTCGCAAAACGGGCATAACTTATTAATTCTACGAATTAAAGACACTATACGGCAAAATTGGAGACTCGTAAATAATATCCATAGCCCAAAAAATCCGGGTGTTACATCCTACCCTTCTTATTTAAAATTTTGTCCTCAAAATTTACGTACCTGAACAACTCTGGATACTTGTCTAACATGATGTATTGTTGTCGCTCCCACGTAGCTTCCTCAATATTGTGATTTTTCCATAACACCTTCACCAGTGGGATCTCTTTGTTCCGTAACACCTTAATAGATGATTCGAGGATACGCATTGGCTTTTCTTCATAAGTCAAGGTTGGTTGAATCTCAATATTCACTGGCTCCACCACATGTGTCGGATCACAGATGCACTTCCTCAACATCGACACATGGAAAACATTGTAGACTTCGTCCATAGATGGAGGTAACTGCAACTTATAAGTCGTACCTCCAATTCTTGCTAAAATAGGGAAAGGCCTGACGAATCGCGGGTTGAGCTTCCCTTTCTTTCTGAACCGCATAACACCCCTGAATGGTGAGATCTTTAAGAAAACCTCATCTCCGACAGCAAACTCAAGATCTCGTCTTCTCCGATCTACGTAACTCTTCTGTTGGCTTTGTGCGGTCTCCATTCTTTGTCTAATAATAGCAATCTTCTCAGACATCAGCTGTAATATCTCAGGACCCACAAGTTTCGCTTCACCAACTTATAGGGATTCTTAGACATTGGCGAGGCTTCAAGATATGTATCGATCACAAATTCAATTTCTCTATCTGGCGGTAACCCTGGCAGGTCGTCCAAGAATACCTCAGGAAACTCTCGAACTATAGGAATGTCTTGGAGTTTTAGCTCATCATTTTCTCGCATATTAATTACACTAGCTAGATAACCCACACATCCATTCTTCAATAACTGCTGAGCACCCAACGAGGATATAATCGGCATCTTGCTTGTTTTTGGAATGGCTTGGAAGGAATACCGGTCTCCATTCGGGGGTCAGAATTCTACTAATCCAGTCCTACAACTTATCGTGGCGTAATGTCTGAATAACCAATCCATCCCTAAAATAACTTCATATCCTCTCATATCGATTATGATTAGTTCTACATATAACTTCTTATCTCCTACTGACATGATATCGCCCTTTACTACTTGTTCTGAATGTAAGGACTCCCCTGACGGTAACATAATACTATAAGACTTGTCAGCCAGTAAGAACCATAAATTATGCTTGCATACAAACGTGGTTGCCACAAAAGAATGAGTGGCTCCCGTGTCAATGAGTGTGTATGCGGGTTCACGGCATATTAAAATGGTACCTGTTATAACTGTGTGCTGAACTGCATCTTCATCTTCTATCAAGGCAAAGACTCTAGGTGCTACTCTTGCTCTGTTTTCATCTGGCGGCATAGGAAAATCTTTAATCAAATGACCAACCTTGTCACACCTAAAACATCGGCCCGTGAATAACTGACACTCGCCGTAGTGGTTCCTCTGGCAGGTGAAACATAGGGGAGCTTGAGGAGCCCCTTGAGGTCGCTTTCCCTTTCCTTGGTCGTCATTTGGATTGAAATGTCTCTTCACACCTTTCTGTTGTTGCTGCCCTCCCATGTTCTGCTGTTGCTGCCACCCTCTATTCTGTCGCGGTTGAGGCTGAGCCTCCCTGATAAACTTCCCAGGCGGCTCACGTTGCCCTTGCACCACTACCTCAACCTCTTCCAGCTCCAAGGCTTTAGCTGTCACCTCAGAATAAGGTATGTTATGAATTCCTGCGGTCTTAACTCCCCTGAAGAGATTTGGCTTCAACCCTTGAACAAATTGGTGAATCTTGTCTTCTTCGTCATCCACTAGACGAGGCGCAAATTGTAAAGACCCTAGTAGGGTCAAAGCATAATTAATAAACTTTCTTAATTCATAAATATTAATTCTTCTATCTGTACAACTTATATATATATATATATATATATATATATATATATATATATATATATATATATATATATATATATATATATATATATATATATATATATATATATATATATATATATATATATATATATATATATATATATATATATATATATATATATATATATATATATATATATATATATATATATATATATATATATATATATATATATATATATATATATATATATATATATATATATATATATATATATATATATATATATATATATATATATATATATATATATATATATATATATATATATATATATATATATATATATATATATATATATATATATATATATATATATATATATATATATATATATATATATATATATATATATATATATATATATATATATATATATATATATATATATATATATATATATATATATATATATATATATATATATATATATATATATATATATATATATATATATATATATATATATATATATATATATATATATATATATATATATATATATATATATATATATATATATATATATATATATATATATATATATATATATATATATATATATATATATATATATATATATATATATATATATATATATATATATATATATATATATATATATATATATATATATATATATATATATATATATATATATATATATATATATATATATATATATATATATATATATATATATATATATATATATATATATATATATATATATATATATATATATATATATATATATATATATATATATATATATATATATATATATATATATATATATATATATATATATATATATATATATATATATATATATATATATATATATATATATATATATATATATATATATATATATATATATATATATATATATATATATATATATATATATATATATATATATATATATATATATATATATATATATATATATATATATATATATATATATATATATATATATATATATATTCGATCATTACAAACACTCGACCTCTACCGATCACTAAACGACAAGCACAGGGCTCGCTTCTGCCGGTAGTGACAATCTACATCATCCGATTATCATGTGCATCTCACATGAGTACTTAACATCGCCAATAAGAGACATCATCCGGTGAACAACAATCGTTCACCATCCACCAATGACATCAGCCGGATGATGTCCTCATCCGTCAGAGACATCTTCCGGTAGGCTTGTGCAAAACACGTGACTCACTTACCTTATCCGATAAGAGACATCATCCGGTGAACAGCAAACGTTCACCATCCACCGGTGACATCAGCCGGATGATTCGTTCACCCAACTTCTATCACACAGCTCCTGCCGATGACATCAGCCGGATGATTCGTTCACCCAACTTCTATCACACAGCTCCTGCCGATGACATCAGCCGGATGATTCATTCATCCAACTTCTATCACACAGCTCCTGCCGATGATGTCAGCCGAATGATACGTTCACCCAACTTCTATCACACAGCAATGAAACCTGGAAATCTTTAAACAACTCATACCGACAGAAAGGTAACCTGACCTTCACAGATGTCTACATCCAGCTTCTATCATTCAGCAGTAAAACACAATAATCATCAAGCAACTTCAATCAACAGGAAATACCTCGACTCACACACATTTCAACTTGATGGACATAAACCTTAAACGAATAAAAATCATAGACTTGTTCAGGATACGTAAGCGGAAGACTCATATAAAACAGGATGTCCTAGGTTCTTACAATCATCCTCAAACTCAGAAGTTGAACCAGACAATTTCAAGTCCAAATTAAAAACATGATCTTATCCTACTTAAACATCAGTTTTCTCATAAATCTTAATGACATAAAATGAGCATAACCACGGGTCATAATCGCTATCCAGCCACAGAATTGCTCCCTGAACACCTTCTAGCAACCAAACTTAGACATCTTCATTAAATTTAGAATCCTCACCTGATATTTCGTCACCTACATCATAAGGTTTAAACTATAAGCCTAATGCTTAGTAAGGAATGCAATACTAACATGTATACGTGAATGCATAGTTGCGAGAAAACCATGATCATGTTCGTTTCATGCTCTTTTCTTGTTCTTGTTCGTGTTCTTATTCATCACTTTCATCATATGGATTAAGGGAGGATTTGTGTCGTAAAGGGGAGATGACAGTGCAAGTGTACATAGTCCCTTTCGGGCCGTATTCATGGTCCTTCTCTTTGGACAGTGACATACACCAAACCACCCCCAACCCTCACTTAATCTGGTTGCATGAGTTTCATATTCATTCTCATATCTTGTTCATGGGAAAAACGTGCTCATAAATCATTTTTATATGCTTGAGAAGTAAATCATGATGCATGACATGAATGTTCTTAAATCATCAGACTATGAAAAATATCATCCTAGACAGTTGACTTCATAGACTTTATCAGAACATCATATAACATAGTTCTCAAACATCCGTAAATCATTCAAGTACAACCATCTTACTAACTTAAAACAAACATCAAACACATAACTAATTTAGTACCCTTAAGATGTAGGGCCCTAATGGCCGGAAATCTTAATACATTCACTTACCTGGCTTCCTTAGCAAATTTGTGCTCCTTTTCTTCAGATTTCTTCACCTAAAACATTTACATCGCAGTAGTTAAAACAAAATCCTAAAAATCCTAATCACAAGTCATCCTAGGATCTAGTAGTTAAAGTCATTCCCGAATCCCTTAGTCTAGTTCTCTGTGTGCAGTCTGAAATCCAAAAATTGAAACAGCTAAGTTCAACTAACGATTAATCAGGGTCGGTTATATTAAATGTCCAGAATCGATTCGGAAATGACATTACTAAATCCAGATTATAAATGTTACTGTTGTTACTCGGTCATTGGAGAAACCAAACTCCAACACTAAGCTGAAAAACAGAGTTTAACAACTAACCGACAACTACATTGTCTAACCCATACCTCGAGCGTAGAGTATCCGAGAAATAACAAGGGAACTGGTCGTCGAAGGGAGGATTACTGGCTGGCAGAGAGCGAGAGCTCGGGAGAGAAAATCGCTGGAAGAAGAAAGTGTCGGCTACAGTAGTGTTGGTGAGGTTTAAAAATTTTCCATTTCCTTTATATAACGATCACAACCCACCCTTATTACAATTTTTGCCACCCAACCTAGTTTCACACAATTTGAAGCAAATCTTAGTATTAAATTTAAATCAAAAGGTCCAATAATAATGGTGACAGTTAAATCGGTTAAGAAATCACCTGGCCGAAATTGTCGGGTATTACACAAATCGTGACAGTGCTTCAAACTTACAAATTTAGTCCGCCACAGAACCGGTTTATCGCAACGGCATGAACTCCATCTTTTTGCTAGCCTGAACCGCTCGGCTGAAGTACTTGTCAAAGAAAGCCGTCTTGAACCATGCCCAAGTCATAGTTTCCACATTAGTAGTGCTCTGAATTGAGTCTCACCAATGCCTTGCATCCAGCGCAAGGTGAAAAATAACACATGTAATCTTATCTTCCTCATCGACCTTGGCATACTTGAACATATCATCAATTGTTCGAATCCACTCTTCAGCATAGATAGGATCCGAAACTTGGCCATTAAAAATCGGAGGTCGAAGTAGGCGAAAACGCTCTACACCTTGGTCGTGAGTCGTATTCGAGCTAGAATTCTCATGTTCTTCTCTAGTAGCCACAAGCTGTTCAATCTGGCGGGATTGGCGAAGAACCAACTCCGTTAGTTGGGCAATGGTATTACTATCTTCATTGGTTTCTCTTTGTTGACCCCTCACCATCTTGAGATTCCTGGGCATATCATAAACATATTCTAATCTTAAATGACATTTATCAAAATATAAACACTTACAGTTGTTGGAGTGTACCCATGCGGCGATTTGTGTTGGTAAGCAGTCTACAGAACCGATTTTAAAACCCGGGTGCTCTGATACCAAAGTTGTCAGGACCCGAAACCCAACAGGCCGCGACTTACATAATCATGAACGCGATCCTATTCTGGACTGGTATTATATTGTAATTATTTTTTTTTTCAAAACATAACATAGAAAAGTACTCGGAAGAAACTTTGCTAAATTGATTGAGAACCATGTTTAAAACTCATTTGAAATTCCTTGAAAATAACTTAAATCATTAATGGAAATTGAAGAAAATAAGAGAGAAAGACACGCTCGGATTTAAGGAAAAAGATGAGGGGCAGATTCGAGAAAAACAAAGAGCCGATCAATTGGTCAAAAGAGCCGATCGATCGCTCTTTCCAAAATAATACAGCCGATCGATCGCTCATCACTTGAGCGATCGATCGCCCCTTTAAAACAATAACAGCCGATCGATCGTCACTTCTGCCGATCAATCGGCAGCCTCACTTGAATCAATATTTCGCCAAAACTTTTGAGCCGATCGATCGCCCCCTTGGCCGATCGATCGGCCACCCCTCTGGTTACTGCAAAAGAGTTTCTTCCACGCCCACAAAACATGTATCAATCCAACAAAACTTCTTCTAAATTCATCAATTAAAAACTCAGTTTAAATCATTCGATCGAGAGGCTTTAAATCCTGAAACTATCCATCATTAAACATCATACGAAAACAAGACGAGTAAATCGTAGCGGAAGTCAAAACGATAGAAAATCCCTTAGTCATAAAATCTCCTTTAACCTAGAAAATACTCCAACCATCCTAATACTTTTCAACATATGAGATCTTATGAAAGTTCATTTCTACTTAACATCTCTATCAAAAACTTTTACCAAACTTGTTAGAAGCACCACCCTCGGGTCCAATCGCCGCCCAGCCACTAAAACCCCACCATGGGCACCATCCAGCAACCCGACTTATACTTCATCATTCGGTTTGAGGTCCTCACCTTCAAACTTGTTACCTATATCATAAGGTTCAAACTATAAGTCTAATGCTTAGTAAGGAGTGCAACATACATATATAGACGCTCATGAATACATGCTTCATATAAACTTGTTCGTATTCGTGGTCATATTCTTATTCGTCATTTACTTGGCATGAATTAAGGGAGGACACGGGGAGAAAGGGCAAGGGAATCATAATCGTGGTCTAAACGGACAATAACAGTAATGACTAGTCCGGCCCCCACCAGCGGGAGGATCCGCGAACTGATCGTGCAGTATCAACCCGGCCCCCACTAGCGGGAGGATCCACGAGCCCTCCTGCCAGTCCGGCCCCCACCAGTGGAAGGATCCGCGAACCGTACTAAAATCTTGAGAACATAATCGTGGCCAATTCACCCCGTTCTACACTTAATCATGCTTACATATACATTTCATATTCTTATCTTGATCATATAAAACATGCACATGATGCATAGACATGAATTCACATAGTAATGACATACTATAAGAACGAGCAACATATCATGTATCATAACGTCACTCTACTCAAATTCATCATAACATAGCACACGACAAGTCATAATCATCAAACAATCACCCAAACAAACCTCCCTAGTATTTTTGTGATGTAGGGCCCTAGCGGCCGAAAATCCTAACACGCTCACTTGCTGGGCTCCTTAGCAACGTCGTGTCCTCACCTTAAGCCCCTTTCAACTAGAAACATTTCATATTTCGATGAAAAAAAAAAAAAAAAAAAAAAAAAAAAAAAAAAAAAAAAAAAAAAAAAAAAAAAAAAAAAAAAAAAAAAAAAAAAAAAAAAAAAAAAAAAAAAAAAAAAAAAAAAAAAAAAAAAAAAAAAAAAAAAAAAAAAAAAAAAAAAAAAAAAAAAAAAAAAAAAAAAAAAAAAAAAAAAAAAAAAAAAAAAAAAAAAAAAAAAAAAAAAAAAAAAAAAAAAAAAAAAAAAAAAAAAAAAAAAAAAAAAAAAAAAAAAAAAAAAAAAAAAAAAAAAAAAAAAAAAAAAAAAAAAAAAAAAAAAAAAAAAAAAAAAAAAAAAAAAAAAAAAAAAAAAAAAAAAAAAAAAAAAAAAAAAAAAAAAAAAAAAAAAAAAAAAAAAAAAAAAAAAAAAAAAAAAAAAAAAAAAAAAAAAAAAAAAAAAAAAAAAAAAAAAAAAAAAAAAAAAAAAAAAAAAAAAAAAAAAAAAAAAAAAAAAAAAAAAAAAAAAAAAAAAAAAAAAAAAAAAATCAACCCTAAATAACCTAGATTCAAAACTAGCAAAATTCTAGCTAAGTTTTCTAGAAACCCAACTTATCCATTTCGGGCATTTTGTCGAACACTTGGTGTGCATAACTAAATTACCCCACCATTAAAAGCATTTACTCCACCCAACTACCAAAATTCGATGAATCAAACAACAATAACTAATACTATACTAGAAACAAACCATAAATTTGATAGTTAAACGGTTTCCCACAAAAATCTACAACTCCCAACAACTCTAATCGAAAATATAGTAAATAATCATCCCTAAAAACGAAACTAAGCCTATCCAAATATTAGAATCTTACCTAGAGATTGAATCCTGAAGAAAACGGTGGGAGAAATCGTCTAGGAGGTAGATTTGTGGTTTGTGGAAGGAAAAGGCATGAGGGAAGGGAGAGGAAGTCGCCGCCAATGAGAGGGAGCCGAGAGAAATGAGGGAAATAAGGGGATTTTTAAGTTTTAATGAATTTTTTGCTAACAAATTACCATAACGCCCTTCCTATAATTCTTTTACATAAATCCATTTATTAGCCTATGGTTTGGTTTTCACCAAAATAATCTTAATCCACCAATATTCCTCATAAATCCTTGGGGTTTCAATAAAATTTCCCGCTCGCAAAACGGACATAACTTATTAATTCTACGAATTAAAGACACTATACGACAAAATTAGAGACCCGTAAATAAAATCAATAGCCCGAAAAATCCGGGTGTTACACATTTGGTTCCAACCTCAATTGTTTAAAAGATATTTCATCTACAAAAAGAGCATACGCATTAGTTAACGTCTCGGCCAAGGACTTGGCCCAAGGTGTCCTGTCAGAGTGTGAGATATAGTGTTAACGAAATCCCTTAGAAATCATTTGGCAAAAATATGAAATAAGTTCTTCCCAACCCTCACGGTCTAAAAATGCTTCAAGACTATTAGCTGATCATTTCACTACTATTGCAAATTCTTATAAATAAAAAAACTTTTTTTTTTGAAATTTTGCCACACCACAAGCTTTTTAGTTCTATTTGGATGGTCAAAGTTTAACAAAAAAAAAATCATAATTAAAGATTATAACATTTTCACAAATTAATTCACTTTTGTTAATAACGTTTTGGCAGTTAGTAGGGAGATGAAGATAAGGATATTTGACTTTTAGGGGGATCATCCCTAGATTGGCTTATCAAATAAAATCAGTGGGGCTTTATTTACATGGAAAAAAATAATAATAGAGACAAATGGAAGTGAGAATAGACTTTCTTTTTCTTCATTATTTGTAATCTCTCGAATAAAATATCTGAGCTTAGTAGAAGATCAACTCTTTCACAATAATGAAATAAAATAAGTTTTAGTCTTGCTTCCAATGAAAAATTTGCCATTTGTCGCTATAAAGAAAATATTATATTCATCCTAAGTTGGAGAAAAATATAATGCCCGTGGGTTGCGTCTAGATTCTTAATTCTAAATAAAAATTATTATATTCATGTTGACAGTATTTTATGAGTAATATGTGATATTATTCTTATATAAATAATTATAATTTTAAAAAATAAAAGCAATATTATGTCACAGGTTTGTGAATGTGACTTGATAATTGATATATTATATAATTACTAAATGAGGATCCAACAACATAGATCAAGAGTATTCTTTGATGGGTAAATAATTAAATTTCAAAACTAGATGATAATAGCACAACAAAATTCACGCTTCTTTATTTATTTCGTCGTCGTGTGTACCTAATCGAGGCCAAACCGTTCTTAGTGTCTCGCATGTTTATTTTTGGGTTAATCCATGACATCTCCAACTTTATTAGGGGCTCTTAACTAATCTCTTTAAAATTGGGAGGGTGCGACAAACTCCTCCGAACAATTATAATTTTTAGAAATTCAACTTGTGCGACTCTCAGTGGAATAGAGATGGTTAACTTCTCAACCAACATTTTATTAAAGATGTCATTGAATCTAGGGTAAAGTGCAATTTGGCCCCTAAAACTAGGTGAAATGGACAATTTACACCGTAAACTTGGATAAAGTGCAATTTGGCCCCTACAACTAAGTGAAATTGGCAATTTACACCATAAACTTGAATAATAGGCAAGAACAACTTTATGTATTGATAATGGGCAATATGGCCCCTACCGTCATATTTTCTATCAAAAAATAACATTTTTTCACTTATTCATTTTTTTTTTCCGAAATACCCCTCACTAGACCGAACTGGACTATACCGGTTCAGCTAATTCCACTCTTATTTATTTATTTTTTTTTAAATCCTATTTCTAGGAAAAGAGAAGACAGATGAATAGAATTAAAAAAAAATAAAAAATCAAAGTGCAATTAGTCGAACCGGTCTGGTTCGGTTCGGTCTAGTGAGGGGCATTTCGGAAAAAAAATGAACAAGTGAAAAAATATTACTTTTTGATGGAAAATATGACGGTATGGGCCATATTGCCCAGTATCAATACATTAAAGTTGTTTTTGCCTATTATTCAAGTTTACGGTGTAAATTGCTCATTTCACCTAGTTGTAGAGACCAAATTACACTTTACCCAAGTTTACAATGTAAATTGCCCATTTTACCTAGTTGTAGGAGACAAATTGCACTTTACCCTTGAATCTATTATTTGGATTATCTTTATTTTGTTTAATTATTATAAATTAATTGTGTTTTGCTTATATTTAAAGTTTGATAATTCTATTATCGTGGGATCAACTTAGATTTCGTATTAGATTATTTAATAGACTCTGACCTATAGATCCTAGCTCCTTTCTTTTATTATATATTTTATGTACATAGTATAATTTAACTTATCGAGTTACATTTTGATGATCTTAATAGTATGTTTTATTTGTCAAATACAATAAATTGTTTCATTTGTCAACACAATAAATTTCGAATGCACCTATCTCGCTAAAAATAAATTCAACACGCCCTAGAAAACTTAATTAGATGTCATACTCGAATAAATAATTCAGTCCCGAACGTTGAAGTTAACTATATGCTAGAGTTTATATTAAAATTTCCCATTTTTACAAGGTTTTCTCCTTTGGATTTTTTTAGTATAAACATAAACAATAACAGGTGTACCTTTAAAGACAGGGATGTGTCAAATGTGCCACGCTATCGTTAAATCACTTTATACTATAAAAATTTAAGATAAAGTTCAAAATAACCCTTGCATTATGAAGGTCCCCATAAGTCGTTGATTTTTAAATTATTTTCGTTAATAAGATGATCTCTGAGAGAATATCAGTTAACAAATTCACTCGCGTCAAAATTTCTGTTAAATTGGTAACGGCGCACGACACCAATCCAAAATAAACCCGTTTTCTTGAACTGATTTGATGTCGAGCAAACGAAAAACCTTTTCTGCAGATTTCTTGTTTTTTCGTTGTGGCAATTTTAAACAGAAGAGAAGCACCTCGATTCTCTATGCTGGAAAAATGAGATGTCAGAGAATCCTCTCTCCGCTGAAGAGAGTTCTCATCACCATTTTAATCGCTTCCGACCAGTTTTTTTTTTTTTTTTTTATTCTAAAATCAAGACGTCCCTCGCCATTTTGTTGATTTGCATTGGCCATCGATTTCAGATCCGCCATGGCTATACAAGAAACCTCTTCTACTTCTGGAATGGATTTACCCACTACTCTGATTTCGCCCTTCGTTCGCACTCTTCAGCAGTCGAGGAACCGCCATATCTTCTGGTTTCTGAGTTCATTTCCCCCATTGTTCAGAGCAGTAGCTCTTCAACTCTATTATTCTTCGTCCTGCCATTTTTTGTTTCAGCCAAAAGATGCAGCTTAATCACATCGTCTCGAAGGTGTATGGGCCAGTTTGGTTCAGCCCGACAAAATACTAGAAAATTATGAAAACAGAAAATGGTCTAGGCTAGTCCAGACCTTGGGACAGACGTGACTTCGTTTAGTTATTATTTGATTTTGATCATATATATGTGTGTGTGTGTGTATATATACATGGACTCGTTAAAATTGGAATAGGAAAACCTGGGCAGCAGCACTAGTGTGGCGGGAAAACATTAACAAACCTAGGGTTTGGTTTCTTCCTCCATTAGAGATCAGACGCTGAGAACCATGTACAATAGTCAATTCGATGGCAATGCTGCTTTTTCAGGGGGTGGCTTTATGCCCTCACAAGCCACTCAAGCTCCCGAAACCTCCTACTCTGCCACCAAAGTACGCTTCCTCCCCTTCTCTTTGTTTAATCTCATTTTTCATTTGTAGGTGCTTTTGATTTTCTTTTCTGAGTGATTGGAAAATCCTTTGACGCTTACCAGTTTCACTAATTTTGTCTGCTAATACTGTGATCCATTTTTTTCATGTACTATATTGCTCGGATGTTCTTTAGCTCGGTGATTGCAGTTTTTACGTCATTGATTTTACCACGTTACTTGTTCCTGACTGGAAAATTGAGACACGTTAACTCTGCTATTTTTGTTTTGATTACATTTTCAAAGTTATTCAAACGATGATGTTTAATATTCGAGTGTTGGTGGGTTTTTGTTTCTCTTTCAGCACTTTTTCTTGATTAGGAGATGATCTTATTTGAAACCCTCTGCAGAATCGCGAAGTCCAGGCCTTACTTCCACTAACTGTAAAGCAGATAAATGATGCATTTCTTTCAAGTGATGATAAATCAAATTTCGTTATAGATGGAGTTGATGTAAACAATGTGAGTTTGCTGCAAAATGCAATTTAGCTTTGCCTTTTGTTTTTATCATTATTTTTTGGTTAAATGTGGGAGTATGAGTTTTGTGATCTTCTTCAGGTTAAACTTGTGGGGATGGTAGGCAATAGAGCTGGAAGAATCACTGATTTGACTTTTATACTTGATGATGGAACAGGACGAATCGACTGTAACAAATGGTAAAAATATTTTCAAAATTGTTGCCCAAACTACATATTGTGAGAATTTATCTTACAAGTTTGACTGTCTTGGCTTCACTGATCTTGCATTTTACATTTATAGGGTTAATGAAGCTGTTGATACTAATGAAGTGGAGGGAATCAGGCATGTCTTTTGATCCTGCCTTACTATACTTGACCTAAACATAGTTTGCAAGAAAGTTGAGTTGATATGTCCCAGTTTCAATTCCCATTTCGTCAAAAAAGAAGAAAAGTTGATTCTTTCATATTTGGTTCGAAAAATATTATGGTTATATTAAACTTAGAAGCTCCACTAATTGGTCTAGGGGAGAGAGTTTAGATTCACAGGGCCTTATAGTTTTCCATTAACTTGAACATGCATCAAATTCATTTCCAAAAATAACATTCACGTTGCAAATGATCATCAGCTTTGATGGACTTCCTCATTATCCACTTGGAACCCATCAAATTAAGAAGCCAAACAGATTTTGTGTTGAAGTGTTTTGAAAAACTACCATTCATCAGTAGACATGATCCATAATAGATTTTAGGCGATTGAAAGTCCAATTTTTTATTTGCTGAATTCTATCTTGTGAAGTTAGCTTCCAAGGAGAGATTATCCCGCAATGTGATCTTCGGTATACTTTTCCATCTAATCAAAGTTATGAGGATTTAATTTTTTCTGGGAAGATATGTCTTCCATATAACAAGATGCATATAATTGTTATCTTTTAGTTTACAATTGTCTTTTGCATCAGGGATGGAATGTATGTCCGTATTCATGGACACTTGAAAAGTTTTCAAGGTAAAAGGACTTTGAATGTCTTCTCTATCAGGTATGGTATTATTTATACTCTTTTTTATAGTGCATAATGACTAATTGTTGCTAAACTTCTATAGTTTTTCATTTTAAGATTAAAAAAACCCAAAAGGTCTCTAGTGACCATTTGAGTTTGGGTTTTTATGAATAGAATTTACTTTAAATGACATCTTAAATGTATTTAAGTGTATGACTTCTACTCTCTTTCAGCACAGGGGAAAATCCATTTTAGAATCCTGATTTTTGGGCGTTACAGATTGCTTTCCATTGGTGTTGTTACTGTTGTACAATATTGGGGTTTCAATTAATTTTTAGGTGTTAATTACCTTTATGAATTGATTTGTTTTTCGTATTCTTTGTCACCAATCTTATACGAGCTAATTAATTTAAGTCTTGACATTTATTCCTAGAATCGTTTAACAATATTGACCAAGTGTAATGAGTACATGAGTGATCATTCACCATCTGTTCAGTGAAAGCTATTCCTTTGTCTACTTATGTTGAAGTATTAGAGACACGATCTTGTCTTACTATGTTAAAGCATTTTTATACATGAGCTCATTTATTGATTGTATATGAAATGTGTTCCAGCAAGAGTTTGAGCTTTTCCTTGATTCTTGGCTGATAAAAGCTCGATCATTCATGACAGCAAATTCATCATTCGCTGTCGAGAAGTGAATGAGGGGTGTAGATTATAGAAATAAAATAGTAACATGACAAATTAATTACTGTAGCGGGGAGGTTACTTTGCTATATTTAGGCATGTAGTGGGAAAATGGGGAATTGAATATGGTTTATCGCAAAATACTCTCTAGACTAGTCTATTTTCCAAGTGAGTAACTGGTGGTGTTTTTCGAACCAGTGGTTTGTCAAACCTTTGGTGTTTTATTTTTCTGTTTCTGTGTTGTTTTAGTCGTGTTATTTTAATTCAGTGTTTAATGTTCATCAATGGTATCATAGCCGACTCGATCCAATCCTCAGAAAGGATGAAGAATTACTTGCAAGAAATGAGGGCAAAGATAACGTAGGAACGACTTGCAGCGAAGAACAACCGTTGTCGATCTTGCCGAAATTACCTGCTAGACCTCTGTTCTTTCAGAGCAATTGGGAAACAATTAAAACCAATGACAGAGGATAGGGGATAACTCAATCTAATCGGAGTTTTCCGGGTGGGGAAGAGAACTATGTGAAGAAGAAGTCTATCATTCGAAGTTTTGGATGACAAAGAGCAAATGACAGATTGGCTGAACCATGACAAGCCAATCTATCGAGACAAAGAGGAAGATAACCACGGGGCAAAGGAAAAAAAAATGGAATTCGTCAAGGGGGATCTTCACCGGGTCGAGATGTTAACCAAACCAACTTGTTCGTTGTCGCTAACAGAGGATTGCCCCGGCCAACAGAGATTTATTGGAGGTCGGACGGGGTTTCGGGTGGCCAGAGGAAAGGGGGTTTTGTAGTCCGTCCGAGCAAAACCATTGATCAATGATGGTTCAGGCAAGGGAAAGCCAACAATTCTGTGACAGCTTTAGGCGGCTAGATGGCTTTCGGGGGTGGCCAAGGGGAGGCCAACAAGCAACTGATGGGCTGCAAAGTTGATGCAGGATGAGAGTTATTTTCTACTGGATTGGGATAAAGAAATGGTGAAAGAGAAAGAAATGGGTTGGATTGAAAATTCAATGGACAGGATTTTAGATAAAAAACCAAGTTATATGGTGAAAATGATTAAAGAGACAAATATATGGGTTTGAATGTACACTTTATGTCATTTGCTTTATTTTCTTTGAGACCTAGGGAAATCAAGACGTCATTGTGGAAATCAGATTACCGATCATGACCTTGATGACAAAGTCCATTTTGAAGCGGGGAGTATTGTTGAGAAGTGATGCAAATTGACCTCCGTTGTGTCAAGAATTGAACGAGGGAGGTAGATTAAGGACATAAAAGGGTGAAGTAACAAAATTAATTATTGTAGTGAGGAGGTTACTTTGCTATATATTAGGCACATAGTGAATATGGTCTACAGTAAAATACTCTCTAGTGTAGTCTATTTTTCGAATGAGTAAGTTGTGGTTTTTTCAAGGCCGGTGTTTCACTGGATGTGTGGTATTTTATTTTCTGTTTGTGTTGTCTTAAACGTATTATCTAAATAGAGTATTTTAATGCTCATCATTTACTCTGCGCATGATCGTAGCCATCGTTTGCAATTCGGAATGGGATTAGCTCTGATACCATTGATGAACATAAAATTTTATTACAGAAAATTAATCGAGAATTAAAACAACGAAAAACCCTAAATTTAACCACAAGTCTAAGCAATCATGCTTGACTTGGAGAATCCTAAGCAACTAGGATAATAATTCATTCATCCATAAGCATAATATCCAATCTCTCTTCCTTAATATTATTTGTTTATTGGTTCAATCGGCAATATACAACTTAAATGACAAATGGTGAACAAATTCACTGAATGATTCACTACTAAGATGCACATCTCGACAATTTGCTTACTTCTCAGTATACTTGATCCTGGAGTTAGGTACTAGGTATCCTTTATACTGGTCAGTCAGCTGGATTTTCCTCTCTTGCCTTTTAGTTGGATCTCAAGTATGCTAATTTCCTGATATAGCAAATATGATTGAATAACGGACATGGGTGTGTTATAAAATGACACTTGAAATATGTAGTCTTCTTGCTTGTCCATCCATTTATTATTATGATCATTTTATTCTTTTAACCATGGATTCTTGTGTATCTTGATTGCAATGACTAGTTTCTATGTGTATTAATTAATTATCAAAGATATCACAAAAAATTGTTGTGGTTGTCAGGCCAGTCACTGATTTTAATGAGATTGCCAATCACTTCATCGAGTGTATGTACGTCCATCTCTACAATACCAGGGTATGCAAATCTATCAAATTAGAAAAAAGTTTTCTATGGTGTTTAGATAATGGTACATAATTTTTATTTCTCTACTAGCAAAAGCAAAAGAGTGGTATGCCTAATCAGCCACAGATGACAAGTTCAGCTTCTAATCCACCTATTATGGGGCACCATGCTGCTATGTCAAATCAAGTAAGAGACGTAAATAATGTCAATAGTATTTTCCGGAGTAACTGATTGATCTTTTTGCTTTTCTCTCTATGCTTTTTTCTCCAGTTCTTGGGCCAATATAATGTTGGACAGAAAAGTATTGAACCAATGATCTTAGAGTTTTTGCAGCTCCCTTCATGCGAGTGAGTATTTTAGTAGAGTGATTTTTCTTACTTTTTTTTTATTCTTGTGTTACTGCTCTTCACTTTAATGATAAACATCAAATTTCGCATTTTTTATATTTATTGATATGTGTTGGCAACCAGTTCACATCTGAGTTGTCCTGTGTCATACAGCAACAAAAAAGATTTGTCGTTCTGTTGTGTTTAATGAATTATGAGATGGTGGTCAACTTGGTTCTCTTGAGGTACCTTTAGTGAGTGTCCGTCAAAATTAATGACTTCTCTAGTAAAAAAATCCTCATTACTCGATAATAATTGTATATTTAGATGTATGCGAAATTTGTGGATGATGATGTGTAAAGGTTTAGTTATAAATTTTGTTTCATCGGCAAGCTTGACATGATTCAAATAATAAGGTTGAGTTTGTGGGACTTTGCGATCGTGGTTATTATTCTTGTTTAAGATGGAGAGTTTATGCCTAGCAAAATCTATGGAGGGCATTGACCGAACAAATAATTTGCGGTGGATATAACTACATGGCGATCTGTTCTTTCAATATGTATTTGCAAGAAGAACATCGAACATTGAACGCTATTGTAATGACAGCTTGGTTTTTTCTTTAAGATTGTAACTGCATATACTTATGTTTTGTTCCATACCCGTATCCTTAACATGCATTATTGAATAATTTTGGTGATTCTAGTGTTTGACATAATCTTTTTATATATTTTTTTTAGCACGGACCGGGGTGCCCACCGAGATGTTATTGCTCGACAGCTTAATGTTCCAGTGGATAAGCTCATGTCTCTCTCTCAATCTCTCTTCCTCCCCAGTATGTGCGTTTTATTGGTAACACAATTTCTTGACCTTAAATTTGCTGGTCTTGGCAGGTTAGCTATGAAAAACCTAGAAGAGGAGGGCCTTGTTTACTCAACAACTGATGATTTTCACTTCAAATCAACTGCCAATGGCTGAAACCTGTCGCCAACCAGCAAAACTCATGTGCAGCTCATATGATTATGCACTCTAGTTTGTCCTGCACAAAAGTCGCTGAAGGCCTTGACATTTCTCAAGGATGAATTTGAATTTTGGGAATTATTTGGGTGATTATTAGAGTTTGGGTTGTCTATAAATGATCTCTAATTCTTAAAATTTCACCGCGTACCTTTTTATCTGTGGCTCAGAAGTTTGAATATACAATTTAATCCATAATCTCTGTAGAAAGTCTATCTGAAGTCTAGGAATGACACAGAAAACTCAACTTGAAAAATCCCGGCCGACCTTTGGTAGTAAGGTAAGCCTTCTTCTCAGCTTTACCTCCTCTCTTATTGAGCCTGTCCGGCTCAATGTCCAAGAGGAGAAAGGATGAAAAGCCTGGTCCGGCTGACGCCTCCCAAGGCTTGAGTTTGGACCTGCTGGTGTGACCGGACATCGAACGGAATTGCTATGGTGGCCATTGGGATTGGCATGAAAAAGATTCAGGCAGTGTATAAGATTAAGGTGAAATATAGTATTATCTTAAGAGTAAAGTGCAATTTAGTTTTTACAACTAGGTGAAATGGGTAATTTACATCGTAAATTTGGATAATTGGCAAAAATAACCTCAATGTACGGATAATGGGCAATTTTCTTTCTACCGTTTAATTTTTTGTTGAAATGTCATGTTTTTTTCATGTGTCTATTTTTTCTTTCCGAAATGCCCCTGTCTGTAGGTGAAAAAAAAAACGTTCAGACTTGCCTATTATCCACTTCAGACTTGCCTATTATCCACTTCAGACTTGCAAGCTACGTTCTCTAACTCCCGAATTGTGAGTTGCGTTCCCCGGTTCCCTCGTCTGTGCTCCATTCTCTTGCTGCTAAGCTCCCATTCTCCGTGCTCCCTGCTCTGATTCGTGCAAGCTTTCTGTTGGCTCTGTCCTCTGCTCGTTGGCTTTGTCCTCTGCTCATCGGCTCGCCTGGTCGCCGAAATTAGGGCTAATTTTTGTTGATTCCAAGCTTTGCGTCAGTTGCCTTTGTTGTTCTTGGCTGATAGTCACTTTCCATCAGTTATCTCTAAGTTTCATCAATCACACATTTCTCGATTATACTCGCATTTTTACATTTATGCTTTAGTGTTTCAATTGAAGATTGATTTTTGAAATGGGTAATAATCTCTGGCCCGCTCTTTTGGTTTTTAATTATGATGAATTCCACTCCTTTTGCAAATTCAATGATATATGAAACTATAATCCTCTGTTTTGTGTAGTAAAAGTACTAAAATTAACTCCCTGATTTGATCCATTTTAAGGAGATGGAGTAACAGTTTTTCAAATCAGATTTGTAAAAGTTGTTCTCAATTATTTATCACCATTTTTTTGTTATGGAAACAAAGCATTGCGAAAGTCTCAAGTGTTAAACTGCTATTAAGCTGCAGGAACCATTGTTTTCTCTTTCTCTTGTCTGGTTATTAAGCTGTTATTAAGATTGGCACTGTAGGAGCACAATGCTTACCTTCTTGGTTCTTGGTTATCTACATTGTTTAGGTTTTGCATTTTTTTGTGATTCTATTTGTTAAAAAGATTTAAATGTGTATTAAGTTGTTTAGAATTTAAACACCAAAACTATCATGCTTAACCAAATTGAATCATGTAACCTTGTAGGGAAGAAGATTGACACATTTTTAATTGAGATTCACTATGGAGGGAAGTTTACCAATAGAAAAAATGTATAGTACGTGGGTGGAAATAATGCATAAATGGGTGGAAATAATGTAGTTGGATGTGATTATGAAATGAATTTGGATAGATATTTGTACCCTTTGTAATTCTAGTTGTTGTTCTTGTAGAAAATATGATTGTGGTTTGAACTACTCATATAGCATAATGATCAAGATTTGAAGGATAGTTCCCAAAAGAGTGTTTTCCTCCACAACATATGCGTTAAATTGCTATATTTTTTCTATTTTTTTGCCAAAAAGTCTGAGCTTAAATGGATGATAATACATAGTTCTCAGATTCTGTAGAGCTTCTCCC
Organism: Begonia masoniana; assembly: GCA_022432975.1. NCBI lineage: Eukaryota > Viridiplantae > Streptophyta > Magnoliopsida > Cucurbitales > Begoniaceae > Begonia > Begonia masoniana. The sequence continues at coordinate 14,892,163 of CM039508.1, forward strand.
AATTTTCCTGGACCATTGAGTGAATGAAATGAAAAGCACTGATAAATTCCAAAATTGATGGGATTTTTTTTGAGTTTGTCTTGGATACAAATTGCATAGTTATTACCATACGAATCTACTAACACAATTGATACAAACTGATCAACAGTAATGCAGTAGTGAGACCACTTAATACTGGGAACCATAATCTATCCCTCTGCAGTTTCACATTCTTTGATTTAGCTTCTTCGAGTCTTCCTACAGCTTGTTCGAGTCTTGATTCAGCGTCTGCGACTCTTGCTTCAGCTTCTTCAAGTCTAGATTGTAACATTTAAGCACATTCTTCTGTCTCTCTCCTAATGGTTCGTCATACTAGAAAAAAAATTGTATCCTCTTACGCTTCCCTGAAAAAGTATCTACCGTTATTTACAGTAGAAGTTTATGCATCAATTATGACAACAAATAAAATTTTACCTCAAACTTTCGCCTCTGGCAATTTGACTGTTTAAAGTGCCCGATGTTTGTCTATTTCTACAACTCCTTATCCTTCTCTTCTATACTTTCACAGCTCAAAAAAAAAGTAGAAAATCAAATAATGATAAAAAGAATGAACAATAATGACCTCAAACAAATGAGTAAGATATCATTCATAGAATTTTCAGATTGTTGCGCCTTTATAATTATTCTTTAGACATTAAGTTGATGTGAAGAAAACTGTAAATAACATGTAAATCAAGTAAACACCACAATAGCCTTTAGCTAAGGAACAAATGGACAACATACAAACTTGAAATAGTACTTGTAATCTGTCAAACACTCTGACAAATTAAACTCAAACATAAAACACACAAAATAGATTTATAATAACCAAATTTTAACTAGACAGTTGAAACAGTGATTATGGAGTGTTGACAACAAACAAATTCAAAGCAATTCGGATAACCAATTTCCAAAAAAGCATTTTATCAAAAACAGCAAATAGGATTCTCAAGTCAGTAAGTTAAACACTAGGAACATATGATGAATTTCTGTCTTAATCGAAACAGATATCATGCATTACTAACAGCAAACAAAATAAAATGCAAGAAGATCCTGTGAGGACATTCAAATACTAAAAAGATGCATTTCACAAGTCAATAGAAAATTAACCATTCTCGGTCAACCCAAAATTACAAATTCATCTAACTGATTAGAAGTTAATAAATGATGATATTTTCAGCAATAGAACATGCTTCGTATAACAAAAAATTATCCTCTGTTGTGCATAAAATATCAAAATGGGAATTGAGCAAGCCACGATTCTGAAGAAAGAGCCGAGCGCGAACGGGAATCGAGCAAGGAGCTTCAGGTCGGGGTCGTACGTTCTCCTTCAGGGTCGGGGTCGGGGTCGGGGTTGGGGTCGGGGGCAGCCGAACAGGAACGTCAGAAATTGTGATCGAGGTCACGGTGTAGCACCTGGTTCCATTAAATCAAAATTTAATTATTATTAATGATGTACTTTTATAGAAGGGTTGGGGGAGTTATTGATTAGGTTAGTAAATGACTAGGCAATGGCAGAAAAGTAATTGAAAATTTAAAAATGGATAATGTATTTAAGATTAGTGATTTGGGGTTTAGTGCACGGTAGCCGCCACTAATTCCCTCATTTCTCTCTCGGCCTTCAGCTCTTCAACAGAAAACCTTCGGGCAATTTCTTTCTCACTCGATTCTCCTTCAACCTAGGTAAGCTCTCTTAGTCTATCTGTGATTTCAACAATTAGATAGCTGAGGAAGTACAATGTGTGAAGTTTCGAGGAATACTGTGAGTTGAGTTGAGTTCGGGTTTAGTGTTGAATCGGAAATGCACAATGAACTAAGCTTCCAAACTAGTTTCCCAAGATTCCTGAATAGATTAGAATGAGACTTAGTAGAAAGCTAATTGATATCCTTTCTATGACTTAGGTGAGCAGACTTCTGAAGTAGTTTGAAACCGAGCATCCCCAGGAGAGCCAGGTAAGTAAAGTATTGCTTGCGCCTTCGGGCCTACATCACAAGACAGTAGGGTTTGTAAAGACCCAGCCCAGCCCGCGGACGCACCGCCATCGACTGGGCCCAGCCCGATACGTATCGCCGCCAGCTGACTAGCTCAAGTGGTACTCCTCACTTGTAGCCCAGATTTAAGTCCCTGAGGTCCTGGGTTCGAGTGGGGGGGAAGGCAAAAACCCTCTTCAGGGGGAGGGAAGATCATGAGTAAGGCCCAACAGCTGACGGCGATACGTATCGGGCTGGGCCCAGTCGATGGCGGTGCGTCCGCGGGCTGGGCTGGGTCTTTACAAAAAAGGCGCCTTTTTTGTAAAGACCCAGCCCAGCCCGCGGACGCACCGCACCGCCATCGACTGGGCCCAGCCCGATACAGCTCAAGTGGTACTCCTCACTTGTAGCCCAGACTTAAGTCCCTGAGGTCCTGGGTTCGAGTTGGGGGGAAGGCAAAAACCCTCTTCAGGGGGAGGGAAGATCATGAGTAAGGCCCAACAGCTGACGGCGATACGTATCGGGCTGGGCCCAGTCGATGGCGGTGCGTCCGCGGGCTGGGCTGGGTCTTTACAGGGTTTGTGCGTGTTTGTAAACATTTATTTTCAGCATGATATGCATCATATTTTAAAGGTACACGAAAATGAATTTGAATGCATATTGGTATGGTAAGGATTGAACATAATGAAACAGCTAAACGAATCAGCTTTACTGTTAAGGGAACTATTCCAACCCTTAATGAGACAGTGGATATTTATATTTTGGGAGAGTTGATCCAACTCCCAATTTCACAGGAGGATCTGAACAGTGAATCAGCTTTACTGTTAAGGGAACTAATCAAACCCTTAATAAGACAGTGGATATTTATACTTTGGGAGAGTTGATCCAACTCCCAATTTCACAGGGGGATCTGAACAGAAACGACGCATGAACAACTGAGAGGAGAAAGTAGAAATTGCATGTTTAGGAATTCATGTTTCAGCATTTCATTCATTTTTCATTATTGCTTTGCTTACTTAGCATTAGGCTAATAGATGAGTTTTGTGATGTAGGTGTTGAGGATACTGCAGGTGAATTTCCTGAATGCTCAGATGATTAGAAGTGGTTGGAGGAGTACATTCATGCCTCGGCCTGGCAAACTGATGAGGCGGGTTAACTGTTGTCTGCTATGGTGCGGGTTTAGTTGATAATGTTTTAATTTGAATATGATGAGCTTTCATGACAGTAGAGATTTTAATATTTCGACTATGTTTTGAGTTTTACTGATACTAGAGATCTGTGAGTTTTAAATATTGGTTTTTTACTGGGTTTGAACAATACAATGTGAGTTGTTTCTGAATGGTCTTGATGAAATAAGTAAATTCCTTTCTGAATTGGTGTCGTGTATGTATAGCGAGAAGTAGTTGAAATGTCGCTCTTAGTTCTATCGGAAGATGCCTTAGGAAAAGTCATCGGATGATGTAGGTTAATTCCATCGGAAGATGCCTTAGGAAAAGTCATCGGATGATGTAGGTTAATTCCATCGGAAGATGCCTTAGGAAAAGTCATCGGATGATGTAGGTTAATTCCATCGGAAGATGCCTTAGGAAAAGTCATCGGATGATGTAGGTTAATTCCATCGGAAGATGCCTTAGGAAAAGTCATCGGATGATGTAGGTTAATTCCATCGGAAGATGCCTTAGGAAAAGTCATCGGATGATGTAGGTTAATTCCATCGGAAGATGCCTTAGGAAAAGTCATCGGATGATGTAGGTTAATTCCATCGGAAGATGCCTTAGGAAAAGTCATCGGATGATGTAGGTTAATTCCATCGGAAGATGCCTTAGGAAAAGTCATCGGATGATGTAGGTTAATTCCATCGGAAGATGCCTTAGGAAAAGTCATCGGATGATGTAGGTTAATTCCATCGGAAGATGCCTTAGGAAAAGTCATCGGATGATGTAGGTTAATTCCATCGGAAGATGCCTTAGGAAAAGTCATCGGATGATGTAGGTTAATTCCATCGGAAGATGCCTTAGGAAAAGTCATCGGATGATGTAGGTTAATTCCATCGGAAGATGCCTTAGGAAAAGTCATCGGATGATGTAGGTTAATTCCATCGGAAGATGCCTTAGGAAAAGTCATCGGATGATGTAGGTTAATTCCATCGGAAGATGCCTTAGGAAAAGTCATCGGATGATGTAGGTTAATTCCATCGGAAGATGCCTTAGGAAAAGTCATCGGATGATGTAGGTTAATTCCATCGGAAGATGCCTTAGGAAAAGTCATCGGATGATGTAGGTTAATTCCATCGGAAGATGCCTTAGGAAAAGTCATCGGATGATGTAGGTTAATTCCATCGGAAGATGCCTTAGGAAAAGTCATCGGATGATGTAGGTTAATTCCATCGGAAGATGCCTTAGGAAAAGTCATCGGATGATGTAGGTTAATTCCATCGGAAGATGCCTTAGGAAAAGTCATCGGATGATGTAGGTTAATTCCATCGGAAGATGCCTTAGGAAAAGTCATCGGATGATGTAGGTTAATTCCATCGGAAGATGCCTTAGGAAAAGTCATCGGATGATGTAGGTTAATTCCATCGGAAGATGCCTTAGGAAAAGTCATCGGATGATGTAGGTTAATTCCATCGGAAGATGCCTTAGGAAAAGTCATCGGATGATGTAGGTTAATTCCATCGGAAGATGCCTTAGGAAAAGTCATCGGATGATGTAGGTTAATTCCATCGGAAGATGCCTTAGGAAAAGTCATCGGATGATGTAGGTTAATTCCATCGGAAGATGCCTTAGGAAAAGTCATCGGATGATGTAGGTTAATTCCATCGGAAGATGCCTTAGGAAAAGTCATCGGATGATGTAGGTTAATTCCATCGGAAGATGCCTTAGGAAAAGTCATCGGATGATGTAGGTTAATTCCATCGGAAGATGCCTTAGGAAAAGTCATCGGATGATGTAGGTTAATTCCATCGGAAGATGCCTTAGGAAAAGTCATCGGATGATGTAGGTTAATTCCATCGGAAAGTAACGGTACATGAGGTTTGTTATATCGGAAGGTTGTAGGTCAAAGTCCATCGGATGATGTCTCTGTAAACTCATCGGCAGATGCATGCTGACGTCATCCGTAGATGTAGGAGGATTTTTTTGTCGTATAGTCATCGGAGGATGTAGAGTGTATTTTGTCGTTTGCGATCGGATGATGTTGTATAATTGATTGTCCGACTGACGTCACCAGTAGATACAGACTATCGAGAGACGTCTTTTGGCTGACGTCATCAGCAGAAGCCTTCTATCTTCTGTTTCTGCTTCTTCCGTTGGCTTTATCAATCGGCAGATGTGTTTGACCTCTGCGACTTCTCTAGTATTTCGCTGTCTAAACTTAAATTTCTATTTGCCGATTGTTTCTTAACAATTCAAACAACATTTCGTAGTTTGTTTAACTTCATTGTTGTTCAAATGATTTCCGCTGCAAGTATTTAAATGTTTTGAAGTTTCTTTTTCAAAAAAAAAAAAATGTTAAATTTAGATTTTTGAGAGAGTTTTAAATTTAGTCCAAGGTTTCTTAGTTACGTACGGGCTTATGAGTAACAAACCGGGTTCTGATAACTCGGGGTGTTACAGTATGGTATCAGAGACATTCAGTTAAACCGTTCAAAAGATTACTCATCAGTGTCAATCGTTGCATGAAAGTACTCCAACAACTGTAAGTGTTTATGTTAGTTCAGTTATTAGATATTTATGAAAATAGTTAATCCTGTACAAGAATATAGCAAAAATGTCCAGACGACCGGGAAGGCCAAGAGTGCAGAGAGAGACACCAACTCCGGGAAGCGCAGAAGATTCTAGTGTAATCGGACAGTTGACAGATCTAGTGCGACAGCAGGCAGAATTAATGCGCCAGCAATCCGATCAACTAGGAGTACTGCTGAACCGAGAGGTACAAGGAAGTGCCAACTCGGGTTCTAGCAATGAGCATTCCGGGGATAGATTCCGGAGACTAAGACCACCCACGTTTGATGGTCAGTCATCTGATCCTGTTGTGGCTGAAGGGTGGCTTAGGAAGATAGAGAGTATGTTTAGGTGCGCCAGCATAGGAGAAGGAGATAAGGTCACGTTAGCAACATTTCACTTGGCTGGTGAAGCTCAACTCTGGTGGGAGACAATGAAGACCACCACCGACGTTTTAGCAATGCCCTGGTCACGATTCAAGGACATTTTCTATGAGAAGTATTTCAACAGCACAGTCCAGACCGCGAAGAAGTTAGAGTTTCTGAACCTGAAGCAGACCGGGTCTGTGGCCGAGTATAGTAGGCAGTTCGAGTCCCTGTCTAGGTTTGCTGGGCATTTTGCTCACAAAGACGAGGATAAGGTGTTCAAATTTATGCATGGACTGAAGCCAGAAATTTACCGAGGGGTTAAATTCTGTGGAATCAAGGGCTTGACCTTCAGTGAGGTTGTGTCCACTGCCCTGGAAGTGGAAGAAGCTGAAGGAAAGTGTGCTAGACCAAAGGAGGTCCCACAAAGGTTTAACCAACTACACCAACAAAGAGGAACGAAGAGGCCTAGTGAAGGCCAAAATAGCCAAGGAGTAGGGGGGAAGGTACAGGATGTCAGGAAATTTCCCCAGTGTCCTAAGTGTTTGAAGAACCATCCGGGGGAATGCAGACTGGGCCTTGGAAAGTGTTTCTGTAACGACCCGGGGAAGATCGCCACGAAATTCGTGACTTGTCTTAAAACTTTAATTCATATTTGAACTCTTTTCTCCTTCTCTGTTTTTTTTTTTATAACAGTATACCTAACAGGCTTAAGAACTTCAACTTAACAGATGGAAAATCAGTCCCTCGTACGTGGCTTCTTCATGACATTATTTACTTAATCATTCACAGACATGAGCGACCATACACGGTCATTGATTCTATGACGAAATTAGGCGGTGGAGGATTGCCCTCGGGTCGCCCTACGTTATTCTACCCGAATTGCATGGGTCGGCATGCATCGGCGGATGAAGCGCATATTATCCGACCTATCACGTGCATATCATGTGACTCTCTCATCGACGTTCAGTAGAAAACATCTACCGATGAGCACGTGCGTCTCTCATGAACGTCTAAAACATCATCCGGTAGTGGACATCTACCGGTAGACGCGTGCAGCTCTCGTGATCATTAAAACATCTACCGATAGACATGTGAAATTCACGTGTTCCTCTAAGACATCTTCTGATAGCTTACAAGCTCTATATCATCCGATCACTAAACACTCTACTTCTGCCGATCGCTAGACGACAAAATAGCACTTTCATCATCCGATGGCTAAACACTCTACATCTGCCGATCGCTAGACGACAAGACAAAATTTATACTTACATCATCCGAAGGCTAAACACTCTACATCTGCCGATCGCTAGACGACAAAATTTATACTTACATCATCCGAAGGCTAACATCATCCGAAGGCTAAACACTCTACATCTGCCGATCGCTAGACGACAAAATTTATACTTACATCATCCGAAGGCTAAACACTCTACATCTGCCGATCGCTAGACGACAAAATTTATACTTACATCATCCGAAGGCTAAACACTCTACATCTGCCGATCGCTAGACGACAAAATTTATACTTACATCATCCGAAGGCTAAACACTCTACATCTGCCGATCGCTAGACGACAAAATTTATACTTACATCATCCGAAGGCTAAACACTCTACATCTGCCGATCGCTAGACGACAAAATTTATACTTACATCATCCGAAGGCTAAACACTCTACATCTGCCGATCGCTAGACGACAAAATTTATACTTACATCATCCGAAGGCTAAACACTCTACATCTGCCGATCGCTAGACGACAAAATTTATACTTACATCATCCGAAGGCTAAACACTCTACATCTGCCGATCGCTAGACGACAAAATTTATACTTACATCATCCGAAGGCTAAACACTCTACATCTGCCGATCGCTAGACGACAAAATTTATACTTACATCATCCGAAGGCTAAACACTCTACATCTGCCGATCGCTAGACGACAAAATTTATACTTACATCATCCGAAGGCTAAACACTCTACATCTGCCGATCGCTAGACGACAAAATTTATACTTACATCATCCGAAGGCTAAACACTCTACATCTGCCGATCGCTAGACGACAAAATTTATACTTACATCATCCGAAGGCTAAACACTCTACATCTGCCGATCGCTAGACGACAAAATTTATACTTACATCATCCGAAGGCTAAACACTCTACATCTGCCGATCGCTAGACGACAAAATTTATACTTACATCATCCGAAGGCTAAACACTCTACATCTGCCGATCGCTAGACGACAAAATTTATACTTACATCATCCGAAGGCTAAACACTCTACATCTGCCGATCGCTAGACGACAAAATTTATACTTACATCATCCGAAGGCTAAACACTCTCCTCAATCCAACAGAAAATACTACAACTCACCCCAATCTTAACCTGGAAATTATAAACCCCTAATGAGTAAAAAACCATATCTCATTCAAGATACGCATAGCGGAAGGCTTCAACAAAACAGACCATTCAATAATCCTTTAAAATCGTAACAGACTCTGAAGTCAAACATTCAACTCCGAATCTTATTATTATAAGAAAATTCTATTCTACTTAGTCATCTGTTTATCATAAACTTCTCTGACTTACTCTGAGCATAACCAGGGAACTTAATCGCCTATCCCATCTTGCACTGTCACACCGAGCATCCTCCGGCAACCAGCTTTAAACCTCATCTCTGGACTGAAATTCCTCACCTGCTAACTCTTCACCTACATCATAAGGTTTAACTATAAGTCTAATAGCTTTAGTAAGGACTTGCAACAATAACATGAATGCATGAATGAATAATTCGGAGAAATACATGGTCATTAGCCTTTCTCTGTTCAAATCATCATCCATAGTCATGAATATATTCATCATTCGTAATCACTTGTCATAATCATTGTTCATATTCATCATTTAAGTTGTGTGGAATGAGAGAAGGATTTGTTGCCGGTAAAGGGGGTTCGACAGTGATTTTGATCATGGTCCCTACTGCGGGTCGTCTACCTGTCCTCTTTGGATTGTGACATACGCCGAACCGCCCCCCAACCCTCACTCAACCACGTTGCAGGGATTTTATCATCTTATCTTCTTCATGAGAAAACATGCTTTTAAAACATTTTCATATGCACAAAATAGTCATGATGCATGTACTTGGAAATTCTTAAATCATCAAGCTGCAGAACAGAATACCATTCGACATGAAGCCTTATCATTGAGCTAATCATCGGCATAAACTTTAGACAGTAACACAAGGGGAACTTCTAATCATCATGTGAGTTTCTACCTAGCATCCTTTGATGTAGGGTCCTAATGACCGAGAAACCTACACATTCACTTACCTGGTCTCCTTAGCACTTTGAGTTCCTTCCTCTTCAAACTTCTTCACCTAGAACATTTACATTGCAGTAGTTAAAACAAAATCCTAATAGTTCTAATCTCAAGTTATCCTAAGATCTAATAGCTAAGAGTCATTCCTGAGTTCTTAGTTTAATACTCAATGTAACCCGAAATCCCAAAATCAAAACAGACGGATTCGATAAAAGATAATTCAGGGTTGGTTGTTTTAAATGTCCAGAATCGATTCGGAATGACATTACCAAACTCGGGTTTCAAAATGTTCTTATCAATGCTCGGCCATTGAAGAATCCAAAACTTCAATACTGAGCTGAAAACAGAGCTAATAAACTAACAGATAGCCACATTGTCTAATGCATACCTCAGGCGCAGAGTAGTCGAGTGGTGGCGGAGTAAACCGGCCGTCGAGGAGAGTTTGCTGATAGCAGAGAGTAAGAACTTGCGATAGAAGAAATCGCCGGAAAGGAAGGTGTCGGCTACCGTGGTTTAAAATGAGGTTTGAATCCTTTTCTTTTTCTTTAAATACTGGCCTCAATCCTCCAATATTACAACTTTGCCACTCAACCTAGTTTAGATCCACATGTAATTAATTAAGCTTGGCATAAAATCCTAAACTGCGAAGATTAAATATTTATGACCGTTAATACCGTTAGGAAAAATCACCTGGCTGTTATCTCGGGTGTTACATCCACCCCTCCTTAAACAAAATTTTCGTCCCCAAAAATTGATCAAACAAACAACTCTGGATACTTGTCTAACATGTCCTGTCGTCGCTCTCACGTGGCTTCTTCAATGCCATGATTCTTCCATAAAACTTTGACCAACAGAATCTCTTTATTCCTCAGAGTCTTAACTGCGGATTCCAATATCTGCACTGGTCTCTCTTCATACATTAATGATGGTTCAATCTCAATATCCATTGGCTTAACAACTTGCGTCAGATCTCGTATGAATTTCCTTAACATTGACACGTGAAAGACATTATGAACTTTATCCAATGATGGAGGCAACTGCAGTCTGTAAGCTGTACTATCGATTCTAGCCAAAACAAGGAATGGTCCAATAAATCGTGGATTAAGCTTTCCCCTTCTGCCAAATCTTAGTACTCCTTTAAATGGTGAAACCTTCAGGAAAACCTCATCTCCAACAGCAAATTCAAGATCTCTCCTCCTATGGTCTGCATAACATTTCTGTCGGCTTTGTGCAGTAATCATTCTCCTTTTAATATTGGCAATCTTGTCTGACATCTGCTGCAACATCTCGGGACCTAGGAGTTTTGCTTCACCGATCTCATCCCAATACAGAGGTGACCTACACTTCCTGTCATACAGTGCCTCATAAGGTGCCATGCCAATGGTGGACTGGTAGCTGTTGTTGTAGGAGAACTCAACCAGAGGTAAGTATCGACTCCAGGATGACTGGAAATCTAGTACACACGCCCTCAGCATGTCTTCAAGTATCTGAATAGTCCTTTCAGATTGACCATCTGTCTGTGGGTGGAAGACAGTACTGAAGGTTAACTTTGTACCTAATGCGTCTTGTAAACTTTTCCAAAATCGGGAGGTAAACCTGGGGTCACGATTGGATACAATAGATACAGGGATTCCATGCAACCTAATAACTTCTTGTACATAAAGATCAGCCAGCTGGTCCATCGAGTAGGTTGTCCTTACTGGTAAGAAATGGGCTGATTTCGTCAATCTATCAATCACAACCCAAATACTATCATGTCCTTTAATTGTCTTAGGTAATCCTACAACGAAATTCATAGCTATGTGTTCCCACTTCCACTCGGGAATAGGTAAAGGCTGACGGGTACTCCCTGGACGTTGGTGCTCGGCTTTAACCTGTTGGCAAACCAAACATGACTCTACATACTTAGCAACATCTCTCTTTAAGTTTGGCCACCAATAGAGTAACTTCAGGTCTCGATACATCTTGGTGCTGCCAGGATGTACAGAAAAGGGAGACGAATGCGTCTCAGCCAAGATTATCTTACGTAATTCTTCATCATTAGGGACGTACCATCTATTTCTAAACCTCAGAATCCCATCCTTGGAAAGACTAAACTCGGAGGTGGTGTCCTTCGCCTTGTTTATCATACTGCTATTCTCCTCAGAGTCCTTCTGTTGTGCTTCTTTGATCTTTTCCAGAACCGTCGATTGAATGGTCAAATTTGCGAGCAAAGCTGACAATTCCGGAACTATTTACAACTCAAATTTCTAAACCTCCATCCTTAGAAGTATAGACATGGCTGACACCGCGGGTTGCATTGTTGTTGACATTCTGCTTAAAGCATCGGCTACAGCATTAGCCTTGCCCGGATGATACTTGATTTCAAAGTCGTAATCCTTAACAAATTCCAACCAACGCCTCTGCCTCATGTTCAATTACTTTTGTGTAAAGAGGTACTTCAAACTTTTATGGTCAGAAAACACCTCGCACTGTTGCCCATACAAATAGTGTCTCCATATTTTCAAGGTAAAAATAACAGCGGCTAATTCTAAATCATGGGTGGGATAGTTCTGTTCATAACTCTTTAACTGCCTAGAGGCATACGCTACAACTTTACCCTCTTGCATCAAAACACTGCCCAAACCAACTTTAGATGGATCACAATATACGCTAAACTTTTCTTCATCGGTTGGGAGAGTCAATACCGGGGCTGTTGTTAACTTCACTTTCAATGCCTGGAAGCTATCCTCACAAGCTTCGGTCCAAGAATACTTATTATCCTTCTTTGTCAAATTTTTCAGGGGCTTAGCTATCATAGAAAATCCTTTGATGAACTTTCTGTAATAGCCTGCCAATCCAAGGAAACTGCGGACTTCACTGGCATTCTTTGGTTGTGGCCAATCCTCTATTGCTCGAATTTTGGTTGGGTCCACTGATATGCCATTAGCAGAAACTACATGGCCAAGAAAATTAACCTTGTCCAACCAAAATTCACACTTGGATAATTTGGCATAGAGCTGATGCTCCTTCAATGTTGTCAAAACTACTCTTAAATGCTCTGCATGGTCAGCTTCAATCCGTGAATATATCAAGATATCATCTATGAATACAATGACAAATTTGTCCAAATACTCACGAAACACTCGATTCATTAAGTCCATAAAGGCTGCAGGTGTATTGGTCAGTCCAAACGACATGACCAAGAATTCATAGTGTCCATAACGGGTTCTGAAGGCTGTCTTTGGTATATCTCCTTCCTTAACCTTCAGTTGGTAATAGCCCGAACGTAAATCTACTTTTGAAAACACCTTAGCTCCTTGCAATTGGTCAAACAAATCGTCAATCCGAGGTAAGGGGTACTTATTCTTAATTGTCAACTTATTTAGCTCCCTATAGTCTATGCACATTCTAAGGGAACCATCATTCTTCTTAACGAATAAGACAGGTGCACCTCAAGGAGAGCTGCTAGGGCGTATAAATCCCTTATCAACTAATTCATGTAATTGGACTTTTAATTCCTTCAACTCAATAGGTGCCATGCGGTATGGATTCTTAGATACAGGTGATGCTTCGAGATATGTATCAATCACAAACTCTATTTCTCTATCAGGTGGTAATCCAGGCAAATCATCCAAGAATGCCTTAGGGAACTCTCTGACTATGGGGATGTCTTGTAACTCTATTTTATTCTTCTCCCGAACATCCATTATGGTAGCTAAGTAACTCTCACAACCATTTTTCAATAACCGATAAATCTCTAGTGAGGATATGATTGGTATTTTACTTATCTTAGGGATAGCTTGGAAGGAATAATGATCACCGTTTGGGGGTCGAAAATCAACCATTCCAGATCTACAACTTATTATGGCATAATGCCTGAATAACCAATCCATTCCTAATATCACCTCATATCCTTTCATGTCAATTACAATCAGTTCTACGTATAGTTTCTTACTTCCTAAGGATACAATGTCACCTTTAACAATCTGCTCTGAATGTAGGGGCTTCCCTGATGGTAACATAACGCTAAATGACTTTTCGGCTGGTAGGAGTTCTAAGTTGTGATTGCATACAAACAAGGTTGATATAAACGAGTGTGTGGCTCCCGTGTCTATAAGTGTGTAAGCAGTAAAACCATAGATCATAATGGTACCTGTTATGACTGTGTGCGGCACCGTGTCCTCATCTTCCATCATAGCAAAAACTCTAGGTGCTATCCTTGCACGGTTCGGATCTGGCGGCATGGGTCAGTCTCTGACTATGTGTCCAACCTTATCACATCTGAAACAGCGGCCAGAACGCAACTTGTATTCGCCGGGGTGATTCTTCTGACAGGTGGGGCATAAGGGTACCAGAGGCCTCTTTCCCTTTCCTTGGTCATCATTCTGGTTGTATGGCCTCTTCACACCTTTCTGCTGCTGTGGTCCCCTGTTCTGCTGTGGCTGCCACCCCTTGTTCGGTCGTGGTGGCTGTTGGACATCCTTGGTAGTCTTCTTTGTCTGATCACGCTGCTCATACACTGTTATTTCAGCCTCCTCCATTTCCAAGGCCTTAGCTGTGACCTCGGTATAAGGCACATTGTAGACACCAGCAGTTTTCACTTTCATATACAAGCTTGGCTTCAGTCCTTGAACAAACTGATAGATCTTATCCTCCTCGTCTTCCACCAAACGAGATGCAAATCGAGATAAGGCCTCAAATCTACATATGTAATCCGTCACTGAACCAGTCTGTCGAAGGTTCATAAACTCCTTCTTCTTATTGGCCCGAACAGTCCGGTTGAAATACTTGTCAAAGAAGGCCGTCTTGAACCTTCCCCAGGTCATAGCTTCTGCGTCAGTCGTGCTCTGGACCGAGTTCCACCAATGCCTCGCATCCAGTTCCAAGTGATAGACAGCACATGTGACTTTATCTCCTTCTTCCACCTTTGCATACTTGAACATGTCCTCCATCTTTTGAATCAATTCCTCAGCATAAATTGGATCTGAAACTTGACCATTGAAAGTCGGGGGTCGAAGTCGGTGAAAACGCTCATCCCCATGTTCTCGGGCAATATTCGTACTCGAATTCCCTTGTTCTTCCCTGGCGGTCATGAGCTGCTCAACTTGGCGGGATTGGCGAATAACCAGCTCAGTCAGCTGAGCAATGGTGTGACTATCCACATTGTCATCTCGCTGTTGACCTCTCACCATCTTGGGATTCCTAAACAATTAGTCATAAACACATCTTAACTTAATGACATTGCTAGAATCATAAACACTTACAGTTGCTGGAGAGTGCTCATGTGACAGTCAGTGCTGGAAGGCAGTCTGCAGAATCGGTTTTAGAACCCAGTTTCGCTCTGATACCATAATTGTAACGACCCGGGGAGGATCGCCACGAAATTCGTAACTTGTCTTAAAACTTTAATTCATATTTGAACTCTTTTCTCCTTCTCTGTTTTTTTTTTTTTATAACAGTATACCTAACAGGCTTAAGGACTTCAACTTAACAGATGGAAAATCAGTCCCTCGTACGTGGCTTCTTCATGACATTATTTACTTAATCATTCACAGACATGAGCGACCATACACGGTCATTGATTCTATGACAAAATCAGGCGGTGGAGGATTGCCCTCGGGTCGCCCTACGTTATTATACCCGAATTGCATGGGTCGGCATGCATCGGCGGATGAAGCGCATATTATCCGACCTATCACGTGCATATCATGTGACTCTCTCATCGACGTTCAGTAGAAAACTGTAGCGACCCTTACCCGTACCCTAATTTTTACAGTACAATTTTTTTTTTATACGTACAAACTTTAAATCTGGCCTTTGTGCGGAAATAAAACTTTTTAAAATCGAATCGGAATTGAAATCAATTCAAATCTATGTTTACAACTATTTAAATAACTTAAAACAATATATTTATATATATATTTTTGTTTAATAAGAGGGCAATCGCCCCTTTTACAGGGCGATTATTCGCCCCCTTTTGGGGGCAAATAATTGCATGTGGCGATTGCTCGCCACAGTTGTGGCGAGCAATCGCCACTCCCTCTGGATTTCTCCAGAGGGAGGCGATTCATTCGCCACGCCTGGCGACTCTTCGCCAGGCGTTCTGCCTCCCTCCCTCATTCTCACTCTTTTTCTTTTTTTTTTTCAATCCATTCATGCCCTGCACACACCCTTACACAAAACTCATACAACACAACGAAACCCAAAATCTTCAACTCCCTCATTCCTTCATCATATTACATTTCATACTTTTCCCATAAACACACATTTCTACACAACGACACTACCGCTCATTTACCGACCCAAAACAAAATTAAAACGAAATCAATTCCATAAAAACGAACCGCGTGGTTCCGTTTAAAAGTTCAACAATTCCCCACTGTTTGAAAACATTAAACATTTCAAAATACCTTCAAAACATATTTTATCGACTATCCAGATTTCCAAACATCCTAAAACATTTATCTATACAATTTTTCTATATTCTATCCATCAATTCCCAAAACGTTTACCTAAGTCCCCACGGGTCAAAATCACGCCCCAACTGCCAGCGCACTCCCACGGGCCATCTTTCCTCAACGTGCTCATAGATCAGGCGGAGGGACATCTTCCTCACCTGTCTCAATATCACCTACACCATAGAATTAAACACGTGAGCTAGAGGCTCAGTAAATCTAAGTGAATGCAAATGTATGCTATGCTATGCTATGTTCTTTTGAAACTCTGCATTCTTTTCATTTCTTTGTTTCTTTGTTTCTGTGTCTATGGGTCACCCGGGGCTTCACTCTAGTTAGATAGGAGCGGCACATCCCGCGGTTGGATAGCCCCTCGGATCTAGCACGGGGGGAAAGCATGCTTCCTCCGACAGCCATGCCTGAACCACCGCACCCGGCATGACTATTTCTGTTGTTCAATTACGTACTTTGTTTACCTTTTTCTGTGTAAAAGCACTTTGAAATTCATTTTGCATGCGTGCTCAGAAAACAATGCATGAACGTGCTCGGTACGATGACAATAGTAAAGCAATGAAAACAAAACCTCAACAATCGACGAACACTACAATTAACAATCTAATCAAACGTAAACTAGCTACCCGATCTCAATACCCCACAACAAGCTTCACCAATTTCCTCAATCAACGACTATTCTTACGGTGTAGGCCTATATGGCCAAACAAAGTCACAGAGACTTACCTCGCGTCCGTTTGTTCACCGAGCTTCGTCCAAATTCGTTTGTTCACCTATAACATGTCACAACATACGTATTAAATCGAGTCTAAAACCGTCAAACTCCAAAATTTCTAACTCCTAACTATAGAAAATTCTCCTAAACTCTATTTTAGTTCGTTGAGGCATTTCGTCGAGCAATTCGCGCTCGACATTTCAAATACTCCATTAATGGAGGTTTTTAAGCTCCAATTTATCCAAATCTCCCACACGTCTCAACAAACCGACGAACTAAGCTTAAATAATAACCATTACGTCTATTAGAGGCCTAAATAAGCTTAACCTATCAATTTCAAACGTCGATTCACGTTTTCAACGAAAACCCTAAACGAACCCTAATAGTTTTAAACCCTAAAAACCGTTATCTAACGTTCCAAATCTTAGAGCCTTACCTAGAGAGTGGAGACGGAAGAGAAACGTGAAGGCTCGAATCACCGGAGGAAGGAGATCGTCGCCGGAACGAAGAGTCGCCGGAGGAGGAAGAAAAGTCGCGCGCGAGAGGGAGAGGGAATGGAAAATTACGTGAGGGAGGAGAAAGAAATGAGGGATTTGTAATTTTTATAAAATTGGTTTGCAAAATGACTAAATTGCCCTTCAATTTGATTTCTATTTATTCCTCCACTTAACTCGTTATTTAACTAACGATCTGATTTCCGAAAATTCTCATATTTCACCACAAATTCAAATTTATTAATACGGCTTCGTTAAAACTTTCCGTTCGCAAAACGGGCTCAAACTGACGTATTCACAAAATGGCCGTATATATTGAAATAAAAATAAATCTCGTATAGCCGGGTGTTACAATCCATCCACCTTAATTGTAATTTTGTCCTCAAAATTTGATTATACAAATAGATCAGGATACTTCAACATCATATCCTGCTGTCTCTCCCAGGTAGCCTCCTCTACGTCATGGTTCCTCCACAGAACTTTTACCAGAGGAATCTCCTTATTTCGCAACACCTTGATAGAAGACTCTAGAATTCGTACTGGCCCTTCTTCGTAGGTCAGCGTTGGTTGCACTTCAATCTCCCGTGATTCAACGACGTGCGATGGATCGCGTATACATTTTCTGAGCATGGACACGTGAAACACATCGTGAATACCTTCCATAGATGCCGGGAGTTGCAATCTGTACGCCATAGTCCCGATCCTTTCAAGAATAGGAAATGGCCCGATAAAACGAGGATTCAACTTGCCTCGTCTCCTAAATCGCATAACGTCTTTGAACGGAGAAATCTTCAAATACACTTCATCACCCTTTTTAAACTGTAATTCTCTCCGTCTGGTGTCAGCATAACTCTTTTGGCGGCTTTGTGCAATTTCTATGTGTTGTCTAATAACAGCGATCTTCTCCGCTGTTTGTTGCAAAATATCTGGGCCAACAATGCTAGCTTCGCCTACCTCATCCCAATATAGTGGAGACCTGCATTTTCGACCATACAGCGCTTCATACGGAGCCATGCCAATAGTAGCCTGGAAGCTGTTATTGTACGAAAACTCAATCAATGGCAGATATCGGCTCCACGAGCCCTGAAACTCTAGCACGCAAGCTCTAAGCATATCCTCAAGAATCTGGTTTGTTCTTTCGGTCTATCCGTCAGTCTAAGGATGAAATGCCGTGCTAAAATTCAACTGAGTTCCCATTGCCTTATGTAAACTCTTCCAGAACTTCGAAGTAAACCTGGCATCCCTATCAGAAACAATAGAGATGGGCACTCCGTGTAGTCTCACAATCTCCTGTACGTATAACTCAGCTAGCTGGTCTATAGAATATGTCATCTTTACTGGCAGGAAGTGGGCCGTCTTTGTCAAACGGTCCACAATCACCCAAATGCCATTGTGCCCCTTCGTTGTTCTCGGGAGTCCAACTATAAAATCTGTGGATATTTGCTCCCATTTCCAATCTGGAATAGGCAGTGGCTGCAAGGTTCCGGCTGGCCTTTGATGCTCTGCCTTAACCTGTTGGCAAATCAGGCAAGTTTCCACGTACCTGGCAATTTCTCTCTTCATGTTAGGCCACCAAAAATGTTGTCTCAAGTCTCTATACATTTTGGTGCTCCCCGGATGCACTGAATACGCCGAGGAATGTGCCTCAGTTAAAATCTCATTTTTCAGCTCATCATTGTCAGGCACGTACCACCTGTGCCTAAATTTCAATACTCCATCATCTGTCAGGTTAAAGTCAGACGAACCTTCAGATGTCATGCTCATTCGATGCCTTTCACACCCCAAATCGTTCTGTTGAGCCTCTCGAATCTTGTCTAGAATCGTCGGTCTAAGAGAGATGTTAGTAAGTATACTAGACAATTCTGCCACCATCTCTACATCGAACTTCTCTATCTCAGATCTCAACATTACCGACATTGAGGCAAGCGAAGGCTGGCTCGTTGTAGGCATTCGTCTCAAGGCATCAGCTACTTTATTTGCCTTTCCTGGGTGGTATTTAATTTCAAAATCGTAGTCTTTAACAAACTCTAGCCACCGTCTTTGTCGCATGTTCAACTCCTTTTGCGTAAATAGATACTTCAAGCTCTTGTGATCTGAGAACACTTCACACTGCTGCCCATACAGGTAATGTCTCCAGATTTTTAAAGCAAAGACCACCGCTGCGAGCTCAAGATCGTGTGTCGGATAGTTTCGCTCATACGACTTCAATTGTCTAGAAGCATAGGCAATGACTTTGCCCTCCTGCATTAACACACATCCCAGTCCGATCCCCGAGGCATCACAGTAAATACTGAACTTATCACCCTCGACTGATAGTGTCAGAACTGGAGCCGTAGTCAATCTCTGTTTCAGCTCCACAAAGCTCTTCTCACAAGCAGGAGACCACAAAAATCTTTCATTCTTTCTCGTCAATCGAGATAGAGGGACGGCTATCTTTGAAAACCCCTCAATGAATTTCCTGTAGTATCCAGCCAAACCAAGAAATCCACGTACTTCTCGTACATTTTTAGGCTGTGGCCATTGCTTGACAACCTCTATTTTAGCCGGATCTACTGAGATTCCCTCCTGAGATACGATATGACCAAGAAAACTTACTTGATCAAGCCATAATTCACACTTAGAAAATTTCGGATACAGTTGATGTTGACACAAGGTTCTTAGAACGATCCGTAAATGCTCCTCGTGCTCCTCCTTTGTCTTAGAATAAACCAGGATGTCATCTATAAAAACAACGACGAACCTGTCCAAATACTCTTTGAAGACGCGATTCATCATATCCATAAATGCTGCAGGAGCATTGGTAAGTCCAAAGGACATCACAAGAAATTCGTAATGCCCATACCTCGTTCGAAACGCTGTCTTTTCAATATCTTCTTTTCGGACCTTCAACTGATAGTAACCCGAGCGTAAGTCGATCCTTGAGAACACTCGGGCACCCTGTAATTGGTCAAACAGATCGTCAATTCGGGGCAGTGGATACTTATTCTTCACGGTCAGTTTATTCAACTCTTGATAATCAATGCACATCCTGAGAGTTCCATCCTTTTTCTTCCCAAATAGGACCGGTGCGCCCCACGGAGAAAAGCTGGGCCGAATGAACCCTTTGTCTAATAGCTCCTCCAACTGAGATTTCAGTTCCTTCAATTCCGCAGGCGCCAATCTGTACGCATTCTTAGATACAGGCCCTGAACTCGGATAAACATCAATTACAAACTCGATCTCCTGATCAGGCGGTAGCCCTGGAAGATCATCGAGGAAAATTTCCGAGAACTCTTTAACAACTGGAAGGTCATCTGGTTTCAATTTATCAAGTAGCCGAGTATCAATCACTGTGGCCACAAAAATTGAACACCCATCTCTAAATCGTTCTCTAGCTAACATCGAATAAGTAGTAGGCGGTCCACTTAACTTATTCCTCGCTTGAAAAGTAAATTCGACTTTGTTCGGGGGGCGAAAAGTCACCATCCCGGACCCGCAATCAATTGTGGCGCAATGGCGTGCAAGCCAATCCATCCCCAAAATAAGGTCATACACCTCTATTCCCATAACTATCAACCGGGCATAGAGAGTGTTGTTTCCCACAGAGACGACGTTGCCCTGGAAAACCTGATCAGACTGCATATTTGCTCCCGAAGGCAGCATTACTCTATACTCGCACTCAGCCAACTCAGATACTAGCCCCAATCTACCCATACAAGCAGTTGAAATAAAGGAGTGCGTAGCTCCTGTATCTATCAAAGAAAATACTGGTACACCCATGACTAGAATAGTACCTGCTATGACAGATGGCTGTGCCTCGTCGTCGACATCTCCAGGCTCAATGAATGCGAAGATCCTTGGCATTACTCTTCGCTGATCTCTGCCCTGTTGATTTCTTCCTGGCTGATTTTGGTCTAATAATGGGCAGTTCATGGCATAGTGGGCCAACCACCCCGCATCGGTAACACCCGTCGGTACCCACCCGACACTCGCCAAAATGTTCCTTCTGGCATTTAGGACAAACAGGCTTCTGAGTAGCCCCTTGAACCTGCTTTCCCTTGCCTTTATCGTTTCCTCCTTCATGAGGCCTTTTGACGCCCCATTGTTGTTGTTGTCCCCTGGGTTGCCAACCCCTACTCCGTATCTGTGGCTGAATCTCCCGAAAGAAGCCCTTGGAAGGCTCTCTCGGTTTAACATAGGTCAATTCAGCAGCTTCGAACTCCAAGGCTCTCGCTGCAATCTCCTCATAAGGCACATCCAGGATACCAGACACTATAATGTTTTTCCGTACCTCTCTATTCAGTCCATCCATGAATTGTTGTACTTTATCCTCATTGTCACTGACTAGGCGAGGCGCAAACTTAGACAAAGCTTCAAATTTTCTGATATACTCTGCCACCGTACTAGTCTGTTTCAATTGTGTAAACTCCGCTCTCTTTGCCGCCCTCACTGTACGGCTGAAGTACTTATCGAAGAACACGGTCTTAAACCGTTCCCACCTCATCAGTGACACGTCAGTCGTAACTTTAATAGAATCCCACCAAGTTCGAGCATCTAATTCCAAGTGGAACGTAGCGCACTCAACCTTCTCGGCATTATCCACTTTGGCATACGTCATCATATCTTCCATTTTCCGAACCCACTCCTCAGCAATAGAGGGGTCCGTAGATTGCCCATTAAATATTGGAGGTCTTAACTTTTGAAGTCTCTCCATACTTTGACCATTAGGAACAACTATATCCCGAGCTCTTTGATTTTCACGTTGATTCTCGGTTTTCATTTACTAGGTCCTCAATTTGCCGGGCCTGTCTATCCATATGCAGGGATTGACGATTGAGTAAGTCCGTTAGCCTATCCATGGCATCGTCTCGGGCGTCCCTACCTCGAACCATTTTCTATAATTCCTATAAAAATTGAAACAAGTAATCCTAAGAAATCAAATCGAAACAAAACAATTAAGCGTACTTACAGTTGATGAAAGATGTCCGCGTAGTGGCTGAGCAGTCGTGCAGTCTACAGAACAGTTTTTAAAACCCGGGGGCTTTGATACCATAACTGTAGCGACCCTTACCCGTACCTTAATTTTTACAGTACAATTTTTTTTTATACGTACAAACTTTAAATCTGGCCTTCGTGCGGAAATAAAACTTTTTAAAATCGAATCGGAATGGAAATCAATTCAAATCTATGTTTACAACTATTTAAATAACTTAAAACAATTAAATTAAAACTTAAACAATTAATTAAAACAATTATTAAACAATTAAATTAAATCTATTATTATTTTATATTATATATATATATATATATATATATATATATATATATATATATATATATATTTGTTTAATAAGAGGGCAATCGCCCCTTTTACAGGGCGATTATTCGCCCCCTTTTGGGGGCAAATAATTGCATGTGGCGATTGCTCGCCACAGTTGTGGCGAGCAATCGCCACTCCCTCTGGATTTCTCCAGAGGGAGGCGATTCATTCGCCACGCCTGGCGACTCTTCGCCAGGCGTTCTGCCTCCCTCCCTCATTCTCACTCTTTTTCTTTTTTTTTTTCAATCCATTCACGCCCTGCACACACCCTTACACAAAACTCATACAACACAACGAAACCCAAAATCTTCAACTCCCTCATTCCTTCATCATATTACATTTCATACTTTTCCCATAAACACACATTTCTACACAACAACACTACCGCTCATTTACCGACCCAAAACACAATTAAAACGAAATCAATTCCATAAAAACGAACCGCGTGGTTCCGTTTAAAAGTTCAACAATTCCCCACTGTTTGAAAACATTAAACATTTCAAAATACCTTCAAAACATATTTTATCGACTATCCAGATTTCCAAACATCCTAAAATATTTATCTATACAATTTTTCTATATTCTATCCATCAATTCCCAAAACGTTTACCTAAGTCCCCACGGGTCAAAATCACGCCCCAACTGCCAGCGCACTCCCACGGGCCATCTTTCCTCAACGTGCTCATAGATCAGGCGGAGGGACATCTTCCTCACCTGTCTCAATATCACCTACACCATAGAATTAAACACGTGAGCTAGAGGCTCAGTAAATCTAAGTGAATGCAAATGTATGCTATGCTATGCTATGTTCTTTTGAAACTCTGCATTCTTTTCATTTCTTTGTTTCTTTGTTTCTGTGTCTATGGGTCACCCGGGGCTTCACTCTAGTTAGATAGGAGCGGCACATCCCGCGGTTGGATAGCCCCTCGGATCTAGCACGGGGGGAAAGCATGCTTCCTCCGACAGCCATGCCTGAACCACCGCACCCGGCATGACTATTTCTGTTGTTCAATTACGTACTTTGTTTACCTTTTTCTGTGTAAAAGCACTTTGAAATTCATTTTGCATGCGTGCTCAGAAAACAATGCATGAACGTTCTCGGTACGATGACAATAGTAAAGCAATGAAAACAAAACCTCAACAATCGACGAACACTACAATTAACAATCTAATCAAACGTAAACTAGCTACCCGATCTCAATACCCCACAACAAGCTTCACCAATTTCCTCAATCAACGACTATTCTTACGGTGTAGGCCTATATGGCCAAACACAGTCACAGAGACTTACCTCGCGTCCATTTGTTCACCGAGCTTCGTCCAAATTCGTTTGTTCACCTATAACATGTCACAACATACGTATTAAATCGAGTCTAAAATCGTCAAACTCCAAAATTTCTAACTCCTAACTATAGAAAATTCTCCTAAACTCTATTTTAGTTCGTTGAGGCATTTCGTCGAGCAATTCGCGCTCGACATTTCAAATACTCCATTAATGGAGGTTTTTAAGCTCCAATTTATCCAAATCTCCCACACGTCTCAACAAACCGACGAACTAAGCTTAAATAATAACCATTACGTCTATTAGAGGCCTAAATAAGCTTAACCTATCAATTTCAAACGTCGATTCACGTTTTCAACGAAAACCCTAAACGAACCCTAATAGTTTTAAACCCTAAAAACCGTTATCTAACGTTCCAAATCTTAGAGCCTTACCTAGAGAGTGGAGACGGAAGAGAAACGTGAAGGCTCGAATCACCGGAGGAAGGAGATCGTCGCCGGAACGAAGAGTCGCCGGAGGAGGAAGAAAAGTCGCGCGCGAGAGGGAGAGGGAATGGAAAATTACGTGAGGGAGGAGAAAGAAATGAGGGATTTGTAATTTTTATAAAATTGGTTTGCAAAATGACTAAATTGCCCTTCAATTTGATTTCTATTTATTCCTCCACTTAACTCGTTATTTAACTAACGATCTGATTTCCGAAAATTCTCATATTTCACCACAAATTCAAATTTATTAATACGGCTTCGTTAAAACTTTCCGTTCGCAAAACGGGCTCAAACTGACGTATTCACAAAATGGCCGTATATATTGAAATAAAAATAAATCTCGTATAGCCGGGTGTTACAAAAACATCTACCGATGAGCACGTGCGTCTCTCGTGAACGTCTAAAACATCATCCGGTAGTGGACATCTACCGGTAGACACGTGCAGCTCTCGTGATCATTAAAACATCTACCGATAGACATGTGAAATTTACGTGTTCCTCTAAGACATCTTCCGATAGCTTACAAGCTCTATATCATCCGATCACTAAACACTCTACTTCTGCCGATCGCTAGACGACAAAATAGCACTTTCATCATCCGATGGCTAAACACTCTACATCTGCCGATCGCTAGACGACAAAATTTATACTTACATCATCCGAAGGCTAAACACTCTACATCTGCCGATCGCTAGACGACAAAATTTATACTTACATCATCCGAAGGCTAAACACTCTACATCTGCCAATGAAGAAACATACTACATCTTCCGGTGACGTCATCCGAAAGACTCAATCGTTCGATTCCTATCATTTGACATCTGCAGATGACGTCAGCCGGATGAATGCATCATCCAGCTTCTATCTTACGGCAGTAAAACACTATAATCATCAAACAACCTCATCTAACAGAAAATACTACAACTCACCCAAATCTTAACCTGGAAATTATAAACCCTAATGAGTAAAAACCATATCCCATTCAAGATACGCATAGCGGAAGGCTTAAGCAAAACAGACCATTCAATAATCCTTAAAATCGTTAACAGACTCTGAAGTCAAATCATTCAAATCTGAATCTCATTGTTATAAGAAAATTCTATTCTACTTAGTCATCTGTTTATCATAAACTTCTCTGACTTACTATGAGCATAACCAGGGAACTTAATCTCCTATCCAACCTTGCACTGTCACACCGAGCATCCTCCGACAACCAGCTTTAAACCTCATCTCTGGACTGAAATTCCTCACCTGCTAACTCTTCACCTACATCATAAGGTTTAACTATAAGCCTAATGCTTAGTAAGGAATGCAACAATAACATGAATGCATAATTCGGAGAAATACATGGTCATTAGCCTTTTCTTGTTCATAATCATCATCCATAGTCATGAATCATATTCATCATTCGTAATCATTGTTCATATTCATCATTTAAGTTGTGTGGAATGAGAGAGGATTTGTGCCGGTAAAGGAGCTTTGACAGTGATTTTGATCATGGTCCCTACTGCGGGTCGTATACATATGTCCTTCTTTGGACTGTGACATACGCCGAACCGCCCCCAACCCTCACTCAACCACGTTGCAGGTATTTTATCATCTTATCTTGTTCATGAGAAAACATGCTTTTAAAACATTTTCATATGCATAAAATAGTCATGATGCATGTACTTGGAAATTCTTAAATCATCAAGCTGCAGAACAGAATACCATTCGACATGAAGCCTTATCATTGAGCTAATCATCGGCATAAACTTTAGACAGTAACACAAGGGGAACTTCTAATCATCATGTGAGTTTCTACCTAGCATCCTTTGATGTAGGGTCCTAATGACCGAGAAACCTACACATTCACTTACCTAGTCTCCTTAGCACTTTGAGTTCCTTCCTCTTCAAACTTCTTCACCTAGAACATTTACATTGCAGTAGTTAAAACAAAATCCTAATAGTTCTAATCTCAAGTTATCCGAAGATCTAATAGCTAAGAGTCATTCCCAAGTTCTTAGTTTAATACTCAATGTAACTCGAAATCCCAAAATCAAAACAGACGGATTCGATAAAAGATAACTCAGGGTTGGTTGTTTTAAATGTCCAGAATCGATTCGGAATGACATTACCAAACTCGGGTTTCAAAATGTTCTTATCAATACTCGGCCATTGAAGAATCAAAAACTTCAATACTGAGCTGAAAAGAGAGCTAATAAACTAACAGATAGCCACATTGTCTAATGCATACCTCAGGCGCAGAGTAGTCGAGTGGTGGCGGAGTAAACCGGCCGTCGAGGAGAGTTTGCTGATAGCAGAGAGTAAGAACTTGCGAGAGAAGAAATCTCCGGAAAGGAAGGTGTCGGCTACTGTGGTTTAAAATGAGGTTTGAATCTTTTCCTTTTTCTTTAAATACTGGCCTCAATCCTCCAATATTACAACTTTGCCACTCAACCTAGTTTAGATCCACATGTAATTAATTAAGCTTGGCATAAAATTCTAAACTGCGAAGATTAAATATTTATGACCGTTAATACCGTTAGGAAAAATCACCTGGCCGTTATCTCGGGTGTTACAGTTTCAACTGTGAGGAGGTTGGACACACGTTCAAGGAGTGCTTGAAGCCTAGAATCACCAGATGCTACAATTGTAACAAGATCGGCCACATTAGCAGAGATTGTCCGGTTCCTAAAAGGGGCCCTACTATGATCAAACCAAGAATATTCTCCATGACAGAGTCGAGTGAGGAACAGCCTGCTGTGGTGTCAGGTACTATATTGATCAACTCTGTGTCTGCTTTTACTTTAATAGATTCTGGTGCCACACATTCATTTATAGCATCTGCTTTTGCTGTTAAGTTAGACGTACAGTTTACCCCTTCCATGCATGTGTTTAATGTTGCATTGCCTTCTGGTGAACGCATGCACTCTAACCAAGTGATGCTTGGCAGTGAAGTGTTAGTAGGGAATGTAAGTCTACCTGCTGATCTTATAATTATGGATATATTAGGATTTGATGTAATCCTAGGAATGGACTGGTTGTTTAAACATCATGCCACAATAGATTGTAGGACTGGAATAGTTAGCTTCCAACCCCATGGTAGTTTGAAACACACCTTTCAAGCCTCAAAGAAAAGTAAGGAAATGTCTGTGATGACTTCTATTAACACAAGACCTTCCCTGTGTGGAGAGTATTTGTGCTTCTTAGCTAGCGTTTTAGACACACAGCTGATAGGAAAAGCAAATCCTCAGAGTGTCCTAATTGTCCAAGACTTTCCCGAGGTATTCTTAGATGACCTTCCTGGTTTGCCGCCAGATAAAGAGATTGAATTTGTTGTAGATGTTTACCCCAGCGCCGAGCCTGTGTCAAAGAATCCATATAGACTGGCACCTACAGAACTTAAGGAATTGAAGAAACAGTTGGAGGATTTATTGCAGAAAGGGTTCATACGTCCAAGTTTTTCACCATGGGGTGCACCTATCCTTTTTGTCAAAAAGAAGGATGGATCAATGCGCATGTGCATTGATTATAGAGAACTAAATAAGTTAACTGTTAAGAACAAGTATCTGTTGCCAAGGATTGATGACTTGTTCGATCAGCTTAATGGTGCAAGAGTTTTCTCTAAGATTGACCTTAGGTCCGGTTATTACCAGTTGAAGGTTAAATCTGAAGATATCTCAAAAACTGCCTTTCGAACAAGGTATGAACATTATGAGTTTTTGGTTATGTCCTTTGGGTTAACAAATGCACCAGCAGCATTTATGGATCTCATGAATAGGGTATTTCATGAATATTTAGATAAGTTTGTCATAGTATTTATTGATGATATCCTAATCTATTCCCGTTCCAAGGATGAGCATGCCAGACACCTGACCTTGGTGTTGGAAGTATTAAAACAGCATCAACTTTACGCCAAGTTTTCTAAGTGTGAATTTTGGTTGAACCAAGTTCACTTTTTAGGGCATGTTATCTCTGGGGATGGGATATCTGTCGATCCAGCTAAGGTCCAAGCAGTTAGGGATTGGCCCCAACCGAGAAATGCTACTGATATCAGGAGTTTTCTTGGACTTGCAGGGTATTACAGAAAATTTATTGAAGGATTTTCAAAGATTGCAACACCCCTCACTTGGTTAACAAGGAAAAATATCATGTATGCTTGGACTGAGGAATGTGAATCCAGTTTCCAGACCTTGAAACATAAACTGACCAATGCTCCAATTTTGACACTTCCTGTAGAAGATGGTAAGTTTAGTATTTACTGTGACGCATCCAAGGTTAGACTTGGCTGTGTCTTGATGCAAGAGGGAAGAGTAATAGCTTATGCCTCAAGAATTAAAAACACATGAGAAGAACTATCCTACACATGACTTAGAACTAACTGTTGTGGTCTTTGCATTAAAGATTTGGAGGCACTACTTGTATGGACAAACCTGTGAGATATTTTCGGATCATAAAAGTCTGAAATACATTTTCACGCAAAAAGAACTGAATATGAGGCAACGTAGGTGGTTAGAGTTTGTCAAATATTACGATTTTGAGATTAAGTACCACCCTGGCAAGGCGAATGTAGTGGCTAATGCTTTGACTAGAGCGACCCCTTTAGTTTCTGCATTGACTCTAGACATACCGATAGCTTTAGAGACAGAATTTCAAAGATTTAACCTGGAAGCTGTGTCTAGTGTGTCAGCCATGCTTTCGGCCATATCTTTGAAGCCAACTATTTTGGAGAAAATAAAGGAAGTTCAAATGAATGACACTGAGTGTAATAAGTATAAATTGTGCATAGATTCTACAGACAAGTCAGATTTCAACTGCTCAGCTGATGGAATTCTCAAGTTTCGAAATAGATGGTTTGTTCCGGCTGATACCGAACTTAGAAAGGAAATCCTATCTGAGGCACATTCTTCTAGACTTTCTGTTCATCCTGGAAGCACGAAAATGTACAGGGATCTCAAGCAACATTATTAGTGGCCTGGTATGAAAAGAAGTGTGGCGGAGTATGTAGAGTCATGTCTGATCTGCCAGCAAGTCAAAGCTGAACATCAGAGGCCTGCTGGGACATTGCAACCTTTGTCAGTTCCTGAATGGAAATGGGAACAAATAACTATGGATTTTGTTATAGGATTACCTAGAACAGCAAAAGGTCATCATGCAATTTGGGTAATAGTTGATCGTTTAACCAAATCTGCTCACTTTCTGCCAATAAAGGTAACAAACTCGATGGATCAACTGGCTGAGTTGTATGTGCACGAAGTTGTTAGACTGCATGGAGTCCCAAGCACCATAATTTCAGACCGAGACTCCAGGTTTACATCTAAGTTTTGGAAAAGATTGCACAAGGCTATGGGAACACAGCTTAGTTTTAGCACAGCTTTCCACCCTCAAACCGATGGACAATCCGAAAGAACCATCCAAACATGGGAGGATATGCTCCGTGCATGTGTATTAGATTTTCAAGGTTCATGGAGCAAATACTTGTCATTGACAGAATTTTCTTATAACAACAGTTTTCAGGCAACAATAGGCATGGCACCATACGAGGCACTGTATGGACGAAAGTGCAGATCTCCATTATATTGGGATGAAGTTGGAGAAGCACAATTGATTGGTCCTGATATTGTGCAGCAGACAGTGGAGAAGATTGCTCTTATCCGACAAAGAATCTTGACAGCTCAAAGTCGGCAGAAAAGCTATGCAGACAAAAGACGAAGAGAATTAGAATTTGATATTGGTAATGAAGTTTTCCTTAAGGTGTCACCTTTCAAAGGAGTTGCGAGATTTGGAAAGAGGGGCAAGTTGAACCCCAGATTTATTGGACCGTTCACTATTCTGAAGAGAGTTAGGAGAGCAGCCTATCAGTTGCAGCTACTGAATTCTATGGAGGGGATACACAGTGTGTTCCATATTTCTATGCTAAAGAAATGTATTAGAGATTCATCACAGATTGTGGAACAACAGAACATTGAAGTCCTTCCTACTCTTACTTATGAGGAGAAACCAGTAAAAATCTTAGATCATGCAGTAAAAGTATTACGCAACAAAGAGGTTCCACTGGTAAAAGTCTTATGGCATAACCAGAACATTGAGGAGACAACATGGGAGCGCCAGCAGGACATGATGGACCAATATCCAGAACTATTTAGGTACTGAATTTTGAGGACAAAATTCTTTTAAGGAGGGTAGATTGTAGCACCCGGTTCCATTGAATCAAAATTTATTTATTATTAATGATGTACTTTTATAGAAGGGTTGGGGGAGTTATTGATTAGGTTAGTAAATGACTAGGCAATGGCAGAAAAGTAATTGAAAATTTAAAAATGGATAATATATTTAAGGTTAGTGATTTGGGGTTTAGTGCACGGTAGCCGCCACTAATTCCCTCATTTCTCTCTCGGCCTTCAGCTCTTCAACAGAAAACCTTCGGGCGATTTCTTTCTCACTCGATTCTCCTTCAACCTAGGTAAGCTCTCTTAGTATATCTGTGATTTCAACAATTAGATAGCTGAGGGAGTACAATGTGTGAAGTTTCGAGGAATACTGTGAGTTGAGTTGAGTTCGGGTTTAGTGTTGAATCGAAAATGCACAATGAACTAAGTTTCCAAACTAGTTTCCCAAGATTCCTGAATAGATTAGAATAAGGCTTAGTAGAAAGCTAATTGATATCATTTCTATGACTTAGGTGAGCAGACTTCTGAAGTAGTTTGAAAAAGAGCATCCCCAGGAGAGCCAGGTAAGTAAATTATTGCTTGCGCCTTCGGGCCTACATCACAAGACAGTAGGGTTTGTGCGTGTTTGTAAACATTTATTTTCAGCATGATATGCATCATATTTTAAAGGTACACGAAAATGAATTTGAATGCATATTGGTATGGTAATGATTGAACATAATGAAACAGCTAAACGAATCAGCTTTACTGTTAAGGGAACTAATCCAACCCTTAATGAGACAGTGGATATTTATACTTTGGGAGAGTTGATCCAACTCCCAATTTCACAGGGGGATCTGAACAGTGAATCAGCTTTACTGTTAAGGGAACTAATCCAACCCTTAATGAGACAGTGGATATTTATACTTTGGGAGAGTTGATCCAACTCCCAATTTCACAGGGGGATCTGAACAGAAACGACGGATGAACAACTGAGAGGAGAAAGTAGAAATTGCATGTTTAGGAATTCATGTTTCAGCATTTCATTCCTTTTTCATTATTGCTTTGCTTACTTAGCATTAGGCTAATAGATGAGTTTTGTGATGTAGGTGTTGAGGATACTGGAAGTGAATTTCCTGAATGCTCAGATGATTAGAAGTGGTTGGAGGAGTACATTCATACCTCAGCCTGGCAAACTGATGAGGCGGGTTAACTGTTGTCTGCTATGGTGCGGGTTTAGTTGATAATGTTTTAATTTGAGTATGATGAGCTTTCATGACAGTAGAGATTTTAATATTTCAACTATGTTTTGAGTTTTACTGATACTAGAGATCTGTGAGTTTTAAATATTGGTTTTTTACTAGGTTTGAACAATACAATGTGAGTTGTTTCTGAATGATCTTGATGAAATAAGTAAATTCCTTTCTGAATTAGTGTCGTGTATGTATAGCGAGAAGTAGTTGAAATGTCGCTCTTAGTTCTATCGGAAGATGCCTTAGGAAAAGTCATCGGATGATGTAGGTTAATTCCATCGGAAGATGGCTTAGGAAAAGTCATCGGGTGATGTAGGTTAATTCCATCGGAAGATGCCTTAAGAATAGCCATCGGATGATGTCTCAGTAAAGTCACCGGTACATGAGGTCTGTTCTATTGGAAGGTGTAGGTCAAAGTCCATCGGATGATGTCTCGGTAAACTCATCGGCAGATGCGTGCTGATGTCATCGGTAGATGTAGGAGGATTTTTTTGTCGTATAGTCATCAGAGGATGTAGAGTGTATTTTGTCGTTTGCGATTGGATGATGTTGGATAATTGATTGTCCGACTGACGTCACCGGTAGGTACAGACTATCGAGAGACGTCTTTTGGCTGACGTCATCGGCAGAAGCCTTCTATCTTCTGTTTCTGCTTCTTCCGTTGACTTTATCAATCGGCAGATGTGTTTGACCTCTGCGACTTCTCTAGTATTTCGCTGTCTAAACTTAATTTTCTATTTGCCGATTGTTTCTTAACAATTCAAACAACATTTCGTAGTTTGTTTAACTTCATTGTTGTTCAAATGATTTTCGCTGCAAGTATTTAAATGTTTTGAAGTTTCTTTTAAAAAAAAAAAAGAATGTTAAATTTAGATTTTTGAGAGAGTTTTAAATTTAGTCCAAGGTTTCTTAGTTACGTACGGGCTTATGAGTAACAAACCGGGTTCTGATAACTCGGGGTGTTACACACGGGTTGTGGTCGGGTTTAGGTGTTCGCACTTTGCCAATATGCGGTCGGGGGGCTCGGGATCAGGGTTCGCCTTAGGTTTGGGATTTTGAATAGTGGAAAGAAGAAGAGTGAAGTGAAGACAGAAGAATAGAAAAACCAAGTGTAATTAACTGAACCGGTCCGGTCTGGTTCTGACTCCAGGAAAGAGCATTTCGGGAAGAAAAAATAGACACGTGAAAAAAACGTGACATTTTAACGAAAAATTAGACGGTATGAGGGAAATTGCCCATTATCCATACATTGAGGTTGTTTTTGCCCATTATCCAAGTTTACGGTATAAATTGCTCATTTCACCTAGTTGTAAGGGCCAAATTGCACTTTACCCTTATCTTAATTATAAAGGAAATAATCTGTCTTTAAGAAGTTTCTTTTATTCATATGATTCTCCATTTTTAGGCAATTTGAAGTTTCTTCTGAGTCTTTGACTTTAGACATTTAAAATTTATTTTACATTTTGTTTTTTGTATTGTGAGTTTTAATTGTTGTCCCTCGTCGACAAAACTAAAGCAAACGGGTCTGAGAGAATTTCTCTCACTCATTAAGCTAGCTTTTGGAGTGAGTTATACCCTCTCACTTTCTATCATGGTATCAAAGCTAAATCTGTACGATAGGAGGATCAATTAAACACGTTAGACATGAAAGAAAAAAGAAACCTATCACGTTAGATGTGTAGGTGGGTGGTATCCTATATCGACAGAATTAAATCAAACGTGTGATGACACGTGGCGGGGCCTGATCTAGGTGAGCCGAAGGGACCACATGGCCTGTTCCGGGTGAGTTGGAGTTGCTTGGGGCGGTATATGAAAATAAAACATATGTAAGGAAACCCTCTCAAGATAGTAAGACGCGTTTTGGAGCACAATTGACAACGAATCCCATAAGAACTCCGAAGTTAAAAGTGTTTCGGCGAGAGTAGTACCAGGTTGCGTGACCGACTGGAAGTTCTTGCCAAACAAAGCTGTGAGAGGAGGATATTGGGCTACGGTTCAAACCCCAAAGCGGACAATATCTTATTAGGAAAATGGGTCGTTACAAATGGTATCAGAGTCTGTACCCAACCAGAAATATGGCCAACGAGGAAGTTGGGACCCCGAGGGGGGGTGATTGTGATGACATGTGATGTCGTCGGTCTCAAACCACGTGGCGGGGCCTGATCCGGATGAGCCAGAGGGACCACATGTGTAACGCCCCGAATTATCTGAACCCGGTTCGTTACACAAAAGCCCAAACATAACTAAGAAATTTCAACCATATTTTAAAACTTCTTTCAACGTTCAACATTTGACATTTACTAAAATCTTAATACATTTAAAAATTTGCAGCGAAAATCATTTGAGCAACAATAGAGTTAAACAAGACTATGAAACATTGTTTGAAATGTTAAGAAACAATCGGCAAATAGGAAATAAAGGTTTAAACCGTGGAATACTTGAAAAAGTCGCAGAAGTCAAACGCATCTGCCGATGAATAAAGTCAACGGAAGAAGCAGAAACAGAAAATAGAAAGCTTCTACCGATGACGTCACCCAGAAGAGTTGGAAACAAAAGACATCTCTCGGTGAACTGCATCTGCCGATGACGTCAGCCGGATAAATCAATTATCCAACATCAACCGATCGCAAAATAGCAAGTTTTGTGACTCGCATCTACCGACGACAAAACGACAAAAAGGATTTCTCATTCCCTTCTTCCGATAGAATAAACTGCATATACCAATCACTAAACGACAAAGCATGATACCCACTCATACCGATAGTACAAAATCTACATCTTCCGATAGAATTAAGCCTACGTCATCCGATTGAATGAACTTCATGTACCGATGACTTTACTGAGACATCATCTAATAGACAACATAACTATAACTCAATATCTACCGATAGAGGACAGAACGACATTTCAACTATTTCTTGCTATGCAAACACAACTCTAAGTACAGAAAAGAATTTACTACTCTACTGAAACCATTCAGAAATAATTTGAATCATTGCATTACCCAAATCCAGTAAGAACCAACATTTAAAAACTCAACAGAATATCATTATCAGAAAATCTCAAAACGTATTCAAAATATTAAAACCACTACTGTCATGAAAACCTAATATACTTAAATTGAAACATTGTCAACTAAAACTTCGTACCAACTGACATCAGTTAAACCGCTTCATCAAGTACCAGATTCGTGGCATGAATGTGCTCCTCAAACCAGCCTATCCATCAACAAACTCAGAGAAATCACCTGCTGTCACTTCCTCACCTACATCACAAAACTCATCTATTAACCTAATGCTAAATAAGTGAAGTAATAATGAAATGATATGCTGAAACCTAAATCCTAAATATGCAGTTTCTACTTTCTCATCTCAGTTGCACATTCGTTCGTTCACTGATCTGATCCCTCGGTTCCCTTGGGAGTGGGATCAATTCTCCCAATGTTATACATCATCTTCATCAGTTAAGGGGTGGATGAATTCCCTTAATAGCTATTCTGATCCCTCAGTTCCCTTGGGAGTGGGATCAGTTCTCCCAATGTTATAAATTCTCTTCATCAGTTAAGGGGTGGATTAGTTCCCTTAACAGCCAATGCATTTCAATCTGTACTTGCCTTTCCATAACACTACATGAAAGTTCATTTTCGTATTCTTTCAAAAACATGATGCATGACATAAGGGAAAACACTCAAACATACATAACCCTACTGTTTTGTGATGTAGGCCCGAAGGCACACACAATACTTCACTTACTTGGCTCTCCTGGAAATGCTCGGTTTCAACTACTCCAGAAGCTCGCTCACCTAAGGTCATGATAGTACATTAATTCAACTCTCACTAAACCTTACCAAAAATCAATAATATGCTTGAGGAAACCGATTTGAAACTCTGCTACCCGTGCATTCCTTTTTATCACCAAGAACCTGAACCTACCCTCAATCACAGTATCCTCAAAATCTTCACATTGTATTCTCTCAGTTATCTAATCGCTAAAATACAAGAAAAACAAGGAAGACTTACCTAGGTTGAAGGAGAATCGGGCGAGAGAATCACCTAGAGAGCTCTACTGCTCGAGCTGAAAACCGAAAGAGGGAAATAGGGAATAGTGGCGGCTACAATGTATTAACACTTCCCTTAAATACGTTATCCGTTTTTAAATTTCCAATTTACATAAATGCCCTTGCTTAGTCACTCATTAACCTAATCAACAATTCTCTCAATTCTACTATGAAATTGCACATCATTAATTGATAAGTTAAATTTGGTTTGATTGAAACCGGGTGCTACAGCATGGCCTGTTCCGGGTGAACCGGAGGGTCGTTACAGTAATCCCACATCACTTGGGGCAGTATATGGAAATGAAACATATGTAAGGAAACCTTCCCAAGATAGTAAGACGAGTTTTTGAGCACAATTGACAACGGATCCCATAAGAACTAAAAAGTTAAAAGTGCTTCGGCGAGAGTAGTACCAGGTTGGGTGACCAACTAGGAAGTCCTCGCCAAACAAAGCCGTGAGGGGAGGATATTGAGTTACGTCCAATCCCCAGAGCGGACAATATCTTACTGAGAAAATAGGTCGTTACAAAATGGACCTGTATAAATATGAGAGGGATTTCTTCACTCTTTGAGTTAGCTTTTAGAGTGAGATCTACCATCTTACTTTCTATCATTAATTGTAACTCTGATTTTTTTCTTTTTCAAAGAGTTACATTTCAAAATGGATGACTTTTACAAATTTGTCAACCAAATGTGAACAACAATGAAGTTGGTTTTAGGTTGGTGTTGCAAACCCTCTTTCGAGTTTTGTCTTCGCAAACTCAAACTCGATTTGTTAATTATTTCTTACATTTGATACCATAATAGTTGTAAACGATCACTTCAAATTGGAACCGAATGGAGCCGCCTTGGTCAAATTTGGAACGGTATTCAACCAATCAGTCTGTCAATCAATTCAAGGCATCGACACCATTTCGATCATGTTCCGACAATTCATGCCTTAGGCGTCCCCTAGTGACAATCTTCTCTTTCAGTTAGTCGTAAAACACGAATAAAAAGTTTTGAAGTGTGCGAGTCACCGAGAGATTAACCTAAGACAAGAGAGGGAAGTTTATAAATATGAATCTCATTTAACACCTTAAGTAATATCACGGCTTCTTTTTAATTCTTATTACTTAATCTAATACTCAATAATTAATCAATATAGTTCATGATTTATTAAATATTTATAAAAGGGGAGGTGATCATCAAATCATGTAGCAAATCATAATTAAAAATAATATCAATATACATAAAGTATCGAACGTGAGGAATGATTCCTTTCACTCCCCATCGGCATCATCATCCCTTTACTTTTCAATCTTAGTTTGACCATTTAAAGTGATTTTGAAATTTGGCATTTAATCACTTTCTTCAAAACTAGACTTTTTTGTTATTTTCATTTATTTAAATCCAAAAATCAAAAAACAAAAAGAAGACACATTCCCGCCCAATCTGCTTTTCCTTCTCTTTTGTCCTCTCTTCCTCCCTTTTGTTTATTCTATTTTTCCAGTTTTGCTTTTTCGGTGAAATTTATCATTTATATTTATTAATATCAAAAAATTACATTATCATGTGATTTCAAAGCTTACTCTTTTAAACTATACAGTGTTAATAAAAGAAGCATATTTTAATATCAGAGTCAGAGATTCTAAATTTAAATCTCGACGTTGTAAAAAAAAATCAAATTTAAGGAATAAGACCAAGAAAAATATAAACGATCAAATTATTTCTTACCCACAAGACTTAGGTTTTGAGATGGTAATTTATCCGTTACATAAAGAAATTGATTAAGTGATTAAGCAAAGATGTAATAATTTTAATTAAAATTAAATAGAGTTAAAAAGAAATGTTATTTTAAGTAGAAAAATGTTAGTGTGCCATGCCCATGGCTATGGCTACAAGCTACTACAACCAAACCAAGCTGGACCACGTACATGTGTTCACGTACAGATATCGAACCCATGCAACGAGACATGTATAAGACACGTGTCTCAATATAAGTATAACTACTTCATTAAAAATGCCACGTGTTATTTTGTCGGAGAAAGTGATGTGAATGGATTGGCATTTACCAAATTTTAGCAGCGGAGGATCCAGAGCAGGGACTGACTCAATCTCACTATCTAATATGTATTTATTATAATTATTATTTTTTTTTTGAGAAAGATTGAATTTATTTTTTAAAATTTTATTTTTATTCCGTCAACATACATTTATACGTGTAGCTATAGTTGGTACTTTAATTAACATAACCTAAACTTAGGATTCAATTAACATAACCTAAACTTACGATTCGTAACGTCCTAGTACTTTCTCATCCCTCGGTCGTGCTCTCAAAGTTCAATGATTCAGCGAGATTCGCATAATTTGGAACCCTAATTCTAACTTCTTCGTAACGTTTTTATGAAATTTGAATTTGATTTTTGAATACTAACTTTTCATGTTTCAATCTTTGAAAAAGATATACGAGGATAAATAATTATCAAAGCAAGCATAGTGATATTAATTGTGAAAAGTCTTCTTCTAATATTCACCACAATCTTTTGCATAAAGTTTAGGTTGTGATTTAACATTTCTAATAAGATAAGTAAAAAAAAAAAATTATAAATATAAAATCTACTTAAAAAATTAAAACAAATAAAATCAAATACTACAATAATAGATAAAACAAAATATTAATAGATCACAAGATTATAGATAGAGTTCAACTTATAAGAGGGTAAAAATATGAGATAGAGCTAAAGGATCGTAATAGACTTAAATCTTGCAAAATAATTGTTGATTGCTTTGATTATCTGTTTTTGTACGTAAAAAAAACGTTGAATTCTTACTCTATTGAATTAAAAGACTAAAATAACCTCATATCATCTTCTCCTGTGCGCGCGAACGTCACATTCGATCTTTTACGATAATTCTAATATAGTCCCTAATTAAACATAAAAAATCTAATTAATACTCAATCGTGCATCCTTGGAATTTCCATATTTTACTAAATGAAGCCGACTTTCAAGGGAGGATATAGTTATTAACAAAAACACACTTGAAAATGAAGTTGTTTAATAGCGTTGACTTTTTTGTTTTGTTGAAATTTGAACGTGTTGGGGGTTATAAGACACTAATCACAATAAAAATATGATATCGGTCCAATAAACATGTTTTCTTGTCCCAAATGTGTTTCAAACAAAGAATCAACATGTGTAATATGAAATTATATTCATATTTTGGTAATAGTTTAATAAACTTTATGATAATACTACACAACTTGATCTCGAGTTGTTTTAATAATCGTACGATAGTTTCTTCTAATAGAAAAACAAAAAGATAATATCGAGAACTTCTATATATGGTAAAATTTTGAAAAAAGCTTGAAAAAATAGGAAAACAATTCGAAAGATTCTTGATTCAACTAATATTGAGGGTGTAGAAAGAAAGTCATGCATGTTAGATATAATTTACTATATCTATTGGATCTATCTATCATATATTATAGTTATCATTAAGAAAAATGTTGAATACATATTTAGTAATTGGACTTAAAAATATTTATGAGGATGCGAGATAGACTCGATGCGCCAAATATACGTGTAGATATGAGATTTTAATTTATATTTTTTTTTTGTGATTATCCCAATAATATCATACACTTAATTGCTTAGTTCATAAGTTATTATTTATATTAGCACTTGACTTCTATCATCAAACAGAAGAAGATTTTAGTCGAAGAAAAATAGAAGATCCAGTAAAACTGAAAACTACAACAGCGACCGCCTTCAACAGATCTGAAGATCCGAACATTTCTTGCTTTTTTTTTTTTTTATAATCTTACCATGGAATAAATACTTAAGAGAAAATCATCATAAAGTATTAATACAAGTCTAAGAGAAAATTCATTCCTTTTGTTTTATATACATTATATTTGAAATTAATTAAAAAAAACATATTAGTAAAGAAAATAATAAGAATAAAATGATTGAAGGAGGGTGTTCTTTCATTGGGTCACGTTGTCCCCTTTTCCCCCTCCTTGTTTCCCCACAATCATGCACATAATTATAACCATTCCACTACCCTTTCTCTCTCCTCACTTTCTCTCTCTCTCTCCTCGTTATTCTATCCTAATAAAGTTAATGCTTAGAGAGAGAACACCGTCCTGTTATCCCATTCAAAACATTACACTTGGTTTCTTTCTTTCTCTCTCCTCCATTTTCTTTCCTTAGAGAAAGAACCTCGATACTTGTGCAAACCTTGTCTCCCTCGCTCTCTACGTAGTATGTATTCAGTATTCTATCTCAATTCCCAGTCCATATTTTGAGTTCAAATGGAGTATTTTTTTTCAAACTAATTTAATAATTTTGTTTCAATTAGTTATAAAATTAATTTTGATTATTAGAACTAAGTGTTGGAAAAAATAGAAATGGAAAGAATATTAAAATTTATTATTCAATTTTAAGTTAATAGTTTGGCTGGTTGGTTATGGCTAAATATAATCTATAATTATTTATTTTTAATATTTATAATTAAATTGATTCAAAGTTCTATTAAAATAAAAAATATTATATTACTAAAGAACTTCTAAAATAAAAGAGTCAAGGTGCATGCAAAACCAGGAGCTGCCAAATCTCGATTCTCGTGCAACCTCACTTCTCCCTCTAAAACCAGTCTTTTCTCATTCTCTCTCTACATCTTCAATCTCTGTTTCACATCTATATCTATTACACCCATTTACGCTTCTCCTCCACGGAGTAACTCTCTCTCTCTCTCTCTCTCTCTCTAAAACCAGCAGATAGGAACAATTGCTAACACTGGGATTCGAACTTTGTGGTTTGCTATTTCCAAAGAACCTCCTTTCACGCCCACCCAGAAAGAACAATGGATTCTTCATCTCAAAACTGGCTTGGATTCTCTCTCTGCAACCCCTCTCATTTCTCTCTCTTCCACGCCTTCGACTCTACTTCTCCTCCTCAGGGTTAGCTCGACTTTTTTTCATTTTAATGGCGAAAGAGGTTTTTGTTTTTTTTAATATATATTAATGTTCCATTACAGGTGGTTTCGGAGTGGAGAAAGGAGAAAAACAAAACGCACAATCAGCAGGTACCGACCTTTCCATTTTTACCGGCCGCCCGAAGCTCGAGAACTTTCTAGGTGGCTCTACTGTGACAGGATCTCCGGCTCCAACGCCAGCTCATTTCTCTGCTGAACATGAAATCTATGAGTCCGAGCTCAAAACCATAGCCGCGAGCTTCCTTCGCGGATATGCCTCCGGACAAGTCGACGTCAGAAATCAGTCACCTGTACCGGAATCTGCGCCGGTTGTTCAGTCCGAGCAAACTGTGAAGAAGGCGCTCGATACATTTGGCCAGCGTACGTCGATCTACCGTGGCGTTACCAGGTGACACAAATGAGAAATATTATTATTTTGATTTGAAAATTCTTTTTTTAGAAATAGATTTTCAAGGAAATTAAATATTCGTTTGAAATTGTTTTAATTGAAAATTTTCTTAATGATTATTAGACATAGATGGACTGGTAGATACGAAGCGCATTTGTGGGATAACAGTTGCAGACGAG
This sequence comes from Begonia masoniana, assembly GCA_022432975.1. NCBI lineage: Eukaryota > Viridiplantae > Streptophyta > Magnoliopsida > Cucurbitales > Begoniaceae > Begonia > Begonia masoniana. The sequence continues at coordinate 14,933,273 of CM039508.1, forward strand.
AAGGTCAGAGTAGAAAAGGAAGGCAAGGTAATTCTTTTGTAAAATATTTTGTGTTTTAAAAAATGAAAGTAGAAAGCCTCATATGTATTACTTAAAATATTGTTACTAATTACATAAACTTATCACCGATTGAGTGACAGATGACCCATAAAATTAGGTCTTATTTTTTTTCATTCTTTCAGTAAATTAAGCATATTATAGACTAACAGTATATACGTTTTCAACGAAAAATTGACAAGATTGGATTGACTGTTATCTCCTGTCACTCTCCTCTCTCTCTCTCTCTGAAAGTACTGGACGAGACTGTAAGTCTGTGTGAGCGGCATAAATGGGAGTAAAAGAATGAAAAGTGGTGCGAATTCCAATGAGAAAATGAATAAAATAAAGAGTCTGCAGGTTCCTAATCAATTTGTTCAGAGTTAGGTCTCTGTTAGAATTCATTAGATTCTGATGAGCTTATAATGTTGTAGTTCTGTTTTTTACCCTTTTAAATCATAAATTTTTTTTTTGAAGATTTTAATGGGTTTCTTCTGTTTTCTTTCTGTGACATGTCCATTGTTGATTGCCGCCATTGATGGACTGTCATCGTTTCCATTTTCTCAGTTTATTTGGGTGAGTTGTTTTGGACTTTAGGTGCTTTCTTTTACTATCATACTGAATCCGAAGTTGGGTGTGTGTAGATCATGATGCTTTGATTTTATTGACGTTAACTTTTGTTCGTGTAGGTGGATATGATAAGGAAGATAAAGCAGCAAGAGCATATGATCTTGCTGCCCTTAAGTACTGGGGTCCGACCACCACTACAAACTTTTCTGTAAGTTTTTAGTCAGTTCTCCGTGGTATAATGCTAAAAAAATCTTTAAATTTCTCTCTATTTTATTTTTAATGAAAGGAAAAATCTAACTTCTGCCATTGGTTTTCAAAATTATCCCTCTGTAAAGGTCTGCAACTATGAGAAGGAGCTGGAGGAGATGAAGAACATGACCAGACAAGAATTTGTTGCTTCGCTTAGAAGGTGTGATATCTTTAGCTTAAATTTTAACCTGCTATAAACAGGCATGGTGGTAGCGTTTCTATGAATTTAATTGTCTGGTTTTTATGTTTTAGGAAAAGTAGTGGGTTTTCTCGAGGAGCCTCCATTTATAGAGGAGTGACTAGGTATTTATTGTTTCTTCTTTCTTTCATTTTAATTTCAGAATATAAGGGTCTGTAAGTTGCAGTTTAGATGATTTGTTTTGCTCTTTGGATGTTTTTCTAGGCATCATCAACATGGTAGGTGGCAAGCGAGGATTGGAAGGGTTGCAGGCAACAAAGATCTCTATCTGGGAACATTCGGTGAGTTTCCTTTCTTTTGTTTTTTCTCTTAGAGAGAGAGATTTTGTCTATTTACCCAATGTACTAGAGAGAGAGAGAGAGAGAGAGAGCTCCGTAGTCAATGTTTCTTGTTGTTTTCGTTCTGTTAGTTATATTTGTACCATAATCAGACAATTAATGTGGGTTGACAATAGAGAGGGAGAGAGAGGGATTACCCTTATATGTTTTAACATTCACTTAATTTAAATTCAAGGCTCGTCTCCTTTTTCACTCAGGTACTCAAGAAGAAGCTGCAGAAGCATATGACATTGCCGCCATAAAATTCAGAGGCCTCAATGCAGTGACCAACTTCGACATGAGCCGCTACGACATCAAAAGCATCGCCAGTACCAACCTTCCGATCGGAGGAGTTGCCGGGAAATCTAAAATCTCCTCCGATTCCATCTCCGATAGCAAAAGTCTCGACGGAAACCGGTTGGACGACAGAGATCATGCGGCTTCCTCTTCTTCAACCTTCCCGGCCCAACCTAATACCTCTGCATTAGCCTTCTCCATGCCTATCAAGCAAGACCTATCAGATAATAATTACTGGCCAATGCTCAGCTACCAAAACAGTTCCTTCCTCAACTCTAGAAACCCTAACCCACCTTTTTCCACGGAGTTTTCCTCAGGTTCTTCAGTTGATGAAGGTTACAACATTCATCTGCAAAATGGGGGTCATTCTGATCAGATTTCAAGTCAGTTTTCAACACCCATTTGCTTAAATGCTGAGATGAATGCTTATGAGGGTTCAAATCATCCAGGCTATGGAAACCTGGTAGGGCAAACGATGTATTCTAAACCTAATTTTTTTCAGACGGCCATTTTTGGTGTAGAATGAGCTCATCAGAGCGGTGAGAATCTGAGCAAGAGGTAGACAAATATTTATGCTTTCTTTAAAATCTTAGGAAGGGGTAGGGTCCACTGACAGAATATCATAATTCAAAAGATGCAGCGATCTGACACTGTACTAACTCGTAGTTTTCTTTTGCTCAAGTGCAGGCTATGTCTATTTTCTCTCTTTTTTTTCTTTTGCTTTTTCTTTTTGTTTGTTCTTTGCTTTTTTGCCCTTTTTTTTTTTTTAATTTTCCTTTGGCTCTGTCATGATTTCAATCGTTATAATGGAAAAGACCCACGAGTCAAGTACGTTAATCTTTGTTCAGTAGCAATATAATATAATAATATAACTTTTACTGATGATGTTCAAATAATTATTACTATAATTAATGATAAGGTGATCTGAGTTTTATTTATTTTTTAAGGGTTTTTTTAAAAAAAAAAAACCCTAAAGTAAGGGTTGGCATTTAAAAAAAACTTTAAAAAATACTATTCATCGTCGTATACCTTCAACTATTCGAAACGTGCAATTTAAACCTGGTAGGGGGGGTGAGGAGTACGTACTCGACTCGTTTTGTAATTTTTGCAAACTATTGGAGGTCGAGTACGGTCGGTCGACCGGTCGTACTCGGAAACCGAGTACGGCTCCTCCTATTGGCAAAACTCGTGAAAAAACTCACGGGTTTTGTCCTTTAGTGCCGAGTATGGCTGGTCCAAATGGACTGACCGTACTCGGAGGTCAAAAACTCGTGACTTTTGTCACGGGTTTTGTCATTTTGTGGCCAGTACGTCCGATCCAAATGGACCAGCCGTACTCCCACCGTTAAAACCTGAGTAAAATCACGGGTTTTGTTTGTTTGTGAGGCGAGTACGGCTGGTCCATTTGGACTGGCCGTACTCGCACAGTAAAAACCCGTGAGTAAAATCACGGGTTTTGTTTGTTTGTGAGGCGAGTACGGCTGGTCCATTTGGACCGGCCGTACTCGCACCGTAAAAACCCGTGAGTAAAATCACGGGTTTTGTTTTTTTGTGGGGTGAGTACGGCTGGGCCATTTGGACTGGCCGTACTCGCACCGTAAAAACCCGTGATTAAAATCACGGGTTTTGTTTTTTTGTTGGGTAAATCCCCACCCAGCGTTCGAAAAAAACACAACCCCTCCCCCCATCCCTCTCAATTCTCTCGAAGCTCTCTCTCTCTCAAATCTCCGCTCTCACTCATTTCCAATTTCAATTTCTTATTTCGACCATATTCTTTCGTATTTATCTACAGGTATAAAAGTTTTTTTAAATTATTTAATTTGTATTTCGATTTATATATTTAAATATTTCTAATAATATTTTCTCGATTACCGACGACTATTTACAATACTATTTTCCCGTGAGTAAAATCACGGGTTTTGTTTGTTTGTGAGGCGAGTACGGCTGGTCCATTTGGACTGGCCGTACTCGCACCGTAAAAACCCGTGAGTAAAATCACGGGTTTTGTTTGTTTGTGAGGCGAGTACGGCTGGTCCATTTGGACTGGCCGTACTCGCACCGTAAAAACCCGTGAGTAAAATCACGGGTTTTGTTTGTTTGTGAGGCGAGTACGGCTGGTCCATTTGGACTGGCCGTACTCGCACCGTAAAAACCCGTGAGTAAAATCACGGGTTTTGTTTGTTTGTGAGGCGAGTACGGCTGGTCCATTTGGACTGGCCGTACTCGCACCGTAAAAACCCGTGAGTAAAATCACGGGTTTTGTTTGTTTGTGAGGCGAGTACGGCTGGTCCATTTGGACTGGCCGTACTCGCACCGTAAAAACCCGTGAGTAAAATCACGGGTTTTGTTTGTTTGTGAGGCGAGTACGGCTGGTCCATTTGGACTGGCCGTACTCGCCTACAGGTATAAAAGTTTTTTTAAATTATTTAATTTGTATTTCGATTTATATATTTAAATATTTCTAATAATATTTTCTCGATTACCGACGACTATTTACAATACTATTTTCTTCGTTTTTGTCATTTACCATATATTTATATATTATACTGTAAATAATTGGATTGAATTTATTTTTTTTAATGAAGATTTTATTAGCGACGAAGATGGATTCCGACTCAAGTAGATCGATTGATTTAGATGAGCGATCAAGTGGTGATGCCGAAATGGATTGAGATTTGGACAACATGCCTACATATGGTGATGTATGAGCATTCGATAACCCACTGGCAAATGAAGAAATGTATGTCTATTCGACCTCCAAAACGCTAGACGATGAGCTTTGAACACCGGTCGGCTCAGCTGACGACGAGGTGGAAAGCATACCGGTAAGAGAACAAATCTCACTGGGATTTCATAAGGGTAAACAATATGGTTCTTGGCAGGAACTGAAACACGAGATAGACCAATATTCCATAGAAAATGGTTATGGTATTACATACATTAAATGTGAAAGAAGTCGACTGATTGCTAAATGTGGAGATGGATGTGGGTGGCGACTGCATGCTTCGCTGATGCAAAATGTAATACCCGGCTTGTACGGAGATTTAATATATTATATTAATATTTTAATAAAACGTGGCATTTTTCATAAATATGTCAAATCAAATCAATTTCGCAAACGAAAAGCGTCATTACGATCCTAACGAATAATATGAATTTTAAGGAATTTACGAGAGTTTTCGGAATGATAACGCTATATTCCGTGTAATTACGTTTCTCGAAACTTAAAAGTCGTTTAAGTAAAAATAGTAAATGAAGTCCAAATTGCGAACGGACAGTTTTAATAAAGCTCTGGTGACAAGTAAGGGTTAATGGCAAAATATGGAATTTTCGAGAATCCGAATCGTTGGACGATTAACGAACCGAGTGACGAAACTAATATAAAAACTTAAGAAAGGGAAAAATCGTCATTTGAGCGTTTGATTTTAATTATTCATAAAAGGCAAAATGCCTTGGTGATTTTCGTTAGAAAATCACTTTCCAGAGAAGAAGACTTCTCTTTCTCCCTCACGATCTCTCTCGGCCGCCGACGTGCTCTTCCCCTCCGAGCTCCGTTCGAGCTTTGATCAACCCGTTTCCTTCACGGTTTCTCATCCTCTCGCAACCCTCGGTATGTAGCTTCGGTCTCTGAGCATTTATTTTGAGTTTTCGGTTCGATTTAGGGTTAGGGTTTCGACGAAAAAACGCGATTTAGGGCTCGTAATTAATAGGTTAGCCATGATTAAGTATATATTGGACGTATTTGACGTTATCGGACGAAGATAAATCGAATTGTGAAAAAGTTTAAAAATCCGAGAATTTTAAGGTTTTCGGAAAAAGTTCGATTGCTCGATGAATTAGCTTAATAAATCGAATTAAAGCATTAGGAAATATTTTGAGTTAAGGTTTTGTTAATTTGGACGTTTAATAGCTTAATTCGGTTTTAACGGCAAATATCGTGTTTTACCTCAGACACGCGACTCCAGTGGACGAAGCTTGAGATTCAGCGCGCTCAAGGTAAGTTCTCGTGATCTTCTCTGGCCAATTGGCCTACACCGTACTTCGATTTAGCGTCGAGGATCTTAAAGGATTGTTTGTTTTATTGCTTTGGTTGGGTAGATAGGTTTATATTTGTCTTAGGTTATGCTATTCGGTCTTGATGGTATGCATGTTGGTTGTTTACTTTATGTCTATTAACTGTTCATGCATCACGTATTTCAAAAGTCATGAAAATGAATTTCCGCACGTGTTTTAAGAAAATGAAATGAACCTCTGTAATTAATCTACGTAATCTGTATCTGTATCTGGTTACGCGAGGTGGGGCTCAGGCATGGCTGTAGGGTTTGTGAGCATGTACCCCCCTCCTCTAGGTGGAAAGTGGTAGTTCGACCGCGGAATGTATCCTTTCCATTTAGAGGGCTAATATCTCGGTAACAATCTGTCTGTGACGTAATGAAAAGAATGAAAATGTATCTGAATATGAATATGTAATCTGCACGTTTTATGAATGGCATACGCACGCATGCATCTGCATTTACGTAGCTTACTGAGATTTCAATATCTCATATGTGTCTGTATGGTGTAGGTGACGTTCTAGGTTACGTTGACCCAGGTGAGGATGATATTCCTCCTCCTGACGTAGGAGCAGCTGATGGATGATGGCCGTGGGAGTGCGCTGAGCAGTCGAGGCGCTTTTGACCCGTGGGGATCGTCTGTGTATGTATTCTGGAGGATATTTGGTTAATACGAATGTATAGAACATATTAGGTTGTTTGGATCTGGTTAGGGGTCAGATAACCTTTTGATGCTTTAAATGTTTTGGCAATTGTATGTAAAACGTCTTTGTTTAAACTGTTTTGATAAACGTTATGAAATGTTTTGGTTTAAATGTTTAAGTTGAATGAAAATATTTTGAAATGTTGTTTGTAGGTTGTTACGGATAGCTCGGTTTTTAGAGCTATCCACGCAGTTGGACTTCGCAAAGTCCAAAGCGAGTCGATTGAGTTTAGGTTATGTTTTAATCGGTTGAGTGCATGTGTGAGTTTTGGTGATTACTGGTGAAAGGAAGAAGGTGATTTGCTCTCTGGAGACCGGATTCCAGAGAACAAATAAATGTGTTTGAAGCTGAAAATTTTGAAGTGTTAAAGTCTCGAAGGAAAAGGAGGATCGCTGCATAGTGTGCAGCGATCGATCTCTGCTTTTCAGCAGAGATCGATCGCTGCCCTTGATGTAGGCAGCAGCGATCGATCTCTGTAAACTACAGAGATCGATCGCTTGCTGCCAATATGCAAGCAGCGATCAATCTCTGTAGTTTACAGAGATCGATCGCCCCCCCTCCTTTTGGCAGCTAGTTCCGATTCTACCCCTGCTTTAGTTGTCATTAAATACTTAAATGTTTTAAGTTTAATTAAATTGTTTTAGTTATGTTTTAAATGATTTACCCAAACGAACTTCGAATTCGATTCCGGTTTCGGTTTCGATTTCAATTCTGGTTAATATTAGATTTACAGTTTATAAAATGTAAAGTAAAATGAAAAATTTATACGGAGAAAATGGGGTATAGTATTAGGGGTGTTACACAAAATGAGCGAACGTTTCAAATAAAGAGCTTGATCGACTCTCACTGTTGTTCGAGGCAAGTTGAAAATCGACGCGCTTCAGCAAAATAGCTGGCAAACCATTACCTGGACAGGTTCAAAATTCACCCTACCTAGGACATCTCATCTATTATGGAGACAGTGAGGAAAGACTTCACCGTCGACATTTCACCCAGTCTTGCCACAAGAGCAAGAAGCATAGCTCGAATCCTCAATGAAAGGAAGTGCGACGAACAGTACGGGCAACTGTGGTCGTACGCAGCCGAAATATTCAGATCAAATCCGGGCAGCACAATGAAAATTGATGGAAACCCAGTGGGCCGTAATCAATTGGGATTTCAAAGATTCTATATGTACATGGCTGCTTGCAAGACTGGGTTGCTGGAGTGCGGAAGACCCGTTATTTGCTTGGATGGTTGCCATCTAAAGGGCTCGTGTCCCGGCCAATTACTCACGGCCATTAGTATCGATGGAAACGATGGAATCTACCCTGTTGCTGTTGCCAACGTCGAGTCTGAGTGTGCAGACTCATGGACATGGTTTTTACATATATTAAAGCAAGATCTCAACACTCAGCATGGCTACGGTTGGACACTTATTTCAGATCGACAAAAGGTATGATGCATTTCTATATGTTATTTCAAAATTTTGTGGCGTTGGGGGTTTAATATTGTTTTATTAATGTCATTGTTCGTGCAAATATCAGGGGTTACAGATAGCTATTCGAGATCAGTTCCCATATGTTGAACACCGCTTTTGCCTCCGGCATATGTATGCGAATTTCAAAAACTGATTTCGGGGCAAAGCATACAGAGATGTGATGTGGAATGCGGACAGAGCACCCACTGAGGCCCATTTCGAGCATGAAATGTGAAAACTACACCAGCTATGTCCGGCAGCCCACGAATGGCTTCGAGCAGAAGAGCTGAAATATTAGGCTAGTTATGCCTTCTCTCCGAATTCCAAGTGCGATCTGGGCTTGAATAATTTGTCCGAGTCATTCAATGCACTTCTTTTGCCAGTCAGGGACAAACCGATCCTGACCATGTTCGAGATGATTCGAACACGCTTGATGACTCGCATCGTCAAGAAATTTGAGAAGCTGGTTGATTCAGATGAGATCCTCTGTCCCAAGATCAAAGAAAAGCTTGACAAGCTAAAGAGTGCATCTAGAAATTGGCATGCAACGTTTTCGGGAGCTACACGATTTCAAGTCAGCAATGGATACGACCAATTCGAGGTGGACATGACTTTGGGTGTGTGCAATTGCACTCGGTGGGAGCGTACAGTAATCCCGTGTGTCCATTCCATTCCTTGCATGTACTGGATGAGAGTTGCGCCGGAAGACTACGTGCATGCATGCTATTACAGGGGATGATACCTGCAGATGTACTCACACTATATTCGTCACATCAGCGGCCCAATAATGTGGCCGCTCGTCCAAGGTATGAACGAAATTCTCCCGCCAAAAAGACGACGTCAACCTGGTAGGCCGAAGAAGACAAGAGTGCGAGATGCCGAAGAGCCGTCAAGCTCGAGAGTCAGTAAGAGGAACTCAACCGTGCGTTGTGGTATATGTCGGCAGCAGGGTCATAATACTCGCACTTGTCCCAATCGGGGATCAACTTCAGGCGCTGCTTCGCATGACACATTCATGGGCTTTAACACATTTGATGGGATGCAGGAATCTTCGACACGCGGCCGTGGCAGTAATGTGTAAAATTTTTAAAAGTTTTTTGATGGCGATATTACCATGTTTACCGATACTGCTCTTTTTTTACATTGTCCGATGGAGTATAGTTCCTACGGCAAATTCACTGCAATCTTGATTTAGTATAAATTTCTTTGTTCTTCATGTCATTTTTGTCTTTATTTTCGTACATATTTTGCCTACAAATATAGAGCTGCAAAATAGACTTGACATAATATAAAAAGAAAAAAAAAAAGATAGTGGAGTCACGTGACCGAATTATCTTGGCACTCTTAATTGAATGTAAAATCTTGTATCGACTTCCGTGCCTATTTTTCCTCTTCCTTTAATTTAATGTCTCGACTTCCGTGCCTCTTTTTCCTCTTTCTCATGTCTTACTCAGAACCTATCTATATCATGTTTGGGAATCTGACATGCTTTGAAAAATGCATCTTTATCGTTCTTACTATAACAAAAAATTCAGGGGCATAATACTCGCACTTGTCCTAACCGAGGAGGCCGTCCTCTCCAGAGAGTACGGTTGGTCCAGCTGGACCGGCCGTACTCTATGATTTTATTTAAAATTTTATTTTATTTAACTCTAAAAATAATTAACTAAAATTACAATAAATCATAACAGTGTTATTAAATCACCAAATTTTTAACGTATTGTTTATTCTTTGTTTCTTACGTTTGTCATTCAGTGAACTACATGTGATTCCTGATATTTTCAGAGAGTATTATTGATTTCATATGACATCAAATTAAAGTCTTATAAAACATATATAATTTCATATTTAATTATAATTAAAGTACAACAAATTTACATACAACAAATAAGCAGACTATGCAGGAGGGGCATCATCGTCAGAGTCCGTGGCGTTGTTCGCCATCCAAGTCGTCCACCTTTCGTTTATCTCTTTATAAGACTCATTGAGATAATGCTGAGCAGAGACCAGTTGCTGGATGTCTCGTTGCTGGCTTTGGTGTGATTCCAGCAATTGCTGCAGCTGCTGCTGGTGTGTTCGCTGCATCTCATATATTTGCTGCTGTTGCTGGTACTGTTGGTGGTGGTGTTTTAGATGCATCTCATTTATCTGCTGCTGTTGCTGGTACTGTTGCTGGTGCATATCATTCAACTGCTATTGATGTGTCTCTTGCATCTGATATAGCTGTTGCAGATACCGTCTTGTATCCCAGCCGCTTCTCTCATCCTCTTGGGGGGCGTTTGGTGGCGATGTAGTCTCATCCATCGGCACTGCCTGAGAGGTGGATGCCCGAGAGGTGGATGCTCCCTGATTTCTCCTCAGCACCCACTCGCCATCGACTTCGACGATTCCCATCCATATCAACTGGATCGTGTCAAATACGTCGGTAGATCTACGAGGGATTATCTGCTCTCCAATCGGTATGCGAATCCCAGCTCGCATGACAAGCTTCAGAATCAATGTCCCGTATGAGAGATTAGTCGTGGGTGCTCTCCCGATCTCACGCATGTGATTTAAAATCAAGAAACCAGGGTCAAAAGGCTTCCTGTTGCACAGCTTTTCCATGACATAGAGGTCCATGCAACTCACGTGATTTCGATGGCCCTCTCGCGGCAGAAGGGTGTGGACGAGCATGTTTCGGAGAACCCGGCCTCTAGCATTCAGCTCGTGCGCTCTTGGCTTCACGAACACCTCAATATTGGGGTTGCAGTGAATTTGCCGAAGGAACTCTACTCCCTCGGGCAATGTAAAAAAAGGGCAGTCTCGGGAAGCATGGTAATATCGCTCCGCCCCTTTTATGTTAAATCCCAAGACTTCATTCACCTGCTCTGCCCGTATCATAAAATCAAACCCAAGAATGTATGCCCTCAAACCAGTTAAAACTCCATCTGTCCTGACCGTTCTCAGGTTGGCGTAGAACAAGCAAACTATTCTCTCGCACGTCTCGCCTGTCAATGCATTGATCCCGTTTAGGCCGATGTTCTCCAACATCTCTTTGATGCCCAACGACTCCCAACCGCTAAAGTCTACATGCATGCAAAAGTTTAGTGAGCGTTTTCGCAGATCTTGCTCAAACTTTCTCTAGCAATCTTGTGACAAAAATTCTATGGTAAGATTCTGTCAAGTTAACGTAAAAATAATATTTAGTTTTTAAATTTAAAACGTATAGAGTACGCTAAATGAGAAACAAATCATCGGTAATCGAAAAAAAATATTAGCAATACTTATTATTTAAATAAATAAATATTAGAAATATTTAAAAGTATTAGAAATATTAAAAATTATTTAAATAAATAAATATTAGAAATATTTAAAAGTATTAGAAATACTAAAAATTATTTAAATAAAAAAATAAATAAAAAATAACTTTCGTACCTGGTAGGTAAACGTAAAGAAATATTAATGGAAATACGAAAAGTGGTAGAAAATTGAAGGGGAGAGATTTGAGGAGGGAGAGATTTGAAAAGGATTTTTGGGTGATTTTAGCCGCGGTGGATGAGGCTTTATATAGGGGCATCAAGTACGGCCGGTCCAGATAGGACCGGCTGTACTCGAATCTCACGTGGTTCGTCTTCTAGCAAGGCGAGTACGTGCTCGCCCCACTAGAGGACGGACCCGTGACCTTGGTCACGGGTCTTAAGGAGGAAAAAGCAAAAACCCGTGACAAAAAGTCACAGGTTGTTACATGCCGAGTACGTTTGGTCCAAATGGACCAGCCGTACTCGGCACTAAATAACAAAACCCGTGACAAAAAGTCACGACTTTTTACCTGCCGAGTACGGCTGGTCCATTTGGACCAGCCGTACTAGGGACTAAATGACAAAACCCGTGACTTTTGTCACGGGTTTTGCACATAGGAGGACGCTTGATCCACGTACTCGGTTTCTGAGTACGGCCGATCCAGCTGGACCGGCCGTACTCGACCTCCAATATTTTGCTAAAATTGCAAAACGAGTCGAGTAGGGCCGGTCCATCTGGACCGGCCGTACTGGACCTCCAATATTTTGCAAAAATTACAAAACGAGTCGAGTACGGCCGCTCCATCTAGACCAGCCGTACTCGTTGGCCGAGTACGTACTCCTCACCTCCCCTGCCAGGTTTAAATTGCATGTTTTGGATAGTTGAAGGTTTACGGCGATGGATAGTATTTTTTAGGGGTTTTTTTACTGCCAACCCTTACTTTAGGGTTTTTTTTTTTGAAAAAAACCCTTTTATTAAATTCAGCGTAAGTATTGCCGTTGTTTTTTGTAGGGTGGGCACTGGCCGATAAACCCTTTTTTTAAATTCAGCGTAGGTATTGCCGTTGTTTTTTGTAGGGTGGGCACTGGCCGATTTGACCGAAACAGTTAGAATCAGGAACCGATCCGGACAGACTGTTTTTGCTATTAGGTTCCATAAAAAATTAAATGAAAAAAGAGCGGAAAATTCTAAAAAAATAGGAAACCTAATTTGATTGACCAGTGGGTTTCTTCAAAAATGGTTGAAAATATCAGTGGATAGACCAAAAATGCCTTTGATTTCCATAGAAAAATTCGAGAACAGTTTTAGAAAAGTTAATATCAGAAGAACAAAACCTGAGTTTTTGAAGTGAAATAACATTTGCAATGTTAAAATCGTAGTAATATCGAGTAAAAGTGAGCTATATTCTCTAACATAGTCACCCACTGTGCCCGTTTGTCGAAGTTTCCTCAAAGCCTCATTCGCGGTCCATTCCGAATTTTGAGGTAAGAATTGATCTTTTAGTTCACTTTCTAGTACTTCGAAAGTGTAACAACCCCAGTAGGGTCGTTCGTATTTCATCACTTACTTTAGACCATTTATGCCTCGACTATCTTTATACTAAGGTTTCCCTTTATATTATATTATTATTATTTTTTTATTTTCTCTCCATAAACAGAACTCAGGGATAATACAGTAGTTGTCGGAAACCGAACCCTTCGAACTCGACTCCCTCATAAAACAGACAACACATTCATTCACAGAGTCGAACGATAAGACTCGGACATCAGTTCCATAATGTAATCGGGCAGCAAAATGCCCAAAGACCACTTGTGTGATGACCCGAATCTGTAAGTCCCGAATCTGTACTGGTACGATGGCTGCACGAACCGGAACCCGGATGGCAGTACGTCCGCGCGGGCGAGCCGGAAGGTGACAGGTCGTAAAGAGGGGGTCGTCACAATCCCACAGCGCTTGGGGAAGTATGTGGAAATGAAACATATGTAAGAGATCCCTCCCAAGATAGCAAGACGCGTTTTGGAGCTCAATTGACGACGGATCCCATAAGAACTCCGAAGTTAAGAGGGCTTCGGCGAGAGTAATTCCAGGTTGGGTGACCTTCCGGGAAGTGCTCTCGCCAAACAAAGCCGTGAGGGGAGGATATTGGGCTGCGGCCCGATCCCCGGAGCGGACAATATCTTGCTGGGAACGGGGTCGTTACAAATGGTATCAAAGCCTGTACCCAACCGGAATTGTGGCCAACGAGGACGTTGGGCCCCCAAGGGGGGGTGATTGTGATGACCCGAATCTGTAAGTCCCGAATCTGTACTGGTACGATGGCTGCACGAACCGGAACCCGGATGGCGGTACGTCCGCGCGGGCGAGCTGGAAGGTGACAGGTCGTAAAGAGGGGGTCGTCACAATCCCACAGCGCTTGGGGAAGTATGTGGAAATGAAACATATGTAAGAGATCCCTCCCAAGATAGCAAGACGCGTTTTGGAGCTCAATTGACGACGGATCCCATAAGAACTCCGAAGTTAAGAGGGCTTCGGCGAGAGTAATTCCAGGTTGGGTGACCTTCCGGGAAGTGCTCTCGCCAAACAAAGCCGTGAGGGGAGGATATTGGGCTGCGGCCCGATCCCCGGAGCGGACAATATCTTGCTGGGAACGGGGTCGTTACAACTTGACTAAAATCATCCACGGCTACGCTAGAGAATACATCATCTGGTCACAAAACGACAAGATTCAATCCACTTCTACCGATCGCAAAACGACGAGAATCAAGCCACTTCTACCGACCGTAAAATGACAAGAATCAAGCCACTTCTACCGATCGCTAACGACAAAACCTAATACCCACTTCTACCGATAGTGAAAATCAACATCTTTCGGATGACATGTGCATCCCACGTGACTCATTGAACATCACCCGATAGGAGACTTCTACCGGTGAGCAGGATTCCTAACATCTACCGATTGTAATGAACACCATCTACTGATAGAAATAAACAACATCTACCGATAGAAATAAACAACATCTACTGATCACAAAACGACAAGACATAATACTCACTTCTACCGATAGTGAAAAATCTACATCTTTCGATTGACATGTGCATCCCACGTGACTCATTAAACATCACCCGATAGAAGACTTCTACCGGTGAACGGGAGCCCTTAACATCTACCGATAGAAGACATCCTGACTTTTACAGACTTTAACATGACTGACGTAAACTTGCACAATATAATCCATAGACTCATCCAAAATACGTGTAGCGGAAGACTTAAATAAATAGATCATTCTATATCCTCATAATTATCCTCAAACTTAGGAATTGAATCAGACAATTTCCAAAATCCGACGTTATAAGAAAAATCTCATCCTACTTAGTCATACATATTCATAATTTTTACTAACATCTTAAGAGCAGTAACCAGGGGTTGTATTCGCCTTCAAGCCACAAATTGTCACCCATAGCACCCTCCAGCAACAAGTCTTGGGCATCCTCATTGAGTTTGGAATCCTTACCTGATAGTTCGTCACCTACATCATAAGGTTTAAACTACAAGCCTAATGCTTAGTAAGGAGTGCAATACTAACATGTATGCATAAATGCACAGTTGAAAGAAACACGTTTTCACAATCTTTTCTTGTTCATGTTCTCGTTCATATTCTCGTTCATATTCTCGTTCATCGTTTACATCATGTGGATTAAGGGAGGATTTGTGCCGAAAAGGGGGTCGACAGTGAAAGTGTACATAGTCCCTTGCGGGTCGAAATCATGGTCCTTCTTTTGGACAGTGACATACGCCAAACCGCCCCCAACCCTCTCTTAATCCCTATTGCATAAGTTTCATGTTCATATCTTGTTCGTGAAAGAAAATATGCACTTAAAACACTTTCATGTGCTTAAAAAAAATCATGAAGCATGTGTATGAGTACTCTTAATTCATCGGACTAAAAGACAGATCATTCAATCAACAACAGACCATACTACTAACTCGCATACTATAACCAAACAGGCAATAACACAAACAGCTTAAGAACATCATAATCACTTCAACCTAGTACCTTTGTGATGCATGGCCTTAATGGCCGGGAATCTTACTCACTCACTTAATTAGTTTCCTTAGCAACTTGAGCACTTCACCTCAGATTTTTTTCACCTAAAACATTTCACATTATAGAGTTACCTTGCGGGTCGAAATCATGGTCCTTCTTTTGGACAGTGACATACGCCAAACCGCCCCCAACCCTCTCTTAATCCCTATTGCATAAGTTTCATGTTCATATCTTGTTCGTGAAAGAAAATATGCACTTAAAACACTTTCATGTGCTTAAAAAAATCATGAAGCATGTGTATGAGTACTCTTAATTCATCGGACTAAAAGACAGATCATTCAATCAACAACAGACCATACTACTAACTCGCATACTATAACCAAACAGGCAATAACACAAACAGCTTAAGAACATCATAATCACTTCAACCTAGTACCTTTGTGATGCATGGCCTTAATGGCCGGGAAAAACAAAATTCTAAAAGTTCTAACCAAAAGTCATCATAGAATCTAACGCATATATTTCTAAATCTTCTTAGTCGTGCACCTTGTGTGCGTAGATTAAACTTCCAGAACCTAAAATAACCAGATTCAACCTAGTAACTAACCACAGATTACAAATGTCACTACTATTACTCTGCCATTGAAGAATCCGAAACTTCAAGTTCTAGCTGGAAACAGAGCTCCAAGTAACTAACCAGCAACTACATTGTCTAAATCTTACCTAGAGCGTGTATCGTCGGGGGTGGAGACTGAAGAATCGGTCGTCGATGGAGGAGTCGCTGGCAAGGAGAGGGAGAGCTCTGGAGAATGGGAAAATCGCAAAAGGAAGTGTCGGCTACAGTAGTGGGGTTTAAGGATTTCCAATTCCTATTTATACTAATTAAAATTCATCTTAATTACAATTTTGCCACCCAACATAGTTTCACACCACTTGGAATTCAATAAATCAGGCATTAATTTAAAATAAAAAGGTCGATAAAAGGTGACAGTTAAATAAGTTTCTTTAAGGAAAGAAATTACCTGACTGAAATTGTCGGGTGTTACAGAAAGTGTCCATCTGTGGCTCCTTATTTTGCATTTGTCGCCACCCTAGTTTATCATCACCTCCCAAATACATGCTTGCAATCCTCACTTGATTGTCTTCCTTGATGCTTGCGGCCGTGAAGTATTGTTTCATGTCTCAAAGGAAGTTCTCTAGCTCCTTTGCGTTGCAGTTTCCGATTTTGGCTCGAGTACCTTATAGCATTCGAAATATCAGCAGTGAATAGTGTTCTCATGTGAAAAAAACTGCGTGACAATGTGAATTGCCTGTTGGTGTACTGATTAGGGTCTACGGTCGATGACCAAGTGTGACTGAGGCTGAACGACGAGCATCGAGCAACGAGGCTGATTGGCTGAGCAACCAGCGACGAGGCTGACTGGCTGAGCAACGAGGCCGAGGGACAAGCAAAAAGGAATGGCTGAAGACCTGATCTGAATGAGAAATTGATTTGGGGATTAGAATTAGCTGATGGGCGCAGGCAACAGAGCTTCTTTGGATTATGGGTCCAGGCCGTGGGCGGGTATTTGATATTTGGGCTGGTTTTGATCCAACTTTAATCGGGTTTACCCACGGCTCGATTTTTGACCGTTAGAACGATTTTTTACCTTTAAAATCGTTACCCGAACCGTGAACCGTGGTTTTGTATTTTGGAGAACCATTAACCGTTATTCATCTTGACAAAAATTGACCTGGACCAGACTAAACCACGCGGGTCAGTTTTACCAGCAATCCGGGCCAGTTTTGCAAAACCCTAGTATTTCAATCTTCAAAGTAAATTTGTTCTTCTGCTAGTGATTTTTTTTCTAAAAGGTTTTTCCAAGTAAATCTAGTGCCCACATCGTATTTTCTTTTATCATTTATCGTTCGATTTCTAACAATTGGTATTAGAGCCTGGTCGAGAGAAAAAAATATAGAATCCAGTTTCATAGTTTGTCGAAACATCAATTCTTTCTGGTCGTTCCGCATCGAACAAGATTTTCATAATTTGTTTAGAAAATTACAATTTTTGGGAAAAAGAAAAAGAAAAAAAAATTGTCCCTCCTGCCATTCATCTTGCTCAAGAAGATTTGTTCTTCTCCACCGTCTAGCTGTCATCAGAAACAGTTGCCCTATTCATTTTGAAAGCTCTAATTTTTACATGTTTCGAGTTTGTCAGAGCCGAGGTACCTCCGAGCAATAGGTTTGTCGTCAGATGGTTTTCTAGTCATCGTTAGTCGCCATAAATTTCTGCATCATTGTTCTCCATTCTGTCGCGAGAGTGTACTTTGCAAAGTTAGATTTTTGACAAAGATAAAAATTATTGAAAATCCTTGAGATTTTTGGAAGATTTTTTTTAGGAGATTAAATTTCATGATTTAAGGTAAATTTGGAATCGCGCGACTATCTCAAGATTGAATTTTTTTTTTCGGTTGAAATTCAAATAAGATTTGAATTCCATGATAACTGCGATTATTTTTTGCGAATAGATTTAATTTGATTTTGGAGCTGATTTGTTATAAAAAAAAGTATTTAAATTTTGGGGATATCTTTTGAAATCTTATGATATCCATGATTTTCCGTTTCAATTTAAAAGTGAATATTTTATTGAAGCCAGTGATTTGAGTTAGATATTTTGTGAAAAAATGTATTTTTTGAGCGATAAAATCTTTGATGTAGATCTTTCACTTTTGAATTGAGATTAAATATTTCGTTATGGTAGGATAAAAATAGTGGAATTACCATGGTTACTCTCGAAAAAAATGTCTACTATTTAGAAAATTTTCAATGTAGGAAGCTTACAGTTGTCCTTTGTTAGACGAAGAAGAAGAAGAAGAGAATAGTTGTTTCATTCAAACTCAACTACAACACTTTTACAGAGAGTGTTTTTATATATTTTGCCCTAACAATTACAGAAGAAATAGAGAAGAGAGATAGGACTGGGCCCGGTTCAGACGAATGGTTCAACATAATCTAGGTCCGGTTCAGACGTATAGTTCAACATCGCCCCTCAAACGCACAGGTCGAGGAAGAACCGTGAGTTTGAATCGAAGCTCTTGAAAACGAGCAACAGTCGGCGGTTTTGTGAGACAGTTAGCAATTTGATCAGTGGATGAGACATAGGCAAGATTCAGAGACCCGTTGGCAACTTTCTCACGAACAAAATGCTGATCAATTTCGACATGCTTGAAACGAGCATGTAGGACTGGATTGGATGTGAGGTTCATGGTGCTAATGTTATCACAGTAAAGCAAATGAGGAGAATGTGGAAGAAGATGTAGTTCAGTAAGTAGAGATTGAATCCACAATAATTCAGCTGCTCCATGTGCAAGTGCTCGATATTCAGACTCCGTACTGGATCGAGAGACAACTTTTTGTTTGAGGACAACCAGGAAATCAGATTGTGACAAAGAAAGATACAGTGAGTACTGGAGCTACGACGATCATCAGGACATAAAGCCCAATCAGTATCTGTGTAGCAGTATAAAGAATGATGGACACTTGGTTGAATAAATAATCCCAAATGAGTTGAATCTCACAAATACCAGAGAACTCTTTTGACTGCTTGCATGTGAATATCGGTAGGGGCGTGCATAAACTGGCAAAGTTTGTTAACAACAAATAATATGTCTGGTCTTGTGATAGTGCAATACTGCAAAGCACCAATGATACTACTATATTAAGTCGCGTTAGGCAGAGGTGTGCTAGCATGAATAGAGAGCAGTGGCAAAGTGAGAGGAGTATTCTGAGGCTTGGAATTAAGTAAGCCTCTCTTCGTCAGCAAGTCTCGGATATATTTAGTTTGACTGAGATTTAAACCATGAGACTGATGATGAACCTCAATCCCAAAAAAAAAAAATGCAAGTTGCTGAGATCCTTGATAGCAAACAGCTGAGACAAGTGAGTGATCAACTGAGAAATGAGAGAAGAGGATGAACCTGTCACGAGAATATCATCAACATATACTAAAACCACAATAATATGAGATGCAGTATGTTAGATAAACATTAACGTATCAGCCTTGGAACCAAGAAAACCTCAATTGAGAAGAGCAGTACTGAGTTTGAGGAACCAAGCTCGAGGAGATAGTTTCAAACCATATAGGGATAGATGAAATTTACATACATAATCTGGCCGAGTAGTGTAACGACCCCAACGGAATCGCCACACAATTCATTACTTAATCTCTTAATCATTTGATTCTTACTTCCATACACCTTGTTCATTATTAGTGTTAATATTATTCTCTCCTTGTTTTTTTTTTTTTTTTTTTTCAAACATCTCTTGATCTGCATCTACCGATAGAGTTATAGACTCACATCGATCGATGATCACGTGTCCGCCACGCGACACATCTGATCTCAACCAGCAATAGATATCCACCGGTGGTCACGGGCATTGCACGTGCCTAATTAAAGACATCACCCGGTCTCGAACATATTCCACTAGATGTTCATATTTACCCTACATCGACCGGTGGACATGTGTGCCTCACGTGACCGATTTAAAACATTACCTGAACATTTAACGACAAGAAAATACTCTACATCTGCCGATCACTAGACGACAAAATAATATCTTCATCTTCCGGTGACTCAAATACATTTCATCCACCGAACGCTAGACGACAAAATAACATTCCCAGCATCTGGTGAAGAAATACACTTCATCCACCGAACGCTAGACGACAAAATAACATTCCCAACATCCGGTGAAGAAATACACTTCATCCACCGAACGCTAGACGACAAATTAACATTCCCAGCATCCGGTGAAGAAATACACTTCATCCACCGAACGCTAGACGACAAATTAACATTTACATCATCGGGTGAGGAAACAAACTACATCTTCCGGTGACGTCATACTACATCTTCCGGTGACGTCACCCGGAAGACTCAATCGTTCAACTCCCATCATTTGACATCCGCCGATGACGTCAGCCGGATGATTGCCTCATCCAGCTTCTATCATACGGCAGTAAAACACTATAATCATCAAACGTCTTCATCCGATAGAACATATCACAACTCACCCAATTCTTAACTTAGTAACTATAAACCTCAAAGAGTAAGGATCATAAACTCATCCAAAATACGCATAGCGGAAGACTTAAGCAACACAAACCATTCAATAATCCTTAAAGTCGTATTCAGACTCTAAAGTCAAACCATTCAAATCCGAATCTCATTGTTATAAGAAATTCTGTTCTACTTAGTCATTTGTTTATCATAAACTTTTCTGACTTACTATGAGTATAACCAGGGAACTTAATCGCCTATCCAGCCTTGCACTGTCACACTGAGCATCCTCCAGCAACCAGCTTTAAACGTTCTCTTGGGATTGGGAATCCTCACCTATTAACTCTTCACCTACATCATAAGGTTCAGCTATAAGCCTAATGCTTAGTAAGGAATGCATCAATAACATGAATGCATGAATGCATATTTCGGAGAAATACATGGTCATAAGTCTTTTCTTGTTCATAATCATCATCCATAATCATGAATCATATTCATCATTCGTAATCATTGTTCATAATCATTGTTCATATTCATCATTCGTAATCATTGTTCATAATCATTGTTCATATTCATCATTCGTAATCATTGTTCATAATCATTGTTCATATTCATCATTCGTAATCATTGTTCATAATCATTGTTCATATTCATCATTTACGTTGTGTGGAATGAGAGAGGATTTGTGCCGGTAAAGGGGGTTCGACAGTGAGTTTGATCATGGTCCCTACTGCGGGTCGTATTCATATGTCCTTCATTGGACTGTGACATACGCCGAACCGCCCCCAACCCTCATTCAACCACGTTGCAGGGATTTTATCATCTTATCTTGTTCATGAGAAAACATGCTTTTAAAACATTTTCAGGTGCATAAAACATTGATAATGCATGAACATGGAAATTCTTAACTCATTCAAGCTACAGAATAGAACATTCATCCAGTATAACAACTTACCATTAAACTAAGCGTCAACATAAGTACTAGACTGTAGCATAATAACCTCTAATCGTCATATCAGTTACTATCTAGCATCCTTGTGATGTAGGGCCCTATTGGCCGGAAATCCTATACATTCACTTACCTGGTCTCCTTAGCGATTTGAGCTCCTTTCTCTTCAAACTTCTTCACCTAAAACATTCACATTGCAGTAGTTAAAACAAAATCCTATTAGTCCTAATCACAAGTTGTAACGTCCCTTGTAACGACCCTTATTCCTACCCTTAATTTCTCGTATAAATTTTTCATTTTACACGTACAAACTTTAAATCTCTCATTCTAGCGGAATAAAACTTTTTAAAGCGTAATTGAGATTACTAACAGCGTTTGAAATTTTCTTTTTAAAACTAGGTAAAATAAACTTAAAACAATCTATTCAAACGATTAAGTAATAAAGGAAAACATTTAATTTAAAGTTATTTTAAATTTGATTACTAACAGCGTTTGAAATTTTCTTTTTTAAAACTAGGTAAAATAAACTTAAAACAATCTATTCAAACGATTAAGTAATAAAGGAAAATATTTAATTTAAAGTTATTTTAAATTTTATTATTTATTTATTTTTTTTATTTTTCCCTTGCATGTTCTGCCAAAATGGCAGAACATGTGGGGATTGCTCGCCACAATTGTGGCGAGCAATCGCTTGTGGCGATTGATCCCCACAATTGTGGCGATCAATCGCCACCCCCTCTGGAAATTTTCCAGAGGGCTGCGATCACTATCGCCTCCTGGCGATTTCAAACAGAGGGAGGGGCGACTGTTCGCCTCCCTCAGGCGATTATTCGCCACTGCCTCTGGATTTTGAAATCCAGAGGCATCTTTTCCTTAACCACTTCACGCCCTTCACCCTGCTTACACCAATTAAACGCTGAACTCATGTATCACCCAATCTTCACCTTTCACATTCCATTTTTACACATTCCATACATTCCTCTAAAACGCATTTCTACATCATAACACTATCATTAACACACTTTACACTCGTCATCCGGTTACCGACTCAAAATACGTTTTAAAACAAATTTCATGAAAACAAATAGCATGGTTCCGTTTAAACATTTCACATATTCCTCCTGTTTTAAAATACCAAAACATTTCAAAATAGTCACAATTTCCCAAAAGCATTCTATCAACTATCCAGATCCAATCAACCTATTTGTTCTAACCATTTCTATCCGAAATAATCCAAAATACCTATGTACATCCCCACGGGTCAAAATCACGCTCCGACTGCCAGCGCACTCCCACGGGCCATCTTTCTTCAACATGCTCATACATCAGGCGGAGGGACATCATCCTCACCTGTCTCGAAATAACCTACACCATAGAGACACCTATGAGATAAAAATCTCAGTAAGCCCTACGTAAATGCTAATGCATGATCATGTATGCTCTGTACTATGAAAATCGTCCATGTCAATGCGTATATCCTTACGTGTCAGTCTATGGTTATCGGAAACGCTCGACAGATGGATAGGGAACGTCAAGCGATTAGACAGCCCACACCATCTGAAGGGAGGGAAACCCGCTCACCACAGAACGCCAGGTCCGAACCTCATCCCCGTTAACCCCATGTCATGGTTGTTTACTGTGATACTTTACTTGTCTTTACATGCATGTTCTTTTCATGAAATCCGTGCGTAAATTCATTTTCATGTCGTTTTTAAAACCGTGATGCATGAACAGTTCAAATATAACATAAAGTGAACAATCACATGTGTACCATCAAGACGATAAATAAACAACATATAAAAACAACTAATCCTAACTACCCATACCCAAAATGATTTAAACAAACAATCCTCAAGGTTCCTCGAGACGACTTTGACAGATGGTGTAGGCCTATCGGCCAGAGTAAGTCACGAGAACTTACCTCGCGTCGTTGCACAACGAGCTCCGTCCACGAGCGTTTGTTCACCTATACATTTCACAATATACGACGTTAAACTGAGTCTAAATCCTCAAACTTTAAAAACTATTAACTCCTAACTAAAGAAAATTCTCCTAAACTATATTTAAGTTCGTTGAGGCATTTCATCGAGCAATTCGCGCTCTAGATTACAAAAACTCCATTAATGGGGTTTTTAAGCTCCAATTTATCCAAATCTCCAATACACCTCAACAAACCGACGAACTAAGCTCCAATAATAACCATTACGTCTATTAGAGGCATAAATAAGCTCAACCTATCAATTTCAAAAATCGATTCACGTTTTCGACGAAAACCCTAACAAACCCTAATTGTTTTAAACCTTAGAAATCGATATTTAACGCTCCAAAAGTGTAGGGCCTTACCTAGAGAGCAAAGACGACGAAGAAGCGTGAAGATTTGAGTCGCCGGAGGAAGGCAATCGCCGCCGAAATGGAGAATCGTTGGAGGAGGAAGAGAATGTCGCGCGTTGAGGGGGAGGAAATGGAGTTTCGTGGGTGAGGGGAAAGAATGAAAGGGAATTTGATTTTTTTAATTGGAAATTTTGGTTTGCAATTTACCAAATCACCCTTCACTTAGTTTAAATTTTCTTCTTCCAATTGTCTCGTTATTTAACTAGCGATCCTATTTTCTAAAATCCTCATATTTTACCATAAATTCCAATTAATTGTTACGGCTCCGTTAAAACTTTCCGTTTGTAAAACGGACTTAATTTGACGTACTTACAAAATTGCCGTTTATATTGGAATACAATATAAATCCCGGAAACCGGGTGTTACACAAGTTATCCTAAGATTTAATAGCTAAAGTCATTCCCGAATCCTTAGTCTAATACCCTGTGCAGTTTGAAATCCAAATCCCAGAACAGACAGATTCGGTTATCGATTACTCAGGGGTGGTTGTTCTAAATGTCCAGAATCGATTAGATAAAAGTATTCCCACTCTTAGATTTCAAATGTTCTTATTATTAGTCGGCCATTGGAAAATCCAAAACTCCAATGCCGAGTAGAAAACAGGGCTAACAAACTAACAGATAGCTACGTTGTCTATTGCATACCTCAGGCACAGAGTAGACGAGTAGTGGCAGAGAAAACCGATCGTCGAAGAGGGTATGCTGAAAGCAGAGAGCAAGAGCTTGGGAAAGAAGAAATCACCGAAAAGGAAGGTGTCGGCTACAGTGGTTTAAATGACGTTTAAGACATTTCATTTTTCTTTATATACTGGTCATCACCCTCCATTATTACAACTTTGCCACCCAACCTGGCTGAAGTTGTCAGGTGTTATAAGTAGGGTCAATAAATCCTTGTGGCTGAAGCATATACACATCTTCCAAAAGATCACCGTGAAGGAAGGCATTTTGAACATCTAATTGTTTGATGGGCTATTGTCGTGAAATTGTAACGACCCCTTTTCCCAGCAAGATATTGTCCGCTCTGCGAATTGGGACGTAACCTAATATCCTCCCCTCACAGTTTTGTTTGGGGAGGACTTCCCAGTCGGTCACCCAACCTGGTACTACTCTCGCCGAAGCACTTTTAACTTCGGAGTTCTTATGGGATCCGTTGTCAATTGTGCTCCAAAACGCGTCTTGCTATCTTGGGAGGGTCTCTTTACATATGTTTCATTTCCACATACTTCCCCAAGCGATGTGGGATTGTGACGACCCCCTTTTTATGACCCGTCACCTACCGGTTTGCCAGTGCGAACGTACTGTCATCCGGGTTCCGGTTCGTGCAGCCATCGTACACATACTTACACATCTGGGTCATCACAATCACCCCCCCTCCATTTGTAACGACCCATTTTCCCAGCAAGATATTGTCCGCTCTGAGGATTGGGCCGTAGCCCAATATCCTCCCCTCACGGTTTTGTTTGGGGAGGACTTCCCAGTCGGTCACCCAACCTGGTACTACTCTCGCCGAAGCACTTTTAACTTCGGAGTTCTTATGGGATCCGTTGTCAATTGTGCTCCAAAACGCGTCTTGCTATCTTGGGAGGGTCTCTTTACATATGTTTCATTTTCACATACTTTCCCAAGCGATGTGGGATTGTGACGACCCCCTTTTTATGACTCGTCACCTTCCAGTTCGCCCGCGCGGACGTACTGTCATCCGGGTTCCGGTTCGTGCAGCCATCGTACACATACTTACACATCTGGGTCATCACAATCACCCCCCTTCGGGGGCCCAACGTCCTTGTTAGCCGCATTTTTGGTTGGGTACAAGCTCTTATACCATTTGTAACGACCCATTTTCCCAGCAAGATATTGTCCGCTCTGAGGATTGGGCCGTAGCCCAATATCCTCCCCTCACGGCTTTGTTTGGGGAGGACTTCCCAGTCGGTCACCCAACCTTGTACTACTCTCGCTGAAGTACTTTTAACTTCGAAGTTCTTATGGGATCCATTGTCAATTGTGCTCCAAAACGCGTCTTGCTATCTTGGGAGGGTCTCTTTACATATGTTTCATTTTCACATACTTTCCCAAGCGATGTGGGATTGTGACGACCCCCTTTTTATGACTCGTCACCTTCCAGTTCGCCCGCGCGGACGTACCACCATCCGGATTCAGGTTCGTGCAGCCATCGTACACATACTTACACATCTGGGTCATCACAAAAACAACAATACTAAGAAGAAGTCGAATAGTGGTAGGTTTGATGACAGGGCTAAAAGTCTCATGAAAATCAATCCCCTGTGTTTGTTGGAAGCTCATTGCAATCAGCCGGGCTTTAAGTCGATCCACTGAACCATCCGAACGAAGTTTAATTGGGTAAACCCACTTTGAACAATTAATCCGAGAGGTACTTGGTTTTGGAACAAGTGTCCAAGTGCCTTGAGACTGAAGAACATTTAACTCAGTTTGCATCACAACACTCCACTCATCATGTTTAGAGGCTTCACTGAAAGAGGATGGTTCACACGGTAAGTTGGTTGTGGTATTGAAGAGAGCTTTCGGTTTAAATATGTCAGACTTTGACCGCGTAACCATTTGATGATCATTTATAGACAGCGGATTTGTTAATATTGCAGGTTGGTCAATCCGAGAGGAAGAGAGCGGAGGGACAAATAGAGAGGGAATGACAGTGTTGTTGGGAATAGAGACGTGTGTAGAACTAGTGGGGGAATTGAGAGACAAGGGATTAAGAGTGGGGAAGGGCGAAGTAGTGGCGATGGGTACTGTGGGTGAAGGTATAAGAGAAGATGAGCTGGTCGGGAAGGGAAACGAGGTTTCATTAAAAATGACATGTCGTGAGATGTATAGTCGACCAGTTGAAAGCTAAAGGTAAATATAGCCTTTATGAGAGCTACTGTAACCAAGGAAGACACAGGAAATCGACCAAAACTCCAACTTGTGAGAGTTGTACGGTCGTAAGAATGGAAAACACTGGCAACCAAAACTTCGAAGATGAGAGTAAGATGAAATTTTGGTATAGAGTATTTGAAAGGGAGATTTATGGGAGAGAAATTTGGATGGAAGTCGGTTGATTAGGTAGACAGCAGTATTAAAGGCAAATGGCCAAAAAGATAAGGGCATTGATACTTGAGTAAGGAGGGTGAGAGCTGTTTCAACAGCGTGTCAATTTTTACGTTCAACATGTTCGTTTTGTTCGGGGGTGTATGGACAAGAAATTTCATGCAAAATCTCTTGAGTTGAAAACCATTTGGAAAGGGATCGGAATGCACCACCCCAATCTGATCGAACCCGTTTAATTTTGCAATCAAATTGAGCGAGGATCTTTTTTTGAAAAATAATAAAGGTGTTGCAAGCTTCATTTTTTGAATTGAGATGATATATCCAGGTAAACCTAGAATAATCATCAATAAAAAGAATAAAATATTTCACACCAGTAATGGATGAAACAGGTGAGGGACCTCACAAATCGGTATGAACCAAATCAAACATGGCAGAAGCATGAGACAGAGAGTTATAAAACGGTAATTTGTGAGATTTAGCTAACAAACATGATGAACAAAAGTCTTTGAGTTCAGACAAAATGGATGGCAAATTACAAATAGATAAAACTAATTTAACAATAGAGAATGAGAGATGTCCCAAATGAGAATGCCATAGGTTGGAGTGGTTGCTGGAGACAATGTGAAGCTGGGTAGAGGAGGTCCGACAAGGAGGAGGTGTAATACCCGACTGTACGGAAATTAATATTTTAATATATGATAGCATTTTTATAAATATGTCGAATCAAGTCGGTTTTGCAAAAAGAAAGCGTCATTACGATCCTAATAATTAATATGGATTTTAGGAAAATTTCGGGAATTTTAGGAGTCGTAACGCTAAGTTTACGAGAATTACGTCTATCGTGATATAAAGGATACTTCGGTAAAAATAGTAAACGAGGTCCGAATTTCAAACGGACAGTTTTAATAGAACCCAAATAATAAGTTGGAGTTATTGGAGAAATAAGGAGATTTGAAGAAGTTGAATAGCTAGTTAATTAACGAAACAAAGGACGAAACTAATATAAAAACAATGCAAGGGCAAAACGGTAAATTTCCAAGTCAAAATTTTGTTAATTAAAAACCTTCTTCTTCTTCCTCCTTCACCATTTTCACGCCAGAACCTCCCCCTTCGCGATTTCTCTCTGCCGTCGACGGTTCCTCAACACGCCGCGACCGGTTCGTGCTCCGATCGTCTTGATTCTTCACGTTTCTTCCTCCTCTCGCAACCCTAGGTATGATTCTAAGGTGTTAGGAAGGTTTATTATAGTTTTTACGGAGATTAAATGATTAGGGTTCGTTTAGAGTTTCCGTTAAAACGTGATTTAGGGTTCGAAATTGATAGGTATGTCGTGTTTATAGATATAAAGGGCGTATTGAAGGTTATTGAATGAAGTTAGATCGAATTGTGAGAAATGTTAAATTTGAGAATTTGGGGATTTTGGGGAAAACTCGTAAATGGACGCTTTGTGGTATTGAGCGCAAATTTGTTATAGAAACGCCTCGGTTAGTTGAGTTATAGCTCTAAGAGAAATTCCTTAGTTAAGGATTTTGCTAGTTCGAGCATTTAATTGTTTAAGCTCGTTTTAACGACAATTTGGTGAAATTGCTCTAGATGAACGCTCGTGGACGGAGCTTGGATTGCATCGGACACGTGGTAAGTTCTCGTGATCTTCTCTGGCCGATTGGCCTACACCGTACGTCGAGGTCATCTCGAGGAGTTTTGGTGACGTGTTTGTTTAATTTGCTTTGGTGGGGTAGTTAGGTTTAGTTTTCTTTATAGTTT
Source organism: Begonia masoniana (assembly GCA_022432975.1). Taxonomy (NCBI): domain Eukaryota; kingdom Viridiplantae; phylum Streptophyta; class Magnoliopsida; order Cucurbitales; family Begoniaceae; genus Begonia; species Begonia masoniana. The sequence continues at coordinate 14,961,689 of CM039508.1, forward strand.
ATGTTTCTATAGTCTTGATGGTATATATGCTGTATGTTTAAATTATGCCATTAACTGTTCACGCATCACGGTTTTAAATTATGCATAGAAAATGAATTTCCGCACAATGTTTTAAAGAAAATGGCGATGCGACCTGGAGAGGGGCTATTGATCTATTGTGTAGGCACGAAGGGGTTTGTCACACCGCATCTAATATGTACTCATACAGTTATGGGTCATGCGAGATGGGGCTCAGGCACGGCTGTACGTGTTGTAAGCGTGTACCCCCCTCCTCTAGATGGAAAGGGTAGTCCGACCGCTGGATGTGCCCTCTCCGGTTAGGGGGTTGAGATCTCGGTGACAACCAGAGTAAAGATAATGAAATGATGCATGATTTACGAACTCATATGCACAGCACGCATTGCATTTACGTAGAGCTTACTGAGATTTTTATCTCATAGTGTGTCTGTATGGTGTAGGTGACTTCGACATAGGTGAGGACGAGATCCCTCCACTTGAGGAGTGACGCAGTTGACGGAGGATGGTTGTGGGAGTGTGCTGGCGCAGTCGAGGCGCATCTTGACCTGTGGGACTCATGGTTAGATGTTTTGAGGGTTTTTGGGAATTGTCGGGCTGATGGTTGTATAGAAACATTTTAGGGTGTTTGGTTCTGATAGTTGATAGGTTTATGTTTGAGTTTTTAAACGTTTTGGAAAACTCGTTTTGTAAAATGTTTGATAATAGGGATATGTTCGGTTTTTTAAACATATCCATGCAGTTCGTTTGCAGGAAAATATATTTCGTTTTAAATGTGTTTTGAGTTATTATTTTGGTTGATTGAAGAAGTGAGGAGTGATGAGATTTTGAGTGAGTTATGTTAGGTTGTATATTTGATGAAATGGTGAAGAGTTGATTTAGTGTATGGGGAAGCAGGTGAATAGAAGGGAAGAAGAATGAGCGAAGAAGAAAGAAGGGAGGCAGAGGAGATGGCGATCGATCGCCCAAGGGTGGGGATCGATCGCCCCTTACAGTCGCCGCTCCCTATAAAAATCCAGGGAGTGTGGCGAACGTTCGCCACAATGAGGGGCGAACGTTCGCCGCCTTGTTTTCCAAACTGGCGATCAATCGCCTGTTTATGGGCGATCGATCGCCCCTCATATTTGGGACAAACGTCCCTTTTTGCCCTCTGCCTATTTTTATTTTAGTTTTTAATTGTTTTAAATTTGTTTTATAATTGTTTTAAGTTTTGTTTTAAATAGTTTATAAACATAGACTCCGTCGATTTCAATTCCGATTTCGATTCCGACATTAAAATTTTTATTTCCGCTAAAACGCTAAGTTTAAAATTTTAAGTATAAAAAAAAATAATACGGGAAAAATGGGTACAGTGTTAGGGTCGTCACATGAGGAGAGCAAACTCGGTAAAGACCATTGTCAATGATTCCTCGGAGGAGAATTTTGTGAGACACTTGATCATTGACCACAAAAAAGGAAGAATTATAACGACCCATTTTCCCAGTAAAATATTGTCCGCTCTGGGGATGGGGTCGTAGCCCAATATTCTCCCCTCACGGCTTTGTTTGGCGAGGACTTCCCAGTTGGTCACCCAACCTGGTACTACTCTCGCCGAAGCACTTTTAACTTCGGAGTTCTTATGGGATCCGTTGCCAATTGTGCTCCAAAACGCGTCTTACTATCTTGGGAGGGTTTCCTTATATATGTTTCATTTCCACATACTTCCCCAAATGATGTGAGATTGTGACGACCACTTTTTACGACCCGGGATTTGCCTATACTCGAGTCCGGGATTCGCCTACACTCGGCTTAGGTCTCGAGGTTTGCCCCGCAACCCGAGGTTTGCCCCGCAGTCGTACTCATACTTACACATTCGGGTCATCACAATCACCCCCCTCGGGGGCCCAACGTCATCGTTGGCCACATTTTCGGTTGGGTACAGGCTCTGATACCATTTATAACGACCCCTTTTTCCAGTAAGATATTGGTTGCTCTGGGAATTGGGCTGTAACCCAATATCCTCCCCTCACGGCTTTGTTTGGCGAGGACTTCCCAGTCGGTCACCCAACCTAGTACTACTCACGCCGAAGCACTTTTAATTTCGGAGTTCTTATGGGATCTGTTGCCAATTGTACTCCAAAACGCGTCTTACTGTCTTGGGAGGTTTTCCTTACATATGTTTCATTTTCACATACTTCCCCAAATGATGTGAGATTGTGACGACCACTTTTTACGACCCGGGATTTGCCTATACTCGAGTCCGGGATTCGCCTACACTCGGCTTAGGTCTCGAGGTTTGCCCCGCAACCCGAGGTTTGCCCCGCAGTCGTACTCATATGTGCACATTCGGGTCATCACAATCACCCCCCTCGGGGGCCCAACGTCATCGTTGGCCACATTTTCGGTTGGGTACAGGCTCTGATACCATTTATAACGACCCCTTTTTCCAGTAAGATATTGGTTGCTCTGGGAATTGGGCTGTAACCCAATATCCTCCCCTCACGGCTTTGTTTGGCGAGGACTTCCCAGTCGGTCACCCAACCTAGTACTACTCACGCCGAAGCACTTTTAATTTCGGAGTTCTTATGGGATCTGTTGCCAATTGTACTCCAAAACGCGTCTTACTGTCTTGGGAGGTTTTCCTTACATATGTTTCATTTTCACATACTTCCCCAAGCGATGTGAGATTATGACGACCCCTTTTTATGACCCGGGATTTTCCTATACTCGAGTCCGGGATTTGCCTACACTCGGCTTAGGTCCCAAGGTTTGCCCGGCAACTCGAGGTTTTTCCCGCAGTCGTACTCATATGTGCACATTCGGGTCATCACAAGAATGAAACTCAATAAAGGCTTTATTATCTAGACAGAGTTGTGAAACGCTAAGTAAATTATTTTGCAGAGAAGGAGAATGATAGACTGTGCGTAAAACCAAAGGAGAGGAGTAAGTGTGTAAAGTGGCAGAACCAACATTAGAGATAGGGGAGAGTTTACCGTTGCCAACTGTAACATGATCATCACCTGAGTACAGTGAAGCCGAGTCCAGCATATTCAAGTTGGGGGTGAAATGGTGAGAGGCACAAGAATCCATACATCAAGAAGGGTCAATGGGAGGGGAGGCAATGTTTGGTTGAACAGAGTGAGATGAAAGAGTAAAAGAGAATTTGCAGGGAGGATTTTTGGATGGTTGGTATTGGAGATTGGCCTTGTGGTAGCAAACATTAGCAGTGTGGCCCGACTTAAGGCATATTGGGCATCTGGGTCGAGATTGTGGACTGGTTTGAGGAGAAAATAGTAGAGAAGAATGGGGTGAAGGGGTAGGAAGTAAAGGGGTAGAAGATAAAGGATGTGGTCCTCGGGGTCGGTTGGAAGTAAAAAATGAACGAGGCCCAGGAGGAGAGGAAAACCTGGGTATGAGTTTATTTATACCCAAATTTGTGAAATTTGCTTGAAGTGAGTGAATTCAGTGAAGCTGTGGCGGTTTGTCATTCCAGTCGGGTTTCGTAGCTTAACAGTAAGCTATTAAGTTCTTCAACTGATGACTGATTCGTGCATGTGGAAATTGAAGTCACGAACGGGTTGTATTCAGCTCCTAATCCATTCAGAAAATATAGGAGTTGATCCTTGTGGCTGACTGGTTCGCCTGTTGCAGGAAGTGTATTGCAGATGCTTCTGAATTTTTGGACGTAGGTCATTGCACTGAGTCCATCCTTACGAAAACTTTGTAGGCTTGTGCGAAGTTCTGCAATTCGAGCAAATGATGAAGTAGCATACAGTTGCTCGAGTGCCTCCTAAATTTCAAATGCTAAAGAGTATCCTATCAGTTGTCCAAGCATCAGTTCCTGAACTGAAGCATAGATCCAACTCATTATGAGACTATTGTACCTCTACTAGGAAAGAAAATCGGGATTTACGACATGAGGGTGAGCTTCATCGTTTATGGAGGGACATGGACGAGATCCAGTGAGGAAATTTTCTAGGTCGTTCGCAATGACGACATTCCGTAGTTGATTTTTCCAGATGAGGAAATTTGAATCGTCGAGTTTGATCATCAACAGTTGATTTACAGAGGGTAGATGAGGTAGAGAAGGCAGAGGAGAGGCAGACGATGAGTGTGCGTTTGCTGTTGTGCTTTGTGATGAAGCCATTTTTCAAGGGAAAGAGTTGGAAGATGTGAGGAGCCGTTTATGGCTCTAATAGACGAAGAAGAAGAAGAAGAGAAAAGTTGTTTTCATTCAAACTCAACTACAACACTTTTACAAAGAGTGTTTTTATATATTTTGCCCTAACGATTATATAGAAGAAACAGAGAAAAGAGATGAGTCTGGGCCCCGTTTAGACGAATGGTTCAACATAACCTGGGTCCGGTTAAGACGTATGGTTCAAACATCCTTGAAATTAAGGAACATCCTTGAAATTAAGGTTAAATTCATGTTTGACTTTTTATTTATTGTTTGGGATTTTGTTATACAAAACTTTATCTTTATCGTTATTCCATTCCATCATATTATAATATGATTTTATATAATATTCTGACATGCTTTGCTTTACCTTGGTCACTCCAAATAAAGTTGGTAAAAGAAAAGAGACTAAGAAAGAAGTCTTAAAAAGCTTCTAATGCAGATCATTTTGATTATTTCTAGTGGATAAAACCTTAGTTTTGAATTTTTTATTCAGTTTGTTGAAGTTTAATCAAATATTTTGATCCCACTTGAAGAGATCTGGAAATTGGATTAACCTACTGTTATGGTCGTGAATAACATCCAAGACATCTCCATTAGGCTCTCATTTCCTGATTGGTCAAACTAATATACTAAGCAAGTTTATTTGTATCACTTGAATAAAATTTGCTTCTTAGTGACATTGGAAAAGACCAAATAAATAAATAAAAGAAAGATGTAGGATGTGGTTTAAGATGGCTACTGACAGTCTTAACCCTAAGATGGACATGCTACCCTAACCGTTTAGGTTTTTAAATTCAAAATTCAAAATTCAAAATTCATTGATTCTTAGTATCCTTAAGAATCACATAAATATCACTTCTAAACCAATCGAAAACAGCAGATCAGATATTTTAGCCTAAAAATCATTCAGAAATCAGAATAAAATCTCATTTAAACCCTCATAACCACTTAACCACAAATAGTATCCCTAAAAATTGAATTTGGGATCAGATTTATTAGCTAAAAATTTGATTGATTTGTTAAAAATTCTCTCTCTCTCTCTCTCTCTATCTCTCTATCTCTCTCTCTCTCTCTCTATTCAGAAAGCTCAAAATTCAAAATTCAAAATTCAAAATTCAAAATTCAAAATTCAAAATTCAAAATTCAAAATTCAAAATTCAAAATTCAAAATTCAAAATTCAAAATTCAAAATTCAAAATTCAAAATTCAAAATTCAAAATTCAAAATTCAAAATTCAAAATTCAAAATTCAAAATTCAAAATTCAAAATTCAAAATTCAAAATTCAAAATTCAAAATTCAAAATTCAAAATTCAAAATTCAAAATTCAAAATTCAAAATTCAAAATTCAAAATTCAAAATTCAAAATTCAAAATTCAAAATTCAAAATTCAAAATTCAAAATTCAAAATTCAAAATTCAAAATTCAAAATTCAAAATTCAAAATTCAAAATTCAAAATTCAAAATTCAAAATTCAAAATTCAAAATTCAAAATTCAAAATTCAAAATTCAAAATTCAAAATTCAAAATTCAAAATTCAAAATTCAAAATTCAAAATTCAAAATTCAAAATTCAAAATTCAAAATTCAAAATTCAAAATTCAAAATTCAAAATTCAAAATTCAAAATTCAAAATTCAAAATTCAAAATTCAAAATTCAAAATTCAAAATTCAAAATTCAAAATTCAAAATTCAAAATTCAAAATTCAAAATTCAAAATTCAAAATTCAAAATTCAAAATTCAAAATTCAAAATTCAAAATTCAAAATTCAAAATTCAAAATTCAAAATTCAAAATTCAAAATTCAAAATTCAAAATTCAAAATTCAAAATTCAAAATTCAAAATTCAAAATTCAAAATTCAAAATTCAAAATTCAAAATTCAAAATTCAAAATTCAAAATTCAAAATTCAAAATTCAAAATTCAAAATTCAAAATTCAAAATTCAAAATTCAAAATTCAAAATTCAAAATTCAAAATTCAAAATTCAAAATTCAAAATTCAAAATTCAAAATTCAAAATTCAAAATTCAAAATTCAAAATTCAAAATTCAAAATTCAAAATTCAAAATTCAAAATTCAAAATTCAAAATTATCACTTCTAAACCAATCGAAAACAGCAGATCAGATATTTTAGCCTAAAAATCATTCAGAAATCAGAATAAAATCTCATTTAAACCCTCATAACCACTTAACCACAAATAGTATCCCTAAAAATTGAATTTGGGATCAGATTTATTAGCTAAAAATTTGATTGATTTGTTAAAAATTCTCTCTCTCTCTCTCTCTCTATCTCTCTATCTCTCTCTCTCTCTCTCTATTCAGAAAGCTCCTCTCTCTCTCTAAGCTAGAAATCTTACCTTCGATCTCTGACCTTCGAGCGCCACCCAATCACAGCCACAACCTTTCACTCGAGTGATGAGTTCTGATGAAACTTCTCTCGGTCGAAGTTATCGCTGCCTTTTGAAGACGAACCTCCATCGGAAGCAACACACTCTCTGTGTGTTCGGGTGTGCAATGACGAAGAAGAAGAAATTAGTTTTTAGTCTCAACTCGTGAACTAGTGAACAAAACCAACTGGTTTACTTAAAAGGTAGTCCAATTCAACTTGGTCCAGCAAACTGAACTAGCCCAATTGAACCAGAAACCAGATCCGGTTCAACTGAACTGGACTCGACCAAAATTTCAACAGGAATTAACCAAAACCGATCTAAGAATAAATCGGTAAAGAATTTCTACCTAAATCCTTTTGAAGTGGATTTATTAAAGTGAGAAATGAATATCAAATATTTTATTTAGATATGAAAGATCCCGAAAGTCTTTCGAATCATTCCAATTCGACCTTATCCGACCTAAGAGTACACATAAGAAATTTCTGTCTAAATTCTTTTAAAAATAGATTTATTTAAGTGAGAATTTGTACCAATATTTTATTTAAGCATGATATTATTTGGAATATTGGAAAAATCTCGATAACCCTAACCTTTCGGAATCCAAATAAGTGAAAATATTACGTTTTCAACATTTTGGCCACAACCTTACAACACAAAATCTATGTTATTTTCTTATAATTATTTTGTTACATGATTTCGATATTTGACCACGCATGTTTAGACATTGACATAGAATTGTATAAAAATAAAGTTGGTATGACATTTTGTATGTGTATGAATGTGATAGAAAAGCCATAAATATTTTATTACATGATTCCGATATTTGACTACGCCTGTTTAGACATTAACATAGAATTGTATAAAGATAAAATTGGTAGAATATTTTGTATATGTATGAATGCGATGGAATTGACAAAAAATATGTGATTGCAAACCTGAACGACAATGAGATGGCTAAGCTTGAACGAAAGTGAAATGGCTATGTCTGAATGACAATGTGATGACTACTCCTAAATAAAAATGAGATGACTATGCCTGAACGACAACGAGATTGTTATGCCTGAACGAAATTGAGATGACAACCCCTGAACGATAATAAGATGACTAAGTCTGAACGAAGCTTCAAAAATGAGTTCCAACCAGTATGTAACTGTTAAGTCAGAATTCCGTAAAATATAATATTAATTTTGCACCTGCAGGTGTTTTTGCTTATTGAATTATTCTCATAGTTTGTAATTTTGTGATGTAGATGAGTTTTTATATGAGGAAGAAATGATTTTGATCGAGAACCTTCTAGAGGCAAGTGAACATACAGAAAAAGAAAATATTTTTGGGTCAGAGGAAGGAGTTTAAGTTTGTATGTTTCAATTGTTGATGATATTTCATTTTTTTTCAGATGAAACTTTGAATAAATTATGTTGAATTTTATTGTTAATAAAGCTTTATGAATTTTTTTAATTTTGTATTTATTTCAATGTTAACAAAGCTATTTAATATTTGAATTTTATTTTGAAAACTTCCGCCCATTTAATGTTGCAATTATAATTTAAAGAGATTTTCAACATTACGAAATATGATTTTAACACTTGAATTTAAATTTGATTTGAAAAAAAATTTAGGATTTTTAAATTATGGTTTAAACATGGGTATTGAGAATCTTAAAAACCCGTGGGTTCCCAATTTTAAAGGAATTCCTGCCAAAATGACGGATCCTGCCGTAGGTGCCTCTACATGAGCTTCGGGTAACCAAATATGAACTGGTACCATAGGCACTTTGACGGCGAAAGAAGCAATCCATAGAAAGATTTGGCGCCGCTCACTCAATTCTGTGGTTAATGATATTTGTAAATTGGTAGTTCCTGTTTGAAATTCTTGGCCAACCTGTTGATTTAGTCCACTTATTGGATATCTTGAAAGATCTAACCACTTTTGGCTTTGCCAGTCAACCCTTCCATCAGTTGTTGGATTTTCTGCACCCCACCCCAAAAAACGGATCAGCCTGCGGCAGTAGTATTAGGAGGTTAGGCCCTATGGAGAATATGGTCGGACGAAAAGACACCTAAACAGGTGTCTTATGCCTGTAAGGCTCTTCTAAACGAGAATTCAAAAACAACCGAAGACTTTCTTGCCGAACAGGAAGTATTCCTTCACGAAGACGAACTATGATACGTTTTGTCGAGCCCCCTGCTTTGATGGTAGCGCGTATTTATGGATTGAACTTCTGGTAAATTTGGGGCATTACAGTTACATATAAGTGATCTTTGTTGGGTCTTCATTTTTTGATTCTTCTCAGTGTAGAAAGGAGGGAGAGGAAGAGAGGGAGGAAGGGAGGGTTGTGTGGATGTATATTCATTATATTCTATAAGATGATGGTTGTCGTACGAACCTTTCGGCGGATACAACTCCTACTTTTGACCAATTTCGAAAACCTAAATTCTTAAGTATTGCAAGTTGTAAAATTTTGAGTTCTTAAGATATTTTTGAAGTTTACTATCAAGCTTATTTAAAGATTTACTTTTAGATACAGTGATCTTCAATATAAAGCATAATATTGTGTGTTTTTAACTTTAAGATCGCACAACTTTGTTATTTTGTCTTGCACCAAAAGACCTTATACTAATTGAAAATGATATCATATTTATGAACTATTTTTCTCAATCTCTTTAAAGTGATTTGAGATTGAACACTTTTAACTGTTTTTAGATCTGTTTTCCTTGGCATGAGTCTATATTGTAAGAATCTTTATATTTTAATCATGCTTTATAAACTAAATAATTAATTAGATCTACTGGAATAAATTTCACATACCTCCCGCCATTGATGTTGTCTTTATCCCATAGATGTGTTCTTCAATGGTGTGAGATCTTTTAACCCTTAATATCTCTATAATTGATTGTTTATTTTGTGTTCTTAAGAGTAATGTTTTAGGAATCCAACCATGTAATTGAAAAACTATTTCTACTAAAAGTTTTGAATGAATATGTCCCCCCATCAATGAAAACTAGGGAATGATTGTGATTATTAGTGAAGAATTTTCTAATTATATGAACCACTTTACGAAGTTTATATTATAAACTTCTAACATTCTCTCACTTGTTCCATGTATGCTATCACCATTCGTAACAAGAGAAAAAGATACATGAATCATAAAGATAGATTCTCTAAAAAATCAAGCATTATCTTCTATGTGTTACATTATATTACGTTTCTCAAACACTAATCTATTTTGTAAATGCAAATATATTGTAAATATGTTGACATTAATTTTTTGGTAAACTACATTTATGGTAATTATATTTTATTCAATTATTTTACAAATCGGTAGTTTATTTCTTGGTAATCAAGAAATAATCTATTCAGATTATTGGATGGATGACTATTGGAAATCAGGAAGATATTGGTGAAAATAAAAATAAGGAAACTTGAAGATCAAGGAAAGTATTTGATATTCTAGAAGCATTTGTTTTTTAGAAAACTTTCTTTTGGAAGATCGATTTGAAAAAAATTTGAAGAATTATATCAGGCCTTGAGATCACAATAATCATGGGATACTTTCCTAAGTCTTTGGGATCCATATCTAAATAGTTGGCAATACTTTCCTAAAATATCACACGAGGTGTCACACAATCGATTAGTTAAGATTTTGTTTCCTTATTCTTGGTGGCTTTTAATTTTGATTTGGTAATTGGTTAAACCTCAGATAAGATAGTTACTAATAATATTTAAGCATTCATTTTCTAAGGAAATGACTGACAAAATTATTATTCACGGAAGAAGATTTCTTCATCATTGAGCCGTCACCGTTCTTTCTCTCCCAACGCTTCTGCGTATGGGTTTGTGACTGTTCATTCAGTTCTTGAATGATTATTTTACACACTTCGCTTATACTATGGTATTCATCGATTATTCGAGTATGTTAATTTATTGCGTTCGAAGACAATGACCTGGTGTTACAGATGGTGTCATAGAAGACAATCTTCTTATTCTTCATTGAAGCTCAGTCTCGGGAGGAGGATGCATTTGAACTCGGGAGGAGTTCTTTTTATTGACAAGGGGAGCTTGTCTTTTTTATTGTGGGCAAGGAGATCTTGCCATACACAGATTTCGGGAGGAGTTATCAACAACAAGGGGATCTTGTTGTTTTTAGATCTCGGGAGAAATTGATCTAAATTCGAGGGGAGCTCGTAAAAACAGTTTCATTGGGGAAGTTAGGAAGTGACGGTGACAAAGATAAGAGGGAGTCTTTATTTGTTTAAGTCCGTTTGGCTTGTAACTTTGTGAACTTGTGAAATATTTTTATATTTGGGTGTGGCCCCGCAGACATGGGTAAATTACTGAACTGCGTTACCAACCTCCTGTCTCAATACTTTTTGCACATTTATAATTGTCCATCATTACATTAATAATTGGTGTCACACGAAACACTCTATGTGACATCGCATAATTGATGTTACTCTTTCAATTGGTATCAGAGCGGGTCGTTTCTGTTTCTTAAGCGGGATCCGCGGGACAAGATCACAGTTCGTGTGCGATGGACTCTATGAAAGAAGGAGGCTCTACAATACGTCCACTGTTATTGGATAGAAGTAATTATGCTTATTGGAAAGCGAGGATGAGAGCATTCATTAAAGCTATTGACGAGAAGGTCTGGAGATTTATTTTAACAGGATGGAATCACCCTATGGACACTAATGCAGAAGGTATCACATCTCCAAAACCCGAAGAAAATTGGTCCGTAAATGAAGATGTTTTGGCACACAGCAATTCAAAGGCTCTCAATGCTATATTCAATGGCGTTGATCATATTCAGTTCAGACTCATCTTCACTTGCGAATCAGCGAAAAGGGCATGAGAAATTCTTCAAACCACCTATGAAGGAACATCAACCGTAACGCTATCCAAGATGGAAATGTTAACTACTAGATTTGAGAACCTGAAGATGCATGAAGATGAGAGTATTGGTGAGTTCAATGTCAAACTTTGTGACATAGCAAATGAAGCATTTGCTCTTGGTGAGATGTTTCCCAAAGAAAAACTTGTAAGAAAAACTCTACGGTCCTTGCCACAACGATTTGTCTATAAAGTCACTGCTATAGAAGAAGCCAAAGATGTCTCTAAAATGAAGTTAGAAGAATTGATGGGATCTCTTAAAACCTTCGAGATGAATCTTGGAGGAGACACGGAAGCAAAGAAGGCAAAAGGAGTTGCTCTAAAAACTGAGGTACAAAAATTCAACGAACATAATGAAGATGACTTGGAGGAATCTCTAACCCTGCTTTCAAAGAATTTTAGCAGAGTTATGAAGAGATTTGGTAGAAATACTCGCGGTGTCAAACACAATGTCACTAACTTCAAAAATTGTTCTTTAAGCAACAAGAAGCACATGGAAGAAACTCATGTGTCTGATCAACCATTCAAGAACAAAGACATCCAGTGCAAAGAGTGTGAAGGTTACAGGCATATACAAGCATAATGTGTTAATACCTTGAAGAAAAAGAAGAATTCTCTGAACGCAACTTGGAGTGGGGATGAGTCAGAGAAGGAAGACGAATTTTAGAGTAACCATGTGGCGCTTGTTGGTAAGACAGAACATAAACAAAATGGTGGTGTTCTACACGGTGTCACAGACAACTTTTCCAATAGTAATGATGAAGACAAAGAAGTAGTCCCATAAGAAGATCTTATTGGAGAATACAAGTTTCTTCATGAGAAATGGACTCAGCTTGTTAAAGTAAATCAACATCTACACATCCAGATTAGAAATTTGAAAGATGAAAAGAACAATTTTCAAAATGTGATTGTTGATTTGGAGACCAAACTGAAAACAAGTCAGGATGAAATTAATGATTTGACCAATGAGATAAGTCTCATGAAGAAGAATGTCAAAATGTTAAATTCGGGTACTAGATGATATTTTAAACATCAGCAAATCAAGTGTAAATCGGTTTGGACTGGGATTCAAATGAGAAAGTTCAGTCTCACAAATTGTAGCAGTGAAGGAAAATCGCTTTATTTTGAAATTCGTAAGGGAAAGCTCGGTGTCACAGCTAGTGTCAGCCAAGGGATTTGATTACAAAGGAAAGCCAGTTGCAAAAAGAACTCCAAGAACTGACAGAAAATTAAATTCTTGTGACTCCTATCATGTTTCAAGCAGTAAAGGTAACAAATATGTTTCTGTGTGTCATTATTGCAATCGTCCTGGTTATATTCGTCCTAGATGCTACACATATCTTGCTGACCTAAGACTAGGTACTGTTAGAAATTCTTTGTAACGACCCCGTTAAGGGCCGAGACCCATTTCATAATCTTCGCGGTACACTTACTCTATTTTACCCTCTATACACTTGTTGTTTTTTTTTCTCCTCCTTTAAAAAAAAAAAAAAACAGAACTTAGAGACCTTTCCATATCTGACATAATCGAACCTTTCATGAGCTCGACTCTTCCATAAGGCAGTCGGCATATTTAGTTACAGAGTAGGGCGACTAGACCCAGACACCGACTCTGTAACGTAATCGGAAAGGAGGGAGGTATCCTCGAACCACACGACTTCATTGTTCGCGGGCTGCATGAATTTACAAACAGCTACCGATAGAAAACACATCATCCCATCATCACGTGCTTCGCGCGTGACTCAATAGACATCGCCCGATGGAAGGCATCTACCGGTGGACACGAGCTTTTCACGTGACCCATTAAACTCTTCCAGACCCAAAACGACAAGGTTAAAAGCTCAGTTCTGCCGTTCGCAAAACGACAAAACTTTATACCTACTTCTACCGATAGCTAAACGACAAGATATTACACTTACTTCTACCGATAGCTAGATGAAAAAACATTATGCTTACTTCTATCGATAACTAAAACACATCTACCGATCGCTAGGCGACAAGGTCCAAACCATTTCTACCGATGGTGAACAACATCAACCGATTGAATACATCCTGATTTTTTTTTTTCACAGACAAAGTATGACAGACATAAACTTGCACAGTATAACCCATAGACTCATTCAGAATACGTATAGCGGAAGACTTACTTAAAACAGACCATCTTATATATATAAATTCTCAAAATCATCCTCAAGCTCAGAAGCTAAAACAGGCAATACTCAAAAATCCATTGCTATTAAAAGGATCCCGTCCTAATTAAAATTTGTATCAGACATATTCCAGTATCTGATGATATAAGAAAACTCATCCTACTTAAACCTCAGTTTTCACAATCCTTACTGACATGCCTCGGGTTGCATTTTTAAAAGAAAATTGGCAAATTCCCAAACTTTTAATCATCTCCCTACTTATTACGTGTTTTTCTTTTATAGGTATAATTTTTGGAAGGAATGTATTAGGAGTGCTTAGAGGAGTCACCCTTTGGCCCATGGGAATTTGTCTTCCCGGCCTAATTTAATTTGTAATTTTTATTTGAAACTTATTTGGCATACATTCGCCTTTATTGTATGGATTTTATAATTACATTGCATGCATTAGATTGTGTGGTTAGGGTTAGATGAATGTTGGTGGATTATGGGTTGAAGAATTTCAACTCAAATATTCAAGGAAAAAGTCTACAACTGTAGCACCCGGTTCTATCGAACCAGCTCTTTTATTATTAATAAGATACACTTGATCAGTCAATAAATTAAGTAGGGTTATTAAATAACTTGGCAAGGGCACTAGAGTAAATTACAATTTTCAAAGAGTGGATAACGTATTTAAGGGAAGAGGGTTGGGTTTAATGCACTGTAGCCGCCACCATTTCATACCATTTCCTCTTCGGGTTTCAGCTCAGGCAGACGAGCTCTCTAGGCGATCTTCCTCGCGCGATTCACCTTCGACCTAGGTAAGTTTTCCATTCATCTTCTCGATATTATAGTAAGTAGATAGCGGGAGTGCATTGCGTGTGTAACTTGGTGAATGCTGTGAGTGAGCTGAGTTCGAGTTTAGTGCTGAACCAAGAATGTGCGATGGCCCGAAGTTCTAAGCTAGCTCCTTAGATTTGTGAATGGTGTGGGATGAGATTTAGTGAAGTTCTGATTAGTGTTCTGTTTATGACACTAGGTGAACAGGGCTTTCAAGTAGTTGAAACCGAGCGATTTCCAGGAGACCAGGTAAGTAGAGTTTGTTTGTGCCTTCGGGCCTACATCACAAAACAGTAGGATTTATGTATGTTGTGTGTTTATTTCCAGTTGTCATGCATCATATTTTGAAATGTACGAAAATGAATTTACATGTTTTGAATCGGCAAGGAATGAACAGATTGAAACAGTACGAGAAGCAGATTTGCTATTAAGGGAATTAATCCAACCCTTAATGAGCCAGTGGATTGAGGTTTTGGGGAAAGTGATCCACTTCCCAATCCTACAGGGGGATCTGAACAGTTATGAGTATTAGATTTGCTGTTAGGGGAATTAATCCAACCCTTAACGAGCCAGTGGATATTTATACTTTGGGAGAAATGATCCAACTCCCAATTTCACAGGGGGATCTGTACAGAAACGATGAATATGCAACTGAGATGAGAAAAGTAGAAACTGCATGTTTAGGAATTTATGTTTCAGTATTTCATTTCATTATTGCTTTACTTGCTTAGCATTAGGCTAATAGATGAGTTTTGTGATGTAGGTGAAGAAGCTTTAGCAGGTGTGTTTACTGAGTTCACAGAGGGCTAGTTGGGTTGGAGGAGTGCATCCACACAATGTTCTGGCAGCTGATGGGGCAGTTTAATTGATGTCTGTTGGAGTGAAGGTTTTATTATCATTGCTTTTTTTTTTGATGTATCGAGTTTTCATAACAGTAGTGATTTCAGTGTTTTGAACAAATTGAGTTTTACTATCTGATAAAGGCATTCCGCTGAGGTTTGAAGAATTGCACTTGTTGGATTTTAAGTAATACATGGGTTTGAATCCTTTTCTGAGTGATTTCAGTAAGGCAAATAGACTCTTTTCATAAATGGAGTTGTATTGTATAATTAGGAGTAGCCAGAATGTCGCCCTGAATCTATCGGTGGATGGGGTGTGTTTTGTTATCTGTCGGTAGATGCATTTTATTGGCAGAAGTTGAGTAGTTTGAACCTACCGGAAGGAGATGTCTATCGGTAGATGTTTAGTCCTGTCGTTTTGGATGACGTCATCGGCAGAAGCCTGTTTCTGTCCCTTGCGTTGGTTCTATCATCGGCAGAAGTTGGATGACCTTTATCGGCAGATGAGGTCATGTTGACTTCACCGGCAGTTGAAGTTGTATGTGCAGTCATGTTGACTTCATCGGCAGATGAAGTTGTGTTGACTTCATCGGCAGATGAAGTTGTGCTGACGTCATCGGCAGATGAAATTGTGTTGACGTCATCGGCAGATGAAGTTGTGTTGACGTCATCGGTAAGTGCAGCCCGCCGAGAAATGTCTTTCAGTTCCACGTCATCGGCAGGAGTCTTATACTTGCTGTGTCTGCTTCTTCCGTTGATTTTCCACCGGCAGAAGTGGTTGTCTTTAGAGTTTTAATAGTATTTTGTGATTTAAACCTTTATTTCTTTTGGTCGATTTATCTCGAACATTTTATCCGATTATCCAAACACTTTATGGTTTTGGTTTAACTCTAAGTTATTTAAATTAATTCCGCTGCAAAATTTTAAATTATGAATGAAGTTTTTAGTTCGTGTTCGGGTTTTGTGTGACGAACCGGGTTCAGAGAACTCGGAGCGCTACAGTATGGTATCAGAGACATTCGGTTAAACTGTTCAAAAGATTACTCATCAGTGCCAATCGTTGCATGGAAGCACTCCAACAACTGTAAGTGTTTAAGTTAGCTTTAGTTATAAAATGTTTATGAGGGCAGTTAACCCTGTGCAGGGAATTTAGTATAATGGCTAGACGACCAGGAAGACCAAGGATACCAAGAGAAATACCAAGTCCAAGACGTGAAGAGGACTCTAGTGTAATTAAGCAGCTGACCGAATTGATGCGTCAGCAGACTGATATAGTGCGTCAACAGTCTGATCAATTAGGAGTGCTGTTGAGTCGAGAAGCACAAGGAAGTGCCAACTCGGGTTCTAGCAATGAGCATTCTGGAGATAGATTCCGGAGACTAAGACCACCCACGTTCGATGGACAGTCATCCGATCCAATGCTTGCTGAAGGATGGCTTAGAAAGATTGAAAGTATGTTTAGGTGCGCCAGCATAGGAGAGGAAGACAAGGTCACGTTGGCTACATTTCATTTGGCTGGCGAAGCTCAACTCTGGTGGGAAACAGTTGAAACCACCACCGACATTCTGACTATGACTTGGTCACAGTTTAAGGACATCTTCTATGAGAAATATTTTAACAGCACGGTCCAAACCGCAAAGAAGTTGGAATTTCTGAATTTGAAGCAGACAGGGTCGGTGGCAGAGTACAGTAGACAATATGAGTCCTTGTCCAGGTATGCTGGACACTTTGCTCATAAGGACGAGGACAAGGTGTTCAAATTTGTGCATGGACTGAAGCCGGAGATCTATCGAGGAGTCAAATTCTGTGGCATTAAAGGTTTAACGTTCAGCGAAGTTGTGTCCACTGCTCTGGAAGTGGAAGAGGCTGAAAGGAAGTGTGCTGGAGCAAAGAAGGTCCCACAAAGGTTTGTCCAGCAACACCATCAGAGAGGAACGAAGAGGCCAAGTGAAGGCCAGAGTAGCCAAGGAGCTGGAGGGAAGGTACAGAATGTCAGGAAATTTCCCCCGTGTCCTAAGTGCTTGAAAAACCACCCCGGGGAGTGCAGGATGGGATTTGGGAAGTGCTTCAACTGTGAGGAGGCTGGCCATACATACAAAGAGTGCCCGAAGCCTAGGATCACCAGATGCTACAATTGTAACAAAGTCGGCCATATTAGCAGAGACTGTCCAGTTCCTAAGAGTGGTCCTGCTATGATTAAACCAAGAATATTCTCCATGACGGAGGCGGGTGAAGAACAGCCTGCTGTAGTGTCAGGTACTATATTGGTCAACTCTGTGCCTGCTTTTACTTTGATAGATTTCGGTGCAACGCATTCATTTATAGCATCTACATTTGCTGATAAGTTAGATGTACAGTTTACCCCTTCTATGCATGTGTTTAATGTTACATTACCTTCTGGTGAGTGCATGCACTCCAATCGAGTGATGCCTGATAGTGTGGTATTAGCGGGGAACATGAATTTGCCTGCTGACCTCATTATTATGGATATAAGGGGATTTGATGTAATCTTAGGAATGGATTGGCTGTTTAAGCATTATGCCACGATCGATTGTAGGACTGGAATAGTTAGTTTCCAACCCCCTGGTAACCCGAAACATACCTTCCAAGCTTCAAAGAAGAGCAAGGAAATGACTGTGATGACTTCGATTAACACTAGACCTTCCCTATGTGGAGAGTATTTGTGCTTCCTAGCTAGCGTTGTAGACACACAACTTGTAGGAAAGGCAAACCCTCAAAATGTTTTAGTTGTCCGAGACTTTCCTGATGTATTTTTAGACGACCTTCCTGGTTTACCACCAGATAGAGAAATCAAATTTGTTGTAGATGTCTACCCCGGTGCCGAGCCTGTGTCTAAAAACCCGTATAGACTAGCACCAACAGAACTTAAAGAGTTAAAGAAGCAGTTGGAGGATTTGTTAGGAAAAGGGTTCATACGCCCTAGTTTTCACCATGGGGTGCACCTGTCCTTTTTGTTAAAAAGAAAGACGGATCAATGCGTATGTGCATAGACTATAGAGAGTTGAATAAGCTAACTGTCAAGAACAAGTATCCACTGCCGAGGATTGATGACTTATTTGACCAACTTAAGGGTGCGAGAGTTTTCTCTAAGATTGATCTTAGGTCCAGTTACTATCAGTTGAAGGTTAAATCTGAGGACATCCCAAAGACTGCCTTTCGCACAAGGTACGGACATTATGAGTTTTTGGTTATGTCATTTGGTTTGACTAATGCGCCAACAGCCTTCATGGATCTTATGAATAGGGTGTTCCACGAACATTTGGACAAGTTTGTCATTGTATTCATTGATGACATACTAATCTATTCTAGAACTAAGGAAGAGCATGCAAAACATTTGAGTTTAGTGTTGGATGTACTGAGAAGACACCAGCTTTATGCTAAGTTTTCAAAGTGTGAGTTTTGGTTGGACAGAGTTCACTTTCTTGGTCATGTGATCTCTGGTGATGGAATATCTGTTGATCCAGCCAAGGTTCAAGCAGTTAAGGAATGGCCCCAACCGAAGAGTGCTACAGATATTAGAAGTTTTCTTGGACTAGCAGGGTATTACAGAAAGTTCATTGAAGGATTTTCAAAGATTGCCACACCCCTTACTAGGTTAACAAGGAAAAACGTGAAATATACATGGATTGACGAATGTGAACATAGTTTCCAAACCTTGAAACAGGAGCTGACCAATGCTCCAATTTTGACCCTCCCTGTTGAAGGTGGTAAATTTAGTATTTATTGTGATGCTTCTAAGATCGGTCTTGGCTGTGTGTTGATGCAAGATGATAAGGTTATAGCCTATGCTTCTAGACAGTTAAAAACTCATGAGAAGAACTACCCTACACACGACTTGGAATTAGCTGCAGTTGTATTTGCACTTAAAATTTGGAGGCATTACCTATATGGACAAACTTGTGAGGTATTTTCAGATCATAAAAGTCTGAAGTATATTTTTACGCAAAAAGAACTGAATATGAGGCAGCGTAGATGGTTAGAGTTTGTCAAAGATTATGATTTTGAGATTAAGTACCACCCTGGTAAGGCAAATGTTGTGGCAGATGCCCTGGGTAGAGTCACAACCTCAACCCCAACTATGATTTCCAATATGCCATTAACCTTAGAGTCAGAATTCCAAAAGTTTAATCTAGAAGCAGTGACCAGTGTATCAGCTATACTTTCTGCCATAACCTTAAAGCCTACCATTCTTGAGAAAATAAAGGAAGCTCAGATAAATGATGATGAATGTATCAGGTACAAGACAAGCATGGATTCTACGGACAAGACAGAATTTAGCCATTCTACCGATGGAACCCTTAAGTTTAGAAATAGGTGGTTTGTTCCTGCCAATAATGAGCTTCGTGAGGAAATTCTTTCTGAGGCTCACTCTTCCGGATTCTCTGTCCACCCTGGGAGCACAAAGATGTACAGAGATCTCAAGCAGTATTACTGGTGGCCAGGTATGAAAAGAAGTGTGGCGATGTATGTAAGGTCATGTCTGGTCTGCCAGCAAGTCAAAGCTGAGCACCAGAGACCCTCAGAGACATTGCAACCCTTGCCAGTTCCCGAATGGAAATGGGAACAAATAACGATGGACTTTGTTGTTGGATTACCTAGGACAGCTAAGGGACATGATGCAATTTGGGTGATAGTTGACCGTCTAACCAAGTCAGCTCATTTTCTGCCTATAAAGATAACCTACTCGATGGATCAGCTAGCTGAATTGTACGTGCAAGAGATCGTCAGACTGCATGGAGTTCCAAGTTCTATAGTTTCAGACCGAGACTCTAGATTTACATCTAAGTTTTGGAAGAGTTTGCATAAGGCTATGGGAACACAACTTAGTTTTAGCACAGCTTTCCACCCTCAAACCGATGGACAATCTGAAAGAACCATTCAAACACTGGAGGATATGCTTCGCGCATGCACGCTGGATTTCCAAGGTTCTTGGAACAAGTACCTGTCCTTAGTAGAATTCTCTTACAATAACAGTTTTCAGGCAACAATAGGTATGGCACCGTACGAGGCATTATATGGACGGAAGTGCAGATCACCATTGTATTGGGATGAAGTTGGGGAGGCACAATTAATTGGTCCTGAAATTGTGCAACTGACAGTAGAGAAGATTGCTCTTATCCGTCAAAGAATCCTGACAGCTCAAAGCCGACAGAAAAGCTATGCAGACAAAAGACGAAGGGAACTGGAATTTGAGGTAGGTGATGAGGTTTTTCTTAAGGTGTCACCTTTCAAAGGAGTTGTGAGATTTGGAAAGAGAGGAAAGTTGAACCCCAGATTTATTGGACCATTCACTGTTCTGAAGAGAGTTGGGAGAGCAGCCTATCAGTTGCAACTACCGACATCCATGGATGGAATACACAGTGTGTTCCATATGTCTATGTTGAAGAAATGCATCAGGAGTCCATATCAAGTCATGGAACAGCAAGACCTTGAGATTCATCCTACCCTTGCCTATGAAGAGAAACCAGTAAAAATATTAGACCATGCAGTGAAGATATTGCGCAACAAAGAGGTTCCACTACTGAAAGTCTTATGGCGCAATCAGAACATGGAGGAGACAACTTGGGAACGCTAGCAAGACATGATGGAACAACATCCGGAGTTATTCAGGTACTGAATTTTGAGGACAAAATTCTTTCAAGGAGGGTAGATTGTAGCACCCGGTTCTATCGAACCAGCTCTTTTATTATTAATAAGATACACTTGATCAGTCAATAAATTAAGTAGGGTTATTAAATAACTTGGCAAGGGCACTAGAGTAAATTACAATTTTCAAAGAGTGGATAACGTATTTAAGGGAAGAGGGTTGGGTTTAATGCACTGTAGCCGCCACCATTTCATACCATTTCCTCTTCGGGTTTCAGCTCAGGCAGACGAGCTCTCTAGGCGATCTTCCTCGCGCGATTCACCTTCGACCTAGGTAAGTTTTCCATTCATCTTCTCGATATTATAGTAAGTAGATAGCGGGAGTGCATTGCGTGTGTAACTTGGTGAATGCTGTGAGTGAGCTGAGTTCGAGTTTAGTGCTGAACCAAGAATGTGCGATGGCCCGAAGTTCTAAGCTAGCTCCTTAGATTTGTGAATGGTGTGGGATGAGATTTAGTGAAGTTCTGATTAGTGTTCTGTTTATGACACTAGGTGAACAGGGCTTTCAAGTAGTTGAAACCGAGCGATTTCCAGGAGACCAGGTAAGTAGAGTTTGTTTGTGCCTTCGGGCCTACATCACAAAACAGTAGGATTTATGTATGTTGTGTGTTTATTTCCAGTTGTCATGCATCATATTTTGAAATGTACGAAAATGAATTTACATGTTTTGAATCGGCAAGGAATGAACAGATTGAAACAGTACGAGAAGCAGATTTGCTATTAAGGGAATTAATCCAACCCTTAATGAGCCAGTGGATTGAGGTTTTGGGGAAAGTGATCCACTTCCCAATCCTACAGGGGGATCTGAACAGTTATGAGTATTAGATTTGCTGTTAGGGGAATTAATCCAACCCTTAACGAGCCAGTGGATATTTATACTTTGGGAGAAATGATCCAACTCCCAATTTCACAGGGGGATCTGTACAGAAATGATGAATATGCAACTGAGATGAGAAAAGTAGAAACTGCATGTTTAGAAATTTATGTTTCAGTATTTCATTTCATTATTGCTTTACTTGCTTAGCATTAGGCTAATAGATGAGTTTTGTGATGTAGGTGAAGAAGCTTTAGCAGGTGTGTTTACTGAGTTCACAGAGGGCTAGTTGGGTTGGAGGAGTGCATCCACACAATGTTCTGGCAGCTGATGGGGCAGTTTAATTGATGTCTGTTGGAGTGAAGGTTTTATTATCATTGCTTTTTTTTGATGGATCGAGTTTTCATAACAGTAGTGATTTCAGTGTTTTGAACAAATTGAGTTTTACTATCTGATAATGGCATTTCGCTGAGGTTTGAAGATTTGCACTTGTTGGATTTTAAGTAATACATGGGTTTGAATCCTTTTCTGAGTGATTTCAGTAAGGCAAATAGACTCTTTTCATAAATGGAGTTGTATTGTATAATTAGGAGTAGCCAGAATGTCGCCCTGAATCTATCGGTGGATGGGGTGTGTTTTGTTATCTGTCGGTAGATGCATTTTATCGGCAGAAGTTGAGTAGTTTGAACCTACCGGAAGGAGATGTCTATCGGTAGATGTTTAGTCCTGTCGTTTTGGATGACGTCATCGGCAGAAGCCTGTTTCTGTCCCTTGCGTTGGTTCTATCATCGGCAGAAGTTGGATGACCTTTATCGGCAGATGAGGTCATGTTGACTTCACCGGCAGTTGAAGTTGTATGTGCAGTCATGTTGACTTCATCGGCAGATGAAGTTGTGTTGACTTCATCGGCAGATGAAGTTGTGCTGACGTCATCGGCAGATGAAATTGTGTTGACGTCATCGGCAGATGAAGTTGTGTTGACGTCATCGGTAAGTGCAGCCCGCCGAGAAATGTCTTTCAGTTCCACGTCATCGGCAGGAGTCTTATACTTGCTGTGTCTGCTTCTTCCGTTGATTTTCCACCGGCAGAAGTGGTTGTCTTTAGAGTTTTAATAGTATTTTGTGATTTAATCCTTTATTTCTTTTGGTCGATTTATCTCGAACATTTTATCCGATTATCCAAACACTTTATGGTTTTGGTTTAACTCTAAGTTATTTAAATTAATTCCGCTGCAAAATTTTAAATTATGAATGAAGTTTTTAGTTCGTGTTCGGGTTTTGTGTGACGAACCGGGTTCAGAGAACTCGGGGCGCTACAACAACAAATGGAGCCCAAAGGAAGCCATGGCCCAAATAAAAGCCCACATTTAAAGGTATGATTTTGCAGGTACAAGAGTTAGTGGCAACATGGATTGATGATGTGGCAAGATTCCCTCCATTGATCCCTTTAGGCATGGCATTCATCTCCTCCCTAGGATGTGTGCTTGTTTGCTTTGATCTTGGCCATCCATCCTTTTTCATCCAAGGGCCACCATTCATTCATCCTTATGGAAACCCTAATAATCCACCCTAGGACTCTATAAATTCATGGCATTGGTGCATGTATGATAATTTTTGCTCATTTATAAAATTTCTATTTCTCTACTCCAAGGTGGTTATCCTTTAGAGTTTTTCCTTGGTTCTTTGAACCAAGTGGAGTAGCCCTCTATTATTAATCTAGCTTTGGGTTGCTAGATTAATTCTTATCTTTTCCTTCACCTTTTCCATTGGGATTAGAATTGAGGATGAAAAACTAGGCCCTAGGTAGTCGATTTTCTTCAGAAAATCGTTTATCCGAGAGCTTAAACCGTAAGATCGCTATACGGATCCGCCAAAGGTATTTCCATTATTTTCATTTCCGCAACACTTCCACACACACTCTCACCTTTAATTTTCAGCCATCAAACTCACACACTCCACCATTTATTTTATTTACATTTTAATTCCTTCATCTTCATCTCCCTTTTTTCACCTTACATACACATTTTCACACCTTTAATCTCTTATATTTTTATTGCACTTTTATCATTTCTTCATCCTCATTTTCGGCCATTTACACAACCCTTCTCTAGGGGATCCCATGTCACTTACTGACATTATATGAGCAATAACCACGGGTCATAATCGCCTTTCCAGCCATGCACTGTCACCTTGAGCACATCCAGCAACCAGCCTTAGACTTCCTCATTGAATTTGAACTCCTCACCTGTTAATTCTTCACCTACATCATAAGGTTTAAACTATAAGCCTAATGCTTAGTAAGGAATGCAATGCTAACACATATGCATGAATGCACAGTTTAAAGAAACGCATGCTCATGAATCTTTTCTTGTTCTTGTTCTTGTTCATATTCATGTTCATATTCATCATTCATATTTATCATTCATATTCATCATTTACATTGTATGGATTAAGGGATGATTTGTGCCGGTAAAGGGGGTTCGACAGTGGAAGTGTACATAGTCCCTTGTAGGTCGTATTCTTGGTCCCTTTTTTGGACAGTGACATACGCCAAATCGCCCCCAACCCTCTCATAATCCATGTTGCATAGGTTTCATATTCATATCTTGTTCATGAGAGAAAACATGCACTTAAAACACTTTTATATGCTTGAGAAACATTCGTCATGCATGAGCAGGGATACTCTTGGTTCATCATTCTACTGAACAGGTCATACATCTAACAATGATCATTCCTTCAGTTTAAGTATCGTAACTAACAGACAAAAGCTCAGATAATCTTTAAACATCAAAAAACAGCTTCTAACTAGTACCCCTGTGATGTAGGGCCCTAATGGCCGGGTAATACTACATATTCACTTACCTGGTTTCCTTAGCAATTTTGAGTACTTCTCTTCAGACTTCCTCACCTAAAATATTCCACATTGTAAAGTTAAAACAACATCCTAAAAGTTCTAATCAAGAGTCACCATAGAATCTAACGTGTGTATATATATATATATATATATATATATATATATATATATATATATATAAGTCCTTTAGCCGAGTACTCTGTGTGCGTAGTCTAAATTTCCAGAATCAAAATAACCCGATTTGGTCTAAAACTATTCCCAGTCAGTTATAATAAAGTCCAGAATCGAATCGGAGATGCCTTTATTAAGCTCGGGTTATAAACGTTACTACCATTATTCTGTCATTGAAGAATCCAAAATCCCAGCTCCAGCAGAAAACAGAGCTCAATGTAAACAACCAGTAACTACATTGTCAAAGTCTTACCTAGAGTGTGGATTGTCGAGGTGGAGGCTGAAGAATCAGTCGCCGATGAGAGAGTCGCTGGCAGAGGGAGACAGCTCGGGGAATGAGAGAACGCAGAAGGGAATGTCGGCTACAGTGAGATTTTTGGTGAGGTTTAAGAGTTTCCACTTTCTATTTATATTAAATCCAATCATCCTTAATTTCAATTTTGCCACCCAACCTAGATTTTCAACACAAGCAATTAATTAAGTCTTGGCATAAATTCCAAACCAAAAAGGTCAAAATAAATATGGCCGTTAAAACAGTTAAACAAAATCACCTGGTCAAACTTGTCGGGTGTTACATCCACCCCTCCTTAAACAAAATTTTTGTCCTCGAAAATTGATCAAACAAATAGTTTAGGATATTTGTCTAACATGTCTTGCTGTCGCTCCCACATGGCTTCTTCAATGCCATGATTCTTCCATAAAACCTTCACTAGTGGGATTTCTTTATTCCTCAGAGTCCTGACTGCAGATTCCATAATCCTTACAAGTTTCTCTTCATACATTAGTGTTGGCTCAATATCGATTTCGGTTGACTCAACAACATGTGTCGGATTACGTATGCATTTTCTTAACATTGACACATGAAAGACATTATGTATCTTTTTCGAGTGATGAGGGCAATTGCAGTTTGTAAGCTGTACTACCAATCCTTGCCAAGACAGGGAATGGTCCAATAAATCGCGGATTAAGCTTTCCCGTCTTGCCAAATCTCAAAACTCCCTTGAATGGTGAAACTTTTAGGAAAACCTCATCTTCGACAGCAAACTCAATGTCTCTCCTTCTTTGGTCTACATAACTCTTATGTCGGCTTTGTGCAGTCATTATTCTCCTCCTAATAATGGCAATCTTATCTGACATCTGTTGCAAAATCTTGGGTCCTAGGAGTTTTGCTTCACCAACTTCGTCCCAATATAAAGGTGATCTACATTTTATGTCATACAGTGCTTCATACGGTGCCATACCGATGGTGAACTGGTAACTATTATTGTAGGAGAATTCAACCAAGGGCAGATGTCGGCTTCAAGATGTCTGGAAATCTAGCACACATGCTCTCAACATATCCTCGAGTATCTGAATAGTCCTCTCAGATTGTCCATCAGTCTGCGGGTGGAAAGCAGTGCTAAAGGATAACTTTGTACCTAGCATGCTTTGTAAACTTTTCCAAAAGCGTGAGGTGAACCTGGGATCATGATCGGAGACAATAGACACTGGAATACCATGTAATCTGATGATTTCCTGAATATATAGATTAGCTAGTTGGTCCATCACGTAGGTTGTCCTTACTGGTAGGAAATGAGCTGACTTCGTCATTCTGTCAATTACAACCCAAATGCTATCATGACCTTTAGTTGTCTTAGGCAGCCCCACAACAAAATCCATGGCGATGTGTTCCCACTTCCACTCGGGGATCGGTAAGGGTTGAAGGGCACCTCCTGGACGTTGATGCTCTGCCTTGACTTGTTGGCATACCAAACACGACTCTACATACTTAGCAACGTCCCTCTTCAAGTTTGGCCACCAGTAAATTAACTTTAAGTCCCGATACATCTTGGTGCTGCCAGGATGTATAGAAAATGGGGACGAGTGTGCCTCGGCCAAAATCATCTTATGTAATTCCTCATCACTCGGAATGTACCATCGATTTCTAAATCTTAGAATACCATCCTTGGAGAGACTAAACTCAGAGGAGGCGTCCTTTAACTTGCTCATCACACTACTATTCTCTTTCGAGTCCTTTTGTTGTGCTTCTTTGATCCTATCCAAGATGGTTCGTTGAATAGTTACTCCTGCAAGTAATTCAGACAATTCGGAAACTATTTCCAATTCAAACTTCTGAACTTCTGTCCTCAAAGGTGTAGACATGGTTGACACTGCTGGCTGCATTGTCATCGACATCCTACTCAATGCGTCAGCTACAGCATTAGCCTTACCCGGGTGATACTTGATCTCAAAGTCATAATCCTTAACAAACTCCAACCAACATCTTTGGCTCATGTTCAATTCCTTTTGAGTGAAAATGTACTTCAGGCTTTTATGGTCAGAAAACACCTCACACTATTGATCATACAAATAATGTCTCCAAATCTTCAAAGCAAAAACAACAGCGGCTAATTCCAGATCATGAGTGGGGTAATTCTGCTCATAACTCTTCAGCTGTCTGGAGGCATACGCTACAACCTTGCCTTCTTGCATCAAAACACACCACAGACCAACTTTGGATGCATAACAGTAAACACTAAACTTTCCTTCTTCGGTTGGGAGAGTAAATAGAGGGGCTGTCGTCAACTTCAGCTTAAGTGTCTGGAAGCTATCTTCACAAGTTTCAGTCCAGGAGTATTTGGTGTCCTTCTTTGTTAAATTAGTTAAAGGCTTAGCTATCATAGAGAATCCCTTAATGAACTTTCTATAATAACCTACCAGACCAAGGAAACTCCGAACTTCAATGACATTCCTTGGCTGTGGCCAGTCCTTAACAGCCTGAATCTTAGTTGGATTTACTGATATGCCTTCAGCAAAAATGACATGGCCTAAGAAATTGACCTTATCCAACCAGAACTCACATTTGGACAACTTGGCATAGAGTTGCTGCTGTCTTAATGTCGTCAAAACCACTCTTAAATGCTCTGCATGGTCATTTTCAGTCCGTGAGTAAATTAAGATATCGTCTATGAACACAATTACAAACTTGTCCAAGTACTCTCGGAACACCCGATTCATCAAATCCATAAAAGCTGCAGGCGCATTTGTCAATCCAAACGACATTACGAGAAATTCATAGTGTCCATAGCAGGTTCTGAAGGCTGTCTTTGGTATATCTCCCTCTTTAACCTTCAGTTGGTAATAACCCGAACGTAAGTCAATCATTGAAAACACCTTAGCTCCTTGTAGTTGGTTAAACAGATCATCAATTCGGGGTAAAAGGTATTTATTCTTAATTGTCAACTTGTTTAGCTCTTTGTAGTCTATGCACATTCTAAAAGAACCATCTTTCTTCTTAACGAATAAAACAGGTGCACCCTAGGGAGAACTACTAGGGCGTATAAATCCCTTGTCTACTAATTCCTGTAGTTGGACTTTTAATTCTTTCAACTCAACATGTGCCATGCAGTAGGGATTCTTAGACACAGGTAATGCCTCGGGGTATGTATCAATTACAAACTTAATTTCTCTATCCGGTGGCAACCCGGGCAAGTCATCCAAGAATGCCTCTGGAAACTCTCAGACTATAGGAATATCTTGCAGTTCTATCCTACTTTTCACCCGATCATCAATTACACTAGCTAGAAAACTCTCACAACCCTCTTTCAACAATAGCTGGGTTTCTAGTGAGGATACAATAGGCATTTTACTTATCTTAAGAATAGCTTGAAAGAAATACCGATCGCCATTCGGTGGTCGGAACTCAACTAATCCAGACCTACAAATTATCGTGGCATGATGTCTGAATAACCAATCCATTCCTAGTATAACTTCATATCCCTTCATGTCAATTACGATCAATTCTACATACAACTTCTTATCTCCTAGCGTCACAATATCACATTTTACTACCTGTTCTTAATGTAAAGACTTCCCTGACGGTAACATAACACTAAATGATCTCTCGGCTGGCAAGGGTTCTAAATTATGCTTACGTACAAACAAGGTTGCCACAAACGAGTGAGTGGCTCCCGTATCTATAAGTGTATAAGCAGAAATACCACAAATCGTAATCGTACCTGTTATGACTGTATGTGGCACTGCATCCTCATCTTCCATCAAGGCATAGACTCTAGGTGCCACCCTCGCTCTATTCGGGTCCAGCAGCATGGGGCAGTCCCTGACAATGTGTCCAACCTTATCACATCTATAACAGCGGCCAGAATGTAACTTGCATTCGCCGGGGTGATTCTTCTGACAGGTGGGGCATAGGGGAGCCAGTGGTCGTTTCCCTTTTCCCTGGTCATCGTTCTGATTGAAAGGTCTCTTAACACCCTTCTGCTGTTGCTGAGGTCCCCTATTCTGCTGTGGCTGCCAACCCTTGTTCTGCCGTGGTGATGGTGGTTGAGCCTCTCTGGTAAAGTTCTTCGACTGCTCACGTTGTTCTTGTAACGTTACCTCAACCTCTTCCAGTTCTAAGGCCTTAGCCGCCACCTCAGAAAATGGCACGTTGTGAATTCCCGCAGTCTTTACTCCTCTATACAAGCCTGGTTTTAGTCCATGAAAAAATTGGTGGATCTTGTCTTCTTCATCTTCTATCATACGGGGTGCAAACTGAGATAACGCCTCAAACTTACATATATAATCGGCCACAGAACCGGTTTGATGCAGCTGCATAAATTCCATCTTCTTGCTAGTCCGAACAGCTCGACTGAAGTACTTGTCATAGAAGACAGTCTTAAACATTCCCCAGGTCATAGCTTCTGTATTCACGGTGCTCTGGATCCAGTCCCACCAAAGCCTCGCATCCAGTTCCAAGTGGAAGACAGCACACGTGACCTTATCTCCTTCATCCACCTTTGCATACTTGAACATGTCCTCCATCTTCTGGACCCATTCCTCAGCATAAATAGGATCTGAAACTTGACCATTAAACGTCGGAGTCGAAGTCGATGGAAACGCTCGTCACCATGATCTCGAGCTGCATTAGTGCAAGAATTTCCTTGTTCCTCCCTAGTGGCTACAAGTTGCTCGATCTGTCGAGATTGGCGAATGACCAACTCTGTTAGTTGGGCGATAGTATTGCTATCCACATTGTCATCTCTCTGTTGGCCTCTTACCATCTTGGGATTCCTAAACAATTAGTCATAAACACATCTTAACTTAAGGACATTGCTAAAATCATAAACACTTACAGTTGTTGGAGTGTGCTCATGTGACGGTCTGTGCTGGAAGGCAGACTGCAGAATCGATTTTAGAACCCGGTTTGCTCTGATACCATAATTGTAACGACCCCGTTAAGGGCCGAGACCCATTTCATAATCTTTGCGGTACACTACTCTATTTTACCCTCTATACACTTGTTTTTTTTTCTCCTCCTTTAAAAAAAAAAAAACAGAACTTAGAGACCTTTCCATATCTGACATAATCGAACCTTTCATAAGCTCGACTCTTCCATAAGGCAGTCGACATATTTAGTTACAGAGTAGGGCAACTAGACCCAGACACCGACTCTGTAACGTAATCGGGTAGGAGGGAGGTATCCTTGAACCACACGACTTCATTGTTCGCGGGCTGCATGAATTTACAAACAGCTACCAATAGAAAACACATCATCCGATCGTCACGTGCTTCGTGCGTGACTCAATAGACATCGCCCGATGGAAGGCATCCACCGGTGGACACGAGCTTTTCACGTGACCCGTTAAACTCTTCCAGACCCAAAACAACAAGGTTAAAAGCTCACTTCTGCCGTTCGCAAAACGACAAAACTTTATACCTACTTCTACCGATAGCTAAACGACAAGATATTACACTTACTTCTACTGATAGCTAGACGACAAACATTATGCTTACTTCTACTGATAACTTAAACACATCTACCGATCGCTAGGCGACAAGGTCCAAACCATTTCTACCGATGGTGAACAACATCTACCGATTGAATACATCCTGATTTTTTTTTCATAGACAAAGTATAACAGACATAAACTTGCAAAGTATAACCCATAGACTCATTCAGAATATGTATAGCGGAAGACTTACTTAAAAAAGACCATCTTATATATATAAATTCTCAGAATCATCCTCAAACTTAGAAGCTAAAATAGGCAATACTAAAAAATCTATTGCTATTAAAAGGATCCCGTCCTAATTAAAATTTGTATCAGACATATTCCATTATCTGATGATATAAGAAAACTCATTCTACTTAAACCTCAGTTTTCACAATCCTTACTGACATTATATGAGCAATAACCATAGGTCATAATCGCCTTTCCAGCCATGCACTGTCACCCTGAGCACATCCAGCAACCAGCCTTAGACTTCCTCATTGAATTTGAACTCCTCACCTGTTAATTTTTCACCTACATCATAAGGTTTAAACTATAAGCCTAATGCTTAGTAAGGAATGCAATGTTAACACATATGCATGAATGCACAGTTTAAAGAAACGCATGCTCATGAATCTTTTCTTGTTCTTGTTCATATTCATGTTCATATTCATCATTCATATTCATCATTTACATTGTATGGATTAAGGGAGGATTTGTGCCGGTAAAGGGGGTTCGACAGTGGAAGTGTACATAGTCTCTTGCGGGTCGTATTCTTGGTCCCTCTTTTGGACAGTGACATACGCTAAACCGCCCCCAACCCTCTCATAATCCATGTTGCATAGGTTTCATATTCATATCTTGTTCATGAGAGAAAACATGCGCTTAAAACACTTTCATATGCTTGAGAAACATTCGTCATGCATGAGCAGAGATACTCTTGGTTCATCATTCTACTGAACAGGTCATACATCTAACAATGATCATTCTTTTAGTTCAAGTATCGTAACTAATAGACAAAAGCTCAGATAATCTTTAAACATCGAAAAACAGCTTCTAACTAGTACCCCTGTGATGTAGGGCTCTAATGGCCGGGCAATCCTACACATTCACTTACCTGGTTTCCTTAGCAATTTTGAGTACTTCTCTTTAGAATTCCTCACCTAAAATATTCCACATTGTAAAGTTAAAACAACATCCTAAATGTTCTAATCAAGAGTCACCCTAGAATCTAACGTGTGTATATATATATATATATATATTCATATATATATATATATAAGTCCTTTAGCCGAGCACTCTGTGTGCGTAGTCTAAATTTCCAGAATCAAAATAACCAGATTTGGTCTAGAACTATTCCCAGTCAGATATAATAAAGTCCAGAATCAAATCGGAGATGCCTTTATTAAGCTCGGGTTATAAACATTACTACCATTATTCTGTCATTGAAGAATCCAAAATACCAGCTCCAGCAGAAAACAGAGCTCAATGTAAACAACCAGTAACTACATTGCCAAAGTCTTACCTAGAGTGTGGATTGTCAGGGTGGAGGCTGAAGAATCAGTCGCCAATGAGAGAGTCGCTGGCAGAGGGAGACAGCTCGGGGAATGAGAGAACGCATAAGGGAATGTCGGCTACAGTGAGATTTTTGGTGAGGTTTAAGAGTTTCCACTTTCTATTTATATTAAATCCAATCATCCTTAATTTCAATTTTGCCACACAACCTAGATTTTCAACACAAGTAATTAATTAAGTCTTGGCATAAATTCCAAATCGAAAAGGTCAAAATAAACATGACCGTTAAAATAGTTAAAAAAAATCACCTGGTCAAACTTGTCGGGTGTTACATGCTTCTTCTTACAGATTCCCTTATCAAAAATGGGTGAAAAAAATCAAGTTTGAAGTGTAATGTTACACATCTTTCACTAAAGGCAATCGCAACGAATGCATGGTATTTTGATAACGGATGTTCTAGACACATGACAGGTGAAGAGAGATATTTGAAGGATATCATACCTGAAACGGTGGGAAAAGTAACATTCGACAACGGTGTCTCAAAGCATGTCATTGGAAGGGGAACGCTAAATGTTCCTGGTCTACCAAAGTTGAGTAATGTCCTTTTGGTAAATGGTCTGAAATCAAATCTAATCAGTATTAGCCAGCTATGTGATCATGATCTGAATGTGCAATTCACACGTGAAAAATGCGTGGTATCGGATCAAAACAACAAATGTGTTATTGAAGGAGTTAGATCATCAGACAATTGCTATCATATTTCTTTCTCATCTACCTGTTTTCAATCGAGTATGGAAGACACTATTCTATGGCATAGAAAGCTGAGACATGTTAATTTTAGAATGCTGGAAAAAATTGTTTCAAAAGATGCTGTTCGGGGAATTCCCATATTGAAGTTTGATGAAGACAAATTATGTGGACCATGTCAAATTGGAAAGCTAACCAATGTGTCACACTCGATGTCACAATCATCGACAACTACCCATGTACTTGAATTGCTCCACATGGATTTAATGAGGTCAATGCCTGTTGAAAGTATTGGAGGAAAACGGTATGTCTTCGTTACTGTTGATGATTTCTCACGCTACACATGGGTGGAGTTTCTTAGAGAAAAGTCCGACACTTTCAAAGTTTTCAAGTCAATGTGTACTCGACTCCAACGTGAAAAAGATTGTGTCATCATAAAAATTATTCGCATCCGCAGTGACCATGGGAGAGAGTTTGAAAATTCTGAATTCTTGAATTTCTGTAAACATCTAGGAATTGCTCACGAATTCTCGACACCTAAGACTCCTTAACAAAATGGAGTCGTTGAAAGAAAGAGCCGTACATTGGCAGAAATGACTCGAGTAATGTTACACGAAAGGGATGTTCTTCAAAAATTCTGGGCTAAAGCTATGAATACCGCTTGTTATACCATAAATCGGATGTATCTCAGAGGAAAAACTTCTATGACACCCTATGAGATATGGAAAGGTAAAACTCCGAATCTTAATTATTTTCATCCATTTGGCAGCATTTGTTTTGTGTTGAATGATAGGGAACACAGAGGGAAACTTGATCCCAAGAGTGATGAGGCTATCTTTCTCGGTTATGCTACAAATAGCCGTGCTTATCGGGTTTACAACAAAAGAACTCGAACTATCATCGAATCAGCAAATGTTCAAGTAGACGACTCTCTGGACACAACATATAATCTTAAAGAAGATGCAAACCAGATTTCAAATAATGAAGGCACTAGTGTTCAAACTGGTGTCACAGATGGTGTCCCAAGCGGTGTCACAGATCAGACTGAGACAATTGATAAAGTGGAGGTGACTACTTCACTCAACAGGCAACCATCCACACGTGTTCAAAAGAATCATCCTACAGACGAGGTTATTGGTGGTCTGAATGATGGTATACGAACTAGA
Source organism: Begonia masoniana (assembly GCA_022432975.1). Taxonomy (NCBI): domain Eukaryota; kingdom Viridiplantae; phylum Streptophyta; class Magnoliopsida; order Cucurbitales; family Begoniaceae; genus Begonia; species Begonia masoniana. Next base: position 14,995,638 of record CM039508.1, read on the forward strand.
GATAAGCCGATGGTGAATTATCGAGACATGATTCAAATGACATGTTTTACATCAACCATCGATCCCAAGAATGTGAAAGAAGCATTACTAGATGAATACTGGATATGAGCTATGCAAGAAGAACTCAGTCAATTTTTTCGAAATCAATTTTGGGACTTAGTACCGTGTCCTCTCGATGTGAATGTTATTGGTACTAAGTGGATCTACAAGAATAAAGCGATGAGTATGGCAACATCACTCGCAACAAAGCTCGGCTAGTTGCTCAATGGTATTCTCAAATTGAAGGAATTGATTTTGATGAAACATTTGCTCCGGTTGCTCATATTGAATCTATTAGTCTATTATTAGCTATTGCTTGTGTTATGCGGTTCAAGCTATATCAAATGGATGTGAAGAGTACTTTTCTCAATGGTTTTCTTAATGAAGAAGTTTATATTGCTCAACCAAAGGGTTTTGAAAACCCTCATCATCCCGAATATGTTTATAAATTGAAGAAGACATTATATGGGCTTAAACAAGCCTCTCGTGCATGGTATGAACGACTCACGCAATATCTATTAACCAAGGGATATGAGCGAGTGAGAGTAGATAAAACCATTTTCGTTTGTCGTGACAAATGTCAATTTTTATTCGCTCAAATATATGTTGATGACATAGTATTTGGCTCGGTGTCACAGATGATGATGGATGAATTTGTAGCTCAAATGACTAGAGAATTCGAGATGAGTATGGTAGGAGAACTCAATTATTTCCTTGGACTCAATTCAGCAAGAAAAGAATGGTATTTTTATTTCTTAAGTCAAATATGCCAAGAATTTATTGAAAAAGTTTTAGCTTGAAAATGCACGACCGAGTAGAACACCCATTAGAACACATGAGAAACTCTCTAAAGATAAAAAAGGAAGTGCTGTTGATCCACGTTTATATAGAAGCATGATTGGAAGTCTCCTATATCTAACTGCCAGCCGACCAGATATTTGTTATAGCGTGGGTTTATGCACTCGATTTCAAGCAAATCCGAGGGAGTCTCACCTAGTGTCAGTCAAGCGGATTATAAAATATGTTAGCGGAACAACCAACTATGGTATATGGTATTCATTCGACTCTAATACAAATCTGGTGGGTTATTGTGATGCTGACTGGGCAGGTAGTTCTGATGATCAAAAAAACACTTATGGTGGATGCTTTTATGTGGGACACAATTTGGTGTCATGGTTCAACAAGAAGAAAAATTCTATTTCTCTGTCTACTGCCGATGCAGAATATATTGCAGCAGGTAGCAGCTGTACTCAGCTTCTTTGGATGAAACAAATGATGAAAGACTATGGTATCACACAGGGTGTCATGACACTCTATTGTGATAATTTGAGTGCTATCAACATTTTTAAAAATCCTGTTCAGCATTCTCGGACCAAGCATATTGATATACAACATCATTTTATTCGATCTCTAGTGAAGGACAAAATTATTAATTTGGAGCATATGGTGACCGAAAAACATATTGCCGATATTTTCACCAAGGCGTTAGATGGTGTAAGGTTTGAAGAGCTGAGGTTTGCCCTAGACCTCTGTGTTATGTAAATTGGTTATTGCTTTCATTTATTAAAAAAAAAAAAATCACCGCATGCATTAGGTGTTTGTTTTTATTTTTTTTGGGCAACCTTCTGTGTACTACTCACGCCCTGCAGAAAGTGATTCTATATTCTTCTATGGAACAACACCGTATGTGACATGCGAAATTCTGTTATCCTTATGAAAAATTGGAAGTTTATATTCGATAAAGATTGGAGCAACATTATTTTATTGGGTTTATTTCTCATCTTGCAGAGATCAGAATTTTTTTTTTTAAATGATACATGAGAGATTATGTGATTTATGTAAATTATGTAGATTTTCGGATTTATTTTCCAAAAATTTCCTAAAAATCTAGGATTTTTTTATTATTTCTGGGATTTGATGATTCTTTATGAGAATTGATTGACATATTCCATGTTTAAAGATTTTTCCAGAATACTCCCTTTCTTCTTCTCTTTCTACAATTGGCAATCTATGGCTTTCTACTGTTTCTCTTCGCAATGGTGATTATTGAAGAAGTTTTCGATAACCAGTTCACAAGCAGTGTCCTAGTGCCTGTTTCAGAGAAGTTATCGAGTTCAGAATCGGCAATGGTGGTTTATTCGTCGCTTTCACCGTCGAAAAATCCCTCTGTTTACGAAAGGGTAACTCCAAAAATTACAGAAGATACAGTTCCCATCCGACAAGTAGATGCTTTAGGGATTAAACAGAAATTTCAAAAAGCAAGTGCAGACAGATTTAAAATGAGCTCAGTGCCTCCCAAGGCCCCTAAAGGATCCAAACTCACTCTGGCTTCAAAGGGAAAACGGCCGAGAGTTGAAAAAGAAACTTCCTCTGATAGCTCCTGGCTGCAAGAAGACGTCATTGAACTCGATACAGATAATGAAGACGAACTCATTGAAACACCTTCAAAGAAATCAACCCGAAACCTTCGGTCGATTTCCAGAAGAAAATTCTCTAGGTTAGATGCTCCCAAGCATTCTAAGTCATTTGCTCCGAAATCCTCGAAGCCTACTATTTCAAAATCCTCGAAGTCCACAGCTCCAAAATTCTCGAAGCCCTCTGTTTAAAAGATTCAAAGCCAGCTGGTGTCAAACTGCCAAAATCAAGTCCCTCCAAAGCTCCAAAATCCAAAAAGCAGAAGTCCAGAATAAGTCCAACAATAAAAGACTCTTCTCACTCCAAAACAACCACTCGGGGTGAGTCAAGCACCAACACTAGTAAGTCTTTTGATAAAGTTTCTATTGAATATTTTAAATCTAGACTTCATGCTAGCCGTTGGCCTAGTTTTTCTAAAAGACATATTTGGCCTGAGAGAAAAATACACGAAAGTGATTTTACTCAATGTGAAGCCATAATATACCATCTTATGAGTATAGGATTGAAGAAAACCTTCATAGACATAAAGTGTGACGACCCTAATACTGTACCCAATTTTCCGTACTATTTTTTTTAATACTTAAAACTTTTTACCTGACGTTTGAGCAGAAATAAAACTTTAAAAATCGGGATCAGGATTGAAACTAAAATCATTGAAGTCTAAGTCGATAAACCATTTAAATTAAACTTAAAACAATTTAAATAAAACTATTAAAATTAAATGAAAACAATCGGCAGAGGAGAAGGGGAGCAAAAACGGCAAAAGTCGTGTAAAACATTGTGGTGATCGATCGCCTAAAACAGGCGATCGATCGCCAGAAGCGATCTTCGCATGGCGAACAATCGCTCCTTAGGCGATCGCTCAATTGCCTAACGATCGCCTCCCAGGCGATCCGTGATCGCCGTGTAACCATCGAGGGGCAATCGATCGCCAGAAACCAGGCGATCGATCGCCACACGCTCTGGAAATCTTCCAGAGCGTGGTTCCTCCGGGTGACCGATCGCAACCTCCTGGCGATTGGTCGTCATCCTCTCTGCCTCCTCGCCTTCTTCTTTCTCTTTTTCTCTTTTTCTTCGTTCATTCTCTTCCCTCATTTCCACATACATTAATCAAAACCCTTCACCATTTCATCTAATTTTCATCCCACCTCTCAACCATACATTCCAATAAAACTCACTCAAAATCTCGTCATTCCTCACTTTATCAAACACCCGAAACAACGACTCGAAACTCAATTAAACATAACCTATTTTTATGAAAATAAAACGCGTGGATTAGTTTAAAACCTAAACAAATCCTCCTGTTTTGAAATCAACAAAAGATTATAAAATTAATTTTCAAAACATTTCAAAACATCAATACATAAACCTATCCAGATCCAACAACCTAAAATGTATCTATCTATACAATAAATCTGTCTAATCCACCAATAGCCCAAAATATCATCAAAACCCTCAAAACATCTAACCATGAGTCCCACGGGTCAAAACTAGCCCCGACTGCGCCAACGCACTCCCGCGACCATCCTCCGTCAACCGCATACTCCTCAGGTGGAGGGATCTCGTCCTCACCTATCTCAAAGTCACCTACACCATACAGACATCTATGAGATAAAAATCTCAGCAAGTTCTACGTAAATGCAATGCATGCTGTGCGTATGAGTTCGTAATCATGCATCATTTTCATTATCTTTACTCTGGTTGTCACCGAGATCTCAACCCCTAACCAGATAGAGCACATCCAGCGGTCAGACTACTCTTTCCAGCTAGAGGAGGGGGGGGGGGGGTACACGCTTACAACACGTACAGCCGTGCCTGAGCCCCATCTCGCATGGCCTATAAACTGTAAACTGTATGAGTACGTGTTAAATGCGGTATTGTGACAGACCCCTTTGTGCCTACACAATAGATCAATTGCCCCTCTCCAGGCCGCATTGCCATTTTCTTTAAAACATCGTGCGGAAATTCATTTTCTATGTTCTTTTAAAACACGTGATGCGTGAACAGTTCAATACGACAGAAAGTAAACATACATACAGAGCATACCATCAAAACACAACAATCAATCTATAAGACAATCGAACCCTAACTACCCAACCAAAGTGAGAAAATAAACACGTCACCAAAACTCCTCGAGACGACCTTGACGTACGGTGTAGGCCAATCATCCAGAGAAAATCACGAGAACTTACCTCGTGACCGTCGAAAGCCAAGCTCCGTCCACGAGCGTTGTTTACCTAAGCAATTTCACCAAATTGTCGTTAAAACGAGCTTAAACAATTAAATACTCAAACTAGCGAAATCCTTAACTAAGGAATTTCCTAAAATCTTAACTTAATTAATCGAAGTATTTAAACAACGATTAATACTTGATAGTTTTAAAACCACAATTAACGAGTTTTCCTAAAACCCCAAAAATCCTCTAATTTTAACATTTCTCCCAAATTGATCTAACTTCGTCCAATAACGTTCAATACATCCTTTATATCCTTAAACACGGCAAACATATAAATTTTGAACCCTAAATCACATTTTTAACGATAATCTAAACGAAACCCTAATCGTTTAAACTTCGTAAAAACCGAAATAAACTTTCCTAAAACCTTAGAACCGTACCTAGGATCGGAATTGGGGAGGAAATCGCGAAGAACGGAGACGATCGGAGCACGAACCAGTCGCCAGAAATGAGAATCACCGTGAATCGCCAAGGAGGGAGAGAATTCGCAGGAGAGAGAGAATTTGCGTGGAGAAGAAGAAAGGCAATTGCCCTTTTTTTTATAATTTTACTTTGGTAAATTACCATTTTGTCCTTCCTTTGATTTTCTATTTATTTTGTCCCTTGTTTCGTTAATTAGCTAACGATTCGGCTGCTCCAAATTTCCTTAATTTACCAATAACTCCAACTCATTGACAGGGTTCTTTTAAAACTGTCCGTTCACAATTCGGACCTCGTTTACTATTTTTACTAAAACATCCTTTATATTTCGAGAAACGTAATTACTCGAAACATGGCGTTATTACTCAAAAAATTCTCGTAAATTTATTAAAATTCCTATTAATCGTTAGGATCGTAATAAAGCTCTCCGCTCTCAAAACTGACTTGATTTGACATATTTACCAAAAATGCCATTTACATTAAAATAATAATAATCCGTACAGTCGGATATTACATAAAGCCATTCGTTTGAAAAATTATTCAGGAATTTTATTGCAATCTGGATCCAAATGTGAAAAATCCTTCTCATTCAAGTTATGGCTGAGTATATGTCAGAGGACATACTTTTATTTTTTCTCCTTTTCTGATTAATGAATATTTGTGCTATAAAATGTCTGAGTCTGAAAACTTTGTGGCTGATTACAACAAAATCATTTTCGATGTCACTGGGGGTGTCAGACGAATCTGGCCCCATGGTAAAGACTTTCCAACTTCGCAGCTCACAGTAAAGTACGGAATTCTTCATAAAATTGCTATGAGAAATTGGATGCCTACATCCCATGGGACTGAGGTGAATAAGGCCATGGCTGTTTTACTATTTAAAATTGGAAATTCACTTTCTTTCGATTTTGGAAAACATTTATTTGACCAAATCATGAAGCATGAAGACGGTAAAAATACAAGGTTAGCGCTCTCATTTCCCTCTCTTATATATGATATTTTGTCTTTCCAACAATATATTATGAGAGAGAATGAAGTGTTGTTTGTGGACAAAGAAGAAATTCGTATTAGTTACAAACTTCGAATAGAGGAGCATGTAAATGATCTTGAAGAATTTGTGGAAGGATTGCCCATCTCTGAGTCAAGAACTGACTCTGCTCTTCTAGCTCGATCTGTAAAATTTTTAGTAGATATGTCAAAATCTCTAACCATTCAAATTTCTGCTCTTGAAAAACAGAAGTATGTAATATCTGTGCTATTAAATGATATCTACCAGAAAAATCCTCACATGGAGGCGATAGATCCAAATGACAAAGCGACAGAAGGAGCTGGTATATTTGGTGTCCCAGACGATGTCCCAGACGATGTCTCAGACAATATGCCAGAAAATTTTGATATTCAGAATTGAATTCTACAATTATATTGGTTTCTTTGAATGATTCCATTCATTGAGTATTATTGAGCTACTTCTTTTATTTTCTGTTTCTGGATATTTCTTGGATATTTTGTCTATTTCTGGATACTTGTTGGTTAACCAAACTGCCTCTGGAAATTATATCTATGAATGATCTGTTGCACATAGATATTATATTCTTCAATGGTTTAGCTATCTCTCTATGGTGCTTATATGTGATTAAGATGCTTATTTGGTGATTATGATGCGTATATGGTAATTATGGTGATTATATGGTGATTGCTCTTCTCTTATACATCTTTTTATGGTAAAAAGGGGGAGTATTTTGATGATGATTGAATTATGTTTGATGATGTTTTGAAGCCACCAATCTAGGGGGAGTTATTGGTTTTATTGATTTTGTCAAAAAATGTCAAAGGGGGAGATTGTAAATGCAAATATATTACAAATATGTTGGCATTAATTTTTTGGCAAACTACATAAATGGTAATTATATTTTATTCCATTATTTTATAAATTAGTAGTTTATTTCTTGGTAATCAAGAAATAATCTATTCAGATTATTAGATGGATGACTATTGGAAATCATGAAGATATTGGTGAAAATAAAAATAAGGAAACTTGAAGATCAAGGAAAATATTTGATATTCTAGAAGCAATTGTTTTTTGGAAAACTTTCTTTTGGAAGGCCGATTTGAAAAAGATTAAATGAATTATTTTAGGCCTTGAGATCACATTAATCATGTGATACTTTCCTAAGTCTTTTGGATCTATATCCAAGTAGTTGGTAATACTTTCCTAAAATATCACACGAGGTGTCACACAACCGATTTGTTAAGATTTGGTTTCCTTATTCTTTGCAGCCTTGAATTTTGATTTGGTAATTGGTTAAACCTCAGATAAGGTAGTTACCAATGATATTTAAGAGTTCGTTTTCTAAGAAAACAACTGACGAAATTATTATTCACGGAAGGAGATTTCTTCATCATTGAGCCGTCATCGTTCTTTCTCTCCCAACGCTTCTGCGTATGGGTTTGTGACTGTTCATTCAGTTCTTGAATGATTATTTTACACACTCCGCTTATGCTGTGGTATTTATTGATTATTCAAGTATGTTGATTTATTGCGTCCGAAGACAACGACCTGGTGTTACAGACGGTATCATAGGAGGCAATCTTCTTATTCTTCATTGAAGCTGAGTCTCAGGAGGAGGCTGCAATTGAACTAGGGAAGAGTTCTGTTTATTGACAAGGGGAGCTTGTCTTTTTTATCGTGGGCAAGGGGATCTTGTCATACACGAATTCCGGGGGGAGTCATCAACAACAAAGGGATCTTGTTGCTTTTAGATCTTGGGAGAGATCGATCTAAAGTCGAGGGGAGTTCGCAAAAACAGTTTCATTGGGGAAGTTAGGAAGTGGCGGCGACAAAGATAAGAGAGAGTCTTTATTTATTTTAGTCCGTTTGACTTGTAACTTTGTGAACTCGTGAAATATTTTTATATCTGGGCGTGGCCCCGCAGACGTAGGCAAATTACCGAACTGCGTTACCAACCTCCTATCTCATTACTTTCCGCACATTTATAATTGTCTATCATTGCATTAATAATTGGTGTCACACGAAACACTCTGTGTGACATCGCATAACTGATTTTAATCTTTCATATTTTACTTGCCGAATAAACCTTATTTATTCTATGTCAGGGAGGGAGGGTTGAACTAGATTGTAAAATTTTTTCATATATTATTTTTACAATTGTTTTGTTAATCGTACTAACTTGATTTCTCTTAATCTCAAACTATTAATGTCATAAGCAAGCAACTGATAGTTAACCGAAAGAGAAGGAGCAAACTATTAAGATCAAAACCTAACTCTCACAAGAGTAACAAACGCCAAAAAATGAGTAAGTGAGAGTTGTATTAGGAGGTTCATAAATATCAGTGAAAGATACATTCAAATATTCGCCTAAAGATCCCATAAAAAATGTGTAGCGAACGTGTAAATCTATTTCCAGACGAACACTAAAAGCTGATTCGGCAGTCAACTTCTGCTTGTCTTTGGTCGACCACGAGATTACTATTGCAGCAAAATTATGAAGACCGGGTTGACTGTTGTGTGATAGTTATGAATTAATTTGAATATGTTGTTTGACCACTCACTTTATTAGTACTACCGATTTAGCTTGGGCTATCAACATGGAAGAACAGTGCTGAATCAAAAAACATGAGTTGGATTTCTAGAGACTAGTTCAATTTTTTAATTAGTTATGTTTTGATTCATTTGGTGGTTGTCCAGTTGATGTTTTTGGTGTGTTTTACCAGTATTGATTTACGATGGCTAGAGACAATTCATTTTAGTATATTAGTATACAACTCGATGGCAAAAAGTTATTCTTGTTTAAGTTATGCGATGAAATTTTTTTGAACGACAAAATGATGTGAAGCTATGTAATTGCTACTTTGGTGGACTCCGTAGTGAGATATGACTCACATACAATGTGGGATAATTGGATTATTTTGACGTCTAGTCTGTGTCTTTTCCATACTTCAAAGAACGACTTCCACTAACCGAAGTCGGTTTCATGCTATAGTAGCTGCTGATGAATGTAATTTCTAACAATAAGAAGATCATTGAAATAACAAGTGTCCTAAGTTGTGATGTGGGCAAGGATGGCATTGAAGAAGAATTGGGCCAAGAAGAATACTTAATGGAATTGAAAATACCAAATGGACCTATCACTAGAGCTCGGGCCAAGAAGCTTCAAGAAGAAGTCCAAAATAACTTATTTCAAGAACCAAGACCACTGGAAGAAATGGGCTTTAAAGTTGTTAATGTGTTACAAATACAAATGGAGTTTGACTAGGCCCAAATGATCACAAATTCAGCAAAGAAGGCTCTAGAAAGTGGAATTTCGAAGTCACATCCACTAGGTATTTAATATTGGCATAGAGAAGGCCAAAGGGTGTTTTGATGGTTTCCAAAGAAGGCTGAACCTAGACCATATTAGTAGCAATGCTCTTTCTCATGTTTTCAAGGCTATTTAATGCCTATTCTAGACTATTCTTGTAAGCCTATAAATACTTGGGAGTTCTTCATTGTAAGACACACTAGAATGAGAATTATCTTGTGAGAATTTCCTCCAAACTGTTCTTCTGTAGAACTTGCAGAAATTTCAAGTGCAACCACTTGATTTCCAACCCTTATAATATTGGTTTCTTGCTCTTCCATAGCAACGGGGTCAATATTTCTTTCTTGATACTATTAGTTTCTGGTTGTCATATAACCACGGGGTCATTAGTCTTAAACTTTGAAACTACTATTGGGCGATCCTGAAGTTGATTCCATCTATTGACGTTGGGTCTCACAACAAGTTTGTTGAGGTTTGCATCATTTGGTATCAGAGACTAGACATCCAATTGAGGTTTTCTTTATCGTCTAGTGCTTCCATTCTTTTTATTTCAATTTCCTCTTTGTTGTGGATCCATAATTTCATATCTTTGTTTTCGCTCCCATTGCTAGTTTATAAAAAAAAAAAAAAAAGAAAGAAAGAAAAAAAAAAGAAAGAAGAAAAGAAAAGAGGAAAAAGAAATTTCTTTATTCTGTTATCATATATATTTTTTTGTTTCAAAATCCGTGGTATCAATCTTATTGTGACCATATTTCTTCCATTCCTTCTTTATTTTGCATCCCATTGCTTTTCATCTTCACTAAGAAATCTATATTTTAAGTGTGTTGGTTTTCATTTGTTTTGCTTTGATATTTACCTTTCTTAGTTTTTTCAAGAACTTTGAGGAGGAAAGTGAGTGGAAAAAGGCAAGAGTTGGTGAGCTTATTAGAGGATAAAAGCCGAAATCTATGTGAGTAAACACGAGTGCTCGAGAACCATATTTGAGTGTATACACGTGAGGGAGAGGTGAGGTCCTTTTCTTTAAACTTTTACACAGATTCTACAGCATGTCTGAAAGAGAAGGTGAAGCAACGCCAATGGATAGCAATTTGGTCATCCAAGCCATGCAGCAACAATTCCAGAGGATGAACGTCCAATTTGAAGACATTCGAGATCGATTGGATCGTAGTGATGAACGAATTAATCAAATTCAACAAGGTGCCATGCCCCAAGAAAGACATCCAACTAGACGACCCTTCTTTACTGCCGTTAATCCCATGGGCGAATATGCTGAAGAGTATGAGGATTTTGACGAAGTAGCCTCCATAAGAAGAGAAAGAGATCATAGGCCAAGACAAAGACGTCAATACCGAGAAAGAAATTTTACCGACAACAACACAGGTGCGATTAAACTCTCTATCCCATCATTTCAAGGTAAAAATGACCCAGACATTTACATTGAATGGGAACGAAAGGTTGAACTTGTTTTTGATTGCCATAACTATTCGAAGGAAAAAAAGTTAAACTTGCAGCTGTTTCTTTCACTGATTACGCAATTGCTTGGTGGGACCAAGTGCTGCTAACCAAACGAAGAAATAGAGAAATTCCAATAGACAATTGGGAAGACATGAAAGCTGTCATGAGACGAAGGTTTGTTCCTTCACATTATTATAGAGATTTACACTTAAAATTGCAGAGCCTTAAACAGGGTTCAAAATCTGTTGAGGAGTACCATAGGAGATGGAAATATCCATGATTCGTGCCAATGTTGAGGAAGATCGAGAAGCAACCATGGCTCGGTTCATTTGTGGTCTCAATCGTGAAATTGCAAATATTGTAGAATTGCAGCACTACGTGGAACTTAAAGAGGTTGTCCACATGGCCATGAAGGTTGAAAGGCAGCTCAAAAGAGGAGGAAGATCAACCTCCAAGCACGAAACTTTTACTTCTTTGAGTGGGAAGTCAAAATGGAACTCTACTCTAAGGCAAGAAGAGCAGTCGACTTCCAAGCCAAAAGATGAAAAAGTGATGGCCAAGCAGGTTGAAAAAGGTACGAGTTATACCCCAACCCAGAGAAATCGAGATATTAAGTGTTTTAAATGTCATGGAATTGGTCATATTTCTTCACAATGCCCAAATAAAAGAACTATGATTTTGTTAAATAATGGAGATATTGTTTCTGAAGAAGAAAGTGACAATGAAGCTATGCCACCACTTGAAGAAGCTAGTGATACCGAACATGCAGTTGTTGGCCAAGCCTTAGTAGTTTTTCGAACCCTCCATGTTCAAACTATAGAAGATGATGACCGTCAACAACGTGAAAACATTTTCTATACGCGCTGCCATGTTAAAGAAAAGGTTTGTGGTTTAATCATAGATGGAGGAAGTTGTGTGAATGTTGCAAGTAAAATAATGGTTGACAGACTTGGATTAAAGACTCTAAAGCACCCTCGACCATATCGTCTCCAATGGCTCATTGAAAGTGGAGAAATGAAGGTAACAAAACAGGTTCTTGTCTCATTTTCAATTGGCAAATATTCAGATGAAGTTCTTTGTGATGTTGTTCCTATGCAAGCAAGTCATATATTGCTTGGAAGACCATGGCAATTTGACAGACACACCACCCATGATGGATACAAGAATCGGTACAACTTTACCAAGGATGGACGAAGTATTACTCTAGCTCCGCTACCACCCCATCAAGTTTTCGAAGAGCAATGTCAAGTTAAAAAATCTGTCACAGCTAATACAAAACAATGTGAGAATGAGCATGAGAGTTCCAAAGAAAGTGAGAGAGAAGAGAGAAAATGTGAGAAGAAGAGTGAAAAGAGTCAGGTCCCACTTGAAAAAGAAAAAAAGGCAGTGAATTTCCTTGCAAAAGAGAAAGAGATTAAGAGTGCATTCAAATCAGAAAAAACAATGATGTTGATCTTGTACAAAGAGGCTTATTTCTTAACAACTAATCCTGACAATCCTTTGCCTACTGTAGCAGTTGCTCTTTTGCAGGAATTTGAAGATGTCTTTCCTGAGGAAATGCCACCAGGATTGCCACCAATAAGAGGCATTGAGCATCGAATTGATTTCATTCCAGGAGCTACCATTCCTAATCGACCCGCCTATCGAAGTAATCCAAAAGAAACAAAGGAACTTCAAAGGCAAGTTGAAGAGCTGCTAGCCAAAGGACATGTTCGAGAAAGCATGAGTCCATGTGCGGTTCCTGTCTTGTTGGTTCCCAAGAAAGATGGAACTTGGAGAATGTGCGTCGATTGCCGAGCAATCAATAAAATCACGGTAAAGTATCGACATCCCATACCTCGATTAGATGACATGTTAGATGAATTGCATGGTTCCATTATCTTTTCAAAGATTGATTTAAAAAGTAGTTATCATCAAATTCGTATGCAAGAAGGTGATGAATGGAAAACTGCTTTCAAAACAAAACATGGTTTGTATGAGTGGCTAGTAATGCCTTTCGGGTTGACTAACGCACCAAGTACTTTTATGCGTTTAATGAATCATGTTTTGCGTGCTTACATTGGAAAATTTGTTGTTATTTATTTTGATGATATTCTAGTTTACAGCAAACACTTGAATGAACATATTGAACACCTGAGATGTGTGCTTAATGTTTTGAAACATGAAAAGTTGTTTGCTAACTCTAAAAAGTGCAGCTTTTGCAAAGACAAGGTTGAGTTTCTTGGTTTTGTTGTAAGTTCCAAAGGTGTAGAAGTAGATGAAGAGAAAGTTAAGGCTATCAAAGATTGGCCCACGCCCACTAACATCACTGAAGTTAGAAGTTTCCATGGTTTGGCTGGATTCTATCGAAGGTTTGTTCCAACCTTTAGCACCATTGCTGCTCCATTGACAGAAATTATCAAGAAAAGTGTTGGGTTCAAATGGGATGATTCACAAGAAAAGGCTTTCAACACCTTAAAAGAAAAGTTAAGTACTGCTCCTTTACTTCTCTTACCAGATTTTTCCAAAACCTTTGAAATCGAATGTGATGCTTCTGGTATTGGTATAGGTGCCGTACTCATGCAAGACAAGAGACCCATTGCCTATTTCAGTGAGAAACTTAATGGAGCTGCTTTGAATTACTCCACCTATGACAAAGAACTTTATGTATTGGTGAGAGCTCTGGAAACTTGGCAACATTACTTGTGGTCTAAGGAATTTGTCATTCATACCGACCATGAATCATTGAAGCACTTAAAAGGTCAAGGTAAGTTGAATCGACGACATGCTCGCTGGATTGAATTTATTGAAATGTTTCCATATACCATTCAATACAAACAAGGTAAAGACAATATTGTAGCTGATGCTTTATCTCGAAGGTATGTTCTTCTTTCTACCATTTCCACTAAATTTTTGGGTTTTGAGCACATCAAAGAATTATATCCAAAAGATCTTGATTTTTCAACTTGGTTTGAAGCCACAGAAACAAAACCTTTTGAAAAATTTTACAAACAAGAAGGATATTTGTTTCGAGAAAATAGACTTTGCATTCCACAATGTTCTTTGCGTGAATTGCTTGTTCGAGAGTCACATGGGGGGTCTTATGGGACATTTTGGGATTCTTAAGACCTTAGAAATTTTGAAAGAACATTTCTTTTGGCCACATATGAAGAGGGATGTAGAGAGGATCTGCAATAGATGCATAACTTGTAGAAAAGCCAAATCTAGAGTAAAACCTCATGGATTGTACCAGGCTTTACCTGTTCCTTGTCATCCTTGGATTGATGTTTCTATAAATTTTGTGTTAGGGTTACCAAGAACTAAGAATGTGAAAGATTCAATTTTTGTTGTGGTGGATAGATTTTCAAAGATGGCACATTTTATCCCATGTAATAAAACAGATGATGCCACTCATATAGCTCAGTTATTCTTTAAAGAAGTAGTCCGTCTTCATGGTGTTCCAAAAACAATAGTGAGTGATCGAGATGCTAAGTTTCTTAGCCATTTTTGGCGAGTTCTGTGGGGTAAGTTAGGGACAACTTTGCTATTTTCTACTACTTGTCACCCACAAACCGATGGACAAACCGAGGTAGTAAACAGGACCTTGGTAACTCTTTTACGAGCAGTAATAAAGAACCATTTAAAATCATGGGAAGATTGTATTCCTTTTATTGAGTTTGCTTACAATAGAACAATGCATTCTTCTACTTCTTATTCTCCTTTTGAAATTGTTTATGGTTTTAATCCGTTAACTCCATTGGATTTACTTCCATTGCTTATTAATGAGACCATTAGCCTAGATGGGAAGAAGAAGGCAGAATTGGTAAAAAAACTTCATGAAGACGCACGTCAGCATATCATCAAACGGAATGAGCAAGCTGCTGCCCATGCAAACAAAGGAAGAAAGCACATCACTTTTCAACAAGGAGATTTGGTTTGGGTTCATTTTCGTAAAGAACGTTTTTCCCAACAAAGAAAGTGTAAACTCAATCCTCGTGGAGATGGACCATTTCAAGTTTTGGAAAAGATTAATGATAATGCTTATATCATTGATCTACCAGCTGATTATCAAGTGAGTGCTACTTTTAATGTAACTGACCTCTCTCCTTTCTATGTAGGTTCAGATTCGAGGACGAATCCTTTTCAAGAGAGGGAGAATGATGTGGGCAAGGATGGCATTGAAGAAGAATTGGGCCAAGAAGAATACTTAATGGAATTGAAAATACCAAATGGACCTATCACTAGAGCTCGGGCCAAGAAGCTTCAAGAAGAAGTCCAAAATAACTTATTTCAAGAACCAAGACCACTAGAAGAAATGGGCTTTAAAGTTTTTAATGTGTTACAAATACAAATGGAGTTTGACTAGGCCCAAATGATCACAAATTCAGCAAAGAAGGCTCTAGAAAGTTGAATTTCGAAGTCACATCCACTAGGCATTTAATATTGGCATAGAGAAAGCCAAAGGGTGTTTTGATGGTTTCCAAAGAAGGCTGAACCTAGACTATATTAGTAGCAATGTTCTTTCTCATGTTTTCAAGGCTATTTAATGCCTATTCTAGACTATTCTTGTAAGCCTATAAATACTTGGGAGTTCTTCATTGTAAGACACACTAGAATGAAATTATCTTGTGAGAATTTCCTCCAAACTGTTCTTCTGTAGAACTTGCGGAAATTTCAAGTGCAACCACTTGATTTCCAACCCTTATAATATTGGTTTCTTGCTCTTCCATAGCAACGAGGTCAATATTTCTTTCTTGATACTATTGGTTTCTGGTTGTCATATAACCACGGGGTCATTAGTCCTAAACTTTGAAACTACTATTGGGCGATCCTGAAGTTGATTCCATCTATTGAGGTTGGGTCTCACAACAAGTTTGTTGAGGTTTGCATCAAGTTGTTCTTCAAAGGCAAATAATAGATTGGATATCAAAGTTCATCATCTAATCATCACCAAAAGTCACTACTTCCGACTCCTACTCCTCTGCAGTGGAAGAATGACAATAAATCATAATAGTGGAATTACATATCACCTCAACTCAACTTTGCAATGGTTGCATCATCATTCGACTCTTCTATGATTAAACAGTTTCAAAAGTTTCTTGTAGCTCAATTCCTCTATATAATCAAGTATATATCCTCCTTTATGGGTCTTAGATTCTAGTATTTCCCATCACCTATTATGTAATAGGTCTTGTTTTATCTCATTATCTTCTAAATTATTTGTTGATGATTGTTGTTGATGACTCTAACAAGTGAGAGTGTCATTGCAACACTTTCTTTTCCTAAATTTGATGTTTACTATATTCACAAACTAACGGGGAATCTTGTTTCTATTAGTCAATTGTATGAATTTAGGTTTTTCAGTTATGTTTATTTGTCTCCTTTTTTTGCTCAAAGTCACAGTCTCAAATGCTGATTGAAATATGTTGTAGGAGAGAAGGGGTCCATATTTTGGATGAACTTAAAGTATCAGATGTTGCACCCCATAATATTGATTTATCTTCTTGTCAATAAATTCATTGTTTCTCTGTTTTTTTATTTATGATATTTTCATCTTGTTCATGTTTCACCTTCACGTTTATAATTTTTAGCTTCTAGTGATGCTTCAGACAATTTAAAAACATTGACATTCTTTATTATAGTGACTGTAAACTAGTAAAATTTTTCATTTTACTGTTTAGTAGTTGTCTTTATATTTCTCTTGCATAATTTAATCTTATTCATTTTGATGTTTGAGGTCCTTTTCTTATAAACACATAAAGAGCGTTGAGATACTATATTTAATATATTGATGATTACACTAATTAATATTGGGTTTATCTCTTGACATATCGTTCCAACTTTTTAAATATTTTTACTACTTTTCAAGTCTTTCTTAAAACTCAATGTTCAACCGCTATCAAGTGTTTTGATGTAATTCAGGTTAGGGGGAATATGATAAGAGTGAATTTTGGGTTTAGCGAGAAGAAGCATAAGCGAGGATGAAGAACAACAGAGCAGAGTTTGTGAGAATAAGAAGAAGAGAGAGAGAAGATAGAGTTAGAGAGAGAGAGTAATAAAGAGAGATTCAATAATCATTTTCTATCATGTTCTAGATAGAGTTGCAGCTTTTAAAACAACAGCAATCAAACAACAACAGAAGAAAGCAATTTAACTAACTACCCATAATCCTTAACGTCGGCTAAGAATTAGCCACAACTATCTAATGGTTGGAAGACCAGGTCTCTGCCATGCACGTCTGCATGCATCACGCCATGCACCTCCATGCACGTAGCAGCACCTCCAAGCATGTATCATTCATTTCCCCTTAAGAATCCTTGTCCGCAAGGATAAAATGAGGATAAGTTTTGGAGAATCGCCATTCGTTTTCCAAGGTGGCATCCTCCGGGGGCATGCCATGCCATTGCACTAATATCTCAAATTTGGGATGATAGTTACCTTTGCGAACGATACGTCGGTCGAGAATAATCTCCGGCTGAGGTAGAATCGTTTCATTGGAAGAGACCGTGGGAAGTTGATCATTGGTTGGCTGGGGAACAGAACTCATATGCTTCCTTAACAGACTAGCATGAAAGACATTGTGAATTTGAGAACCTGGCGGGAGGGACAAACGATACGCCACTGAACCTAATTTTTCCACCACTGGAAATGGACCAAACCAATGGGGAGCTAGCTTCAAAGAACTCCGAAAAACCACAGAATTTTGCCGATATGGTTGAAGCTTCAAATACACATAATCGCCGATCTCAAAGGAAACTTCTTGCTGGTGTTGATCAGCTTGGCATTTCAATCAATTTTGGGTCACGAGAAGATTACGACGTAACTCGCGGAGTAAAGAATCACGATCTTGGAGATACTCATCAATAGCGTCGACGCGGCAAGTGCCGGGTACATATGTTAATAAGCGAGGTGGAGGTATACCATAGACGGCTTTGAATGGGGTCATTTTGGTGGAGGAGTGAACTGATGTGTTGTAGCTAAACTAAGCCCATGGAATCCAGTCGACCCATTTTCGAGGTTGGTCTCTGGCAAAACAGCGTAAATATTGTTCTAACGTACGATTCATTACTTTCGTCTGACCGTCAGATTGTGGATGGTAGCTGGAACTCATGTTCAGTTAGGTTCCCTGTAGTTGGAATAAAGCTTGCCAAAAAGAGCTAAGAAACACTCTGTCTCGATCACTGACGATGGAAGTAGGAATCCCATGGAGGCGGACCACATTTGAGACAAAGGATGTAACGACCCCAACCCGGTCAGGGCCGTCACGGACAGACCATGACGTAATCGTAACCTTAAACCATCGGATAGTTCTCATAAAATTTTTCATTCCATGCCATTTGTTTTTACGAATTTTAAACATGTGTTCGGGTATGTGTAGGAGTCGGGAATTTCGGGGGTTTGAGGATTTTGTGTTTAAGAAGGTTGGAGGAATGATCTTTGGAAAGTTTAAGGTAAAGAGTAAGAGTTTGGGAAAGAAAAATTTGTTAAGGGTAAGGATAAAGGGGGAGGGGCACGCGCAGGCTAGGCGCTGGTGCGCTCTGGCCGGGTGTGGCGCGCGTGGCGGGCGCGTTGGGCACGCCCAGAATGATGCCCACGAGATCGATCGTGCCTGAGGCGCAATCGATCGTGGTTTTGGGTCGTTTTTAGTTGGGAAACCCGAGCTGGCCCGATCGATCGGGCTTTGGGCACGATCGATAGTGGTTTTGGGTTATTTTTGGTCGGGAAACCCGAGCTGGCCCGATCGATCGGGCTTTGGGCGCGATCGATCGCGCTTGGCACATTTTTGTCACGTGAAGTGCGCGCGGGGCGCAGCAGCGACCGGCGCGCGCGCGCACCAAGCACTGGGCACGCGCACCACCGGGTACCCACATGCAAATTTTTAGTTTTCGACTTTTTAAAATATGTTTCGACCCGACCTTTTACAATATTTTTTAAACGTATTTTACGGGCGACCCCCACGTATTTTCAAGGATTTTAAAGGCGCAAAACCCGAGTAGACGTTTTTCCGAAAAAGAGTTTTTACTTCGTTTTAATGATTTAAAAGTTGACGACTTATATGCCCGTCGTGTTTAAGTTAAAGTTAGGCTATTTAGGGTTGATCGTGGCGGGTCATTTGTCTATTCCCGGTTGGTTTTAGTGTGTTGTGTAAAAATGAAAAATTTTATGAGAACTATCCGATGGTTTAAGGTTACGATTACGTCATGGTCTGTCCGTGACGGCCCTGACCGGGTTGGGGTCGTTACATCCTTTGTCTCAAATGGGATGAATCTTCTAGCATGAATAACTGAGGTCGTTTACAGTGATGACCTGGAACAAATTTCTCATCGTAATAATAGCAGAGTCCTTTCTCCCGACGGTCACGTGCTTCGTGATTGGTGATTCGACGAAAAGCTGTCACCGGAGCAGTAACTTTCGCCAGCGCGGGGAAGGGCCAAGTAAACCAGCTGCGGGGTTGGAACTAGCCTTTGACAATGACGAGGCAATTGGACCAGATTTCTTGAGCAACTGGCTCCGTTCCTCAATTAATCGGGCTACGCCGATCGTCTCGACTAAGGTTCGTGGTTGTTTAATCTTTACATCTAGACGAATGTCATCCCGAAGTCTGGCGATAAAACAACCAACCAGGAAGGTTTCGGGTAAGCCATCCACCTGATTGGAAAGCCTTTCAAAAGCCTCTTGATACGAGGCGACAAGTTGCATTCTAACGCAGGCGTGAGAGTGCTTCAGCTGGATCTTCATATTCGGTTGGGCCAAAGCGTAGGATGACAGCCTTGGTGAATGCACTCCAAGTCAGAGGGCCACAAAACTTGGTTAACCAGCGATACCATTGCAGGGCAATGCCCTCTAGATGGAAGGAAGCGAGTTGGACTTGTTGAGTTGGTGAAATACCTTGAAAATCAAAGTATTGTTCGGCCCTGTAAATCCAGCCTGTAGGATCTTCACCGTCGAAGCTTGGAAAGGAAAGCTTGAGGTGGGGTTGATGGTGATCAGAGTTATTGGGTGAGCGGCCATTGTTTGGTGAATGAGAAGAGGGTCCTGTAGCGAAAGGATTGATGTCGGATGAATGTCGGAAAGTGCGCAGAGCTTGGAGCTCGGACAACACCATTTGTAAAGCTGCGTTAACTTGATCAAAGTTAGATTCATGGCGGGCTAAGATTTCGTTTACTTCGTTGCGGAATTCGGCGTTGGATTTGCTCCGAGTATCCATTAACGCGTCTCTAATACCACTGATAAGAGTGAATTTTGGGTTTAGCAAGCAGAAGCGAGAATGAAAAACAGCAGAGCAGAGTTTGTGAGAATAAGAAGAAGAGAGAGAGAAGATAGAGTTAGAGGGAGAGAGTAATAAAGAGAGATTCAATAATCATTTTCTATCCTGTTCTAGATAGAGTTACAGGCTTTTAAAACAACAGCAATCAAACAACAACAACAGAAAGCAATTTAACTAACTACCCATAATCCTTAACGTCGGCTAAGAATTAGCCACAACTATCTAATGGTTGGAAGACCAGGTCTTTGCCATGCACATCTGCATGCATCACGCCATGCACCTCCATGCACGTAGCAGCACCTCCAAGCACGTATCAGAATATACTTCAATTGTTTTATACGATTTACTTAATTTAGACAATACCATATTTCAAAATTCTTATACAGACACTCCACTACAAAATGGAGCAGTTAAACAAAAACATACACATATTGTTCCTAATGAATTTTGGGGAGAAACAATTTTAAATGCACTTATTTGATTAATAACATTCTAGGCAATTTTTAGGTTTGCCACCATTTGAGAAGCTGTATACTATTAATTTTTACTTGTCTTTGGTTTTATATATTATGTTCTTCATCCTTGTTTTGAGGGTAGCAAATTATGTGCACGTTCTACCTGTTGTGCGTTTCTAAGTTATGTTGCAAGCCAAAAAAGGTATTTTTTTATTTTGATCCATTTTCTCAAAAATTAGCCACGTTTGTCTTTCTTAAATGTATCTCATTTTTTTCTATGCTTAAGAGTACTCATAATATGACTAACTATGATATGAGTTGTATTGATCCAATTGTCACGATTGTGATGTTGATTCTAGGGGTGTACAAAACCAACCAGGACCGAAGAACCGGACCAGAACCGACCTATTTGGTACAATTCTGGTCGGTTTTATTTTAAAAAAATGCATTTCGGTTCTGCTAGCAGAACCAAAATTTTTGGTTTGGTTTTCAGGTTTAATGACAAAAACCCGAAAAACCAAACCGGACCCAAAAGAGAGAAAAATTTGAAGATTGAACCCTAATTTTTCAATCTGTCGAAAAATCTCAAGTTCAATCTTCAATTCAGAGGAGAGGACTATCCCACCGTCGCCGTCGCCGAAGCCGAAGCCTTCAATCTTTAGTTCAATCTTCTCTCTCAGCCGTCGCCGACGCCTTCAATCTGAACCGAAGCTCTCTGAGTAAGTACCAACAGGTATTCCTCGCACCCACCTTCATCTCATTGTTCGTATCATTCCATGTTGTCCTCTATTTTACGTTCATTGTGCTTCTGTTTTTGGGAGACTCTTCGGACGTGACCGAGAGCATTTGTAACACCCGACATTCTCAGTCAGGTGATTTTCTTAACAGAATTAACGATCACCTATTTATTTGACCTTTTATTTAATAATTATATGTCAAAGTTTATTGGATCTCTATTGTAGTGGCAGAATTGTAATTAAGGAGGAATTTATTTGGTATAAGTAGAAAACGGAAACTCTTAAACCTCACAAAAACCCCACTGTAGCCGACATTCTCTCTCGGCGATTCCCATCCTCCCAGAACTCTCTCTCTCTCTCGCAGCAGGTAGCCTTCTTCATCAACAACCGATTCTCCTTCGTTCTCGCCGATACTCAGCTTACCAGGTAAGACTTAATGAATGTAGTTACTGGTAGATACTTTGAGATCTGTTTTCGGTTAGAACCCGAGGTTTCAGATTCTTTAATGGCAGAGTAATAATAGGATCATTTCTATTATGCGTTTAGTAAAGGCATTTTCGAGTTGATTCTGGACATTTAGATAGCTGTATGCGATTAGTTACTGGGCTGAATCTGGTTATTTAGATTGTAGAAATTTAATCCACGCACACAAGGTGCTCGGCAGAAGAATATAGAAATACAAGTAGGATAAGCATTAGGATAATTTTTGGTTAGCACTATTAGGATTTTATATTTAACTTGGTAATGTGGAATGGTTTAGGTGAAGAAGATTTGAAGGGAGTATTCCATTTGCAAAGAACACCAGGTAAGTGAATGTATTAAGACTTCTGGCCACTAGGGCCCTACATCTTAAGAGTACTAAATTAGTTATGTGCTTGATGTTTGTTTTAAGTTAGTAAGATGGTTGTACTTGGATGATTTACGGATGTTTGAGAACTATATAATGTGATGTTCTGTTGAGCCTATGAAATCAACTGTCTAGAATGATAATTTCCATAGCTTGATGATTAAGAGCATTCACGTCATGCATCATGATTTACTTCTCAAGCATATGAAAATGATTTATGAGCATGTTTTTCCCCATGAGCAAGATATGAGAATGAATATAAAACTTATGCAACCGGATTAAGTGAGGGTTGAGGGCGGTTTGGCGTATGTCACTGTCCAAAGAGAAGGACCATGAATACGGCCCGAAAGGGACTATGTACACTTGCACTGTCATCCCCCCTTTACGGCACAAATCCTCCCTTAATCCATATGATGAAAGTGATGAACAAGAACACGAATAAAAACAAGAAAAGAGCATGAAACGAACATGATCATGATTTTCTTGCAACTATGCATTCACGTATACATGTTAGTATTGCATTCCTTACTAAGCATTAGGCTTATAGTTTAAATCTTATGATGTAGGTGACGAGATTTCAGGTGAGGATTCCAAAGCTAATGAAGATGTCTAAGTCTGGTTGCTGGAAGGTGATCAGGGTGCAATTCTGTGGCTGGATGGCGATTGAGACTCCTGGTTAATGCTCTATGATTTTGTTAAGATTATGAATATGGTAGTTTAAGCAGGATGAGTTTACTTTTATAACATTGAGTTTTGAAACTGTCTGGTTGACTACTGAGTCCGGGAATGATTATAAGGATTATTAAATGATCTGTTGTTAAGTCTTCCGCTATATGTATTCTGGATGAGTCTCTGATTTTCATTTATAAGAGTGATTAGTCAATGAAGTTAGAAGTCTGTGCATATCTATGTCCACCGATAGCTGTACTCTATCGGATGATGTTAGGAATTTGCATCCACCGATAGATGTTCTCTATCGGAAGATGTATGAGTTTGCATCAACCGATAGATGTTCTCTATCAGAAGATGTCTTAAAAGAGAACGTGGATTGCACATGTCTATCGGTAGATGCTGTGTATCTCAATTACCGGATGATGTAAGTGTTGTGTTGTCGTCTAGTGACCGGTAGATGTTTTACCATCCGTAGAAGTAGCATAATATTTGTCGTTTGCTACCGGTCGATGTAAGTGATACTCTTTGTCGCCTAGCGATCGGCAGAAGGGAATAAGTCTTCTGCCGGATGATGTCTGCGAATCACGTGAGACGCTCGTAACCATCGGTCGATGTGAGTTTATGACTCTATCGGTAGATGCAGTTTAGGAGATGTTTTTTTTAAAAAAATATATAACACTAATAATGAACAAGGCGCATGAAGTAAGAACCGATTGATTAAGAGGTTAAGTTGTGAATTACGTGGCGACTCCAACTGGAGTTGTTACAGCATTTCTTTGTGTTAGTTTTCCAGTATATTGTGGCATTTTTCTGCGTTGTTTTGTGGGTGTTTCTTTGCTGTTAAATTCGTGTTGCTCTTTACCTGATTTTTTTATCGTGTTGCATGTTTTCTTATGTTTCCTTTGTTGTGGAGAAAGTTTCTTTAGAAAAGGGGAAAAAATGCTCAGAAGTAAACAACTTAACACCAAAAAGTTCTAACATTTCCAGAAACCAGTACCTTGATATTACGAAAATGTGGATGAATAGAAAAAAAAATTTTAATGGAAAAATCGGTACCGAAACCAAAATTTTTGTCCGATTCTGGTCTCATTCTTAAAAAAATTTTATGGTACCGATCCTAAAAATTGAAAACTGAATATTATTAGTCCGGTCCTAATATTTCTCAAAATCGGACCGGACTGGACCACGTACACCCCTAGTTGATTCACTTAGTTATACTTCATGTTTTTCTTTACCTCTTATCACCATCTTGATGAGTTTGTGTCTTACAAAGAGGCTATTCATGATCCTCTTTGGTAGACTACTACAGTTGAGAAACTTAGTGATAAACATCAAACTAATACTTGAGACTTGCTACCATTGTCTCAAGGCAAACATTTCATTAAATCTTGTTAGATCTGTAAGATCAAAATGAAGTCTGATGACTTGATTTAATGATATAAAGCTTGATTGGTCCTTAAATGATAGTTTCAAGAGTATCATTTCGATTATGATGAGGATTTTGCTTTGTTGAAAAATGACGATATTGTGAATCTAACTGAAGTAACCTCTGTTTAATAATGACATATTTCTTATATAGATGTCAAAAATGTTTATTGAATGAAGATATTCAGTAATAAGTCTACATTGTTAATTGGATATTTTAATTCTCCGTTGATTATGGATGTACGTTAATTGGATAATTTAATCTAAGTTTATATATTTTTACTCTCAATAAAAATACCCTTGAAAGTAGGTATGTCAAAGTTCTAATGTGTTTATTGAGTATGTGCAACTTTTGTTAAAGTTTAAGTTTACGACTGAGGAGAATATCGCTCAAAACTCTAAAGTTTGATATGAGCGGGTCGAAGTGTGGACACCAGACACCTAGTGTTGAAGTGTGGGCAAATAAGTGTCGAGCAATGTCTAAATGAAGATGTTGGGGAGGCCAAATCCAGAACACCTATTTTGTTTTTGTTGCGATCACCTGCTACAGTAGCCCAGAGAAAGCTGCATAAGCCCAAGTTTTAGTCAACATTTTTCAAGCATCATTTTCAGACACCCAAACCTGAAACGTGGCCACCCACAATGGTAGCCTAGAGAAAGCTGCGACAGCCTAAGTCTAAGTCAACGTTATTGAGAATCCCAAGACCGAGGCAATACTTTTCAAGCTGAAATTGCAGATGCTCGGACTTGAAGTACGGTAGCCCATGACGGAAGTCTAAGAAACCTCACGGCAGATGGTTCTTGAGACAGAGATTCAAATTGAAGTTTCACACTTGATGTTTGGTCAAGAATGCCTGACATCCTGATCGATAGTCCAGAATTATGTCCGTAGAAGCCTATCGACTAATTTATATCTCTAACAGACATATCGCGATTGCCAAAAGAATACAAACAAACAACTAATAATTTTGAAGGCCACTAAAAAGAAAACCACTCTCCATGTGCAAAACCACCGAGCCTACATAGTGAAATTTACATTGAAGTGTTGCACGATAATTTGTGATATTATAGTCTTCATTTGTAAGCTTTAGCCAAACATCTCTCATTCCTACACCTAAGAATATACATTTGTGAGAGTTACAACTTTGTGTTTCAACCTTAAAATATTACACTTGTTGTTTGTGAAAAAGAAAAAATGATGTATCCTTTCAAGTATTGTAAAAGTTTGATTGATATCCAGAAAATCAATCACGAAAAAACAGTGAAGCCTTTAAAAAGTTATAATGTTTCGATTAATATCCATAAGATCAACCGCATATAACCAGAAGGGTTAGAAGAAATAAACTTTTAAGGAAGAGCATTTCAGTGCAGACGTAGACAGTTTGATTGAACTACGTTAGCAAATGTATTTGTTATCTTTTTTTTTTTTTTTCTCTTTCTCTATTATTGTTAATGCTTACCTGCATATTAGAATTAAATCTTCATATTTTGAGAGAAAATACTTAGTTAAGCTAGTAAACACCCCCTGGGTTCTAACACTCCTACAATACATGATGTCTTCATATGATGTTTCTCACGAGTGTATATGAAAGTTTTTGGTACTTTTTGGAAATTAAAGTCGCTTCTTCATCAATTGGTATTCTTATTTCTCATATTAAGTATATTATTGACTCATTTTAATCGTGCTTGTCTTGGAGACGTTGAGATTGTTGGTACCCCTCTTGAGCTAAATGCTTAATATTTTTCTTCAAATGAGATTCTTTTACCTAATCATACCTTATATCACAATATCGTTAGGAGTTTTCTTTATCTCACCATCACTCATCTTGATATCTCACGTGTTGTTCATCCTTAGATATACATGTCTATTCTAATGCAAACTTGCTTGGTGGCTCTACAAATCATAAGTCTACTATAGAATTATGTATTTTTGTAGGTGATTCACTCATTTGTTAGAAGAGCTGAAGATAGTCCTTCTGAATGTTTTAAGGAAGTAGAATATTGAGCAACAACCTTTACTATTTGTGAGATATTTTGGGTTAAGTTGGTTACTTTTTGATATAATTGTTCTTTTTCCTCAACATTCCTTATGACATATAATTATTCAGATGACATATAATTATTCAAATAACATATAATTCAATCTTTAATGAGTGAATCAAATATATTGAAATTGACTATCATGTTGTTCGCTACTATTTTTAGGCTCATAACTCACACTTTATTTTGTCTAGTCTCGTTTTCGATTTATTTAAAAATAGCATTTCATTTTATGACTTCGTTTTCTTGTTAGCAAACTCTTGATGGTCCTTGCTGCATCATTGTGAGTTTGAAAAAGAATGTTAGATTATATTATCTTTAGCTTAAGGACATATTTATAAACAATCTTCAAGTTTGGAACCTTAACCTCCTTTATTCTCTTCCCTTTTGCTTTCCAACTCTCTTCTTTAATTTCTATCAATAATATATATTATATTAATAGTGAACTACTTAAATTACATTAAGCAAATGTGATATTCCAATTCTTCTTTTAGAATAATTAAATACAATTCGAAGAGCTTATTATTCAAACTTTAGTATTAATCTTACTCAAATCCTCTATCCCTTATCGGCTTTGAATGATTTTTTTTAATCATTAATTTTAAGATTTCGTTAATTAATTGAAACAAATAGAAATCCATATTGGGACAAGTACTTCTCTAAGAATAAAAATTCCTTAAACTTATAAAACTGTGCGATTAGTAATATTTTTTTTATCTCCAACCAGTAAAATGTATAATAGATAAAACTAGAGAATAGAATCAATGCAACCTTACCTAATAAAATAACACTCTAGGAAGTTAGAACAAAGGAGCATCACAAAATTATTATTAGAATATTAAAAAAAAAAAAAAACCGAAAGGAAAGAACACATGAAACACGACCTGCCCCCTTCTTTTTCATTTGCATTTGTTTTCAAAATTGTCCCACAAATTGAATTTTAAATTCTAGATTATTTATCAAAATTAAAATATATTAATGAAAATTATATAAATAATTAAATTATAGAGTAGTGCCAAGTTTACTCTATCTTTGTTCAATAACATTAGTTTATATTTTAAAGATGGTTGAAAATGGGTTAGGTAGGTTTGACCGGTCTGGTCGGCTTTGGTTGGCGTTGGTTCGGTCAGAGTTACCAGACTCGTCGTAAACTCGTCTTTCGCCAACTTTTTCTCATTATCATCCAGGCTCCAGCTACAACCAACTACCTCCGGAGAGAAAGCAACGCCTCGCCCTCCTGTTTCTCTGCCGGAAACCGGTGATACTCTTCTCGCCTTGATCATTTTCTTCACCGGATTTCGGGGAGTGCTTGTTTGGCCGTATAAGTATGCAATCGGAGATGAGCTCGATGAAGGTCTCGCCGATGGAGGTTGTTTTGGCGACCATCAAAGGGAAAATGGAAATATCGAATTCGTCTTCGGACTTAGGCAGTGAGGTTGCGTCTGTTATCGTTGGGAATCGTGAGGTTTTCATGATGTTAACGACCTCAATCGCGGTCATGATAGGATGTGTCGTTGTTTTCATGTGGAGGAGATCGAGTAAACCGAAATTGGAGGCCTTCGATCCACCGAAGAAAGTTATTGTGAATTCGCCTGAGTCTGAAATTGATGACGGCAAGAAAAAGGTCACTATCTTTTTTGGTACGCAGACTGGCACCGCCGAAGGATTTGCGAAGGTTAGCGTCCCAGTAGACTTGCATACAGACAATTGTTATACATTTCGGATATGTCATTCTTCAGAACTGTTCGGTTTTTCTTGTTGTTGATTGATTTTGTTGTGTTGTAAATTCAGGCTCTCTCCGCAGAGGCGGAAGCTCGGTATGAGAAGGCCTCTTTTAGAGTCGTTGATTTGGTACGGTTGAATTACTTAGGTGTTGTGGCTCTTCGGTGTTGTCTTTGATTTTAGGATTTCAAACCTCATGTTTGTAAATGGACTTTGCCTGCAGGATGATTATGCGCAAGATGACGATGAGTACGAGGAGAAGTTAAAAAAAGAGACGCTCGCTATCTTCTTCTTAGCCACGTTAGTTTAAATGCTTTTTTCCTTGAACTTTTTCCCCTGAATGCTTCTTTGTGGTAATCGAGTCATTTAAATTGAATGCAGATATGGTGATGGCGAGCCAACAGACAATGCTGCGAGTTTCTATAAATGGCTTACTGTGGTAATAATATTTTACTGGATCACTATTCAAGATCAGAATGTTTGATCCAATGCATTCACAAAATTTTGGCTGAATTAATTTCTTTATGATCATTGATGCAGGGGAAAGAGAGAGGGGAATGGCTTAATAATCTCCGGTTTGCAGTATTTGGCCTTGGAAACAGACAGTACGAGCATTTCAATAAGGTTTCTGACCTCAACTTCCAAGATATTGATTTCTGGATTTGTGTGTTTTTTTATTATTAATTAACATTTATATTCTTCAATTTGTCTGTTTTGGGAAACAGATTGCTACTGTGATGGATGAACAGCTTACTGGCCAGGGTATGTTACGCTTCTTCTGTTGACCTGGACACTGAATTCTATTGAAACCCCAGTGTCCTCAATTATAGATTGAGAATGACGTTTAAACAGAATGGTCTTTATACTCTTGACTGGATTCTGTGTGTTTGAAAAGTGTTATCAAGGTTGCTATTAAAATGTTTATTTGAAGATATCTGGCTACAGAAATGATAATAATTTATGTTTGAGGTCAAACGATAGTTCCCTTTTTAATGTTTTGAAATCAGAATTTTTACATTTCTACCATTCGATTACTATACAATGGAAGATTTTATTTTTCTCTATTTGTGTTTCTGACTTGAGTACATATGGTAGTCCTGAAGCAACTGGTTGATCGTATTCATGGACTCAGTGAATAAATGTTTTACACCATAGATAGTGAAAGTTATATTAGGCGCTGTATAGTGAAGCTTAAATGTTGAATCTATCTTTAATGGACTTAAAATTGAGTGATGAAAATTTTTAGCACCGATTTGCATATGGAGTTTACATGGAATAATTAAAAGTTTTGCTGGCTTGCAACTAGTACATTATGATATTTAGGTAATCTCATTAGTGAGTATGGAGAAACCAATACTTGAAATGTTATATCCATGCATGCTAGATATTTTTGGTTCAAATGTAACCTCTCTATCCCAAGTCGAAGAATCTTAAAAAATGATAAAAACTCTTGAAGATATTTTTTTTTTGTAGTACATTAATTTCGGTAGCTCCCCTGTATTCATTTTCATATCCCACAAGTTGCTTTATACACTTTCAGGTGGAAAGCGTCTTGTTCAAGTGGGTTTGGGAGATGATGATCAGTGCATTGAGGATGATTTCACTGCTTGGTATGGAGAACTTTACCTGCTCTTTCAACATTACAAATTTGCTTTTTTCCAACATTGGGAGGAGAAATTCATCATTTTTTACCTGGTATTTGCTAATCAGGAGAGAATTGTTATGGCCTGAGCTGGACCAGTTACTTCGCGTTGAGGATGATACAACAAATGTCTCTACACCTTACACTGCTTCTGTGTTGGAATATAGGGTTGTATTCCACGATCCTGAAGATAAAGAAGTAGAGGTTAATAACTGGGGTAATGCAAATGAACAGGTTATACACGATGTTCAAAATCCATGCAGGTAATCAATATTTACTAATATTTAACTTGAAAGTTATCTGCGATTTTTTTCATCCCAGAAGGAAAAAAAGTAATTGAATCTAATGCTGCTTAATAAAGGGCTAATGTTGCTTTACGAAAGGAGCTTCACACTGCAGAATCAGATCGATCTTGTACCCATCTGGAATTTGACATAGATGGCACTGGACTCACGTAAGTTATATTGTCTTGCCTTTTCCTTCATCTATATTCCCTCTATTCGTGCTTATGCTGTCCTGATGAACTTCATTGCTATTCTAACATAGTTATCACATTTGCAGAGGTCTTTATAATGATATTGTACACATTTCATGCATTTTTTTATAAATAATTGGCAATTAATCATGTGTACCTCAACGTTTTTTTTTTCTCAGATATGAGACAGGAGATCATGTTGGTGTTCACTGTGAGAATCTTATTGAAACTGTGGAGGAGGCTCTAAACTTACTGGGCTTATCGCCTGAAGCACACTTCTCCATCCATACTGATAACGAAGATGGTACTCCATTAAGCGGAACCTCCCTTCCACCCCCATTCCCTTCTTGCTCTTTGAGAACAGCATTGACTCGATATGCTGATCTATTGAGTTCACCCAAAAAGGTTTTTTTCCCTGCCAGTCATTTCTTCATTTTTGCATTTTAAAGTGTTTTTTGTGATTCACATATCCAAAATGTGAATATTTTCAGTCTGCCTTGCTTGCTTTAGCTGCTCATGATTCCAATCCAATTGAAGCGGATCGATTAAGATATCTAGCATCACCTGCTGGAAAGGTTGTGAATAAAATATAGCACCCTGATTTCTTACAATTCTATCTCTCATGTATTTTCATTCTTAACATGTGTAACTTCTATCCTATAATTTTACAGGATGAATATGCCCAGTGGGTGGTTTCTAGTCAGAGAAGCCTTCTTGAGGTTATGGCTGAATTTCCATCTGCCAGACCTCCACTTGGCATCTTCTTTGCAGCTGTTGCCCCCCGTTTGCAGCCTAGATACTATTCAATATCATCGTCTCCAAGGTAATTATCTATTATATCTATTCTTTCTAGGCTCTTTATGTTTACAAGTTAGTCACAGCATTGTTTTAACGTGCCGTGAACTGTGGTTTGTTAGTGTAATGAAAAAAAAAAAACACCGTTTCCACCTTGCAACTTCTACAATGCAGCATTTGTTACAGTAGATGGTTATATAAAGGCCTACACCGTATGGAGTAGCTTTCTGTTTTAGTTGTTTTACAAACGTTTCCTAATCTGTTTTTTTTTTCTATGGTTGCAATTTGTAAAAGCATATCAAAATTGTGTGAATAAAGGAGCCTGTGCAGAGGACAAAAATCTTGAATCTGGATAGTCACAGTTCAATTTTAACGCGACATTGCATATTAAACTTCTGTGTTAACTTATTATAGTTTCATAATAGGTGCATTACTATAATACACCTGTTTATTTTGTTAATTTCTCTTTTATTCTTCTGTATTAGTCCTTAAAATCATCTCATGGTTCTGTATGCAAATATATGCACAGGATGGCTCCATCAAGAATTCACGTTACATGTGCTTTGGTCTATGATAAAACACCTGCAGGACGAATTCACAGAGGAGTTTGCTCAACTTGGATGAAGGTACTTCATTCAATTGTTTTTTCTTCGTTTGTTTCTTTCTTAGGAGGGAAAAATAATATCTTTTGTCTTGGGGTAGTATGATCTTTCATGGGTATTACTGTTTGATGAAAAGCAACATCTGTGCCGTACAGAATTGTTATTATGTAGTATCTTTAGTTCGTTGATATTGGATATAGCGTATTATGTTAATAATTTGACTAGAATTTAATTACTTTTGACTTAGTCTTGTATCAAAGTAGTCTTTAACCTGACATATTTACACCTTTTTTCTTGTGTGTGTGTTTGTTTGTTAAAAGTTTTCTTTTCTTAATTTTTATATTTGTCAAATGTCGGATGGATGTCAATTCAGTTCATTTCTCCGCTCATTTTTTTCTTCACTTCTTTCGAATGAGAATTAATTTTTTTTTTTCATTAAATTTTTCAGAATTCTTTGCCAATGGAGAAAAGCAATGAATGCAGTGCATTGCCAGTTTTTGTTAGGCAATCAAACTTTAAGCTTCCTGCAGATACCAAAGTGCCTATTATCATGATTGGGCCAGGGACTGGATTGGCTCCATTCAGGGGATTTTTACAGGTTTATAATAGCTATCCTGCTTGGTCTTATTAGTTTTCTTTAATGATAAGGCGTTGAAACTGAGTACGTTTAAATATTCATATTTTCAGGAAAGGTTGGGTTTGAAACAATCCGGATCAGAACTTGGACCATCCATCTTATTCTTTGGATGCAGAAACAGAAAAATGGTGAGCCCATGTTTAATCAGTGATCGGAAGAAGAGATGATCTTTTAGTTGACAACTTCTAACATGAGCAGTAATTTTTTATAGGATTATATTTATGAAGATGAGCTCAACAACTTTTTAGAGAATGGCACACTTTCTGAGTTGATCGTTGCCTTCTCCCGGGAAGGGCCAGTCAAAGAATATGTGCAACATAAACTAATGGAGAAGGTAAAGTGCGTTGCAAGGCCCTGTTCCACTGTTTTGGTCGTATAAATAGAAAGACGAAATAGTTGAAGACGACGCACCAAAACATTATTCTAAAACTATTGTAGAGAACAATTCCAAGAAACATTTTTGTTTTCAATTCAAAAAACTTGTATTGCTGAAAATATTTTGTTCTGATTATTTTCTGTTTTTTAAGAATAGTTTTTGAAAACATGCCTTTAACACAAGGTCCATTTACAGGCTTCGGACATCTGGAACTTATTATCACAGGGAGGTTATATTTATGAAGATGAGCTCAACAACTTTTTAGAGAATGGCACACTTTCTGAGTTGATCGTTGCCTTCTCCCGTGAAGGGCCAGTCAAAGAATATGTGCAACATAAACTAATGGAGAAGGTAAAGTGCGTTGCAAGGCCCTGTTCCACTGTTTTGGTCGTATAAATAGAAAGACGAAATAGTTGAAGACGACGCACCAAAACATTATTCTAAAACTATTGTAGAGAACAATTCCAAGAAACATTACATGCCTTTAACACAAGGTCCATTTACAGGCTTCGGACATCTGGAACTTATTATCACAGGGAGGTTATATTTATGTGTGTGGTGATGCAAAGGGAATGGCCAAGGATGTTCACCGTGCCGTTCTCAGCATTGTGCAAGCACAGGTACTTCCATATGAATTCATTTGAAATCTACATTTGTTGGTTTGGTAACTCTTTGAACTAAAGTATATCTCTCACCTTTTAGAGAGTTTTGTACATATTTCAATAACAAAAAAAAAAAAAAAGGAAACTAGTCCGGCACGCCGGTGTAAAAAGTGATTTCAAAAAACAGATTTTAAAAGCTGTTTCTGTTTCCACCAATCCTCACTCTAATTCTACTTCATACTTACAAAATTATTGCGAACCTTTTCTAGGGATTTCTTGATAACTCAATGGCTGAGAACATGGTCAAGAATTTGCAAAAGGAAGGAAGGTATTTGCGCGATGTATGGTGATAGATGCACAGGTTTGTGGTTAAAATATTTTATCGAGGTAGTAGTGTCTTATAGCGAGCAGCAGTTTTGGTGTGGTCATTCTTAAGCTGTTTCGTTTCTTCATTTAAATTATGTATATAGATATAATCATTGATTATAGGTGGCCTGTGTATCTTTTATTTAGTTCAAATTGGTATTAACGCGCTCTTGATCGCAATGAATTTGTGTGCACCTATCGTATAGAATTCACAATGATCGATTCTAGGAAAGCAAAAACTGTGAGGATTCTAATTTTACACAAATAAAGTAAATCTTTAGTTTGTAGTGGAATAATAGAAAGCAAATATTTGATTAAACAAGTATAGATGGAAGCTTCTTCTAGAGACACGCTAGAGACAACCATGGACCAATCAAAAATACAAAGATACCTCGGGGGCTGCTACTTACCCATCAAACCAATCCTTCTTCTAGTCGGGCTATTTGTCTTTCTCTCTCTTCTAGAAGCTGTCGACGATGAAAGATAAAATAGCTTTTTATAAAAATCTCAGAAGATATCGCTTCTGGACGTACATATCTCTCTCAAACTGTTCATTATACTGTCAGGGTTGTTATACGATTTTGCAAAACAACCCCCCTCATTCGTTGTTGAATGATCACATCTTTCTAACAATTCAGTTCCCACAAAATTATTAATTACTCGTTAACAAGTAATACGTCTATGATACATAGTCTCGAATCGGTGGAGACTGTTGAAGTTGTGGTAAATGAGGTCTAAGTGTCAGGGTTCAATTCATATCAATAAGGATGTACAATCTTATATCGTTTGAGAGTGAAAAATACATAATTTATATATGGAGTTTTCTTTTCTATCTATTACGACATCTTTTAGAGTAATTCTAAAAATAAATTCGTGTGGGCTCTACCTAAAGCAGACAATATTGTAATACGTTACAAAAACAGATTAATGATTTTTTGTGTGATTTCTAAGTTTTTGTGCCTAGTTTTGATAATATTAACTAAAAGCAGGAATTGACAATGAATTCTATTTATCTTATTCCGTGAATAGTTCTTCTATTCATGATTTCGGTGATTGTCTACATCGAATATACATCCATAAAAATGTATATATCACATTGGAACTTGAGTTATTATAATATATATATATGGTATGCCTTCCTCTGTCTTCTGGTATCTTTCATTTTCCGACCTCTCTCTCTATCTGCGTCTCTCTGTATCTCTCTCTCTCTCAACTGCATAGAAACATGAGTCACTTCGAAATCACCCACGGACTCCATAACTCAGAACATAAACAACAACAACATAAAAAAGAAGAAGAAGAAGAAGAAGACGAAGAAGAGGAGGAAGAAGAAGAAGAAGAAGACGAAGAAAGAGAAGAAGCACTCTCTCTATGCGACCTTCCTTTATCGGAAGATGCTCAGAACCACGTCACCATTACCTTCGAAACCGCATCCAAGCTAACGGTAAGATCCTCGTCTGAACCCTCCGATCTGTTCGAATTCTTCAGCCCCGACCTCAGTACCGACTACATATGCTCCGCTGACGACATCATCTTCGCCGGAAAACTCATCCCTTTATACGAGCGGAATCACAATTCTTCTCCAATCCAAAGCAAGATTTCAAAGCAAACAGCTTTTCGGAAACGATCTGAATCATTATCCGTCTTATACTCCTCCGTTTCTCGATCAAACAGAGAAAAATCCAAGCTCGTACGTAACAGTCATTCATTGGATTACAGACAACTTCACCGTCCCTCATACTCTCCACCTCCGTCGCCGGCTCCGGCTGTTGAGAGATACCCTTTGGTAAAATCTGATCCAGTGGTCCATAAAAAAATGGCGAAGCCCCGGTGGTACGTGTTCATGTTCGGGATGGGGAAGTTCCAAGCGGAAATGGAGCTCAACGACATCAAAACCAGGCAGTTCCGCAGGAGTCCGATGAGAAAACTTCCGGCGAATCCAAGCGCCGGCCGAACTTCCGGTTCGTGGAAGTTGCTCAAAGCCCTCAGTTGCAAAGACTATGCTAGTGTGGCCGCTACGGCGTCGTTTTGTGTGCCGACTACCTAACATCCTGACCGAATTGCCCCTCATAAAACACTCGACTTGTACCAAGAGAAATTATGATATATGATTAAAAAAGATAAAATCGAATAATAATACGGTTTATTTATTAATTATAATAATAATATGGTATTTTTCCAGAGTCAAAAAACATTTATTATTTGCCAACAAAGGGTACTTTGGTCATTTGCTTAACGAAGGGTGTCTTCAAAGCGAGGAAAATATAAGAATTAATTATCCGTTTTTTTTTTTGTTGTAATTCTTAGGACCCCGTTACCTTCTAAAATTTGAACACTAAAAATAAGTATTGCTTAAAAAAAAAGATGAATTTGTAGATGGGTAAGTAAAGTGGAATCCACGTAAAATAGTAAATAATTTTATAATTATAATGAAAGAAAAATGAGGTTTTTAAGTTCGAGAATTGAAAATAAGTAATAAATTTGGTTCATATGCTTCCTTTCCCAGTGGAAGGGTGACCGCCATTGATGAGCCTTGTTGGCTCTCTCTTCTTCCATCTGGTGATTGGGTGAGAGAGAGAATCAAACGAAACCCAGTTGAAACCATGAATTCTTATGAAGCCACGAGTTTGTTAGGTCTTCTTCAACAATTCGTCCCTCTGAATCCCATTTCCAGACCTTCAAACGCCAGCCCTTGAGTTGTCAAACTGGAGGAAGATGGGTGAGACAAAGTGGCTAATCACAAGTTAAGGGTGTGAGCGATTTTAATAGAAGATTTAAATGGATAATAATTTCAAAGTACAAAGTTTTAATTAACCAAATTTAAAATACTGATTGCAGATATTTCAAATATAAGGTTTAATTATCCAAAAAAAATATATATATAATAACTACTTTACGTAGGAGGGAGGGAATTGGGAAATATGTGGGCACAGCGACGGACCATAGTCGATGATAGGATCTTCAAATTGGTGTCAACATTTAAAGAGAAAATAAAAAGGTTTTTTCTTTTGTTTTTTTATTGGTTAGAAGGGAGATATTAAATTAATAATCAATGAAATTCACGAGAAATTCCGACAACCACATTAATAAATATACATGTTCATTATTTTTTGAAGTCGGTTTGACGTAAAATACTTATAATTAATAAAAAAATATATATGATTGTTACCAACATTCATTGATATCTCGTGAATTTCTATGATTTGGGCGGTGACTGAGATGCTGGAATGTCAATTTTAAAGTCTTTTTAAAATTAGTTGAGTGTAACATAGATTGATGTAACATTGTCTTCTCAAAAAAGAATTCTAGGCTCGTGTTAAAATGAATTATATAAAAAAATTTATTTCAAAATTTAAGCGACGCGATCATTTACATAGTATATGATTTAAAAATAGTTAGGTAAAAGTCAACGAAGTATATTAAAGATAATCTATTTAATTTTTGAGTAAAATGTAATATAGTTCATTTATTTTTAAGGCAGAAACAAGTGATACTCAAAATTGTACTTTGAATAGTTAACAAAACGACCTATGTTATAATAAAATTCATCAAATATTATATGTTTTTGCTTATAGGTGACGGAGATGGTGAAACAGTAGAATCAACACAAAGGGAGGATCGATTGCGTAGATTCCTTCATGGATGTCAAGTAATTTGAAAAACCCATCTAGATCATCTTGGGAAGTAGAGAAAAGAGATAACAAACTTTAAAGAAAATTGTAAAAGACATTATCGACAAAATGCCTGTTGTGTTAGTTTAGTTGTCGAAATTAAAAATTTAAGAGGAAAATACCACCTTACTTCAACATTCATGTTGATACTCACTCTACTTTGAGATGGAGGGATATTATTATTTAGTATTTTCGAAGCAACAAACCATAACATAATAATTACAAGTCAAGCATGCCAACATAATGCTGTTTATTTGTTCATCAACTCGATGGGGACACTAGTTGTGTAGCATATGAACATTAATTATTACAACAATTTATGAAGATAAATACTTTATCAAAGCTCTTATTCCCAAATTTTTTTGATATACCAATAAACAGTTACTTAGAGTACAAAGATATGAGATGTTTGTTTAGGTTTAGAATTTTCGCTCATAGAAGGACTTGTGTCACGATCTAAATTATGTTTGGTTCCGTCGTGAAAATTGCATGCTAATGCTGCCCTAATCAATAGATAACGGAACTTGAAATTCATGTATTGTCCATTATCTTATGGACGTGATCAAATCTTTCACGTATTTATAATTCATAAACGGAACATTAGAGTCTAATATTAAAATGTAGACATTGCATAAATCTAAATAGATTAAAGTGTAAGGTTGTACAAAACACAGGCATTTAATCACAATTCCAAAATCTACTTTTGATCCACATTCTTATTGCATTCCTCTCCTAATCTCATTCTTACTAGTCAAACACTACCCCTAAGAGGTGGAATTCAAACTTCAAACTAAGTAATAAATGAACTTTTTTAAACACAACGGAGCATCACGATGAACATCAAATCCCAGTACAGAATATTTAATGAAAAGACACATCAAACTAGAACCCTAATCTACCCACAAGTCGAGCAACAACAATGCTTGACTCAGAAAATACTCTAGAAAACTAAGCAATAACAATTTATTTACCCAAAGTTCCATTCTCTTCCCCATGCTTCCAATTTATATCCTACTACACCCTCAATCTTCTCGCCTCCACTCATGCACAACAAACTTTCCACCTCTACAATACACTATTTCTTAAATTACCCCCTTCAGTTGGACAATGTCCATTAACTCGACGGCTGAAGAATTCTCAAAACAAAAAAAATTAAGATCATTTAACTTGAAGCATAAAATATGCATTAAAACCCATGTTGGTCATAATGCAGCAACACAGACAAAATGGATATAACACTATCACCACGCCAACATATTATTTTTCAAAAAAAAAAAAATAATAATAATAGAACATCAACATGTAAAAGACATGACAAATATATATGCATATAATGTAATTTTATAGAAATTATACAATATGCTAACTAAAAGTGTCTTCTTCTTTTTTCTTCTGTTTTATATATGTATTCTCTGTTTTTCATCTCCAAACCTTTATTTCCTTCTCCAAGTAAACCTTGTTTTTCACTTCAAAAAGAGTACCAACCTGGCTGCAAGTGAACAATGTCTTAAAATTAAATCTGAACATTAAGAAGACCAAAAAAAACATGAACATCTTCTCTGCGTCTGACACACATCGAACTAGTGCATGTATCCAATACACCAACACACCCACTGATATTTAGCTTGTACTTCACAGTTCTGGAGTTTAAACCATGATCCACTAATGGTAGTTGATTGTCAACTATCAAAGAGTAACATCTTTCTGCACTGGAGACACAGAGACGAGTGTCGAGGATCGGTGTCCAATATATTTTTTCGACAGCCACAGAGTAAAATAGTCTTTTCATGGATGTGGCTAATAACCATAACCTCCGGATGAAATTAACCCATAGAGAACTATTACGAATTCGACTATAAAGACGTAACATCAATCCGCATTTATCCATCCTCCTCACTGCTGCTTCTAAACTCTTCTTAGAATATGATCGTACATATAATCTCAAATATGCCTAGTGTTATTTTCTTTTTTCGGAAACAAAATTTTGTAATGATATAGAAAATCTGTAGAGATGTAAGCATTACATGATAGTAGGATTTTTCATGGGATAAGATTTGAAGATGAGTACCCTAGAAATAATATATATGATTGAAGTTTTTTTACTCTAGAACCCTATAATTAAAAACGATAACATGAAAAACACTACATATATTGACGGATGAAAATCAATAGCTAAAAATAGCACCAGCTTTTGTGTAACGTGTAATCTAAGGTACAAGCTCAGCACAATGAATACGCCATCAGAATTGGAAATTGATCAAGCAAAAAAGATAGGAATAACAAAAACATGTGCAATCACAAGCTTATAGAAGGTGTCAATTGCACATATAAACTCCACTTTCGAACCTGTGGCTAACCTCATAGAAGTCCGTCTTGCCCTCAGAAGCGGGCCGTAAACACACCCCGGACAAGGATCGCATAGTCTGTGCTGAGAATTTCACATAAGCAACAACTTCAATCTCTTCGCTTCCATCTTCCTCACTTGAATCCACCGGCATCCTAACCCTCAATTTACCTGGCGTGCCCTTTTGTGGAATCTCTGGAACAAGCCATTTCAATTCTTTTTCAGACCTATTCAGTACAGCTTTTGGAGATACCTTCAACAATGTTGGATCCGTTGGTAATTTCAGCACAAAAGTGATGTCATTCAATGGTACTGGCAAATCAGGATTCGAGACATACTGAATCATTACAGAGAGTAGAGTTCCGCTATGTCGTTTTATGAGACGAACCCTTAATGGTAAAGGCGTTAACCTCGGCAGCAAACTATACTTCAAAATTGGTATAGGCTCACTGGAAGGCATTGTTCTCAAATGAAACATTCCATTTTCAAGACTACTAATTCGAGAACTCTGCATAACACATCTCTTAATGGAACTAGTGCCCTCGACTCTAAACGAAAATTCGGTTTCTTTATCACCAGAAGCCTTTGGAGGTAATGTTTTTAGATAAACAATACCCTTAAAAGCTACTCTAGCAAGGAGTGATTCTCTAAATTCAGCACTAATTTCTTCTACAATATACATTTCAGGACCCTTCATCTCAGTTTTAGTCACCAACAAGTTTTCAAGTGGAGTACCTGTAGCAGCTGCTGTCTTAGCTGCTGGTGCATCACTCTGCCCCAAAAATTCAAGCCCACCAAGTCCTGTTGATTTCTTAACTTTCTCTGGATCTACAAACTCAGACGGGTCCAATCCTCCACCCCAAGCTTCACTAAATCCTTCAAAAGTTTCCTCCATTGAAGCCTGGTCGTTGCTAAACTCTATTCCACCATAGTTCCCTTCAAAGCCCTCTACACCAATATGAGTTGATTGAGTAGCCTCTGCTGGAGGTAATGTTGTCACTTCCAGACCTGCCAATGCCACAGTCAAATCGGCAGCAGAAGGATCATTCGTCTTCTTAAACCCACTAACGAGTTCTTGAGGTTTGTTAATCATATTACTTGCTGCAAACGGATCCTTCTCTGCCGATAACTCCTGAGCATTCTGTTCTTGCGGCTGCTGTTGATCTAGTTGCTCACTTCCACTCTGCCCCAATGGAGCAAGTGTAACTGCAACCTCATCCCCAGCCTCAAGTGTCTCCAATGGTAATTCAAATCTTGCATTTGCAAATGTCTCCACATTTGCTAGATGATCAATCGAATGACCCTCTACACTAATCCAGCTATCAGCCCCGCGAATCTTGTTCTCTGTATCAATTGCAGAGTGCACCATTTTCGCAATCCCCTCTCCGTGCATGGAAGAAAGCATAGCCGCGAGCCTAATATTGCTCACACCTCTCAGAACTATATCCAACGCCATGTAAACCTCAGCGTATTTCCGACTAAGCTTCTCGGGAGTAACATCAACGCCACGGCAGGCCGTTACGAGAACGCTAACTGCTTGATTGACAACGTGGATACATTCAAATACGTTAATCGAGCTATCGTGATCAGCAATGGTGATTCCGAGGACGTAAATTCCATTTACAAGACGGTAGATTACACGGTACCGGCTTTCAGCTCCGACAATAACCTGTCCGCTCGAAGCGCCCAAAGGATCATCACCAAGCGACGCGATAGAGTCGACGGTGGCTGAATCATCAGAAGCCAAAGCCTGTTGGCTCTGCTGCTTACCGGAGGCGAAGGATAGACGAGTATGACGGAAAGATGAGAGAGCGACGAGGGCTCGAGCAGGGGGAAACCATCCGCGTGTCTGCAGAAGAATGTCAGATCCATTGGCCGGTTGGAGAGCTAGGGCTAAGCAAGACATGGTAGAAATGGATCAGATTTGAGCTTGATCGAGGTTTAACAATGGCTATTCGATCTACTGTTTCAATTTCAACTTTGGTTGTGAATTTTGGAAGAGCAATCGAAGAGGAAGGCTAACTGCGACGATCTCATTCAGCGAAATTCTAGAGAGAGAGAGAGAGAGAAATTTGGGAAAAATTAATTAAGTAATTATTTAATCTATTAAATTAAATTAAAATAAAAAAATGTATTATCAGGTCTTACTGTAAATTTGGACATAAATAATGTTAGGCAGGAAAATTGTAACACGCTCAATTCAAGGTTATGGTAAGTAGTAAAATCGGGAATGACCCAATTTGGGTCTTAATATTTGGATTTAATTAAAAAAATACTTTTATTGTTTTTTTACCAATTTAAATTAGAGTTTGCGAATAACAAGACAATGCGGTAATGCAGCTTGCTTCTTAGTGATGTTTATATTGCTTCTGAATGAATAACATTTAATGTAGGATCAATGGGTTTGTATTAATCCATTTGAAACAAAATCTAATGTTGAGCTTGAAACATTTTATCTGAGTTTTGGGATTAAGAAGAGATATGAGTTTTTCTCAGTGGTAGCAGAGGAGAAGATCCAATTCAAGCAGGAAATGATGAAAGCCGAAAATTAAAAACCAAAACCCAGGTTCGACTTTAGATTTAGCTCGGTCCAGTTTCGGTTCAAAACTTGTAAAACTAAACATAGTCGGTTCAGTTCTAATTTGGCTCCAAACTATGTCGAATCCAGCCGATTCCACCGCTAGTCTAGACTGGTGAAAAAGTTAGTCAATTTTATAAACTTACGAGCTCGCTAGAACCGACTTAAGAAATAGGTTAAACTTCGAAATTAAGTAAGATACATATATTATTGAAATAAAGAGCAGTTAATTTGGTGTAACGCCCCAAAGTTTAAAAATTTATTTTTTCTAATTTAAGACTCTAATTTATAAATCTTAATTTTTTTTCCCAAATTAAACTATCAAATTAGGTTTAAATTCGAGCGTTAAAATCCAAATTCCAGAATGTTGAAAACTTTTATAAATAATAACTGAAACATTAAATTCGCGAAAGCTTAATCAAAATTTCACACACTAAATAACATTGTTCGAAATTGAAATAAATGCATAATTAATACAATTTATAAAACTTTAACGATAAAATTCAACATATTTTATTTGTAGTTTTAAAATAAAAATATGAAATATCCTTAAAAAACTGAAACATACAAATTTAAATCTCTTCCTTTGACACAAAAATATTCTTTTCTTCTCTATGCTCATTTGCCTCTAGAAGGTTCTCGAGCAAAGTCATTTTTTTTTTTCAGATAAAAACTCACATACATCACAAAATTATAAACTACGAGAATAACCCAGTAAGCGAAAATACATGCAAGTGCAAAATCAACATTATATTTTATCGAATCCTGACTTAACAGTTGCATACTAATTGTAACTCATTTTCCAACATTCGTTCATACTTAGCCATCTCATTGTCGTTCAAGTGTAGCCATCTTATTGTCGTTCAAGTGTAGCCATCTCATTTTCGTTCAAACTTAGTCATCTCATTATCATTCAGGCTTTGCTATCACATATTTTCCGTCAATTCCATCATTTTCATACACATACAAAATGTTGTTCCAATTTTATCTTCATATAATTCTATGTCAATATCTAAACGTGTGTGCTAAATATCGAAATCAAGTAAAAATAATTATAACAAAATAATATAGACTTTGTGATGTAAGGTCGTAGCCAAAATGTTGAAAACATGATATTTTCGCTTACCAGGATTTCGAGAGGGTAAGGTTATCGAGATTTTTCCAAGATTCCAAATAATATCCTGCCTAAAATATTTGGTATCAAATTCTCACTTAAATAAATCTAATTGATGAAGAATTTAGGCAGAATTTCCTTATGAGTAATTTTAGGTCGGATAGAGTTGAATTAAATCGATTCGGATGACTTTCGAAATTTTTCCTGCCTAAATCAAAGATTTGATATTAATTTTCTACTTTGATAAATTCATTTAAAAAAGATTTAGGTAGAAATTCCTTACCGGTTTATTCTTAGATCGGTTCGAGCCAATTCAGAACGAAATTTGAGTCTGGTCCAGTTCAATTGGATTGGATCTGGTTCGGTTGGATCTGATCTTGTCAAGACCCGAAACCCGACGGGTCGAGAATTTCGTATAATCATATTCGTAATCAAAATGTCAACCCAATTTTTTTTTGTGTGTATATATATATAAATACGTTTTTAAAGAAATCCCAATTAAATTCAAAATCATTTGGGGAAATATCTATTTAAAGAAAAGAATCAATAGACAATCGATTTAACCTTTATCGTTCACGTCCACCGTTCACATCTAACAAGCGACATCCACTGCCCAACAGTGATATTCCTCGTCCACCGATGACGTGAGCCGGAGGACTCACACGTCCAGCATCCACCGATCACTTTTGTCGAACGACATCCACCGCTCAACAGTGAAACACCACATCTACCGATGACGTCAGCCAGATGACTCCTACGTCCAGCATCCACCGATCACTTTTGTCGAGCGACATCCACCGCTCAACAATGAAACACCACATCTACCGATGACGTCAGCCGGATGACTCCTATGTCCAACATCCACCGATCATCATAAACACTCAACATCCATCGGTGAACAGTAACACTCAACATCCACCGGTGAACAGTAACACTCAACATCCACCGGTCAGACCACGTGTTACCCACGTGACTTCATTAACTCGGCAGACGACATCTACCGCTCACATTAACCACTCACTTCTATCACTCATATCCACAGAACACATCCACCGATGATGTCAGCTGGATGACTCAATCACCCAGCATCAACCGGTCATTTCTGTCGAGCGACATCCACCGCTCAACAGTAGTATTCCATATCTACGATTA
Organism: Begonia masoniana; assembly: GCA_022432975.1. Taxonomy (NCBI): domain Eukaryota; kingdom Viridiplantae; phylum Streptophyta; class Magnoliopsida; order Cucurbitales; family Begoniaceae; genus Begonia; species Begonia masoniana. The sequence continues at coordinate 15,040,021 of CM039508.1, forward strand.
CATCTACTGAGCACATCTACCGATTACATCTACGTCGAGACTTCAATTCTTTCCTTTTTTTTTTTTTTAAAAGAACTTAACTCCTCTTACCAAAAATCCCCATACACATAAACCTCGCAATCCTTAACTTAAATTCATAGCAGAAGACTTATCACATAAAGAAGATTCTTAAATTCGAAGCTTTATAAATTTAAACTCGTATCTTAATAAGTCAAATATCTGTTAACATAGAGAGGTTCTTTTCCTATTATGCATCATATCATAAATCTTACTAAATTGTACTGAAAGCAACACTCCGCGGGTTAAATCGCTTCTCAGCCACAAATCATCACCATGAGCAACAGCCAGCAACCAGACCTAAGCATTTCCTTCTAGAGTGAAATTCTCACCTGCTGTTTCGTCACCTACATCATAAGGTTCAAACTATAAGCCTATTGCTTAGTAAGGAGTAGTGTAACAAACACATGAATGCTCATGAATGCCGCATACTTAATAAAATCATGTTAACATCTTTTACTCAAATCAGGAATCATGCTTGTATTCACATTCACTTTCAAATTGTGGGAATCATATTCTTGTTCATCGTTTTCATATCATGGATTAAGAAGGAGTTTGTGCCGAAGGGGAGTAGGCAGTGCGTGTGTACATGGCCCTTGCAGGCAAGAATCATGGTCCATTCCTAGACAGTGACATGGCCAAACCACCCCCAACCCTCGCTTAATCAAGGTTTCATACGTTTCGTTTTCTTGTTTCATTCATAAAGGAGTATGCGTGTAAAACATTTTGTATACTTGGTAAATAAATCATGATGCATGGACATAAACATTCTCAAATCATGAGACCATGGAAGGAGTCGTTCATCATAAAACAGAGCATACACTATTCCAACATTATACTAAAACAGACAACTTCTCAAACATCATTGAATACCAGAAATAAACTCACTCTACTACCCCTGTGATGTAGGGCTCTATTAGCAGAAAACTTAACACACTCACTTACCTGGATTCCTTAACAATATCTTTCTTTCACTTGGAGTTTTTCCCACCTAAGACATTTCACGTATTAATGTAAGAAAACAAATCCTAAGTAGTCTAATATTCCATAATGGTAGCTTTCTAACTAAGTATATATCCTAGAAGTCTAACTCATTTCCATTCAAGCATTATATCAACCACCTAGTGTGCATAAAAACTTCAGCTAAACGATAATGGTGTTTGGGTTCACCAACTACCCAAGCTCAGCCAACGTTCATTATTTCTACTTATTATCTACAACAATCATAAATGCTATGTTAATGGCTATATCTACCATGAAACTTCAACTTTCTCAGAAAACCCGAATCTAAATCTCTAATCAACTCTCAAATGACTAATCAGTAAACATATTGTCCAAAACTTACCTCGAGCTTGGAGTATCGGAAGAAATCCGAAGGAAGCTGATCACTGCAGGAAGAACAGAGAAGGGAGCTAAGGGGAGAGTGAGTCGGCTGAGAGAGGAAAGTCGGCAGGTGGAGGTTTTTATGGGGTTTAAGGATTTCCATTTTCTATTTATACACTTATTGAGCTAGGCTTAATTACAAGTTTTCCACCAGACCTAATTTTATAAAGAGAACTGATTAAACTTTGGCGCCTAATTTTCGACCAAAGAAGAATATGTACAGATGGCAGTTAATTCTGTTTACCTTAAAGAAAGTTCACCTGTCCAAAGTTGTCGGGTGTTACATCCACCCCTCCTTAAACAAAATTTTGTCCTCAAAATTGGTTTAGACAAATAACTCTGGATACTTGTCCAACATGTCCTGCTGTCGTTTCCACGTGGCTTTTTCAATGCCGTGATTCGTCCACAAAACCTTTACTAGTGGAATTTTCTTATTTCGCAGGGTCTTAACTGCAGACTCCAAAATTTGTACTGCTTCTCCTTATACACTAAGGTCGGTTGAAACTCGATTTTTGTCGGCATAACAATAAGCGTCGGGTCACGTATGCATTTCCTTAGCATTGACACATGAAAGACATTGTGAATCTTATCCAGCGAAGGAGGCAACTGCAACTTATAGGCTGTATTACCAATCTTTGCCAAAATAGGGAATGGTCCAATGAATCGTGGATTAAGCTTTCCTTTCTTACCGAACCACATAACTCCTTTGAACGGTGAGATCTTCAAGAAAACTTCATCCCCAACAGTAAACTCAAGGCTCCTCCTTCTCAGATCCGCATAACTCTTCTGTCGGCTTTGTGCAGTCATCATTCTTTTCCTAATAATGGCGATCTTGTCCCACATCTGTTACAAAATCTCAGGTCCTAAGAGTTTCGCTTCACCAACTTCATCCCAGTACAAAGGTGACCTACATTTTCTGCCAGCTTCATAAGGTGCCATACCGATGGTGGACTGGTAACTATTGTTGTAGGAGAATTCAACCAGAGGCAGATATCGACTCCATGATTTCTGAAACTCCAGCATGCACGCTCTTAGCATATCTTCTAGTATCTGAATGGTCCTCTCTGATTGACCATCTATTTGTGGATGAAATGCAGTGCTGAAAGATAACTTTGTACCTAGCGTGCCTTGCAGACCTTTCCAAAATCGAGAAGTGAATCTGGGATCACGATCGGAGACAATAGATACCGGGATTCCATGCAACCTGATAATCTCCTGAACGTACAGGTTCGCAAACTGGTCCATCGTGTAAGTCATCTTTACAGGTAGAAAGTGAGCTGATTTCATCAATCTGTCAATTACAACCTAAATACCATCATGGCCCTTAGTCGTCTTTGGCAATCCCACCACAAAGTCAATGGCAATGTTTTCCCACTTCCATTCGGGGATTGGTAAGGGTTGAAGGGTACCTCCTGGCCGTTGATGCTCTGCTTTGACCTGCTGACATATCAAACACGACTCTACATACTTGGCAACATCCCTTTTTAGATTTGGCCACCAATAATGCAACTTTAAGTTCCGATACATCTTGGTGTTTCCAGGATGTACAGAGAAGGGTGACGAGTGTGCCTCAGTGAAAATTAACTTACGTAACTCCTCATCACTTGGAACGTACCATCGATCTCTAAATTTAAAAATGTCATCCTCAGAAAGATTGAACTCAGAGGAAGTGTCCTTTAACTTACTTACTATGTTACTCTTCTCATTTGAATCCTTCTGCAGCGCTTCTTTAATCTTATCCAAAATAGTTGGCCGAATAGATAATGTCGAAAGCAATGTTGATATTTTCGGAACTATCTCCTACTCAAATTTTTGAACCTCAACTTTCAAGGGTAAAGACATGGCTGACACTGCAGGCTGCATTGTCTTTGACATTCTGCTTAATGCGTTGGTAACCGCATTGGCCTTACCAGGGTGATACTTAATTTCAAAGTCATAATCCTTTACGAATTCCAGCCGACGCCTCTGCCTCATGTTTAGTTCCTTTTGAGTAAAAAGATACTTCAGACTCTTGTGGTCTGAAAACACTTCACACTGCTGACCATACAAATAGTGCCTCCAAATTTTCAATGCAAAAACAACAGCGGCTAATTCCAAATCGTGGGTGGGGTAATTCTACTCATAACTTTTCAACTGCCTAGAAGCATATGCCACAACCTTGCCTTCTTGCATTAAGACACACCCCAAACTAACTTTGGATGCGTCACAATAAACACTGAACTTTCCTCCTTCAGTTGGGAGTGTCAGAAGAGGGGCTGTTGTTAACTTTAGTTTTAATGTCTGAAAACTATCCTCACAGGTTCCAGTCCAAGAGTACTTGGTGTCCTTCTTTGTTAAACTTGTTAAGGGTTTGGCTATCATAGAAAATCCTTTAATAAACTTCCTATAATAACCTGCCAAACCAAGGAAACTATGGACTTCGCTGACATTCCTTGGTTGAGGTCAATCCTTAACTACTTGAATTTTGGTTGGATCCACTGATATGCCCTCAGCTGAAATGACATGACCCAAAAAGTTAACCTTGTCCAACCAGAATTCACATTTGGATAACTTGGCATAGAGCTGCTGCTGTTTTAAAGTTGTCAAAACTACTATTAAGTGCTCTGCGTGATCAGCTTTAGTCTGTGAGTATATAAGAATGTCATCTATGAATACAATCACAAACTTGTCCAAATATTCACGGAACACCCTATTCATCAAATCCATAAAAGCTGCAGGTACATTCGTTAGTCCAAATGACATTACAAGAAATTCGTAATGTCCATATCGGGTTCTGAATGCTTTCTTTGGTATATCTCTCTCCTTAACCTTCAATTGGTAATACCCCGAACGTAAGTCAATTTTCGAAAACACTTTGGCCCCTTGTAACTGGTCAAATAAATCATCAATTCGGGGTAGAGAGTACTTATTCTTGATTGTCAGTTTGTTCAACTCCCTGTAATCAATATACATCTGAAGGGATCCGTCCTGCTTCTTAACAAACAAAACAGGTGCACCCCAAGGAGAACAGCTAAAGTGAATAAATCATTTGTCTACTAACTCTTGCAATTGAGTCTTTAGTTCATTTAATTCAACCGGTGCCATATGGTAGGGATTCTTAGACACAGGTAATGCCTCAGGATATGTATCAATCACAAATTCAATTTCTCTATCGGGTGGTAACCTGGGCAAGTAATCCAAAAATACCTCAGGAAACTCTCGGACCATATGATTATCTTGAAGTTCTACCTTATCCTTCACCCGTATATCAATTATGCTAGCTAGAGAACTCACACAACCATTTCTCAGTAATCGCTGGGTTTCTAACGAGGATATAATTGGCATCTTACTCGATTTTGGGATGGCTTGAAAAGAATACCAATCCCCATTCGGGGGTCGGAAATCAACTAGGCCAGTCCTACAGTTGATTGTGGCATAATGTCTGAATAGCCAGTCCATACCCAAAATGACTTCGTATCCCTTCATATCAATTATAATCAACTCTATATATATCTCTTTGTCCCCTACTAATACAATTTCACCCTTTACTACATGTTCAGAATGTAAGGATTCTCCCTACGGTAACATGACATAAACGACTTATCGGCTAGAAGAGTCCGTAAATTATACCTGCATACAATTGTAGTTGCTACGAAAGAATGAGTAGCACCGGTATCTATAAGTGTGTACGTGGGTTTACCACAAATCTTAATCATACCTGTTATAACCGTTTGTTGCTCCGCATCATCATCTTCCATCATGGCGAAAACTCTAGGTGCCACCCTCGCACGATTCGTATCCGGCGGCATTGGACAATCCTTAACAACATGGCCAACCTTGTCACACCTATAACAACGGCCGTGTATAGTTTGCATTCTCCATAATGATTCTTCTGACATGTAGAACATAGAGGGGCTTGAGGTCGTTTTCTTTTTCCTTGGTCATCATTTGGATTGAAGGGTCTTTTCACACCTTTCTGTTGTTGCTGTGGTCCCCTGTTCTGTTGTGGCTGCCAAACCTTGCCCTGGCGCAGTGGTGTCTGAACTTCTCTGATAAACTTTCTTTGCAGATCACCTTTCCCCTGCACTGCTATCTCAACATCTTCCAATTCCAAAGCCTTAGGAGCCACCTCAGAATAAGGTATATTATGGATCCCTGCAGTCTTCACTCCCATAAATAGGTTTGGCTTCAATCCTTGAACGAATTGATGAATCTTATCTTCTTCATCCTCCACCAAACGGGGTGCAAAACGGGACAAAGCCTCAAACTTACAAATGTAGTCCGCCACAGAACCGGTTTGGCGCAACTGCATAAACTCCATTTTCTTACTAGTTCGAACAGCTCGGCTAAAGTACTTGCCAAAGAAAGCAGTCTTAAACATTTCCCAGGTCATAGTTCCTACGTTAGTAGTGCTTCGGATTGAATCCCACCAATGCCTTGCATCCAGTTCTAGGTGGAAAACAGCATATGTGACCTTGTCTCCTTCATCAACCTTTGCATACATGAACATGTCCTCAATTTTTCGAATCCATTCCTCAGCATGGATAGGATTCGAAACTCGACCATTAAATGTTGGTGGTCGAAGTCGGTGAAAACGTTCGCCACCATGATCATGGGTTGCATTCGAACTAGAGTTTCCTTGCTCTTCCCTAGTAGCCACGAGTTGCTCGATTTGGCGGGATTGGCAAATCACCAACTCCGTTAATTGGGCAATAGTGTTACTATCCTCGTTGTCTTCTCTATGCTGACCTCTCACCATCTTGAAAATCCTAACATATTATCATAAACACATCTTAACCTTGAATGACATTACTAAAATCATAAACACTTACAGTTGCTGGAGAGTACTCATGCGGTGATTTGTGCTGGTAGGCAGTCTACATAACCGATTTTTAAACCCGGGTCGCTCTGATACCATAGTTGTCAAGGCCCGAAACTCGACGGGTCGAGAATTTTGTATAATCATATTCGTAATCAAAATGTCAACCCAATTTTTTTTTTGTATATATATATAAATACATTTTTAAAAAACTCCCAATCAAATTCAAAATCATTTAAAATCATTTGGGGAAATATCTATTTAAAGAAAAGAATCAACAGACAATCGATTTAACTTCTGTCGTTCTCGTCCACCGTTCACATCTAACAAGCGACATTCACCGCCCAACAGTGATATTTCTCGTCCACCGATGACGTGAGCCGGAGGACTCACACGTCCAGCATCCACCGATCACTTTTGCCAAGCGACATCCACCGCTCAATAGTGAAACACCACATCTACCGATGACGTCAGCCGGATGACTCCTATGTCCAGCATCCGCCAATCACTTTTGTCTGCGACATCCACCGCTCAACAGTGAAACACCACATCTACCGATGACGTCAGCCGGATGACTCCTACGTCCAGCATCCACTGATCATCATAAACACTCAACATCCACCGGTGAACAGTAACACTCAACATCCACCGGTCAAACCACGTGTTACCCACGTGACTTCATTAACTCGGCAGACGACATCTACCACTCACATTCACCACTCACTTCTATCACTCATATCCACAGAACACATCCACCGATGACGTCAGCCGGATGACTCAATCACCCAGCATCCACCGGTCATTTCTGTCAAGCGACATCCACTGCTCAACAGTAGTATTCCATATCTACGATTACATCTACTGAGCACATCCACCGCTCAATAGTAATCGAACATCTACCGATTACATCTACGTCGAGACTTCAATTCTTTCCCCCTTTTGTTTTTAAAAGAACTTAACTCCTCTTACCAAAAATCACCATACACATAAACATCGCAATCATTAATTTAAGTTCAAAGCGGAAGACTTATCACATAAAGAAGATCCTTAAATTTGAAGCTTTATAAATTTAAACTCGTATCTTAATAAGTCAAATATCTGTTAACATAGAGAGGTTATTTTTCTAGTATGCATCATATCATAAATCTTACTAAATTGTACTGAAATCAACACTCCGTGGGTTAAAATCGCTTCTCAGCCACAAATCATCACCATGAGCAATAGCCAGCAACCAGACCTAAGCATTTCCTTCTAGAGTGAAATCCTCACTTGCTGCTTCGTCACCTACATCATAAGGTTCAAATTATAAGCTTAATGCTTAGTAAGGAGTGCAACAAACACATGAATGCTCATGAATGCCGCATACTTAATAAAATCATGGTAACATCTTTTACTCAAATAAGGAATCATGCTTGTATTCACATTCACTTTCAAATCGTGGGAATCATATTCTTGTTCATCGTTTTCATATCATGGATTAAGGAGGAGTTTGTGCTGAAGGAGAGTAGGCAGTGCGTGTGTACATGGCCCTTGCGGGCAAGAATCATGGTCCATTCCTGGACAGTGACATGGCCAAACCGCCCTCAACCCTCGCTTAATCAAGGTTTCATACGTTTTGTTTTCTTGTTTCATTCATAAAGGAGTATGCGTGTAAAACATTTTATATACTCGGTAAATAAATCATGATGCATGGACATAAACATTCTCAAATCATGAGACCATGAAAGGAGTCGTTCATCAGAAAACAGAGCATACACTATTCCAACATTATACTAAAACAGACAACTTCCAAAACATCATTGAATACCAGAAACAAACTCACCCTACTACCCCTGTGATGTAGGGCTTTATTAGCCAAAAACTTAACACACTTACTTACCTGGATTCCTTAGCAATGTCTTTCCTTCACTTGGAGTTTTTCTCACCTAAGACATTTCACGTATTAATGTAAGAAAACAAATCCTAAGTAGTCTAATATTCCAGAATGGTAGCTTTCTAATTAAGTATATATCTTAGAAGTCTAACTCATTTCCATTCGAGTATTATATTAACCACCTAATGTGCACAAAAACTTCAGCTAAACGATAATGGTGTTCGGGTTCACCAACTACCCAAGCTCAGCCAACGTTCATTATTTCTACTTATTATCTATAACAATCATAAATGCTATGTTAATGGCTATATCTACCATAAAACTTCAACTTCCTCACAAAACCCAATCTAAATCTCTAATCAACTCTCAAATGACTAATCAGTAAACACATTGTCCAAATTTTACCTCGAGCTTGGAGTATCGGAAGAAATCCGAAGGAAGCTGATCGCTGGAGGAAGAACAGAGAAGGGAGCTGAGCAGAGAGTGAGTCGGCTGAGAGAGGAAAATCGGCTGGTGGAGGTTTTTGTGAGGTTTAAGGATTTCCATTTTCTATTTATACACTTATTGAGCTAGTCTTATTTACAAGTTTGCCACCAGACCTAATTTTATAAAGAGAATTGATTAAACTTTGGCGCCTAATTTTCGACCAAAGAAGAATATGTACAGATGGCAGTTAATTCTGTTTACCTTAAAGAAAGTTCACCTGTCCGAAGTTGTCGGGTGTTACATCCACCCCTCCTTAAACAAAATTTTTGTCCTGAAAATTGGTTCAGACGAATAACTCTGGATACTTGTCCAACATGTCCTGCTGTCGTTCCCATGTGGCTTCTTCAATGCTGTGATTCGTCCACAAAACCTTTACTAGTAGAATTTCCTTATTTCGCAGGGTCTTAACTGCAGACTCCAAAATTTTTACTGGCTCCTCCTCATACACTAAGGGGAGATAAGAAAATCTTCTCTGGTTTAGAGAGCTCGAGAGAGATTTTGGTGTGAGTTTTTCCTCTCCCAAGCACCTCCATTTATAGGAGGGATTTTGAACAGTTTTCCTCAAAAAATTTGAGTTCCATTCGGATTTTCGGTTTTGAAAATCCGATACCAATCGTATTTTTAGAGCTGAACTCCTGCCTCCTTCCAGGTTGTAAATCTGATTTTCAATCGGATTTTCAGAGGCTATGGGGCTACAACTAACAGAAAATTCGATTCTCAATGCACTAGAAATCTGCACTTTCTATCATATATAAAGTTTCATAAGGTGTCATCCTAATTGAAGCTTGATAACTGTTGTTGTAGGCGAACACCATAAGTGATAAGTTTTTACTCCAATTCCCTTGAAAATATATAGCACAAGCCCGTAACATATCCTCTAGGGTTTGAATCGTCCTTTCCGATTGTCCATCTGTCCAAAAGTGAAAAGCTGTACTGAAGTTCAACTAAGTACCCATAGTTTTCTACATAGTCTTCCAAAATTTAGAGGTAAAACGGGTATCTCGATCAAACACGATAGAAATAGGTGTACAATGAAGTCTGACAATCTCTTGAACATAAAACCTGGCATACTGATCCATAATATATGTATGTAACACCCCGTAAATTTACCCTTTATTTGATTTTTCTATTAATCTTCCACTTATTCGTTAATTAGTCTATCAATTCGATTTCTCCAAATATTTCGATTTATTTCTAGGGTTCCAATAAAATTTTCCGTTCATAAAACGAACTTAATTTATTATATTTACAGAAATGCCACTATACATTGGAATTCCAAAAACTCGTAAAACCGAGTGTTACAATGTAGTTTTTACAAGAAGAAAATGTACTGATTTGGTTAGTCGATCAACTATAACTCAAATAGAGTCGTGACTTTTAACTGTCTTAGGAAGTCCTACCACAAAGTCCACAGTGATATGCTTCCACTTGCACTGAGGCACTAAAAGTGGTTGCAATGTACCAGCAGGTCGTTGATGCTCTACTTTGACTTGCTGATAAGTGAGATATTTTTTGACCAATTTAGCTACATCCACTTTCAATCCACGCCACCAGTAATGTTGCTTCAAATCTCGATACATTTTTGTTGAACTAGGATGTACCGAGTAAGGAGTTGAGTGTGCTTCCTCCAATATAGCTCTTTTTAATCTCGCATCATCAGGTATACACCATCTCTTTTTGAACTAAATAATCTCGTCATCCAATATAGAGAATTCATACACTTTTCCAACCTTTAATTCATCTTTCACCTTGAAAATAAATACATCGTCACGTTGCTAATCCTTTATTTGTTCTAGCAAACTTGGCTGAAGTGTCAAAGAAGAAAATGATGTGCCAAGAGGACCAATGGCACAATCTCGAGCCTCGGCCTCGACCGACTTTTTTTCTAATAAGTTAGTTTATTTTGCAGGAGAGCCTCCACCATGAAATGAAGGAGGTGACAAGTCAAACCAAGAGAAGTTCCAAGGATCAAACAAAACATGTGTTAATGGAGAACCAGGGAGGGAGGACCCGAGCTCCACACCTCAGTCTTGTAGGTCACTTTTTGGGGCCTCGGTTCCCAACACCTTTTGAAGATTTGAAGTGGGAAACAAGCCCCTAGACTTGGAGTAGCCTCTCCATGTGCTCACATAGAAGTGAACCCTCGACCACACAAGTTTTTGAAGAAGGAATTTTATTTTTCTTTTGACAAATGGTGTAACCGAGCCTATCATTTACTTTTTTTTTTTGCAAAAACACTTAGTTATTTTTATGTTTGCATGACATGCATAACTGAACATTTTATGGTAGGATTAGGGCTGCATTTAGGATGGAAAATGAGCTACATTTGAAGAGGAAAAGGTATAAGGATCATGGAAGAGAGAAAGTTGTACTTTCGCCAATGAGGTGGCCGAATGGTGCAACCCTTCTAGAGCCTTCTTTCATCTTTTTGCATGCTAAATCTTAAATGTAATTGGAGGAGGTATTTAATCCCTCCTTAGCTGTTGTAGCAGCCATCTTGGTTGAATTCAGAAGCTGAAGTGCATCTTCAAAATCGAACCTCTTTGTGAGTCCAGACCCACAGCTGCCGGTGAGTGATAATCGAGCGTGTTCTTGGTCCATTGCTTCTAGGTTTGTGAGTATCCTTAGAGTTCTTATTGTTACTATTTTCTCTGTCTTTTGGGAGGTAGAATCCATAGCAAAAGAATGTTAAAACTCTCCTCCAAAACTGGTTGAAGTGCCCTCCATTAAAAGAGGAGCCAAACCCAAGAGGTTACTGTTATCCCCTCCTCAGACCAACCAGTACATTTTCAACCATATCTACCCCATCCCTTGGATTCAACCTCTAATTTTTACACACAACCATTCTCATTCACTTAGTTTTACCCTGCCAAAAGAATCGCTCCATTTGGTTTTCAGCACAAAGGAGATATGCTATCCACAAGAATCGCTCCATTTGCATAACTTTTCGTCCACAATGAGTTAGCCCCTGAAATTGTCCGGGTCTTTCAACCACATCCCCAAATAGTTCGTGTTAAATTTTTAAGTCAATTGGAGCTATACAAACAAAGTCGTACTATCCAGAAGTTCACCCACACTCGGCCATCGCAGCAGTTTCTCAGACAGTTTTTGAACGCATTTTATTGTTCCATGCATAACTTTTCAGCCACTGTGAATTTAGCCCTGATATTTTAAGGGAATTTCAGTCACTCATAAAGTAAGTACGTCTTAAAATTTCAGCTCATTTGGATTTACCTAGAAAAAGTTATACTGTCTGAATTTGGGGTATTCTCGACCAAAAACTGGGAATACCGACCAGATTTTTGTGCTTGTCTTTTTGTTGCATTGTTTTAGTGGTTTTACACACTTACACGCAAGTGCACGTGTCGCTAACAAAGTAATGAGTAAGTAAAGTATCGATCCCACGAGGATATTGTTAACTATGTTTAAATTTACTATAAAAATCTTATAAAAATATTAAAATAATAAATAGAAATAAAATCAGAATGACGATGCAATAAAAGACAGCCAAATAAACTAGATTAAATCGATGAATATAAGCCTTGGTTAGGATCAATTTCTTCGTTACGATAATTTTACTACTGATGCTTTGGTAATGCTCTGCAGCATTATCTATGAACAACAAGAATTAAATAATTCTAGGATTCTTTCGAATTGTCTAGTTAAATTCAATTTAGAATTTCTTTCAACCTTGAAGGAATGTAACTAATATTGAATTTTCTAATTGCCCTATTCTTATTGCCAATCGAATTAATGCTAACCACGTTGTAACAATTTAATCAAATTAATTATTCGTGCATCTAACAATTTATATCTATCTATCGATACAATATAAACATGAATCGTCAACCTATCTATCGATATGATCTGACTTAGCAAGAAATATCACAAATAATTGTTCAGTAGACAATTGCATAACAAAATCGAGATCGTAGCAAAAACCGTAACGAGTACTATCGTCCTAACCAAGTAATAGAATTTAACTACTAGACGTCATAAAATAAACTAAAAATAATAGTGTCAATGAAAACATAAAACAGTAAAAAATAAAAGAAGAAGATGAAGTTCAATGGAGCGTCGTCAGTTTGGTTCTTCTCCTCTGGAGCTCTCCAGAATCCTCTGTCTCGCTAACAAAAACTCCGAACCAGAATCAATTCTGTTTCTATATTCTCTCCCCTTTTTTTGTGTAGTCAATCTTCTCTCTCCTCCATTCTGTGGGTTCACCTATATTTTCTATTCCAGAATGGCTTTCTTTCTTCCAATTGGTTCTTGATCCACGTGTTTTCATGATTTTCAAATCTCTCCCTTTCAATTGGCTTTTCCTTCCTTTCTTGTCATTTTCCCCATGCCACGTGTCTATTGCTTCTCAGGATCTCTTTCTTCTAATTTGAATCAACTTTGCCGCAACTATTTCTTGATTTACCTCTTCTGTATTCCAGATGTCTTTTCTTCATCTTTTTTTTTCTCCACAAAATCTTCAACCTATTTGATCTTCCTTAATTGTAGTAGTCTCCTCTCTCTCTTTGTAACTTCCCGAGTTATCTGAACCCGGTTTGTCACACAAACTCTGTACATGACTAAAATTTCTACCATATTATTATTATTATTTATTTTTATTTTTTTAAATAAACTTGCAGCGGAAATCATTTGAACAACTGAAAGCTAAACAAAATCATAAAAAGTGTTTGGATGATCGGGCAAAATGTTAGAAATATTCGTCCAAGAGAAAATAAGAGTTAAATCTCGAATTTCTTTAAAAGTAGCGAAGGTCAAACACATCTGCCGCTGAACCGAGTCAACGAAAGAGGCTGAAAACAGAAAACAAAAGACATCATCCGGTCACAAAGCGACAAAATATTCTCTACACCTTCCGATGGTTTTACTCACGACATCCGCCGGTCGCTAAACGACAAAAGACTCCCTACATCATCCGGTGAATTTACACACGACATCCACCGGTGACTAAACGACAAACGACTCCCTACATCATCCGGTGAATTACCCACGACATCCACGGGGAATTAACGACAAAAGACTCCCTACATCATCCGGTGAATTTACACACGACATCCCGGTGACTAGCGACAAAGACTCCCTGCATCATCCGGGTGAATTTACACACGACATCCACGGTGACTAAACGACAAAAGACTCCCTACATCATCCGGTGAATTTACACACGACATCCACCGGTGACTAAACGACAAAAGACTCCCTACATCATCCGGTGAATTTACACACGACATCCACCGGTGACTAAACGACAAAAGACTCCCTACATCATCCGGTGAATTTACACACGACATCCACCGGTGACTAAACGACAAAAGACTCCCTACATCATCCGGTGAATTTACACACGACATCCACCGGTGACTAAACGACAAAAGACTCCCTACATCATCCGGTGAATTTACACACGACATCCACCGGTGACTAAACGACAAAAGACTCCCTACATCATCCGGTGAATTTACACACGACATCCACCGGTGACTAAACGACAAAAGACTCCCTACATCATCCGGTGAATTTACACACGACATCCACCGGTGACTAAACGACAAAAGACTCCCTACATCATCCGGTGAATTTACACACGACATCCACCGGTGACTAAACGACAAAAGACTCCCTACATCATCCGGTGAATTTACACACGACATCCACCGGTGACTAAACGACAAAAGACTCCCTACATCATCCGGTGAATTTACACACGACATCCACCGGTGACTAAACGACAAAAGACTCCCTACATCATCCGGTGAATTTACACACGACATCCACCGGTGACTAAACGACAAAAGACTCCCTACATCATCCGGTGAATTTACACACGACATCCACCGGTGACTAAACGACAAAAGACTCCCTACATCATCCGGTGAATTTACACACGACATCCACCGGTGACTAAACGACAAAAGACTCCCTACATCATCCGGTGAATTTACACACGACATCCACCGGTGACTAAACGACAAAAGACTCCCTACATCATCCGGTGAATTTACACACGACATCCACCGGTGACTAAACGACAAAAGACTCCCTACATCATCCGGTGAATTTACACACGACATCCACCGGTGACTAAACGACAAAAGACTCCCTACATCATCCGGTGAATTTACACACGACATCCACCGGTGACTAAACGACAAAAGACTCCCTACATCATCCGGTGAATTTACACACGACATCCACCGGTGACTAAACGACAAAAGACTCCCTACATCATCCGGTGAATTTACACACGACATCCACCGGTGACTAAACGACAAAAGACTCCCTACATCATCCGGTGAATTTACACACGACATCCACCGGTGACTAAACGACAAAAGACTCCCTACATCATCCGGTGAATTTACACACGACATCCACCGGTGACTAAACGACAAAAGACTCCCTACATCATCCGGTGAATTTACACACGACATCCACCGGTGACTAAACGACAAAAGACTCCCTACATCATCCGGTGAATTTACACACGACATCCACCGGTGACTAAACGACAAAAGACTCCCTACATCATCCGGTGAATTTACACACGACATCCACCGGTGACTAAACGACAAAAGACTCCCTACATCATCCGGTGAATTTACACACGACATCCACCGGTGACTAAACGACAAAAGACTCCCTACATCATCCGGTGAATTTACACACGACATCCACCGGTGACTAAACGACAAAAGACTCCCTACATCATCCGGTGAATTTACACACGACATCCACCGGTGACTAAACGACAAAAGACTCCCTACATCATCCGGTGAATTTACACACGACATCCACCGGTGACTAAACGACAAAAGACTCCCTACATCATCCGGTGAATTTACACACGACATCCACCGGTGACTAAACGACAAAAGACTCCCTACATCATCCGGTGAATTTACACACGACATCCACCGGTGACTAAACGACAAAAGACTCCCTACATCATCCGGTGAATTTACACACGACATCCACCGGTGACTAAACGACAAAAGACTCCCTACATCATCCGGTGAATTTACACACGACATCCACCGGTGACTAAACGACAAAAGACTCCCTACATCATCCGGTGAATTTACACACGACATCCACCGGTGACTAAACGACAAAAGACTCCCTACATCATCCGGTGATACAACTTCCGAGACGTCAGCACGCATCTGCTGATGAGTTTACTGAGACATCATCCGATGGACAACATAACTCAACATTTACCGATAGACATCATCTACCGGTAGAAAACAGAATACATTTCGACTACTCCTCACTATACATACACAACACCAATTACAGAAAGGAATTTGCTTACTTTTCCAAGACCATTCAGAAACAACTCAAACCATTACATTAATCAAATCCAGTAAAAATAACGTTTAAAACTCGACATATCACTGTTATCAGAAAAATCTCAAAAACGTGTTCAAAGTACTGAAACCACTATTGTTATGGAAACTTAACATTTCTAAATTTCAAACACTGTCAATTAAACTTTCTCACCAACAAACATCAGTTAAATCGCCTCATCAGTTCACCAGATCCGTAGCATGAGTGTGCTCCCCCAACCGGTCTATCCCTCAATAAACTCAGAGGATTCACCTGCTGTCACTTCTTCACCTACATCACAAAACTCATCTATTAGCCTAATGCTAAGTAAGCAAAGCAATGATAGAAAGAAAAGAATGAAATGCCGAAACATGAATTCCTAAACATGCAATTTCTATTTTCTCCTCTCAGTTGTTCATACGTTGTTTCTGTTCAGATCCCCCTGTGAAATTGGGAGTTGGATCAACTCTCCCAAAGTATAAATATCCACTGTCTCATTAAGGGTTAGATTAGCTCCCTTAACAGTAAGGCTGATTCACTGTTCAGATCCCCCTGTGAAATTGGGAGTTGGATCAACTCTCCCAAAGTATAAATATCCACTGTCTCATTAAGGGGCGGATTATTTCCCTTAACAGTAAAACTGATTCACGTAACTGTTTCAATATGTTCAATCCTTACCATGCCAACATGCATTCAAATTCATTTTCGTATACTTTTAAAACATGATGCATAACACGCAGACACATCCCAGTAAACACAATCCTAACGTTTTGTGATGTAGGCCCGAAGGCACAAGCAAACTTTACTTACCTGGCTCTCCTGGAAATGCTCGATTTCAAACTACTTCAGAAGTCTGCTCACCTAGGTCATAGAAAGGATATCAATTAGATTTCTTCTAAGCCTCATTCTAATCTATTCAGGAAATCATGGGAAACTAGCTTGGAAGCTTAGTTCATGGTGCATTTCCGATTCAACACTACACCCGAGCTCAACTCTCTCACAGTATTCCTCGAAACTTCACACATTGTACTCCCTCAGCTATCTAATTGTTAAAATCACAGACAGACTAAGAGAGCTTACCTAGGTTGAAGGAGAATCGAGTGAGGAAGAAATCGCTCGAAGGTTTTCTGTTGAAGAGCTGAAGGCTGGGAGAGAAATAAGGGAATTGGTGGCGGCTACCGAGCACTAAACCCCAAATCACTAATCTTAAATACATTATCCATTTTTAAATCTCTAATTACCTTTCTGCCCTTGCCTAGTCATTTATTAACCTAATCAATAACTCCCCTAACCCTTCTATAAAAGTACATCATTAATAATAATTTAAATTTTGACTCAATGGAACCGGCTGCTACACTCTTCTTCGTATTCTGCATCAATTTTACAGCCAAAATAAATCCTCTATTTTTGGCAACCATAATTTTCTCTATGTGCTTTCTCTCTCCATAATCTTCATCTTTTGAACTTGATTTTTTCCCGCTATTATCTTTTCATTCAAATATGAAAATATAAAATTCAAATTGAAGAGAAAAGTTGTGCTTTTAATAGATAATCTGCATAAAATATATTAAATTCAATCAAAGCACCAATGATGCTGTATTGCATAGCAATTATAGTAAATTCATACCAATTTATTATTGCAATCACTCAATTCGTATAAATTTTCTTATGTAAAATTTGTATAAAATGACTCTAAAATAAGAGTCATCAAATACCCCCAAACTTAAACCATTACTCGTCCTCGAGTGATGCAAAATAAAAATAAGTTCCCAAAGTGACATTAACAAAATTGATATAATTTTTGAAATATCTCGTAACTTGTAAATTATTGAAAAATTTCACCATCACAATTAAAAGCAATCAATATAGATTTAATTCCCAATAAACTAATTTTCAAAGTATGTGTGCTCAAACTCCATTTGAATTGCTAAGTTCAAAAATCAAAACTAAACATCACAATTCATATCATAAGATGTCAATTTTTTAATGTCCTTCCTAAATCCATTAGCTTTCAAAGATTCTTCTCTTTTTTTTTTTTTATTATAACATAAGTCAAGGAGATACACCATAATAATTTTTATATTGACTTTATCTTTTAGTCACACTACCTTTTTACACGATTGACAACATTGGTGATGAAGTCCTCCGGTTACTCGGTAATGTCACCTCAATATATATACTCATATAGAATAAAGGAGTATAGCTAATAAATATGCAACGGAGTTCCTCCCAAAGTTCCTCTAATTTATTTCTACCCATCGAGTATCCAAAAGGCTAACTCGAAATTGAAAGTAGATTAGGAAATTGTAATATTTTTTTGTTTTTTTTGTTTTATTTTTATTTTTTTAACCCTCAAACTTATTATTTATTATATATATATTTTTAGAAGAAGTCTTTAATCGCTAATTTCTTTCATCAAGCACTAAATTATTGACATCTAGATAAAATTGTAATGTCTAGAAAGGATGATATTTCTAAGCAACCAAAATGAGTTTGTGTGTTAGGAACAACTAAGCATATGAGAATAAATCTTAATTAATTTCTAATAATATGTGACAATAACATTATTCAATAACTTATTACATTAAAAGATATTAGGAAATTAAATTACACTTCGTTGTTTTTGTCTTTTTTTTTTATATAGCAACGAAAACAGGAACCACAAACTAAACCAAATTAAGCAGAAGACTAAATTCCATAAAGTAAGGTTTAAACAATCAAAACTAACATTCTAAACACTTTCAGAAAACCAAATTAAACAATTAAACATGCTGCTCACCCCCATACTTAAAAATTGGCAGTGTCCCCACTGCCAAACAAAATGAAGTTCAAAGAAAAACTAAAAGAGAATTAAGTTCATAGAAAACGAAAAAAAAAAGAAACGGAAGATTTAGAACTTCCCTGGTACTCATGCTTCAGTTTCTGACTCATCATCAGAGTCTCTTAAAAGTGTTGTTGGGAAATGTGCAAAAATAGGAGCTGGATCCTCCGGCTTTTTAGCAAAGCTGGCTGCCAATGCTGAATAACGTAGCTTGGTATACTGCCAGAATATTCTATTTTTACGTTTTAAGCTCTTGATAGCCTTTATCATCTTGTATTGTAGATGTTCTTGAAGTTGAAGTTTCTGCTTCAAAATCGAAAGGTCATTGCTATTCCAATCGAGCCTGTTACGCACTGACACCAGACTGTCAAGTATTTGCTGTTGGATGTTGCTGTTGCTGGATGATGCTTCTGCGTTGCCTGCAGCATTGGTGCCACCTTCAACCTCTGTTTCATGGACCTCAAAACCGTCTGCAGCAATCCTCTTAACAATAGTGGGTGTCATTGCTGGTCCTGGTGAAAGATGTTCTTCATCTCCGTCATAAGAGACCCCCGCCCATTCACAAAGCCCAGAAATTAAGGATGGAAATAATAGTTGCCCTTTTGGCTTCAGGGCATTTGCACATAGATTCCGGTAGATAATCAAACCAATATTTATCTTCTTATTGGTTAAAATGCAATACAGCAGAATAGCACGATCTCTGGTCACATGTTGACCATGGGAAGAGGGGAATATCCAGAGTTTCAGAAAATGATACCAAACCTTAGCCTTGGGAAGCAGGGCAAGCCGAGGAATGGAAAGAAAGCCTGTTTTTGATCGCACCCATTCTGTGCCAGGCACGGCTATTTCCTTCAAAGCCGTGTTTAGAAATCCCTGGTGATAATTATCTTCATATATATAAAACTCGTCTTTGACTTCCTCTAGATTGTAAAAACCATTGATTGCTGAGGGTCAGATTCTCACATCGCATTTTCTAACCTGAACACTCTTGGGCAAATCTCCCTCAAAATTAGCATAAATTCTCGCACAATATTTTTTACAGCGGCATTTGGAACATCACAAAATTTCTTCCAGCTATGTTCCTGAATAACAGATGTAATATAACTCGAATACCTCGATAATTGCTCGTCTGCGACGAGGAAGCCTTTTTCTTGAGCAAAGCTGCGTTGCTGCAATCCTTGCTCGTATCTCAGCTTTGCCTCCTCTGAAATGAAAGCCATCCTGTTTACTTTCTTAACATTCTTCTTCCCCTTCTGCTTTGGCCTCATCTTCGTAAAAAACTGGTGCTGAAAAATGTGGATTGAACAAATGCTCGAGCGTTTATACGAGCGATAAAAAGCAAAAAGTGTCAAAAATTTCACTGATGTCGGCGACGAATCGCGAGAGGTAAAAAACCCTAACAACTGCTTAGAGAGAATTTTGGTGAGGAAAATCAGAGAAATGAAGTTGAAATCCAAAATAAACGTATTTAAACTAAAAACAAGAAAATTTTAAATAAAAATAAAAATTAAAGGATATAATAAAAGGATATAATTTAGGGTTGCCTCCCTAATAGCGCTGCGTTTTTGTATAAGTCTTCAGCCAGACTTCCATGTTGCTTATCTTTCTTCAAGATTTTATAGAGAAATTGACATAATTTTTGTCAATTTCTCTCCAAAATAATGTTTTATCCGTTGACCATTCACTTTAAAATTTCTTCCACTTTTTTCATCATGCAACTCCACTGTTCCATAAGGAAACACCTCTACTATGTCAAAGGGTCCAGACCACCTTGATTTGAGATTTCCTGGAAAAAGCTTCATCCTGGACTTAAATAGCAAGACTTTTTCACCTTTCAAAAATGTTCTTTCCTGCAACTTTCTATCATGCCATTTCTTCACTTTTTCCTCGTAAATTTTTGCATTTTCATACGCTCTTAATCTCAACTCTTCCAACTCCTGTAACTGCAAAAACCTAAGTTTCCCTGCTCCTTGTAAATCCAAATTTAAGGTTTTGATTGCCCAATATGCTTTATGCTCAAGCTCTACTGGTAAATGGCAAGCTTTTCCATGAATCATGTTGAATGGAGTGGTGCCCAGAGGTGTCTTAAATGCTGTTCTGTATGCCCATAATGCATCGTCTAATTTTAGTGACTAGTCTTTTCTGTTTGGATTCACCACCTTCTCCAGAATCCGTTTCACTTCCCTGTTAGATACTTCTGCTTGTACATTACTCTAAGGGTGGTATGCTGTAGTCACCTTATGTCTAACTCCATATTTACTGAGTAATGCAGTGAAGGCTCTGTTACAGAAATGAGATCCTCTATCACTGATAATTGCTCTGGGAGTGCCAAACCTTGTGAAATTATTTTTCTGTAAAAATTTCAGAACACTCTTTCATTCATTATTTGGCAATGTTGCAGCTTCTACCCATTTAGAAACATAATCAACGGCTAACAATATGTATTGGTTTCCATTAGATGCTAGGAAAGGTCCCATGAAGTCAATTCTCCAGATGTCAAAGACTTCAATCTCTAATATGTTGGTCAGGGGCAACTCGTGTTTTCTTGATATGTTCCCTGTTCTTTGACATCTGTCACAGTTTTGAACAAAATTGTTAGCATCTTTAAAGAGTGTAGGCCAGTACAAACCTGATTGTAAAACTTTTGCTGCTGTACGTGTTCCACCATAATGGCCGCCATATGATGCTGCGTGGCATTGCTGCAGCACTGACTGCATTTCCTCCTCTGGAACACACCTTCTCAACAGCTGATCAGCGCATTGCTTGAAGAGAAACGACTCGTCCTAGAAATATTGTTTTACATCTTTCAGAAACTTCCTTCTCTGTTGATAATCTAAATCGACAGGAATTATTTCACTTACAATAAAATTAACAAAATCTGCGTACCAGGGAGCTGAAGAAACTTCCAGCTTCAGTATCTGTTCATCAGGGAAGGATTCTCTTATAATCCCTTCATCTTGCTGTTTACCCATATTCTCCAGACGAGATAAATGATCAGCCACTTGGTTTTCGCACCCCTTTCTGTCTCGAATCTCCACATCGAATTCTTGAAGTAACAGTACCCATCGAATAAGCCTCAGTTTAGCATCCTTCTTTGCAACCAAATATTTTATTGCTGCATGGTCAGTGTAAACGATAACCTTTGCGCCAATTAAATATGCTCTGAATTTGTCAAATGCAAACACCACAGCTAGTAGCTCTTTCTCTGTTGTTGTGTAGTTCTTTTGAGCTTCATTCAAGGTTTTGCTGGCGTAGTAAATAGAGTGAAAAATTTTCTCTTTCTTCTGCCCAAGAACCACTCCTACTGCATAGTCGCTTGCATCACACATTAAAATAAAAGGCGAGTTCCAGTCGGGTGCAACTATCACAGGTGTAGTAATCAATTTTTGCTTCAGTAAGTTAAAGGCTTCAAGACAGTTTTTGTCAAAGTTGAATGAGGTATTCTGCTCCAGTAAACTGCATAGGGGTTTCGATGTTTTAGAAAAATCCTTAATGAAGCGCCTATAGAACCCTGCATGCCCCAGGAAGCTTCTGATTCCTTTCACTATTTTTGGTGGAGGTAGCTTCTCAATAATTTCGATCTTTGCTTTATCCACCTCTAAACCTTTGTCTGAAACCTTGTGTCCGAGAACTATTCCCTCTGGAACCATAAAATGACACTTTTCCCAGTTTAAAACTAGGTTAGTTTCCATGCATCTCTTCAACACTTTCTCTAGATTTTCCAGACAATTCTCGAAAGAGTCTCCAACAATGGAGAAATCATCCATAAAGACTTCCAAATATTCTTCAATCATGTCTGAGAAAATTGCCATCATACAAAGCTGGAACGTTGCTGGGGCGTTGCACAAACCAAAAGGCATTCTCTTGAAGGCAAAAGTTCCATATGGGTAGGTGAAAGTTGTTTTCTCCTGATCTTCTGGTGCTATTGTAATATGATTATACCCTGAATATCCATCCAAAAAAAGTAGAATTTCTTTCCTGCTAATCTGTCCAGCATTTGATCTATAAAGGTGTAACGCCCCCCGAACCCGACCCGGCTCGGTGCGCTACTTTGCTAAGCTATTCCGCGATTAAAACGAGGTTTAAAATAATTTTTGATTAATTTTTGACTCAATTTTTGGGTTTTTCGAACCCTAAAAAAATGTTGAAAAACGTGCGTAAAATACGTTTAAAATGCGTCGAAAAATGTCGGGTCAAAACATTTTGAAAATAAAAAAAAATAAAAAATTTAAAAAATATGTGCTGGCGCTGCGCGCACCCGCTACGCGCGCCCAACACATATTTTTTTAAATTTTTTTTATTTCCAAAATGTTTTGACCCGACATTTTCCGACGTATTTTAAACGTATTTTACGCACGTTTTCCAACATTTTTTGAGGGTTCAAAAAACTCAAAAATTGAGTCGAAAATTTATCGAAAATTATTTTAAACCTCGTTTTAAACGCGAAATAGCTTTGCAAAGTAGCGCACCGAGCCGGGTCGGGTTCGGGGGGCGTTACAAGTTGGTATAAGAGCAAAAGTGGTCGAGTCATTCAAAGGATTACCCGACAATGTCGGCCGACGTGCAACGTGTTTCACCGATTATAAGTATTTCTTTATTTTTAGTTAGTTCTTTTCTTTTCTAAGATTGGATTTTCTAATCTTTACAGGAATAGAATTAAAAATGCCAAGAAACCCAGGACGACCCGGACGACCCCAAAAGGAACCAGAACTGCCTGAGGATCCTAGTAAACAACTTAGAGATTTATTGAACGTGCAATCACAATTGTTGGACATTTTTATGACTCAGGGGCTACCAGGGAATTTGACAGGGGGTTCGGCTCTGGAGCGGGCTCAAGCGGAGAGAGGTTTAGAAGGTTAAAGCCCCTGGCATTCGAAGGACGTTTGACCGATCCGACAGCTGCCGAAAGTTGGCTATGCACGGTGGAGAACATGTTTAATGTTGCGGAGGTGGAAGAAGAGAATAAAGTGAAATGTGCTACTTTCCACCTGTCGAACAGTGCCCAAAGCTGGTGGGGGTCATTAAAGGCTACAACTGATATTCAGAGCATGACTTGGGAAGAATTTAAGGAGTTATTTTATGAAAAATACTACAACCGAACAGTTCAAGCGGCGAAGAGATTGTAGTTTACTGGCCTTGAAGCAGACCGGATCTGTGGGAGACTATATTCAACAGTTTGAAGCATTGTCCAAGTTTGCCAGCCATCTGGTCAGCAGAGAGGAAGAAAAAATCTTTCAGTTTGTACAGAGCTTGAAGCCGGAAATTGAGATGCTGGTGAAGATGTTTGGGATTGATGGAATACCATTCAACCGGGTGTTGGCCAAAGCTTTGGAGGTAGAGGCAACTGCTAGTAAGATTCTTAAACCTGCTGAGGCTCCGAAGAGGATGTTTAAGGACATTACAGCTCAATTTAGTCGAGGAGGATCATCTTCACAGCAACAGAGAACTAAAAGACCTGGAGGAAATATAAGTGATTAGAGGGGTGGTAAGAAGCCACAGCAACAACAGAAGAGAAAGTTTCCACAGTGTCCAAAGTGCCTGAAGTCCCATCCCAGAGAGTGTGGGCAGTTTGAAGGGAAATGTTACAACTGTTTTGAAGCTGGTCATGTCTCCCGTGATTGTCCAAAGCTGAAAGTCCCTCGATGCTTTAATTGTAATCAACCAGGTCATATAGCTACCAATTGCCCTGCAACCAAGAAAGGTCTAGTCAAAGCTATGCCCAGAATTTTTGCTATGATCGAGCCTGATAGTGAAGACCATCCTTCAATGATTTCAGGTACTGTAATTGTTAATTCGGTGCTAGCATTTACTTTGATAGACTCAGGTGCTTCTCATTCCTTTGTGGCAACTGCGTTTGTGGTGAAAGTGAACATGGAAGTGAGTCCGGCCGAATGTCTTTACGATGTCTTCTTACCGTCTGGTGAGCGCCTACATTCAGATCAGGTTGTACAGGATAGTCTGATATCAGTTGGAAAGAAGCAGCTTCCAGCTACTTTGATAGTTATGGGGATCACCGGGTATGATGTTATACTCGGTATGGATTGGTTGTTCCGTCACCTTGCCACGATCGATTGCAGAGTGGGGACTGTTAATTTCCATCCTCTGGACGGTGAGAAGTTATCATTGCAGTCTTTGAGGGGTGTACAGAAGCTTTCAGTTATGGCGTCGCTCGATGCTCGGGGATCCCCTATTGGTGAGTTTGTTTATTTTCTTGAAACGATAGTAAATTCCCAGTTTTTGGTAGAAGATAAACCTTAGGATGTCTTAGTTGTTTGAGAGTTTTCCGAGGTGTTCCTGGATGATTTGCCTGGTCTACCTCCGGACCGGGAAATCAAGTTTTCCATTGACACGTATCCTGGAGCTGAGCCTGTGTCGAAGAATCCTTACAGGCTAGCTCCTCCTGAGTTAAAAGAATTGAAGAAGCAGTTGGAGGAACTAGTTGACAAGGGCTTTATACGCCTTAGTTTTTTGCCTTGGGGAGCGCCCGTGTTGTTTGTGAAGAAGAAGGACGGGTCGCTTCGAATGTGTGTTGATTACCGAGAATTGAACAAGCTAACGGTTAAGAATAAGTACCCGTTGCCAAGGGTTGATGACCTATTTGATCAGCTTCAGGGAGCTCAGATATTTTCAAAAATTGATTTAAGATCAGGGTATTACCAGTTGAAATTCAGATCACAGGATATCCTGAAGACGGCTTTCCAGACTCGGTATGGACATTAGAGTTTCTGGTTATGTCGTTTGGTTTGATGAACGCTCCAGCTGCATTTATGGATTTAATAAATCGGGTGTTCTGGGAGTACCTCGATAATTTCGTGATTGTGTTTATCGATGATATTCTGATTTATTCTCGTGATGAAGAGGAGCATAAGGAGCATTTGAGGATAGTTCTGGAAACTTTGAAGCGGCATCAGCTGTACGCAAAGTTCTCGAAGTGTGAATTTTGGTTGACTAAGGTGCATTTTCTTAGCCATGTTATTTCTAGCGGTGGAATATCAGTGGATCCGGCTAAGATTCAGTCGATTAATGAATGGCCTCAACCGGAGATTCGGAGTTTTTTGGGGTTAGCAGGCTATTACAGAAGATTTATTGAAGGGTTTTCTAAGATAGCATCGCCCATGACGCGTTTGACACGAAAAGACGTGAAGAATGAATGGTCTGAAGAGTGTGAGCTAAGCTTTCAGACGTTGACGCAGAAATTGACAACAGCTCCGGTTTTGACGTTGCCTGTAGCCGAGGAGAAGTTCTGTATTTATTGCGATGCCTCTCGAATTACTCTGGGTTGCATGCTTATGCAGAATGATAAAGTGATAGCGTATGCTTCCAGGCAATTAAAGTCGTATGAGAAGAATTATCCGACCCACGACCTGGAGTTAGCAGCTGTGGTGTTTGCATTGAAAATCTGGAGGCATTATTTATATGGTCAGCAGTGTAAGGTATATTCAGATCACAAAAGTCTAAAATATATCTTCACTCAGAAGGAGCTGAATATGAGGCAGCGGCGGTGGTTAGAGTTCGTGAAGGATTATGATCTAGAGATTAAATACCACCCCAGGTAAGGCCAATGTAGTTGCAGACGCCTTAAGCCGTGTATCGACTTCAATTTCAGCTTTGAAAGCTGGGATGTCCAGGGTGTTGCGTAGGGAGTTTCAAAGATTTGATTTAGAATTGATTTCAGACGTGACTGCCGCGTTATCAGATCTTTCTCTGAAGCCTACCATTTTGGATAAAATTAGAGAAGCTCAGCAGAGAGATTCGGAGTGTAACAAATTTAAGCTGAGTATGATTTCTGACGATAGAATTGAGTTCAGCTACTTGGATGACGGTATTTTGAAGTTTCGTAATCGGTGGTATGTTCCGAGCAGCGAACAGCTTCGGAGGGAGATTTTGGCTGAAGCTCATTCTTCGAGGTTTTCTGCTCATCCTGGCAGTACAAAGATGTACAGAGACCTCAAGTAGCACTATTGGTGGCCCGGTATGAAGAAGTCAGTGGCTGAGTTTGTAGAAACATGATTGGTTTGTCAGTAGGTAAAGGCAGAACATCAGAGACCTGCTGGGAAGTTGCAGCCTTTGCCGGTTCCTGAATGGAAGTGGGATCAGATTTCGATGGACTTCGTTGTTGGATTGCCTAGGACGACGAAGGGATTTGATGGCATATGGGTGATCGTAGATCGTTTAACTAAATCAGCCCATTTTCTACCGTTAAAGATGACTTACAGTATGGATCGGTTTGCTGAACTTTACATTCAGGAGATTTTGAGATTACATGGTGTGCCTATTGCTATTGTATCGGACAGGGACCCGAGGTTCACTTCGAAATTTTGGAAGAGTCTGCATAAGGCAATGGGGACTCGGTTGAACTTTAGTACTGCTTTTCATCCTCAGACGGATGGACAATCTGAGCGGACTGATCAGATTCTTGAGGATATGCTCCGAGCTTGTGTGCTGGAGTTTCAGGGTTCCTCGAGTAGGTATCTGCCTTTGGTGGAGTTCTCGTATAACAATAGTTATCAGGATACTATTGGTATGGATCCATACGAGGCTCTCTATGGAAGGAAGTGCAGGTCGCCTCTTTATTGGGACGAGGGCGGGAAACTAGTTTGATTGGCCCTGAGATTGTACAACAAACTACAGATAAGAACAAATTCATTCGGCAACGCATTCTGACAGCTCAGAGCAGACAGAAGAGCTACGCTGATGGTAGAAGGCGAGAGCTGGAATTTGAAGTGGGAGACGAGATTTTTCTGAAGATCTCATCATTCAAGGGAGTAATGAGGTTCGGGAAGCAGGGTAAGTTGACTCCGAGATATGTTGGACCGTTCCCGATCACGAAGAGAGTAGGAAAGACAGCTTATCAGTTGGAGCTGCCTGTTTCGATGGAAGGACTGCACAATGTATTTCACATCTCGATGCTAAGAAAGTGTTTAAGAGATCCATCGCACGTAGTGTTGCAGTAGGAGATTGAGGTGCAGCCTACGTTATCCTACGAAGAGAAACCAGTGGAAATATTAGATTATGCAGTGAAGAAATTGCGCAACAAAGACATTCCACTGGTGAAGGTGCTGTGGCGCAACCACAACGTTGAGGAGGCGACACGGGAGCGACAACAAGTCATGATGGAGCGCTACCTTGAGCTCTTCAGGTACGCAAATTTTGAGGACAAAATTTTTGTAAGGAAGGTGGATTGTAACACCCAAGAATTTCTTATAACGCGTATAGGCCTAAGAGTAACGCTTAGAGGGTTTAATGTTTAGGAATGAAGGGTTAGCAGTCATGCAAAGAGAAGAAAAACACAATTGATAAGGCAAAAAGGAGTAGGTTTGAAAATTCTATGGTTTGAATATTCAAAGGTTGAAAAAGTCAAAGTTAAATAACCAATCAAATTGCAACTAATTTTGTGAATGAAAAGGTGGTATGCAAGGAGCATTTCACGTTGGAATTCAAAGGAGAAAAGGATGGTTTAAATTGTAATTTTAAAGAGATTATGGAAGGGAATAAAAAATGTAGAAAATGGTGAGGTTAAAAAGGATAAAATGGTAAAGTTTTAGTCATCTTCTCCCATTTTCTTTCCTCCCATGATCCAGCCATCCATCGAAGCTTCTTCCTCCTTCGTTCCATAGTTTTTCAAGGATTTCAAAGTAAAAATACATGGGTTTTGGTTTTTATATCTTTAGGTGAAGTTTGTTGGTAAGTTTAGTGTGTTTTAATTGAATTTGATGAGGGTTTGAAAACCCTAGGTGAAGGACTCCGAAAATTGAGTTCTCCTTGAGGGTTTGCTTCCTATTTTAATCCTTAAGTATGTTAGTTTAGGTTGTTTGAGTGGTTAGATTATGGATTGGAAGTGAAGTACACAAAACTGGGTTTTAGGCAAAGGTGAACACCGATTCTGTTTCCTGGTTTTCGGATTGGCTAAGTGATTTATTTGGTTAATTTGAGTGTTTCAATGGATAGTAGACATGTAGAGGTTTCCGAGTTGGGGTGGCACGTCGAAATCTGTTGAAAAACGTGAAAGTTATGGCCGTTTGAATGTGGACGGCAAAAAATTGTATAAAAATCAGGTTTGGTGGCTTTAGGTTGAAAAGTTAATGTTAGTTTGGTTAGTTGATTTCTTTAGAATCCTTTAGTGTGTTACTAAGTTAAGTTTCCGTTATTTTAGGTGATCGAGCGTGTAATTTGATCGGACGGAGTGAGCGAGAGCGTGCTGAGTGAGCGAGAACGTGCTGAGACACTAGGTAAGTAGTGATAGCTATCCTTTCGCCTTCAGGCCTACACCATAGAACGGTAGGGTAATGGTATTTATTTCGTGTTGTGTTACATATTGTTGGCATGCATCATGGTTTTCAGTTACGAGTTTCTTGCATGGTAGGGTTGTGAGTGTGAAATGTAATCAGATAAGTAAATTGTAAAATGCATCTTGAGTAATGTGCCTTGTCGGGATTACGTGCTTGAGTGTAGCACCCCGAAGGGAACTCTACGAGAGGTGACCGGCTAAAATATGCAATCTGGATTAGTGTGCATTGTCGGGATTACTGTGCTGGAGTGTAGCACCCCGAGGGGATCTCTATGATGGATGATTGACTAAAATACGTAAAGGTCGAGAGTATGAATTCCTAGACGGTTATAGGATTCTACGATCGACGAGGGAGATCATGTATGGCCATCCTAGACGGTTATGGGATGAGAGCTGTCTGGTCTTGCTTTTGTGGTTCTGAGTGTCGCCGTCCTAGAAGGTTATAGGATGTGTGCCTACTCAAATCACACGGCTTATGAAACAAGTAAAGCAACGAACAACAAATTAGCACAACTGAGTGGTAGAAACTGCATGTGTTAGGTTGATTGCATTGTGTTGTCGCATTTGTTATTCCCTACTTGCTAAACATTAGGCTTACGTTTTATGTTCTATGGTGTAGGTGTAGGTGACGAGTTCTTTATAGGTGAGATAGATGAGACAGGTAACGATTAGGCCACAGTGGGAGGAGTACGGAATTCGCCAGTACAGGCTATCGTCGGGGCGTCTTGACCACTGTTTTCCTAGGGTAGTATGGGAGGTGAATGTTTTGTTGTAGGTGATTTTGTAAAGCTTTTGTTTTGAGAAAAGTTAGAAAAAATGTGGAGAGTTTTGGTAAGTTGTATGGTAAATCTTTTCTTGGTTATTTGGAAGGTTTGTGAGTCGATAGAGTTGTGGATAGTGGTTGCAAATACTTGGAATGTTAAACTAGTATGTTTTTCGGTTTTGGTTTCAGGTTTTGGTTTATAGAATTTTAGGCGTTATGCCGCTCATTTTGATTTTTAAATAAATTACGTCGGGTTTAGTTTCTCTATTTTTCTTTATTACAATTTTAAGTCAGTTTTTCAAGATTTTTACGGGATACAGAGTTAAGGGTGTCGGGATCATGTGGTAAAAATTTTAGAATTTGGAGGTGTTTGGCTCAATGAAAAATGAAGAAAAGTGTGGAAAATTCAAAAAAAAAAGTCAAAAATGGGTGTTTTTAGGCTGAAGGGACCCAAGAGGGCCCGATCGATCTGGCTGGGCACGCGATTGATCGGGCTGGTGCGCGATGCTCGCGCGCGGGCGCGCTGCCTTGGCGCGCACCGCGCCCAGCGCGCACTCAACACATATTTTTTTAATTTTTTTTTTAATTTTTTTTATTTCCAAACTGTTTTGACCCGACATTTTTCGACGTATTTTAAACGTATTTTACGCACGTTTTCCAACATTTTCCGAGGGTTCGAAAAACCCAAAAATCGAGTCGAAAATTATTTTAAACCTCGTTTTAAACGCGGAATAGCTTAGCAAAGTAGCGCACCGAGCCGGGTCGGGTTCGGGGGGCGTTACAAAAGGGAAGAGGAAAGTGGTCCTTTCGGGTTGCTTTATTCAATTTCCTGTAGTCCATGCATATCCTCCACCCTGTTACTGTTCTTGTTGGAATTAATTCACTTTTCTCATTAGCCACTACAGTTGTTCCTCCTTTCTTTGGAACACAATGAATTGGGCTAATCCACGAGCTGTCAGAAATGGGGTAGATAATGCCTGCATCTAACCACTTGAGTATCTTTTTCTTCACAACTTCTTTCATAATCTGGTTTTGTCTTCTCTGCTAATCTATGGTTGCTGTAACTCCTTCTTCCAATCTGATCTTGTGGCATACAGATGCTTGACTTATCCCTTTTATGTCTTTTAATTTTTTTTTTAATTTTTTTTTTAATTTTTTTTTTAATTTTTTTTTTAATTTTTTTTTTAATTTTTTTTTTAATTTTTTTTTTAATTTTTTTTTTAATTTTTTTTTTAATTTTTTTTTTAATTTTTTTTTTAATTTTTTTTTTAATTTTTTTTTTAATTTTTTTTTTAATTTTTTTTTTAATTTTTTTTTTAATTTTTTTTTTAATTTTTTTTTTAATTTTTTTTTTAATTTTTTTTTTAATTTTTTTTTTAATTTTTTTTTTAATTTTTTTTTTAATTTTTTTTTTAATTTTTTTTTTAATTTTTTTTTTAATTTTTTTTTTAATTTTTTTTTTAATTTTTTTTTTAATTTTTTTTTTAATTTTTTTTTTAATTTTTTTTTTAATTTTTTTTTTAATTTTTTTTTTAATTTTTTTTTTAATTTTTTTTTTAATTTTTTTTTTAATTTTTTTTTTAATTTTTTTTTTAATTTTTTTTTTAATTTTTTTTTTAATTTTTGTTACAAAAGGGAAGAGGAAAGTGGTCCTTTCGGGTTGCTTTATTCAATTTCCTGTAGTCCATGCATATCCTCCACCCTGTTACTGTTCTTGTTGGAATTAATTCACTTTTCTCATTAGCCACTACAGTTGTTCCTCCTTTCTTTGGAACACAATGAATTGGGCTAATCCACGAGCTGTCAGAAATGGGGTAGATAATGCCTGCATCTAACCACTTGAGTATCTTTTTCTTCACAACTTCTTTCATAATCTGGTTTTGTCTTCTCTGCTAATCTATGGTTGCTGTAACTCCTTCTTCCAATCTGATCTTGTGCATACAGATGCTTGGACTTATCCCTTTTATGTCTTTCACTGTCCATGCTAAAGCTAGCTTATATCTTTTTAGAACCTCCACTAATTCTGTCTGCATTGTTAGACAAAGTAGTAGAAATAATAGCAGGAAATGTTTCGTTGAGTCCAAGAAATACATACTTCAAATGTGGTGGCAGCTGTTTGAGTTCCACTGTGGCTGCTTCCTTGCTGGAATGCTCTCCATCTTCTTTACCATCTTCTGCTCGAATTAATGCCTCGAACTACCTTCTATACCCTCCTGATACTTGTTTTATTTCTGCTGTTTTAATTTCTTCAGAAATATTGAAGCACTCTTCTTCGTCATAGGGATATTTCATGGCGTTTAGAACATTGAAGGTAACTTGTTGGTCATTAACTCTTATCGTCAGTTCTCCTCTCTAAACATCAATTAGAGTTTTGCCAGTAACTAAAAATGGCCTTCCTAAAATTATTGGCACCTCTCGATCGGCTTCATAGTCAAGTATAATGAAATCTGCAGGGAAAATGAATTTGTCCACCTTTACCAACACATCTTCAATCTTTTCCTGAGGGTGGGTTAGTGATCGGCAGCAAGCTGCAAAGTTACTGTTGTTGGCCGAGCTTCTCCAATTCCCAGCTTCTTAAAGATTGACATGGGCATCAGATTTATGCTAGCTCCAAGATCACATAAAGCTTTTCTGAAATAATTATTGCCAATTGTACAAGGAATGGTGAAGCTACCAGGGTCTTTCAACTTTGGTGGGATCTTGTTCTGCAATATGTAGCTGGTTTCCTCTGTCATAGCCACCATTTCATACTCTCCCAACTTTCTCTTTTTTGACAGAACATCTTTCATGAATTTGCATAGTTTGGCATCTGTTCAAGAGCTTCCACCAGAGGTACGTTGATGTGGAGTTGCTTCAGAACATTCAGAAACTTTTTAAACTTTTTTTCCTGGTTATGTTTTTGAAGTCTCTGTGGAAATGATGGGGGAGGTTTTTTGATTTGAATTTCTGCAGGTCGATGTTGTCGCGATGCTGCGAGTAGAACTGCAGCATTGATATTAATTTCTCCAGATTCAAGATTATTCTCTTCGGCCTCCTCAGTACTCTCTTTCTCAATCATCACTTTTGGTTCCTTAAAACTCTCAGTATTGAGTTGCTTTGCTTTTTCTCTTTCTTGGTTAATATTCTCTGGTTTCTCCACCCTCTATGGCTTCTCTGGAATTTCTACCTCCCTTCCATTCCTTAATAAAATTGCTTTGCAATGTTCCTTTCCTGGTCTTTGTGGAATCTCAGTGTCGCTTGGTAGTTGTCCCATGCTCCTTGAATTTGCAGATTGAGCTAGCTGCCCCAGTTGGGTTTTAATATTTTTTATAGAGGCTGCTAAATTTTGTAATATTATGTCCGTCTTTGAAGCATATTCCCTTGCAAAATTATTTGTTTTTTCTTGAGCTACTGGCTTCTGAACTTGCTGGGTGTAATTCTGGGCATAGTTATCGGCAGATCTTGCAGGTTATGCATTGTTCTGTTGCTACAAATTCCATTGGAAGTTCGGATGTTGTCTCCACCCAGGGTTGTAAGCCTGTGAGAATGGGTTATTATTTCAGTTATACCCCACGTAATTTGCTAATTCGGGATTTGTTGAGCATGAGTTATCATCATGGTTCTCCCCGCAAAAGATGCATGAAACCTCTCTGGTTACTGGTTGATGTTGTTTGTTCATAGCTTTGATGGCATTTTCGAGTGAGGCTATCTTTGCATTACGAGCAGCAACTTCATCGACTTCATAAACTCCAGGTGCTCTCCTTGCAGTAGTGTTCTTGTCTGATGGCCATTGATAGCTATTCACTGCCATTCTTTCCAGCAAGTCATATGCCACGTTAAAAGATTTTGATAGCAGTGTTCCATTAGCAGCTGCATCAATAATCGATCGGGTCTGTCCATTCACCCGTTGTAAAACGTTTCCAACTGAATCCAATGAGGTATCCTGTGATTTGGGCATTGTCGCAGTAGTTCTTTAAATCTATCCCACGCTTCGTAGAGTGATTCTCCATCCCTCTGCTGGAAACTGGTTATGTCATTTCTCATCTTTGTGTTCCTCACTGGTGGGTGATACTTCATAATGAATTTCTTTGCCAAATACCCCCAAGTTGTGATGGTATCTGAAGGAATGCTATTTAACCAATCCCTAACTTGATCTCTTAGAGAATATGGAAATAATTTTAATCTCAAAGCTTCTGCAGATACTCTAGGGAAGTTAAATGAGTCACTAACTTCTCCAAAAACTTTCAAATGGCGATGAAGATTATATGTTATTGCTCCAGTGAATTGTCCAACCGTCTGGAGCATTTGGAACATCAGTGGTTTCAGCTCAAATCTGATGGCACGAAGATCAGGTCTGACTATTCCAGGATTAAGATCATTGAGTGTAGGAATTGCAAAATCTTGAATAGGTCTATCTCTGTCATCAACAATTCTTTCAGCATTGTCCCTTTCTCTTTCTAAGTTCGCCATATTTTCGCCATCAATAAATTGTTGCTGATTTTGTCTTCTTCTAGCTCTGAATGTTCTTTCAATTTCGGGATCTATGGGTATAAGATCCTGTGCGTTTTCTTCGTCTGGCATAAATCAAGAATATCTAAAAATAGGGAAACAAAATAAAATAAAATAATTATAGCAAAAATAATCACAACTAAACTATATCCCCGGCAACGGCACCAAAAACTTGTTAGTGGTTTTACACACTTACACGCAAGTGCACTTGTCGCTAACGAATTAATGAGTAAGTAAAGTATCGATCTCACGGGGATATTGTTAACTATGTTTAAATTCACTATAAAAATCTTATAAAAATATTAAAATAATAAATAGAAATAAAATCAGAATGACGATGCAATAAAAGACAGCCAAATAAACTAGATTAAATCGATGAATATAAGCCTTGGCTAGGATCAATTTCTTCGTTACGATAATTTTACTACTGATGCTCTGGTAATGCTCTGCAGCATTATCTATGAACAGCAAGAATTAAATAGTTCTAGGATTCTTTCGAATTGCCTAGGTTAATTCAATTTAGAATTTCTTTCAACCTTGAAGGAATGTAACTAATATTGAATTTTCTAATTGCCCCATTCTTATTGCCAATCGAATTAATGCTAACCACGTTGTAACAATTTAATCAAATTAATTATTCGTGCATCTAAAAATTTATATCTATCTATCGATACAATATAAACATGAATCGTCAACCTATCTATCGATATGATCTGACCAAATAATTGTTCAGTAGACAATTGCATAACAAAATCGAGATCGTAGGAAAAACATTAACGAGTACTATCGTTCTAACCAAGTAATAGAATTTAGCTACTAGACGTCATAAAATAGACTAAAAATAATAGTGTCAATGAAAACATAAAACAGTAAAAAATAAGAGAAGAAGATTAAGTTCAATGGAGCGTCGTCAGTTTGGTTCTTCTCCTCTGGAGCTCTCCAGAATCCTCTGTCTCCCCTTTTTTGTGTAGTCAATCTTCTCTCTCCTCCATTCTGTGGGTCCACCTATATTTTCTATTCCAGAATGGCTTTCTTTCTTCCAATTGGTTCTTGATCCACGTGTTTTCATGATTTTCAAATCTCTCCCTTTCAATTGGCTTTTCCTTCCTTTCTTGTCATTTTCTCCATGCCACGTGTCTATTGCTTCTCAGGATCTCTTTCTTCTAATTTGAATCAACTTTGCCGCAACTATTTCTTGATTTACCTCTTCTGTATTCCAGATGTCTTTTCTTCATCTTTTCTTTTCTCCACAAAATCTTCAACCTATTTGATCTTCCTTAATTGTAGTAGTCTCCTCTCTCTCTCTTCTTCGTATTCTGCATCAATTTTACAGCCAAAATAAATCCTCTATTTTTAGCAACCATAGTTTTCTCTATTTGCTTTCTCTCTCCATAATCTTCATCTTTTGAACTTGATTTTTTCCCGCTATTATCTTTGCATTCAAATATGAAAATATAAAATTCAAATTGAAGAGAAAAGTTGTGCGTTTAATAGATAATCTGCATAAAATATATTAAATTCAATCAAAGCACCAATACTGCAGCATTGCAAAGCAATTATAGTAAATTCATACCAATTTATCATTGCAATCACTCAATTCATATAAATTTTCTCATGTAAAATTTGCATAAAATGACTCTAAAATAAGAGTCATCACATTGCTCCATAGGTTTTGAAACACATCATTTGGTATTAGAGTCTTGCTGTGTCCTTACATATTTATCTGAGTTTTTGGTGATTTTTATTATTGTTAAATGATGTCAAAGAGTGGTGCTATTTTAAACCAAAACCGAGACACTAGTGAGCAATCAACCGTGACACTTAAACCGAGTGTTGGTGAGACTAGTTACTGAAGACAAATCCAAGGACTCAACCTTAAACTTGATAACATTAGCCAATGGATAGAGGAAATAAGAAGTGAGCGTGTGAGGGTTCCTCAAAACCCTTTACCTAGAAGAAGAACCGAAGCTACAAGGAGGAGAAACCATTTTGGTGTAAATTTTGAAGAGGAAAATTTCGAGGATGAAAATTTTCATTTCCCACATGCAAGATTCGGTCCTAGTGATAAAGTGAAGCATGCTAAGGTATCCATTCCTCATTTTAAAAGTTATAGTGATGGAGATGTTTCTTTTGATTGGTTGCACAAAGTGGAAAATGTGTTTGACCACTTTAACTATTCTGAGAAAGAGAAGTTACAATTAGTGTCTTTAGAGTTGACCGGCTATGCTAGCTTATACAGGGACAACTTGAGAGCCCAAAGGAGGCATGATGAAGATGAACCTATTGTGACTTGGCCATGAAGTCCTTGATGAGAAAGAGAATTGTGCCTAGTCATTATAGGCAAGAATTGTTGTTGCAAATGCAAAACCTAAGACAAGGGACCTCCACGGTTGAAGACTATTTAAACAAGTTTGAGTTTTTAAAGAATAGATGTGGATTGGAAGAAACCAAGGGTAAAGCCATTGCAAGGTTCATCAATGGATTGAATAGGGAAATTGAAGATGTTATGGAGTTTCACCCCTTTGAGACATTGGATAGTGTTACTCAACTAGCTATTAAGATAGAAAGGCAAAAGAGGAGGAGAAATAAGGAGTACAACTTTCGACCTAGCCCAAACTCCAAGTCAAGGTTGATGGGAAGGCTACATCCATGAGAGAGGTTTCTTATAAAAGGGCCGAAGAGGAGATGTTGGTTGAAGACACATCCAAGCCGAAACCTAGAGGCACCGAGTGCTTAAAGTGTCTAAGTTTTGGGCACCTAGAACCTCATGCCCCAACAAGCAAGTATTTGTGTTAAGGGAGGGCCCTAATGTCATTGATAGTCGAGATGACTTGGAGGAACAAACTAAGGAAGAGAAGGTTTCTCAAGAAGAGGTCTTTTATGAGAAGGAAGATACTGCACTAGAAGAAGAAATTTTCTATCCTCATGAAGGACCACTACTCGGGGTTGATTGTCAAATGTAAGATGAAAGAGATTATTCTAGGGATGAAACCTCCAAAGTTAATCTCCTAGAGTGTGGAGATATATTATTGGCAACAACTACTAGAGGATAAATAAATAAGGGAGAGGTGTTGAACATCAAAGTGGATTCTTCCATCATCAATATCCAAAGTCATCTCATCCTTCAAGACCGAGAGGATGTTAAAGTCTCTAAACATGCATGCATATCCTTTTCTATTAGGGGCTATCATGAAGTAGTGCTTTATGTTGTTGCACCTACGGGTGCTAGCCTTTTGTTGCTAAGGAGACAATGACAATTTGGCAAGAAACTTTACATGAGGAGATCACAAACTCTTACTCTTTCGAGTTTGGAGGCAAGATTTTTAAATTAGTGCATTTTAATTCAGATCAAGTTGCTACCAACTTTACAATGAAGGAAATGTGGAAAGACAAGGAAGAACTATGCATGCCAAGGATATCTGTGGGATCCCCTATCTCGAAGATGACAATGTTGATTTGGTTATTGCTATATAAAAGGAACGGATTTCTACAAACCCTCATAAAAGAACCTTACATTTATCATAAAGACATGAAATACTTATCAAATAAAGAACCTTATTATGTGTTCTACCCGTGAGAACTCTCTAGTCATTTCCTAGAATATGTTTTGCTCTTAAGTGGACTGAAGTTATGTGATAAGGTTTATGAGAAGATCAACTACAAGGCTTGGGGACTCAAACTTTCGAGAGAGCTTGGAATGTCAAGCATTTTCAACGTGTAAGACTTATCAGCTTATTACGGGAGGAGGAAGAGGAAAAAGAAGGGCACCAAATTGGAATTGAGGTCGAATTCTCAATCACCCGGGGAGGATGATATGCCAAGAGAACGAATAGCACAATCTCGAGCCTCAGCCTCGGCCGAGGCCGACCCTTTTTCTAATAAGTTTGTTCATTTTGCAGGAGAGCCTCCACCACGAAATGAAGGAGGTGATAAGTCAAACCAAGAGAAGTTTCAAGGATCAAACAAAACATGTGCTAATGGAGAACCAAGGAGGGAGGACCTGAGCTCCACATCTCGGTCTTGGAAATCACTTTTTGGGGCCCCGGTTCTCCACACTTATTGAAAACTTGAAGTGGGAACCAAGCCCCTAGACTTGGAGTAGCCTCTCCATGTGTTCACATGAGACCAAATCCTCTGCAACACAAGTTTTTGAAGAAAGAATTTGTTTTTCTTTTGACAAATGGTGTACCCGCGCTCCACATCTCGGTCTTGGAAATCACTTTTTGCATGCTAAACCCTAAATGTAATTGGAGGAGGTATTTAACCCCTCCTTAGCTGCTGTAGCAGCCATCTTGGTTGAATTCAAAAGATGAAGTGCATCTTCAATATCAATTGTGAGTCAAAACCCACAGCCGCCGGTGAGTGATAACCGAGCGCGTTCTTGGTCCATTACTTCTAAGTTTGTGAGTATCCTTAGAAGTTCTTATTGTCACTATTTTCTCTGCCTTTTTAGAGGTAGAATCCATAGCAAAAGAGTGTTAAAACTCTCCTCCAAAACTCGTTGGAGTGCCCTCCATTAAAAGAGGAGCCAAAGCCAAGAGGTTACTGCTATCCCTTCCTCGGACCAACCAGTACATATTCAACCATATCTACCCTATTCCTTCGATTCAACCTCTCATTTTTACACACACTATCCCCATTCACCCAACTTTAACCTGCCACAATGATCGCTCCATTTGGTTCCACACGAAGGAGATATGTCATCCACAAGGTGACCCATCTTCTCGGCCAGAGCCGAGCGTCTCCGGCGACTGCCACTCTCATTTGCATAACTTTTCATCCACAACGAGTTAGCCCCTGAAATTTTCATGGTTTTCAACCACATCCCCAGATAGTTTGTGTTAAATTTTCAAGTCAATTGGAGCTACATATAGGGGTTGGGCACGGGTCGATTTGGTCCGGTCCAGAGCCCAGGTCGGTCCCAGTTCCGCCCAAGGGATTTTTTTTAATAACGAAAAAATTATGAAAATCGATAAAATTTTAAAAAACGATAAATATAACAAAATAAATATAAGTATGTTACATACAAACTAAAAGTCTAAATCCAACTATCAAACATTTAAATGAAAAAAAATACAACATCCAAAATAAATCTAAGTATGTAATATACAAGCTAAAAATCTAAATCTAACTATCAAACATTAAAATATAATCTATGAAACTAAATACAACATAAAAAAAAAAAACCAACTATGTAACATACAAACTAAATGAAATTATCAAACATTAAAATGCAAGCTCAGAAACTAAAGTCAACGTCTAAAATTTATCCAAGTACTTTAAATATTAAAAGTACAATCTAAATAATAAATCCAAGTACATAGTCAATTTCATGGCATCAACCAAGCAATCAATCTAAATATCAAGTCATCGATATGTCATATTGTACTTCTAGAAAATTATCATCAGAAGGGTCACTGTCAACGATATCTGAAAAATGGCAATATTGAAGAGGAAGACATTAGTTAATCCTTAATTTAGAGATAAACATGTAAAACAAATAAATATTAGCATGTTCGAACCTTCTTGTATAGGTGTCAATGTCGTAGTACTACTATCTTCTAAATCATTTGTAGAAACTTTACAATGATTGAAAGTTTTGATCCAACTTTGTGAGCATATCATAGCTTCAACACTTTGTGGGTTTAGAGAACTGCGAAAAGCGTCAGGAACACGACCACCACAACTAAAAGCAGACTGTGACGCCACTGTAGAAATTGGAATGATCAATATGTCTTTCGCAATGGCACTCAAAGTTCGATACTTCTCGGAGTGCCTCTTCCACCACGATAAAATGTCAAAACTATCTTTAACAATCTCTAACTTCTCAGACAAATATAGATCAATCTCTGACTTAGTAATTTCATCACTTATCTCAGAAGAATTGTCCGGATCATAAAACATAGAGTACACTGCACTTGAACGAGCTTGCGACAAAAAACTCATTGACTTTGGAGACCTTTGTTGACTACTTCTGCTAAGAGGCTGGTCTTCATTGGTTGTATCACCTTTATATTATGTATATAACCTTTGAATTACATCCTACTTGCTTTACGTATTCTATAGCTCTTTCACTTCCAAATAAAATGTTCAAACAATGTCGTAAAAATTTTATTTTGCAGCTTGGATCAAGAACAAGTGCAACATAGGCAAACATGTTTATTTTTTTGAATAATCCCCAATATTTGTCAATTTTTTTAATCATCTCGTTGGTCATTCTTCTCAGATTTATATTCTCGCCGTTACCATATTTCTCAATAGCAATCTTCAAATTGCAAACTTCACTTACGTACTTATTTGCTGTAATATGCAGAGAAGCAGAAACATTTTATAAAATGTCTCTAAGAATTTAATAAATTTTTGAATGCATCCCCAATATTCCATAGTGTGTGCACCTTCCACTCCAATTTCTTGCACAAAAGAGCTTTCATTCTCTGCAAGTTTTTCAAACGCCGCTTCAAACTTCTCAGCGTTTGCCAACATCAAATATGTTGAGTTCTAACGAGTAGGAACGTCGAGCGACAATTTACATTTGCAAGTAATTTTCACTGCATCAATGCAGACTTTAAACTGTTGCAATCTTCCCGGAGAAGACCTTACGTACTTGATAACTTTTCTTACTCTGGCTATGGACGATTGATGTTCTTTCAAACTGTCAGAAAAGATCAAATTAGGACATGTGAAAAACAACGCATGTGCATATGATCGCCGTTTAAAATCAATCCCTTCTAATTTCTAATTGTCTTCGTCAAATAAGAGATAGCGACATCGTTGGAAGACGCATTGTCAACGGTGATAGTGGTAACATTTTCAAGCTCCCACTTAAGCAAATAGTTTTCAACTTACTTACTAATGGTCTCACCCTTATGGTTTGGAATCAAACAAAAATTCAAAATCTTCTTTTGCACATGCTAGTCTTGATCAATGAAATGACATGTCAGCACTATGTAATTCAAATTCGGAATAGAGGTCCACGTGTCAGTAGTTAAACACACCCTCTGTGATGTTGAAAAAAAGTACTCCTTCAACTTTTGTTTTTCTTTCTGAAATATGCCTCGAATATCTCTTGCTATTGTCCTTCGAGATGACATAATAAACTTCGGATTTAGATATAGACAAAATGTCTTGAAACCAATTCATTCTACGACTTTCAATGCCAATTCATCGATTATAATCATCTTAGCTAGATATTTTCACCAGCACCCATCATAGTAAAAATTGGTATACTAGTACTCTTACCATCAACAGTTTTAAAGGACAAAGTTGGTTGCCTATTATCTACATTTCATGAATACATTTGGCATACTTTGATATGCTTTATCATACTTGAAGTCCCATTTTTCATCAGCTGTGCTGCATATATTTGACCACCATAATTACACTTTGCTTGATCTGTTCCTGGTATCTCACTGAAGTGAAGCCAAACTATAGACTTAGATTTTTTTCGATTCCACATGCGAACTTTTACTTTCAGAATGATCCATCCTACCATAGTGCAAAAGCACATCGAACAAACAACCCACAACATTAATTAATAGCCAACAAACAACAGATGAATCAACAGCCAACAAAAATCACAATGCTCTCGATCAACAGTTTCAAAAAGTCTCCTACAAAGTCACAAACATAAAATTGCACAATAAAAACAACCTAAAATTCTAAACAGCAAACAAAAATCACAATGCTCTCGGTCAACAGTTCTGAAGAGTCTACCACAAAGTCACAAACATAAAATTACACAATAAAAACAACCTAAAATTCTAAACAACAAATAAAAATCACAATGCTCTCGGTCAACAGTTTTGAAAAGTCTCCCACAAAGTCACAAACATAAAATTACATAATTAAAACAACCTAAAATTCTAAACAGTAGTACATACAGTGAGCACAATTCACAATTTAAGCAGTACACAACTAAATATCACAATTCACAATTCACAATTCACAATTCACAAACATACACTGAGCACTGAGCCATGAGGAGTAACTGAGTAGGAGACAAGAGTGGACACTAGACAGTGGATTGTGCCTGTGGACAGACTCCAGAGCACGAGTGCCAAGCCGAATTGGAGCAGGGAGAACGGAGCAGTGCAGCAGGGATAACTGATAAGTCAAAACTCTAAAGCTCGGCAACTCCAAAATTCGGAGCTCGGGTGTTAACTGTTCTAGAATTCTAAAGCTCAACAACTGAGGGAGGTCGCAACTTGCAAATTTGGAGGTGGCAATGTGTAAACCAAGGAGGTCGAGGGTTGGAGGTCGTGGTTTTTCCATTCGGAGGTCGGGTGTTCGCCGTTCGGAGGTCAAGTGTTCGCTGTTTGGAGGTCAGGATCGGGAGTCGGGTGTTCTGGAATCTGGTCTGAATTAGGGATTTAGAACCAAAGACTGAAGCCTGAAGAGGGAAGAGGCTTAAAATCGGTCCGACGGTCCAATCCCGGTTCTTCAGGAAATCGGGCTGTGGACCAAAATTTTCGGTTCCATGCACTTCGGATCGAAGACTGGACCGTGGTCCATTACCCTGGGACCAAAACCAGACCAAACCAGCTGGTCCGATCTGCTTTTCGATCCCCGGTCCTGTCCTGCCCACCCCTAGCTACACAGATAAAGTTGTACTATCTAGCAGTTCACCCACTCTCGCCCATCGCAATACTTTCTCGGATAGTTTTTTAACGCGTCCGATTATTCTGTGCGTAACTTTCCAACCACTGCAAATTTGGCCCTGACATTTTAAGGGCATTTTAGTCACTCATAAAGTAAGTACATCCTAAAAGTTAAGCTCATTTGGATTTGCCTAGAAAAATTTATATTATTTGGAATTTGAGGGTATTCTCGGCCAAAAAAATTAGGAATACCCAACAAATTTTTGTGCTTGTCTTTTTGTAGCATTGCTCCATAGGTTTTGAAGCACATCAAACAATCTTTCCAATAATCCAAATAGTATAACTTTGATATCCGATTTTTGCATCTCCTTAATTAACTTTCTTGGAATTCGGCGCAACGATTAAACTTGTGACGATTCTTCTACTCAATTCACAATTCACAATTCACAATTCACAATTCACAATTCACAATTCACAATTCACAATTCACAATTCACAATTCACAATTCACAATTCACAATTCACAATTCACAATTCACAATTCACAATTCACAATTCACAATTCACAATTCACAATTCACAATTCACAATTCACAATTCACAATTCACAATTCACAATTCACAATTCACAATTCACAATTCACAATTCACAATTCACAATTCACAATTCACAATTCACAATTCACAATTCACAATTCACAATTCACAATTCACAATTCACAATTCACAATTCACAATTCACAATTCACAATTCACAATTCACAATTCACAATTCACAATTCACAATTCACAATTCACAATTCACAATTCACAATTCACAATTCACAATTCACAATTCACAATTCACAATTCACAATTCACAATTCACAATTCACAATTCACAATTCACAATTCACAATTCACAATTCACAATTCACAATTCACAATTCACAATTCACAATTCACAATTCACAATTCACAATTCACAATTCACAATTCACAATTCACAATTCACAATTCACAATTCACAATTCACAATTCACAATTCACAATTCACAATTCACAATTCACAATTCACAATTCACAATTCACAATTCACAATTCACAATTCACAATTCACAATTCACAATTCACAATTCACAATTCACAATTCACAATTCACAATTCACAATTCACAATTCACAATTCACAATTCACAATTCACAATTCACAATTCACAATTCACAATTCACAATTCACAATTCACAATTCACAATTCACAATTCACAATTCACAATTCACAATTCACAATTCACAATTCACAATTCACAATTCACAATTCACAATTCACAATTCACAATTCACAATTCACAATTCACAATTCACAATTCACAATTCACAATTCACAATTCACAATTCACAATTCACAATTCACAATTCACAATTCACAATTCACAATTCACAATTCACAATTCACAATTCACAATTCACAATTCACAATTCACAATTCACAATTCACAATTCACAATTCACAATTCACAATTCACAATTCACAATTCACAATTCACAATTCACAATTCACAATTCACAATTCACAATTCACAATTCACAATTCACAATTCACAATTCACAATTCACAATTCACAATTCACAATTCACAATTCACAATTCACAATTCACAATTCACAATTCACAATTCACAATTCACAATTCACAATTCACAATTCACAATTCACAATTCACAATTCACAATTCACAATTCACAATTCACAATTCACAATTCACAATTCACAATTCACAATTCACAATTCACAATTCACAATTCACAATTCACAATTCACAATTCACAATTCACAATTCACAATTCACAATTCACAATTCACAATTCACAATTCACAATTCACAATTCACAATTCACAATTCAC
The DNA here is from genome assembly GCA_022432975.1 of Begonia masoniana. Taxonomy (NCBI): domain Eukaryota; kingdom Viridiplantae; phylum Streptophyta; class Magnoliopsida; order Cucurbitales; family Begoniaceae; genus Begonia; species Begonia masoniana. Next base: position 15,084,799 of record CM039508.1, read on the forward strand.
AATTCACAATTCACAATTCACAATTCACAATTCACAATTCACATATGTCTGTCTTTGTAGCATTGCTCCATAGGTTTTGAAGCAACATCAAACAATCTTTCATAATCCAAATAGTATAACTTTGATATCCGATTTTTGCATCTCCTTAATTAACTTTCTTGGAATTCGGCGCAACGATTAAACTTGTGACGATTCTCTTCTACTCGAAGTATCAACTACAACATTAGCCTTGCCAGGATGGTAGATAATCTCATTGTCATAGTCCTTTACTAATTCCAACCATCTGCGTTGCCTCATATTCAGATATTTCTGAGTTAGAAAATACTTCAGACTTTTATGATCAGTATAAATTTCGCATCTCTCTCCATAAAGATAGTGTCTCCAAATTTTCAATGCATGAAACACTGCTACAAGCTCCAAATCATGAGTTGCGTAGTTCTTCTCATGATCCTTCAATTGTCTCGAGGCATAAGTTACAACTTTTCATTCTTGCATGAGAACACATCTCATGCCATATTTTGAAGCATCACTGTACACTACATATTTTCATAATCCAGATGGTATAGTAAGTATTGGTGCCGAGATCAATCTCTTCTTTATCTTCTGCAAGATTTGTTCGCACCCTTCAGTCTATAAATACTTGACAGTTTTCTTGGTTAGTTTCGTAAGTGGGTTGACTAGTTTTCAAAATTCTTCTAAAAATCTCCGATAATAACCTACAAGACCCATAAAACTCCTTATCTCAGCTACGTTCTTTGGTTGTGACCATTTACTAACACTTTCAATCTTTATTAGATCCATCGATACACCCTCCTTTGAAACAATATGGCCGAGAAAAGTCACTTTCTCCATCCAAAATTCACACTTGGAGAATTTTGCATATAACTTTTCACGTCTCAATGTTGATAAAATAATCTTCAAGTATTCTTTATGTTCCTTTTTATTCTTCAAGTAGATAAGGATGTCGTCGATAAAAACTATCACAAAGTCATCCAAAAACGTCTTGAAAATTTGATTAATCAAATCCATAAATGCGACTGGTGCATTACTTATTCCAAACGACATAACTCAAAATTCAAAGTGGCCATATCTTGTGCGAAATGTCATTTTAAACACATCATCTTCCTCAATTCTTAACTGATTATAGCCAAATCTGAGATCAATCTTCGAGAAAATCGTCGTTCTCTTTAATTGATCAAATAAGTCGTTAATTCTCGGCAGTGGATACTTGTTCTTAATAGTGACTTTGTTGAGCTCCCGATAGTCAATATTCATCCTCAAAGATCCATCTTTTTTTTTCACTAATAATACCGGTGCTCCCAATGGTGAAAAACTCGGTTGAATAAATCATTTCTCCGGCAAATCATCAAGTTGAGTTTTTGACTCATTTAATTCACTTGGTGCCATTTTATAAAGAGTTTTAGAGATTGGCGCCGTTCCAGGTAGCATATCAATGTTGAATTTCACATCTCTCGCAGGTGGTAAATTTGTCAAATTATTAGGGAAGACATCTGAAAATTCACAGACTATTGGTACTTTATCCAAAGTCGTGGCTTCTTCAAGTTTAAAACATATAGCACTGGTCAAAATTCCAATGTATCCTAAATTTAATAGTCTTCAAGCTCGCAGAGCTGATATCACTAGAACTCTCGAACCTTTAGAGTCTCCATAGAAAAAGAATGGCTCTTTTCCAAACAATTGAAATTTTACCATCTTCTTGCAACAGTCATAGTAGCATAGTATTTGGTAAGCCAATCTATTCCAAGAATAACATTGTAATCGTGCATTGCCAAAATAATTAAATCAACCTCCAATTGGTTGTTCTCTTCAATACACACATCGTATTTTCTAATAATAAAATTGGAAAATATAACTTTGTCCGAAGGAGTAGCTACTCCTAATTTATACTCTAGAGATTCTACCTTGTTCTCTAACTTCATAGCATGATCAAGGGATGTAAAAGAGTGTGTAGCTCCAAAATCAATTAATATGCAAGAAGATATGCCAGAAATAAAAATCGAATTTGTCACCACAGATGCATTATCTTCAGCTTCATCCTTGGTCATGGCGAAAACTTTCACAGTCATTTTGATTTGTTCTCTGTCATTCTTTGGATAGTCCTTAATAAAATATCCCTATTGACCACACTTAAAACAAGCTATTGTCTGAGCGCAACATTCTCCAGCATGTGGCTTCTTGCATGAGGGACACAAGTGTTAACTTACAATGAGTTTAAGATTAATGTGTTTTTGGATGATGTTAAATTAAAATGTGTTTAACGGTAATGTGGTTTTGATAATGATGTTTAATAAATTGATTGACTTAAGAAATGAATGATTTTGCAAGTACCTTAATTGAAAATGCCCTTGAAGAAGGGTATTTAGTACTAATGAGTTTTATTAAGTGTGTGATAGTCAAAATGAAGAAAAACAATTTCGGAGTGCCTCAAGTGTCGACCGATTGCCACATAGGTCGACCAGTTTAAACAGAGAAGAAACAAGTGTCGACCTGAATCGTCAAGTGTCGACCGAACTTGGTAAGATTCGACCACAAGGAACGACCAGTGCAAACCGAAGCAACTCAAGTGTCGACCTGGATATACAGGTATCGACCGATGGATACAGAGAAGATGAAAGTGTCAACCACACTATAGAAGAAGTCAACCAGAACATATTTCAACGGCTATCATCTAACACCAAGCGGTAACAAAGTGTCGACCGATTCTCAAAGAGGTCGACCGACACTGCTTACAACGGTCTTCTATCTATGCACAACGGTAACAAAGTGTCAACCAGTTTCAAGACAGGTCGACTACTAGTAGACTAAATTCAAAGGGTACTATAAATTAAAGAATGAAGACCTTTAGAAAAATAAGAAGGCTCTAACGAACATGAAATATCTCTCAACGATTCACAAAGCTTTCACTTCAATTTTTTTTCTCTCTCATTCTACTCACTTGAAATTTTATTTGTTAAGAGAGTGTTACTTGAGTTTCGACTAAATCATTTGTACTGAAAACATTGAGAAATGGTGTATCCCTAAGAGAAAAGTGTAAAGGCAGTTGATTGACACTCGTGAAGATCAATCAAAGGTGTAAAGGCAGTTGATTGACGCTCGTGAAGTTCAATCAAAGATTCTCTCAGAAGAGAAGGAAAGAATCTTCAAGGGGAGTCCTTGAAGCGCGGACGTAGGCAGGGTTGGCCAAATCGCGTAAACAATTTCAGTGTTATTTCTCTTTTTCCTTAACTCTTTACTTGCTATTGATTAAATTGATCTTATCAACTCAATTTGAAATTGTTCAGTTTGTACACTTAAGAGCAAACAATTAATTTGATAGTGATCACAATTATTAAGAATTATAGGAAGCGAAAACCTCCCTCCCTCCCCCCTCCCCTCTCTCTCTCTCTCTTAGGTAAAAACGATCCTACAATTGGTATCAGAGCAGGAGTAATATCTTTTTAATTGTGATTAAATGAATAGTTACATATTTAGAAATGACATTCAACACAAACACCTCACATATAGAAGGACAATCTATTACTAGATCTCCATTTTTTGATGGAAATGATTATGATTATTAGAAATCGAGGATGGAAATTTTTGTTCAAGCCATGGATTATGATCTATGGAATATTATTGAGACTGGTCCATACATGACTGTAAAAATTGAAAATGGTGTTAGCACTCCTAAAGCATTACATGAACTAAATGATTCTGATAAAAAGAATTTGAGCCTGAAAGCTAAGGCAATCAACACTTTGTAGTGTGCTCTAAATAGAGATAAATTTAATAGGGTACAAGGGTGTGATAGTGCTTTCGAGATTTAGCGTTTACTTGAAATAACTCATGAAGGAACAAACCAAGTAAAAGAAAGTAAAATGAGTATGTTAGTGCACGAATATGAATTATTCTCTATGGAAAAGGATGAATCTATTATAGTTCAATGTTTACTCATTTCACTAACATTACTAATAGTTTGAAAGTGCTTGGTAGAATGTACCCAAATAAAGAATTAGTAAGAAAGATTCTTAAGTGTCTACCGAGAGGATGGCAACCCAAGGTGACAGCCATTCAAGAAGCTAGGGATCTCAAGGTCCTCAAGCTGGAAGAACTCATTGGCTCTCTCATGACACATGAGATATAATGAGAGCCAATAAGAAGGAAGATCTCAAGGGAAAAGAAGTCTCCAAAAGAAAAGACATTGCTCTCAAAGCCTCGTCGAGGAAACATGAAGAGTCCAAACAAGAAGAGAAGGATGAGGAGATTGCATTCATCACGAGAAAATTCAGCAAATTTCTCCAACAGAAGAGGATGCAAGGTAAGATGTTCTCAAAGGGAGACAAGTCTTAAAAGGAAAAGGAGATCATTTGCTTTGAGTGTGGTAAGCCGAGACACATCAAGGCTGAGTGTCCTCAAGCTAAGAAGGCTCCCAAAAGGTTCAAGAAGAGAGCCATAAAAGCAACGTGGGATGATAGCAAGAGCAACACCTCCTCCGAGGAAGAGGAAGTAGCCAACTTGTGCTTCATGGCCAAGGAGAATGAGGTTAGTGATTCTTCTAGTGATAGTGATAATGATGATGGCGATCTAATTGATGCCTTCAATGACTTGGTTAAACAATATAACATGCTTAAGTTTAAATACAACTTGTTGAAGAAGGAAAATGCAAAATTGAGAAAAGCATGCTAAGAAGATTAACTTGCATGAAATGAAAATTAGTGAACTTAAGACTAAAAATGATAGTTTGAATGATGTAATTTTAAAATTCACTAATGGGAGCAAGAACTTGAATATGCTCTTAAGAAATCAAAGAGTAACATTTGATAAGGCCAAAATTGGTTACGAAAAGTTTAATAAAAAAAAAGTATACAAGAACTTTTTCGTCAAACCATCCACATGTCATGAAGTAGGCCATAAATCGTTTGTATGTCCATTAAAATTTAACAATCTTAAATCATTTGGTAAGTTACAATGGGTTCCTAAGAGAACCAAACCTAACACTAGGACCCAAAAAATTTGTGTACCAAAGAAGGTTATATGATTATCTTTCTTGTAGGCTATGAGTTCTCCCGTGAAGAACTTATGGTATCGTGATAGCGGATGCTCAAGACATATGACGGGGGACTCCTCCAAGTTTGCATTTGTCAACAAAAAGAAAGGAAGCGTCACTTTTGGCGGAAATCAAAAAGAAAAAATAGTTTGCATTGGTAACATAGGTATCGACACTAACCCTATAATTGAGAATGTTTTATTAGTCGAAGGTTTAAAACATAATTTGCTAAGCATTAGTCAATTGTGTGATAAAGGATATAAAGTTATTTTTAAATCAAAATCATGTGTAATTAAATATAGCTCAAGTAGAAAAATTTTGTTTGTTGACTATAGAGAAGAAAATGTGTACACGATTGATTTAGATAATATTGAATGTTTTGATGAAAATTGTTTTGTTGTGAATTCTTTGAATGATAATTGGTCTTGGCATAGAAGATGTAATACCCCGTAAAATTTTTATCGATTTAAGTTAATAAATTGGTTGAACTAATCGGTTAATTAATTTGTGTTTGGATATTCTAATTGGAGAACTTAAGCTGTATATGGGGTGAGGGTCAGTTTACGAAAAATTTATAATTGAAAGATAAAATTTAATGAGGTTTAGATGAGGCCAAAAGTACGGGAGGGCAAAATGGTAAATAATATTATTAATATGTTAATAGGAAATAGTTTTTTTTATTATTATTATTTGTTTTTTTTTAAACGACAGAATGGCTTTGAAAGCCATTATGTCGTTCGAGTGTCGAAGACCCGAACAGGGGAGGGTGGGTGCGAGCGGAGACCGGCGACCGGCGGTCTCTTCACCATGTTTTTCCGACGTTCTCCGGCCAGACGACGTTGGCGATTCTAGGGCTGCCATTTCCGGCCGTCTTCGCGCACAGGACAGAACGGTAAGTCCCCTTTTTGCCCTGTTTTTGGTTTTGTTCGTGGCCGAGGGTGGCGAGCTTGTTTGAGCTCCGATCGCCGGCCGATTTTGGGAGTTCTCGGCATGGGTTTGCCGACCCTTGGACCAGCAATGGTCGCCGAGCTGTGAGGAGCTCAATTTGAGCGAAAAACAGAGAACTCCCAATATGTGCTCTTCGGTATTTCCTGTGTAAAGCCTTAGGGTTTTGTTAGATTATTCTATGTAACACCCGGTTTTCGGGATTTAAATTATATTCCAATATAAACGGCAATTTTGTAAATACGTCGAATCATGTCCGTTTCGCGAAACGGAAAGTTTTAACGTAGCCGTCACGATTAATTAGAATTTATGGTAAAATATGAGAATTTTAGAAAATAGGATCGTTAGTTAAATAATGAGATAATTGGAAGAAGAAAATTTAAATTAAGTGAAGGGTGATTTGGTAAATTGCAAACAAAAATTTCCAATTAAAAATCAAATTCCCTTTCATTCTTTCCCCTCACCCACAAAACTCCATTTCCTCCCCCTCAACGCGTGACATTCTCTTCCTCCTCCGACGATTCTCCATTTCGGCGGCGATTGCCTTCCTCCGGCGACTCGAATCTTCACGCTTCTTCGTCGTCTTTGCTCTCTAGGTAAGGCTCTACACTTTTGGAGCGTTAAATATCAATTTCTAAGGTTTAAAACAATTAGGGTTTGTTAGGGTTTTCGTCGAAAACGTGAATCGATGTTTGAAATTGATAGGTTGAGCTTATTTATGCCCCTAATAGACGTAATGGTTATTATTGGAGCTTAGTTCGTCGGTTTGTTGAGGTGTATTGGAGATTTGGATAAATTGGAGCTTAAAAACCCCATTAATGGAGTTTTTGTAATCTCGAGCGCGAATTGCTCGATGAAATGCCTCAACGAACTTAAATAGAGTTTAGGAGAATTTTCTTTAGTTAGGAGTTAATAGTTTTTAGAGTTTGAGGATTTAGACTCAGTTTAACGTCGTATATTGTGAAATGTATAGGTGAACAAACGCTCGTGGATGGAGCTCGTTGTGCAACGATGCGAGGTAAGTTCTCGTGACTTACTCTGGCCGATAGGCCTACACCATATGTCAAAGTCGTCTCGAGGAACCTTGAGGATTGTTTGTTTAAATCGTTTTGGGTATGGGTGGTTAGGATTAGTTGTTTTTATATGTTGTTTATTTATCGTCTTGATGGTACACATGTGATTGTTTACTTTATGTTATATTTGAACTGTTCATGCATCACGGTTTTAAAAATGACATGAAAATGAATTTACGCACGGATTTCATGAAAAGAACATGCATGTAAAGGCAAGTAAAGTATCACAGTAAACAACCATGACATGGGGTTATCGGGGATGAGGTTCGGACCTGGCGTTCTGTGGTGAGCGGGTTTCCCTCCCTTCAGATGGTGTGGGCTGTCTAATCGCTTGACGTGCCCTATCCATCTGTCGAGCGTTTCCGATAACCATAGACTGACACGTACGGATATACGCATTGACATGGACGATTTTCATAGTACAGAGCATACATGATCATGCATTAGCATTTACGTAGGGCTTACTGAGATTTTTATCTCATAGGTGTCTCTATGGTGTAGGTGATTTCGAGACAGGTGAGGATGATGTCCCTCCGCCTGATGTATGAGCATGTTGAAGAAAGATGGCCCGTGGGAGCGCGCTGGCAGTCGGAGCGTGATTTTGACCCGTGGGGACGTACATAGGTATTTTGGATTATTTCGGATAGAAATGGTTAGAACAAATAGGTTGATTGGATCTGGATAGTTGATAGAATGCGTTTGGGAAATTGTAACTATTTTGAAATGTTTTGGTATTTTAAAACAGGAGGAATATGTGAAATGTTTAAACGGAACCATGCGATTTGTTTTCATGAAATTGGTTTTAAAACGTATTTTGAGTCGGTAACCGGATGACGAGTGTAAAGTGTGTTAATGATAGTGTTATGATGTAGAAATGCGTTTTAGAGGAATGTATGAAATGTGTGAAAATGGAATGTGAAAGGTGAAGATTGGGTGATATGTGAGTTCAGGGTTTAATTTGTGTATGCAGGGTGAAGGGCGTGAAATGGTTAAGGAAAGGATGCCTCTGGATTTCAATATTCAGAGGAAGTGGCGAATAATCGCTTGAGGGAGGCGAACAGTCGCCCCTCCCTCTGCTTGAAATCGCCAAGAGGCGATAGTGATCGCTGCCCTCTGGAGAATTCCAGAGGGTGTGGCGATTGATCGCCACAATTGTGGTGATTAATCGCCACAAGCGATTGCAACAGGCGATTGTGCCTGTTGCAATCGCCACATGTTCTGCCATTTTGGCAGAACATATATATAAAAAAAAAAAATAAATAAAATTTAAAATAACTTTAAATTAAATGTTTTCCTTTATTAAAATAACTTTTAAGTTTATTTTACCTAGTTTTAAAAGGAAAATTTCAAATGCTGTTAGTAATCTCAATTACGCTTTAAAAAGTTTTATTCCGCTAGAATGAGAGATTTAAAGTTTGTACGTATAAAATGAAAAATTTATACGAGAAATTAAGGGTAGGTCTAAGGGTCGTTACAGTTATGGTATCAGAGCCCCCGGGTTTTAAAAAAGGTTTTGTAGACTGCACGACTGCTTAGCCACTACGCGGACATCCTTTATCAACTGTAAGTACGTTTAATTGCTTTATTTAAATTCGATTTCTTAGGATTATTGTTTTGACTTTTATAGGAGTTTTAGAAAATGGTTCGCGGTAAAAACGCCCGAGACGACGCCATAGACAGACTGACAGACTTACTCGATCGTCAATCCCAACATATGGATCGACAGGCACAACAAATCACGGACCTGGTTCGTGAGAATCTGAGGGTCCAAGAGATAGTAGTCCCTAATGGTCAAAGCATGGAGAGGTTTCAAAAGCTGAGACCTCTGATATTCGATGGGAAATCTTCGGACCCCTCTATTGCTGAGGAGTGGGTTCGGAAAATGGAGGATATGTTGGCGTATGCCAAATTGGACAACGCCGAGAAAGTTGAGTGCGTCACCTTCCACCTAGCACTGGATGCCCGGTCTTGGTGGGATTCAGTTAAGGCTACAACAGACGTGGCGTTAATGAGGTGGGAACGGTTTAAGACCGTGTTCTACGAGAAGTATTTCAGCCGTACAGTGAGGGCGGCAAAGAGAGCTGAATTTACACAATTGAAACAGACTAGTACGGTGGCAGAGTATATCAGAAAGTTTGAAGCTTTATCTAAGTTTGCACCACGCCTAGTCAGTGATAATGAGGACAAAGTGCAACAATTCATGATGGACTGAATAGAGAAGTTTGGAAGAATATTATAGTGTCTGGTATTCTGGGTGTGCCTTATGAGGAGATTGCAGCGAGGGCCCTAGAGTTCGAGGCTGCTGAGTTAACATGCATTAAGCCGAGAGAGCCTGCCAAGGGCTTCTTTCGGGAGATTCAGCCTCAGGTACGAAAAAGGGTCTGGCAACCCAGAGGGCAACAACAACAACAACGAGGCGTCAAAAGGCCTCATGAAGGAGGAGGCGATCAAGGTAAGGGGAAACAAGTCCAAGGGGCATAGAAACCTGTTTGTCCAAAGTGTCAGAAGGAACATTATGGCACTTGTCGGTTGGGCACGGACAGTTGCTATAGATGTGGAGAGATCGGTCATTTTGCTCAGAACTGTCCGAGGACGGCCACCAATCAGAGAACAGTTATGCCGAGAATCTTCGCATTCATTGAGCCTGGAGATGTCGATGATGAGGCACAGCCATCTGTCATAGCAGGTACTATTCTAGTCATGGGTGTTCCAGTGTTTTCTTTGATAGATACAGGAGCTACGCACTCCTTCATTTCGACTGCTTGCATGATTAGATTGGAGCTAGTATCTGAGTTAGCTGAGTGCGAGTATCGAGTAATGCTGCCTTCGGGAGCGAATATGCAGTCTGATCGGGTTTTCTAGGGCAACGTCGTCTCTGTGGGAAACAACACTCTCTATGCCCGTTTGATAGTTATGGGAATAGAGGTGTATGATCTTATTTTGGGGATGGATTGGCTTGCACGCCATTGCGCCACAATTGACTGCGGGTCCGGGATGGTGACTTTCCACCCCCCGAACAAGGTTGAGTTCACTTTTCAAGCGACGAGCAGGTTAAGTAGACTACCTGCAACTTATTCGATGTTGACCAGAGAACAATTTAAAGATGGATGCTCGATTTTTGTGGCCACGGTGGTTGATACTCGATTACTTGATAAATTGAAGCCGGATGACCTTCCGGTTGTCAAGGAATTCTCAGAGATTTTTCTCGACGATCTTCCCGGGCTACCGCCTGATCGGGAGATCGAGTTTGTAATTGATGTATATCCGAGTTCAGCGCCTGTATCCAAGAATGCGTATAGATTGGCACCTGCTGAATTGAAAGAACTAAAGTCTCAGTTGGAGGAGCTATTAGACAAAGGGTTCATCCGACCCAGCTTTTCTCCTTGGGGCGCACCGGTTCTATTTGTGAAGAAAAAGGACGGAACTCTCAGGATGTGCGTTGATTATCGAGAGTTAAATAAATTGACCGTGAAGAATAAGTATCCACTGCCCTGAATTGACGATCTATTTGACCAATTGCAGGGTGCCCGAGTGTTTTCAAGGATCGACCTACGCTCGGGTTACTATCAGTTGAAAGTACGAAAAGAAGATATTGAAAAGACAGCGTTTCGAACGAGGTATGGGCATTACGAATTTCTTGTGATGTCCTTTGGGCTTACCAATGCTCCTGCAGCATTCATGGATATGATGAATCGCGTCTTCAAGGAATACTTAGACAAGTTCGTCGTTGTTTTTATAGATGACATCCTGGTCTATTCTAAGACAAAGAATGAGCACGAAGAGCATTTACGGATCGTTCTAAGGACCCTGTGTCAACATCAATTGTATCCGAAATTTTCTAAGTGTGAATTCTGGCTTGATCAAGTAAGTTTTCTTGGTCATATCGTATCTCAGGAGGGAATCTCAGTAGATCCGGCTAAAATAGAGGTTGTCAAACAATGGCCACAGCCTAAGAATGTACGAGAAGTACGAGGATTCCTTGGTTTAGCTGGATATTACAGGAAATTCATCGAGGGGTTTTCAAAGATAGCCGTTCCTCTATCTCGATTGACGAGAAAGAATGAAAGATTTTTATGGTCTCCTGCTTGTGAGAAAAGCTTTGTAGAGCTGAAACAAAGATTGACTACGGCTCCAGTCCTGACGCTACCAGTCGAGGGTGATAAGTTCAGTATTTACTGTGATGCCTCGGGGATCGGACTGGGATGTGTGTTAATGCAGGAGGGCAAGGTCATCGCTTATGCTTCTAGACAATTGAAGCCATATGAACAAAACTATCCGACACACGATCTTGAGCTCGCAGCGGTGGTCTTTGCTTTAAAAATCTGGAGACACTATCTGTATGGGCAGCAGTGTGAGGTGTTTTTGATCACAGGAGCTTAAAGTATCTATTTACGCAGAAAGAACTTAATATGCGACAGCGACAGTGGTTAGAGTTCGTTAAAGATTACGATTTTGAAATTAAATACCACCCAGGGAAGGCAAATAAAGTTGCTGATGCCTTGAGCCAAATGCCTATTGCGAGCCAACCTTCACTTGCATCTATGTCGGTAACGTTGAGGTCTGAGATTGAGAAGTTCGATGTGGAGATAGTAGCAGAATTGTCCAGCATGCTTACGAACATTTCTCTTAGACCGACGATCTTGGACAGGATACGAGTGGCTCAACAAAACGATTTAGATTGTGAAAGGCATAGAATGAGTATGACATCTGAGGATTCGACTGAATTTAACCTGACAGATGACGGAGTGTTGAAATTTAGGCACAGGTGGTACGTGCCTAACGATGGTGAGTTGAAAAAGGAGATCTTAACTGAAGCACACTCCTCGGCGTATTCAGTGCATCCGGGGAGCACCAAAATGTATAGAGACTTGAAACAACATTTTTGGTGGCCTAACATGAAAAGAGAAATTGCCAGGTACGTAGAAACCTGCCTGATTTGCCAACAAGTTAAGGCAGAACATCAAAGACCCGCTAGAACCTTACAGCCACTGCCTATTCCAGAGTGGAAGTGGGAGCAGATATCCACAGATTTTATAGTTGGACTCCCGAGAACAACAAAAGAGCACGATGACATTTGGGTGATTGTGGACCGTTTGACAAAGACGGCCCACTTCCTACCAGTAAAGATGACATATTCTATGGACCAGCTAGCTGAGCTATACGTACAGGAGATTATGAGACTACACGGAGTGCCAATCTCTATTGTTTCTGATAGAGATGCCAGGTTTACTTCGAAGTTCTGGAAGAGTTTACATAAGGCAATGGGAACTCAATTGAATTTTAGCACGGCATTTCATCCTCAGACTGACGGACAGACTGAAAGAACAAACCAGATTCTCGAGGATATGCTTAGAGCCTGTGTATTAGAGTTTCAGGGCTCGTGGAGCCGATATCTGCCATTGATTGAGTTTTTGTACAATAACAGCTTCCAGGCTACTATTGGCATGGCTCCGTATGAGGCGCTGTATGGTCGAAAATGCAGGTCTCCACTATATTGGGATGAGGTAGGCGAAGCTAGCATTGTTGGCCCAGATATTTTGCAACAAACAGCAGAGAAAATTTTTGTTATTCGACAACGCATAGAGATTGCACAAAGCCGCCAAAAGAGTTATGCTGACACCAGACGGAGAGAATTACAGTTTAAAAAGGGTGATGAAGTATATTTGAAGATTTCTCCGTTCAAAGGCGTTATGCGATTTGGGAGGCGAGGCAAGTTGAACCCGCGTTTTGTGGGGCCGTTCCCTATTCTAGAGAGGATTGGAACTATGGCGTACAGATTGCAACTCCCGGCGTCTATGGAAGGTATTCACAATGTGTTCCACGTGTCTATGCTCAGAAAATGTGTACGTGATCCGTCACACATCGTCGAAACACGGGAGATTGACGTACAACCAACGCTGACCTATGAAGAAGGGCCAGTACGAATCCTAGAGTCTTCTATCAAAGTGTTGCGAAATAAGGAGATTCCCCTGGTAAAAGTTTTGTGGAGAAACCATGACGTGGAGGAGGCTACTTGGGAGAGGCAGCAGGATATGATACTAAAGTATCCTGAACTATTTGTGTAATCAAATTTTGAGGACAAAATTTCAGTTAAGGTGGATGGATTGTAACACCCGGTTTTCGGGATTTAAATTATATTCCAATATAAACGGCCATTTTGTAAATACGTCGAATCATGTCCGTTTCGCGAACAGAAAGTTTTAACGGAGCCGTAACGATTAATTGGAATTTATGGTAAAATATGAGAATTTTAGAAAATAGGATCGTTAGTTAAATAATGAGATAATTGGAAGAAGAAAATTTAAATTAAGTGAAGGGTGATTTGGTAAATTGCAAACAAAAATTTCCAATTAAAAATCAAATTCCCTTTCATTCTTTCCCCTCACCCACGAAACTCCATTTCCTCCCCCTCAACGCGCGACATTCTCTTCCTCCTCCGACGATTCTCCATTTCGGCGGCGATTGCCTTCCTCCGGCGACTCGAATCTTCACGCTTCTTCGTCGTCTTTGCTCTCTAGGTAAGGCTCTACACTTTTGGAGCGTTAAATATCGATTTCTAAGGTTTAAAACAATTAGGGTTTGTTAGGGTTTTCGTCGAAAACATGAATGGATGTTTGAAATTGATAGGTTGAGCTTATTTATGCCCCTAATAGACGTAATGGTTATTATTGGAGCTTAGTTCGTCGATTTGTTGAGGTGTATTGGAGATTTGGATAAATTGGAGCTTAAAAACCCCATTAATGGAGTTTTTGTAATCTCGAGCGCGAATTGCTCGATGAAATGCCTCAACAAACTTAAATAGAGTTTAGGAGAATTTTCTTTAGTTAGGAGTTAATAGTTTTTAGAGTTTGAGGATTTAGACTCAGTTTAACGTCGTATATTGTGAAATGTATAGGTGAACAAACGCTCGTGGACGGAGCTCGTTGAGCAACGACGCGAGGTAAGTTCTCGTGACTTACTCTGGCCGATAGACCTACACCATATGTCAAAGTCGTCTCGAGGAACCTTGAGGATTGTTTGTTTAAATCGTTTTGGGTATGGATGGTTAGGATTAGTTGTTTTTATATGTTGTTTATTTATCGTCTTGATGGTACACATGTGATTGTTTACTTTATGTTATATTTGAACTGTTCATGCATCACGGTTTTAAAAACGACATGAAAATGAATTTACGCACGGATTTCATGAAAAGAACATGCATGTAAAGGCAAGTAAAGTATCACAGTAAACAACCATGACATGGGGTTATCGGGGATGAGGTTCGGACCTGGCGTTCTGTGGTGAACAGGTTTCCCTCCCTTCAGATGGTGTGGGCTGTCTAATCGCTTGACGTGCCCTATCCATCTGTCGAGCGTTTCCGATAACCATAGACTGACACGTACAGATATACGCATTGACATGGACGGTTTTCATAGTACAGAGCATACATGATCATGCATTAGCATTTACGTAGGGCTTACTGAGATTTTTATCTCATAGGTGTCTCTATGGTGTAGGTGATTTCGAGACAGGTGAGGATGATGTCCCTCCGCCTGATGTATGAGCATGTTGAAGAAAGATGGCCCGTGGGAGCGCGCTGGCAGTCGGAGCGTGATTTTGACCCGTGGGGACGTACAATGGTATTTTGGATTATTTCGGATAGAAATGGTTAGAACAAATAGGTTGATTGGATCTGGATAGTTGATAGAATGCGTTTGGGAAATTGTAACTATTTTGAAATGTTTTGGTATTTTAAAACAGGAGGAATATGTGAAATGTTTAAACGAAACCATGCGATTTGTTTTCATGAAATTGGTTTTAAAACGTATTTTGAGTCGGTAACCTGATGACGAGTGTAAAGTGTGTTAATGATAGTGTTATGATGTAGAAATACGTTTTAGAGGAATGTATGAAATGTGTGAAAATGGAATGTGAAAGGTGAAGATTGGGTGATATGTGAGTTCAGGGTTTAATTGGTGTATGCAGGGTGAAGGGCGTGAAATGGTTAAGGAAAGGATGCCTCTGGATTTCAATATTCAGAGGAAGTGGCGAATAATCGCCTGAGGGAGGCGAATAATCGCCTGAGGGAGGCGAACAGTCGCCCCTCCCTCTGCTTGAAATCGCCAAGAGGCGATAGTGATCGCTGCCCTCTGGAGAATTCCAGAGGGTGTGGCAATTGATCGCCACAATTGTGGTGATCGCCACAATTGTGGTGATTAATCGCCACAAGCGATTGCAACAGGCGATTGTGTAACACCCCGAGTTTACTGAACCCAGTTTGTTACTTATAAGTCCGAAACTTTCTATGAAAACTTGGACCAAATTAAAACTTCGTTCAAAATTCAAAATTTGGACATTTGATAAAACATGAAAACTTGCAGCGGAAATCGTTTAAACAAAAATAAAATAAAACAAAACCATGTCGAAATAAGCGTGGGAAAACGTTAAGAAACAATCGGTTAAGAAGCAAAGGTTTAACTCGTGAAAACACTTTAAAGGTTGCAAAAGTCAAATTCATCGTCCGCTGAACAAAGTCAACAAAAAGGGGAAAGCTATTTGAAGACCCCCACCGGTCACTAAACGACAAAACATAAGATTTGTCATCCAGTCACTAAACGACAAAACGTAAGATTTGTCATCCGGTCACTAAACGACAAAACATAAGATTTGTCTTCCGGTCACTAAACGATAAAACGTAAGATTTGTCTTCCGGTCACTAAACGACAAAACGTAAAATTTGTCATCCGGTCACTAAATGACAAAACGTAAAATTTGTCTTCCGGTCACTAAACGACAAAACATAAGATTTGTCTTCCGGTCACTAAATGACAAAACATAAGATTTGTCATCCGGTCACTAAACGACAAAACATAACTCCTATATCATCCTACGAGCCAAAACACTCGACATCACCGGATGACATAAAACACAACACTATCTACAGAAAGGAATTTGCTTGCTTCTCGAAAACCATTCAGAAACAACTCAACCATAGCATTAGTCAAATCCAGTAAAAATCAACGTTTAAAACTCAACAGATTACTAGTATCAGTAGATCTCAAAACGTATTCAAAATGCTAAAATTTCTACTGTCATGAAAACTCAACATACTCAGACCAATCGTTATCTACTAAACCTCAACAACTGCTGACACCAGTTAACCCGCCTCATCAGTTTACCAAGCCGAGACGTGGATGTACTCCTCCAACCACATCAATCTTCTGTGCACTCAGGAAACTCACCTGCAGTGTCCTCAACACCTACATCACAAAACTCATCTATTAGCCTAATGCTAAGTAAGTAAAGCCAACAAGAAATGAAACAACGAAATATAAATTCCTAATATGCAATTTCTACTTTCTCAACTCAGTTGCTCATGCTTCGTTTCTGTTCAGATCCCCTTGTGAAATTGGGAGTTGGATCAACTCTCCCAAAGTACATACATCCCTGTCTCATTAAGGGGTGGATTAATTCCCTTAACAGTGAAACTGATTCTCCTGTTCAGATCCCCCTGTGAAATTGAGAGTTGGATCAACTCTCCCAAAGTACATACATCCCTGTCTCATTAAGGGGTGGATTAATTCCCTTAACAGTGAAACTGATTCTCATGACTATTTCAATATGTTCAATCCTTACCATGCCAATCATGCATTCAAATTCATTTTCGTATGTTTTAAAACATGATGCATAGTATACATATTCACACAAGTAATCATAACCCTAACGTTTTGTGATGTAGGCCCGAAGGCACAAGCAAACTTCACTTACCTGGTCTCCTAGGAAGCTTGTTGAAACCTCTCCCTCGGGAGTTTGCTCAAACCTAGTTCCATAAATCGAACATTAATTTAAACTTTCGTCAAACATCTTTCTAGCTACCCAGAAAGCTAAGGAAATTAGTTTGGAAGCCCTAATCGTAGTGCATTCCCGATTCAACTCATAAACCGAAACTAGCACTCACATACCGCATTCTCAAAACTTCATTTATCAACCCTCGACAGTTACAATGTAGCAAGAAATAGAAGCAAAATTCACCTAGTTCTGAGGAAATCACTGGAGGGATCGAAGAGGGTCTCCTATCGCGCTCTGCTAAGCTAAGGAGCTGAGAGTGGAAGAGGAAATGAAATGAAACAGTGGCGGCTACCTCATTAACACTTCCCTTAAATACGTTATCCACAATATAAATTCGCAATTACCATCTTGCCCCTGCCTAGTCACTTAATAACCTAATCAACATTTCACTCAATTTTTAAACCTTAAGATTATATACCTCCGTTTAATAACTTATTTTGATTTATATTGAAACCAGGTGTTACAGATTGTGCCTGTTGCAATCGCTGAAAGCGATTGCTCGCCACATGTTCTGCCATTTTGGCAGAACATATATATAAAAAAAATAAATAAATAAAAATAAAATTTAAAATAACTTTAAATTAAATGTTTTCCTTTATTACTTAATCGTTTGAATAGATTGTTTTAAGTTTATTTTACCTAGTTTTAAAAAGAAAATTTCAAACGCTGTTAGTAATCTCAATTACGCTTTAAAAAGTTTTATTCCGCTAGAATGAGAGATTTAAAGTTTGTACGTATAAAATGAAAAATTTATACGAGAAATTAAGGGTAGGTCTAAGGGTCGTTACATTCTAATTAGTTGTAAGGGTGGTTGATTGGTGAGCAATTGGATAAAAATTGATGGAAAACCGAGAGGGGGAGAATTTTCGGTTTAGGGCAGATTCGGGTTTGTTGTTTTTGACCTAGCTACGGCCATTCGTTTTGAATTTCCTTTTTATCAGGTTAAACAAGGTTGTTAGGGGAGTACGTGGCCGCTGGAATCGTTCAATTCCGATAACCGACGCAAAAGTTACGCGCATCTAAAGTTTCAGGTCGATTTTTACCGAACCCAAATTAGTGGTCCGATTAGTTAGGTTTTAGTTGGGTTAGGCTAGAAATAGTAGTTTGAGAGTAAATTGGTAAATGTAAGCTTGATTTTAATGAAGTTTGAATATTTGTCGTAGGTCGAGCTGCAGGTGGACGAGGAACCGAGCATCTTCAGCGAGCTAGGACACCAGGTAAGTAGTAGTGTGGTTGAGAATGTTTGAGAGTCGCCCAGAAGGGCCTACACCACAGTTGTTTGCTTGTTGTGAGTCGTGTGTATGCCGTGAGTGGTCTGTATGCAATGTGTGTGTGTGGTGGCCATAGGTACATGTGTGATGTGATGTGGAGGTGAAGTCGCGTTAGTTGGTCATGGTATGCAGGTTGGGAGTCGTAGGTACGTGTGTGAAGTGATGTGGATGTGAAGTCATCGTTAGTTGGTCATGGTATGCAGGTTGTGAGTCGTAGGTACGTGTGTGAAGTGATGTGGCTGTGAAGTCATCGTTAGTTGGTCATGGTATGCAGGTTGTGAGTCGTAGGTACGTGTGTGATGTGATGTGGAGATGAAGTCACGTTAGTTGGTCATGGAATGCAGGTTGGGGGTCGTAGGTACGTGCGTGAAGTGATGTGGATGTGAAGTCGTCGTTAGTGGTATGTTGTGAGTCTTGCGCAAGTTGTGGGCCAGCTTTGCATAGGTTGTGAGTTCTGTGTAGGTTGTGGGCTAGTTGTGGGTAGGTTGTGAATCCTGTGCAGATTGTTGGCCATCTCTACATAGGTGGTGAGTCTGGTGAGGTTGTGGGTCAGTTGTGCGTAGGTTGTGGGTTTGGTGAGCCTTGTGTGTGTTGTGGCCATATGTACGTATGTGTATGTGTAGTCGTTGTTAGTTGTATGTTGTGAGTCTTGCATGCGTGGCGGGTTGTGGGTACGGATGTGGACGAGAAACCGTCGATAGTTGGTCATAGTGTGTAGGATGTGAGTCTTGTGTGTGTTGTGGCCATATGTACGTATGTGTCTGTGTAGTCATTGTTCGTTGTATGTTGTGAGTCTTGCATCCGTGGCGGGTTGTGGGTACGGATGTGGACGAGAAGTTGTCGTTAGTTGGGCATGTCGTGTAGGTTGTGAATCCTGTGTAGGTTGTGGGGTAGTTTTGTGTAGGTTGTGTAGGTTGTGAATCTTGTGTAGGTCGTGGGCTAGTTGTGTGTATGTTATGAGTCTTGTGCAGGTTATGGTAATGTTACGGGTCTTGTACTGGTTGTGGGTTAGTGGCACGTATGTTAGGAGTCTTGTGCAGGCAGTAGGTGAGTTGTACGTCAGTTGTGAGTTTTGTGCATGTTATGGGTTGTAGGCACATTTGTGAAGTGATGCGTATGTGGAGTCGTTGTTAATTGATTGTGATGCGTATGTGGAGTTGTAATTAGTTGATTATGGTCAGCATGCATCATGTTTTAAAAGCTACGCAAAATGTTTTGAGCATGTTTTCAAGCACGGAGGGAGTGTAGTGGAGGTGAGGTACGGTGCAGACAGGCGACAGTGGGCTGGAGTGTGACTGTGGCCCTGCTTCCGGGACGAGCTGGAGCGGTGGCGACGTGCTGGTGGTAGTGCGGTGTATTGGTCGACTGCCCGGACGGTTGCACTTCGAGTCGAGATAGTGGCTAGAATGTGACTTATGGACCCCGTTCCTGGAGGAACCGGGACGGCGGTGACGTGCCGGTAAACAGTGCGGTGTACGGACCGACTGCCCGGTGCAGTTGCATTTTGAGTCGGGACAGGGGGTTTTGGGTGTGACTTATGGACCCCGTTCTTGGAGGAACCGGGACGGTGGTGACGTGCCGGTAAACAGTGCGGTGTACGGATTGACTGCCCGGTGCGGTTACATTCCAAACCTCGGTGAGATGCGATGCGGAGAGATGTGATGCGGAGAGATGTTGACAACGTGTGTAGAGACCTGCATGTGTTAGGATTGCATAACCAGTTTTCATGCTTCATGTTTATTTTTCAGCACTTTACTTGCTAAGCTTTGAGCTTACGGTGTGTTATGTGGCGTAGGTACTGCTGAGCTGGTGGGTGTGTACCGAGAGTCTGACTAGGAGTAGGTGACAGTTGGTGGCGTGCGACCAGGGCTCCGGTTGATGACAGTGTTAGGGCGACTCGACCTAGGGGGAGCCGCAGCATGGTGTTGATAGGGAGTAGGACTTTTTGTCTTTTGTGGGGGTATTTGTATTTGTTGTATATAGTCATAGTTAAGGGTGATATGTCGCCCTATACTGTGGACTTTCTTCACTTAGGGATGTTAGTAATTTAGTTCCCTCTTTACTGCTATTTGGAGATTTCGCATGCCGTATGTTGGATAGTTGATTAGGAGTATTCTGGATTGGTTGGGATTTATTCATTTGCAGGTACTTAGCATTTTGGGGGCACCATTTTCAGGTGTTACTCTGTCGAAATTTTTGGGGAGGACGCCGTGGTGCTTAATGGTTAGGATTAAGGGGAATTAGTAAGTTGTTTAGCTCAGAGTAGTCCCTGTAGCGAACCAAGAATCCGGGTGGGTTTTTGGGGCGTTACAGAAGATTAGGACATATAGGTATGGATACCTTAGCTAAGATTTCTAAGAATAATCTAGTTAGAGGACTTCTAGAAATATCCTTTGAGAATGATAGAGTTTGTGATGCTTGTCAAATGGACAAGTAAACCAAAAGCTCTTTTGCCTCAAAGAATGCTATCACAACTTCCAAATCTCTACAATTACTTCACATGGATCTTTTTGGTCCTTCAGACATTGCTAGTCTAGGAGGCAAACATTATGCATTTGTCATTGTAGATGATTTCTCTAGGTTCACTTGGGTATTCTTTCTAAAGTCAAAGGATGAAACTTTTGACATCTTCTCTAGCTTTAAGAAGAAAGTTCAAAATGAAAAGAATCTTGTCATTGTTGCTATTCTTTCTAAAGTCAAAGGATGAAACTTTTGACATCTTCTCTAGCTTTAGGAAGAAAGTTCAAAATGAAAAATTGTTGCTATTCTTTCTAAAGTCAAAGGATGAAACTTTTGACATCTTCTCTAGCTTTAAGAAGAAAGTTCAAAATGAAAAGAATCTTGTCATTGTTGCTATTCTTTCTAAAGTCAAAGGATGAAACTTTTGACATCTTCTCTAGCTTTAGGAAGAAAGTTCAAAATGAAAAGAATCTTGTCATTGTTGCTATTCTTTCTAAAGTCAAAGGATGAAACTTTTGACATCTTCTCTAGCTTTAAGAAGAAAGTTCAAAATGAAAAGAATCTTGTCATTGTTGCTATTCTTTCTAAAGTCAAAGGATGAAACTTTTGACATCTTCTCTAGCTTTAAGAAGAAAGTTCAAAATGAAAAGAATCTTGTCATTGTTGCTATTCTTTCTAAAGTCAAAGGATGAAACTTTTGACATCTTCTCTAGCTTTAAGAAGAAAGTTCAAAATGAAAAGAATCTTGTCATTGTTGCTATTCTTTCTAAAGTCAAAGGATGAAACTTTTGACATCTTCCCTAGAACCCCTCAACAAAATGGAGTTGTTGAGAGGAAAAATAGGTCTCTCCAAGAGCTTGATAGGACCATGCTCAATGAAAACTCACTTCCAAAATATTTTTAGGCAGAAGCCTTGGCTACGGCTTGCTATGTGCTAAACCTGGTTTCCATAAGACTTATCCTTGAGAAAACCCCCTATAAACTTTGGAATGATAAAATTCTTAGTGTCAAGTATTTTAGAGCCTTTGGTTGTAAATGTTTCATTCTCAACACCAAGGACAATTTGAAAAAATTTGATTCCAAGACGGATCTTGGAATATTTCTTGAATATTCATTAACTAGTAAAGCATATAGAGTGTTTAAATAAAGGACACTAATTGTAGAAGAATCCATGCATGTCAATTTTGATGAGACCCCTCAATCTACAATAAATATGGAAAGGGATCATGAGACCCCTCAATCTACAATAAATATGGAAAGGGATCATGTTTTAGAAATGCAAATGGATTCTCTCTCTCTAGATGATCGAGTTTAAACCATTCAAGGAGAAACCCCACAGATCCTTCCGTCAAAATCTCTTGAAATTATTCCAATCAAAGATACAAATGATGTTCTTCCTAGGGATTGAAAATTTGTCAAAAGTCATCTCATAGATGAAGTTCTAGGTGATCCTTCTTTAGGAGTCAAAACTAGAGCTTCCCTTAGAAATATATGTACAACTATAGCATTTATCTCTCAAATTGAACCAAAGAAATTTGAGGAAGCTGAATTGGATGAAAATTGGATTGTAGCCATGCAAGAAGAACTAAACAAATTTGAATGGAGCAATGTATGAGAACTTGTTCCAAGACCCAAAGACCATCCCATTATAGGAACAAAATGAGTGTTTAAGAACAAGATGGACGAAAATAGAATTATTGTAAGGAATAAGACTAGATTGGTTGCCAAGAGGTACAACCAATAAGAGACAATAGACTTTGAAAAAACCTTTGCCCCCGTAGCAAGACTAGAATCTATTAGGATGCTCTTAACATTTGCTTGCTACAAAAACTTCACTCTCTTCCAAATTGATGTTAAGAGTGCCTTTTTAAATGGTTATATCTTGGAAGAAGTTTATGTAGAGCAACCTTTAGGCTTTGAAGTTTATGAAAACTTGACCATATATACAAGATTAAGAAAACTTTATATGGACTTAAGCAAGCCCCTAGAGCTTGGTATGATAGGTTGAAGAATTTTCTTATGGAAAGGAACTTTAAAAAAGGTAATACCGATTCAACCTTGTTTATTATGCAAAAAGTGGGATGACTTGCTCATTATGCAAGTATACATGGATGACATCATATTTG